>CM034234.1:37206177-38406177 GCA_019916065.1 Vitellaria paradoxa
TACTCCAATACAGGCTGGTATATTTTTCGGTATCTGACACATGTTATATGATACTTGAAAAAAAGCTGATATGCTACATAACTAAACTTTATGGAATGGAATTAGTAATTATGGTTGAATTACCTAAAATTCTTTGTATCCTTTGAGTGTCTTCGCTAATAAAGGATATTCTTAAATTAGATTCCTTATGCTCTTTCGCTTTCCATATGTATAGCTAATTGGAGTTCCTAATTGTTGATCAATTTCTTTTCATTTATGCTTACCTAGAATAGGATCACAATTGTGCTTTATATACACTCTATTGTACCTATTGAAATTAATAACTTAATTTTATTCTTCTCCCAAATCTTCTAGGGTATCAAAGCTTTGTTTCTAAACCCTAGCCGTCTTCATCTTCTTCTCTATACCTATAACCGGCAGTTTCTACCATGGCCAATGTGATGTGGAAATGGAAGCAAAATATTAAATGATTATTTTACTTTATATTATTGTGGTTTTATTTTATTCCATATTATTAGGTTTAAATTTTAGTTTATCTTTAAGATTTTATTTTATTTGATTTAGGAAAGATTTCATTTTGAATAGGATTATTATTAGGACTAGATTTTTATTTGATTTTATTTTGATTTGATTTCCTTATATAGTTGATTTCAGTGCCTATATAAAGGCTTAATTGTAAGGGTTAGGGACACTTTTTTTATGGATATAAAAAATTGAGTTATTGAAGCCTCTGTGAATTGTTCACCCTCCTTCTTTTTTTCTTTCTTCTTCTCTTTCTATTTTTCTCTTGCTTAATTTCTCTCTTTTCTTAATTTTCTATCATTCAACATCAACTTTGATATAAGAGTAAAGGATTCTACAAACTTTCTCAGGATCCAACATTGTTGAACAACCTAAAGCCTAAATTAATCACTGATTGCTATTCAAGGAATGCCAAAAACTTTGCCGACAAAGATCCAACCATCCAACAACTTGCTAATCGCCCTTACTGACATCCTTATCGTACATCACGAGGCTTAACAGACTATTCGCAATCATCTCACGATCTAACCTTCCCCATCACAAAATCCAAATAATAACCCTAACCGCAGTCGTAACTACACGCCTCAAGGCTTTTGAGTAAGCTTTCATGCATTTTCAACGATATCCAACTCCGGCAACCCACACCAGCAGCACCACCTTTCTCCGGTGACCTCTCTAGTGACCCTAGAAATTTCTGGCAAAGCTCCAACGACACTCTGGGGAAGGTTTAAGACACTCCAGAATATTTTTTAGGATTCCTTCAGTTCATTTTTGTAGATTTCAAGCTATCAATGCACTCCAACTACACATTTGAACACTAACCAAATGCAAGCCCAACTAGTTGCCCTCAAGAGGCAATTCAAGAACTTACCATTCGTGTGCACAAGTTTTGCCAATTAGCTAATAAGATAAATGCATTTGAGGTATGTTAGTACTCAACTTAAGTATCAAATTCAAAGGGAAATACAATTTTAGCTCCATTTTCAACTCAACCATTTTCGGCTCTTCCATTGAGTACCATCATAGATATTCCCAAAGTCATTGATAACTAGAAAGAGTCTATTGATGACCACCTTGAAGTGAAGAAATAGTCTAATGATGATTAACTAGAAGAGTTAATTTATAAGCCTTGAGAATTCGTAATTTGCTAGTAACGATCCCAATCAATCAACCACAACAAGAATAACAGAAAGCGAGATAAATGAAACTAGGAAACCCACGAAGGGAAACCTCAAACAAAAAACTTTTACTAAAATCAAACGTTGGTTACAAACTTAACCTCCCGATAGATCGACTCCTCGACTCTATACTACGTTGACGTTTGCTCGACTCATCAATTCACCAACACCTTTAGCAAAAGCTCTTCGACTTCTCGATGACACGACACCAAATCCTCGGCTAACTCACGTGCTGAATCCTCAGCTCTTCTAATGATTCGAACTCCTTTGAACCACAAACACGTAAGAAGGCTTGGCTAAGCAATTGAGAGAACGGTCTAACTTTTCTGGCTCACGAATTTGATGTACATTCTCTCTATCTATAACCCTAAAGATGCCCAGAAGATATATATAGAGCAAACTGAGGTGGCCAAGGCTCAAAATAGACTGAAATTGGCTTAAATAAATGCCTCGCGGGATGGACGCACCCGCGATCTTCCCACGGCTTTCCTGCGAATCAGTGTGGTCTTTCTGCACGACCAAACTGCAAAATCCACCTCTCAGCTTTATCCCGTGACCTTCCTACGTAAATCAGTGTCTGACGCTTGTTTGACTTCTTTAGGACTTCCAGCCATTATGGAAACAGTTTCTCTGAGGCCTTTTAGAATTCTATTCGACTTAAGACTCTAGTGCCTTAGCCTACACTAAGTCTAAAGTACAAACACTTCTATTTGATCATGGATTGCCAATTTACAATAGTTGGTCTTAACAATCTCCCCCTTTGGCAATTCCATGTCAAAACAACCAAAAGAAAACATTACAATTAAGTTCATCCTAGATTAAGGCCTTAGTAAACTTGTTATCCATCAATCACGTTCCAATTTGTTAACTTGTTGTCATCCATCAACATGTTCCAATTTTTATCCTGTATGGCTGCACACTTAACGAACTGATCACAGCATCATGTGGCAACAAGGAATAATAATTAATGACCAACCATTAAGCTTATGATAAAGCCAAACAGAGATAAGCAAATGAAAAATGCAACCATACATTAAGGCCATTAATTTATATCCAATAGAGTTCATAAACTAGATAACAGAAAAGGTAATAGCAAAATAATCAATATAGTTCAATCAACAAGAGACAACAAGATAATCCAAAAATAGAAATCAACATCCAAGTCTATCAAAAGTACGATCATCCAAATAATGAAAGTCATTCAAAAGTACAATCATCCAAGTCTATAACATATGCTTCTCCTCCTTTTTGACTTAGAATTGACAATAAGGCACATCACTGAGCAACATCACCGTGGTCATCATCATTACCACCACTAGCATCACCAGTATGCTGATCTCCCCCTGTGTGATGAACACTAGCTCCATCACGGTGGTCACTCGTGTGTGGAAAGAAGCTACTGCCAAAGGGGTCTCCAAAGAGATAAGCAAAAGTGTTCAAATTCTGCTGGACCTAATTGAGAGTAAGGTGCATCTTATTCTGTCGTGTCTGCATAGCCCTCAAGTGAGTATCCATTTCCATTTGAAATGCATGAAGCTCGGCCTGTCTAGCATCTATAGCATCAAATCTCTGATAGACTCGAGAGTGAAAAACCTGACTCTCCCCCTAAATAGATGCTAACATAGCACCCAACATATTCATGTCATAAGCTGGTGGGATACTAGAAGAAGGGGCAAATGGATCAAAAGGACGTGGAGTAGGCCGAGAAGGGATAGGTGGAGGGGCAGCCTAGGCTGGAGTAGGCCTAGAGTGGGTCCTACTACGTCGTGCAGACACATGATTAATTGTGTTAAGCATCTTGATCAACTCATAGTTTGGAGGCAACTCGACACCAAGAGACAGAAGGTAGTGAGTAATAAACAAACCAAAAGGCATGGAATCAGACATAGATGTGGAATCACTACCAACAGCTATGAGATGAAACATGAATAATGGCAAGTTAAAGGTATGACCAGTAACTATGGAATGTAGGATGCGTCCTCGACGTTTAGACACTACAGTGATGTAAAAAGTCAGATCAATAGAATTTATTACATATAAATGTAGCATCCTATTGATCTCGAACAACTATCGGTGAGGAACAGTCTCTTCGACCCAGTCCACATGCCCCTTAGTGAGTAAATGAAAGATGGTCTAAATAGAGAGGCTGCCCGAATCAAAAACGGGCTCAAAATCAATGTGCTGAGGATGTAGAATACTCAGAAACTCAGAAATAATATCAGGTGTCAACTCAATAACAACAGAACGAACATAAGAATGTAAGACACCAGCAGTAAAATCTATGGCATGCATTTTCACATAAAACTCACGGACAAGTTCTCCTATCACATACTCATATAATGGACCCTCAAAGCCAGAATAGGAAGCATAAGCAGACCATCCTAACATATCAAAATAACCTTCTACAATGAGAAAATAACGCAGCAAAATGCCACACTCAACAACAATGGGACGATACATGAATATGTCATCATAAAAAGACTGTTCACGATATCCCCTAAAACAATGAGAGTCATAAGAAGGACGGAGGCATCTCCTAGGGGCCATAGGAATGATAAGCTGACAAACGAAGAGTAGAAGACAAAACAAAAATTGTACCTTGGAAGAGAGAAGACAGAACTACTGGACAGAGAGAGATAGACACATCAGGCTGACATCAAAAAGAATGAGGACCGAATGAAGGCTCGAGGGGCTTTTAAAGAGCCAAACTGCGGTGATCCTGTGGGGATCCAGTGGCTATCCCGCGAAGCATAATCCCTACCAAACCACTCTTTGTATTTTCCCACGACTCAGAGCACCCTAACCGCGGTCATTTTTTATTATATACAATTTATTAAAGGCCAGTCTGATGAACTCGCAGCACTTGGCAACCTATGGACCATGAGGATCTCATTGAGAAAATTCTAGATGGTCTTAATAATGATTATAAACCTATTGTTGATATTATCAATGGTCGTGACACTCCAATTTCATTTGATGAATTGCATGAGAAGTGATTAATAAGGAGCTTTCACTACGCCACCATCATGCCAATTCCTTGCCGCTTCCTGCTTCATTTGATCTTACAAATTTTGGATTTAATTCGGGACACCTTAAAAGTAGTAATCAGTGCCCACCATGGATGAACAACCCTCCCCTCTCCCTTAGCCAATGCTCCTGTCTCAAACTCTACTACTTATCCTCTACCTCGGCCACTCTTGGTTCACTATCAATGGTGTCGTGTTTAAAGGCACACCATTTCACAGTGTCCTATAAATGCATCCAAACTTACAACCACCTCCACCTTTGCAACCATCTTCACAAAGGCAAAGCCATCCTTTAGTGCCATGGCAGCATTGGGCTAACCTTGCCACTGCTAACTCTAATGATAATTCTCTAGGCTTCTTAATAGTAGAGCTTTGCACCATGTCATCACTGACCTAAGTAATCTATCCATTCATATTTCTTATGATGAATCTAAAGACATTGTGATTGGTGATGGCACAAGTTTCTTTATGACCCACACCGGTTCAAAACCTCTCTATACACCATCTCATACCTTTTTCTTAAATAATGTTCTTTGTGTTCCTACTATGAAAAAGAATCTCATTTCTATCTTATTTCTATCTCTCAATTTTCTCAATCTAACAATACATCCATTGAGTTCTTACCTAATTCTTTTCTTGTGAAGGATCTCCACATGGCAGCAACACTTTCACAAGGTCAAACTAAGGATGGTGTGCACAAGTGGCTGGTCTCCTCTATCAAGTCTTCTCCATTAATAGCTTTCTCAAGTGTCAATACTACTTCGTCTGCATGGCATTATCGTCTAAGACATCTTTCATCTTCCATTTTTAAGCATATTGTTTCAAACTTTCATTTAGATTTATTGAGTCCTTTCAATTCAAATTTCAATGTAATGCTTGTCAATGTAATACAAGTCACAAGTTAACTTTCTTCATTTCTTCACTTGACGTCTTCTCCTGTTGAAGTTATATTCTCTAATGTATGGACCTCTCTTATCTCTGTTGATAATTTCCAGTACTATATGATTTTTATTGACCACTTTAGTAATTACTTTTGACTCTATCCACTTTAACGAAAATCTCATATGCAAGATGTCTTTGTTAGATTCAAATCCCATATAGAAAATTTTCTTCAATCAAAAAATCATTACTCTTTATTCAAATAATGGAGGGGAATATCAAACTCTTTCTTCTTTTCTTGCTACCAATGGGATATCTCAATTTACTTCCCCTCTTCAAACACTTGAACACAATGGGCACTCAGAACATTATCATTGTCATATTGTTGAAACCGGTCTATCCCTTTTCTCTCATGCATCCATGCATTTTTCTTATTGGTCTTATGCTTTCACCATTACAGTTTATCTCATCAATCATCTACCCACTTCCACACTTCAATTGCTTTCCCCATATGCCAAACTTTTTAGTTCTTCTCCCAACTACTCTAAACTCCGTAGTTTAGGCTGCCTTTACTATCCCTTGATCCGATCATATTCTCCCCACAAACTTGCTCCTTATTCATCTCTTTTGTCTTTCTAGGTTATTCCTCTACTCAAAGTGCTTATCTATATCTTGATCCTACCTCATCTCATGTCTACATGTCGTGTCATGTTAAGTTTGTAGAAACCATTTTTCTATCCACCTCTCTTCACTCTCACCTAGATCATCCTTCTTCTGAAACACTTTCTCACTGGCGCTCCTCTATGTTTGTCCTTCCAGCTACTGACATATTATCTTCGGTATTGATCTTGACTCCTTTGTGAGTCCTTCCCCTGTCCAGTTCACATCTCCAAATCAAAACCCTAGTGCCAGGGCACCTTCACCTCTAGGTTGTGAACCCCAAGTCTAGAACCCCAGTACCATAGTACCCTTCTACCCGTAGCAAGGCCCTTAAGACCCAGAACACAGTATCACAACACCCACTACTTCATCTGTAGCACCCAAACCCTTACTACTCTTACCTCTTCTCCCTGAGTTATTGACCCAACCTCAATGCTCAAGCTATCAAAGATCCCCAGTGGTGTTAAGTTATGTCTGATAAGTATAATGCTCATGTTTAGAATAGGATGTGGGACCTAGTTCCCTCAAATTTAACCTAAAATTCATTAGGTTGCAAATGGGTTTTTTGTAATTTTACCTAATGGCTTTGTTGAGAGGTACAAAACTTGTCTCGTTGCTATGGGATTTCATCAATGTCCTAGAGTGGACTATTATGACATTTTAGCCTAGCTATCAAGCCTACTACTGTTCGTCAGGTTCTTAGTCTCGCTATAAGTTATGGTTGGTCTATTAGGCAACTTGATATCAATAATGTTTTTCTCCAAGGTACTCTCTCTATGGATGTCTACATGACTCAACAGGGATTTATTGATCGTGATCATCCTCATTATGTCTGCAAACGTTATAAGGCTATCTGTGGCCTTAAATAGGCTCCTCATGCCTTGTATCATGAGTTGTGTCAATTTCTTTTCACTTCTGGTTTCACTAATTCTCATGTTGACACCTACTGTTTGTTTCCAACATCGGTGGTAATTTGATATATCTTTTGGTTTATGATGACGACATTATTACTACTAGTGCTAATGAATGGGTTGTACAACAATTTATCAATCTCCTCACTCGCTGATTATCTCTCAAAGATCTTATATCTTTGGCTTACTTTCTTGGAATTGAAGTGATGTCTTATGGCCAAGGTATATTTCTATCCCAGTGTCAGTACATGATGGATACCGAACCTATTTTTACACCTCTTGCCACCAATTCTCTCCTCACTCTTTACTCTAGGATGCAACTCTCTGATCCCTCTCAGTATCGTACTATTGTTGGCAGTCTCCAACTCGCCCTGACATTGCCTACACGTGAATAAGCTATCTCAGTTCACGCATCATCTTATTAGTGACTTGGGTAGGTAACAAAGATGACTATACCTTCACCATTGCATGCATAGTTTATCTTGGTCACAATCCTATATCTTGGAGTTCTAAAAAGTAACGAACCGTGGCTCTTTCATACACTCTATTGCATCTATTGAAATCAATACCATAATTTTATTCTTCTCTCAAATTCTTTATTCTCTCCTTATTTCTTTGTTACTCTTCATTGAACCGCAATCAGCAATCAGAGCAACCCTAAAGGTAAATGCCTTAAATCCAATAATTCTAATAGGGTATAATAGCTTTGTACTTTTACAGGACATATAGGACCCTTTTTTAATGTGTTTTTAAGCCTAAAATTTAGGTGAATGCTGAAATATAAAAGAAAAAAAATAAGCAATTTAATATGTTGTACAAACTTATTTAACAACGATTTATCATATGATAAAAAATTAATCAATTTAATATCATATATAAACCTGAAGTTTAAGAGTTTAAATTTGAATGTATAACTTCTAAGAACTTGAGATATATTGAATTACTTGATTAAAAAATTAATTAATTAATTATAACATATAGCAAGATAGTCATCACTAGATATATATATATATATAAAACTAATAAATTACATTTAATATATGAAAATATATTTTGATTTTGAATATATCACATTACTACAAAATAGCATTTTTTAACTTAAAAATTGTTCTTGTTTGAAATTGCATTTTTTTTTAATTCACAATAACTTTTTAGCTCTATCTTTTTGTTTTCGCTTGACTTTTTATTTCTACTACACTTCTTATCTAAAATAATCATTTTAAAGTCTATATAAGATAAAATTATATATTAATAAACAAAATTGATAAGAAATAAATATTGAACACAAACAAATAAAAAATCAGAAAATAATATATAATATATTTTTTTAGATCACATAAAAAATTAAATTCTTTCCCGAATGCATGTATTGCTTATAGAATATTACTAACTATACCGGTAACGGTTGCTTCTGCTAAAACAAGCTAAGTTTTTCGAAATTAAAATTGTTAAAATTTTATTTAAGATCGACTATGTCACAAAATAAATTAAATGGTTTAACTATAATATATATCAAATATAATATATTAGAAAATATTGAATACCAAAATTTAATAAATAATTTTTTCTCTAAAAAAGTTATAAGGAGGAGATGAGACTCCTAGGGAAAGTTTGGAGTGCCAAAAAAAAAACTAAAAGTTGGTGTTAATAAGATGTAAAAGTGGCACGTGACGAAATTTAATTGAAGAAATCTAGGAACTTTTGAAATTTTTTGGAATTCTTTCGAAAAATTTAGGACACCATACGGCCCCTTAGTATAAGATTTTTCTTTTTCCTTTTTTTTTTCTTCTCTATAGGCTTCATTAAATATTTTGCCGAGGTCTGCCGTGTCAGCAAGAACTAATTATGGTGGTGTTAGATGCATGATTCACTCTAGAAAGGCAATTTTCTAAATTATTCATTACAATTGCAAATTACAAAGAAAGGAAAAAACAAGTAATTCTGGGCGCGCAATGACACCTTTAGATGTATCATATAATGCTGATCACCACGCAGTGTCTGCTGACGATGATGCGGGCCGGGATGAGAATGAAATGATTCAGCGTATGCACTTACATCTTCTTGGAGAGAAGAATTATACGATTTGATCACGTAATTAGATAAGCTAGCTAGCTGCCACAAGAAGCTCCTCCGTTGCCAAATCCAATATGCTAACAACTTAGGAGCCATTTGAAGTGATAAAAAGTTTTGAAAAAATGGTAAAAAATATTTAAAAGTTCTAAAAGTTATTTATTTTTATCTCATTATATAAATTACGAATTTATAATTTATTTTACTTCATCCCATTTTATCTTACTTTTTCTCACCGTAAACATACCATAAATTCAGTAAATTTTGATTAGAGCTGGAGCCATGCATCCTACATTGTTTTGATAGCCTGATCTACCAAAAAAATTGTAGTATTTTTTTTTAAATTTAACTCATCTTAAATTTTTGCAAACATAACTCATTTATTTTTAAATCTTTTGTTCATTTTAAATTTTTGTAACTTAATCACCCTATCTTTAAATCTTATTCAGGTCAGGCAAATTTTAAATTCTGAGCTTGTCCTTGATTTTGACTAACACCAATGTTAACTGTTAATTAATGCATGCATTGCGAACAATATTTATTTTTCAAATATTAATCAATGACTTTTTGACCTCTCATGAATATTTATCCACAAATCTATCTTGCTTTGCCTCTAGCTATTTCATCTTTTGACCCTTGGTATATTCGAAGGGGTTCTCCCTGGAACAACGAAGCAAACAAATGGTAGTAGGATTTGCATATTAGCATAATTCCAAATGATCAAAGTCATTAAGAATTGAAGCACACCCACAGCGCATTCATGCGAAAAGATAACCCGTGATGTCAGCTGACCCTGCAGGTTGGTTTGAAAGTTGAAAAAAAAAAAAAAAAAAAAGAGTAAAATAACTCAGACAAACGGAATGGAAACAAAGAGAAAAATGAGAAAGATAACTTTGTTGGATTAAAGGGTATTCTTTCTTCTTGTGCATTGTGGGCAATCTTGTTTTATTCTGAGTACAAAAGAAGCAAAAGATGATGACTAGATGATGAGCAAGCTAGATTAAATCGCTAGCTAGCTGCTTAATTGATTGACATACAGTTCTTGGGAGAAAATGTTGAACCACCAACTACAATTCTTCAACATCATACTTCCATGAGTTTATGATTGCACATGAGGGAAATTGGTGATGACTCGAGAAAGTGTTGCAGATAATACATTCCACTATAGAATGTTGGACAACTTCCATTATATCATATCATGTTTATCCAAAACGGCTCATCAGCAAGAAATTTTTTTTTTCAGATCAATTTTTATTGGGAATTCTATTTGATTGATACAGTACGCACTGACACCCCAATATATGTATATGTTAAAAAATTTAGAATTTATATGGTAGATCCGAACCTACACCCAAAAATTTGTAATTATTCGGGAAGGCAAAAAAGTCAATCTGAAATTATCTACTTAGATATGGATTTTCCAAATTGTTGCCCTTAAAATAAAAATTGCATTAACAAGTTTGAAAATCAATCTCATCCATAAATCCTCTATCTTCCTGTCTCAATCCACACAAACACACACACACACATATATATGTATATCTGAGTCCTTTGCCATACTGTAAATCTACATGCTCGGTTTTCTTATTAGTAAGCTAAGTTTCTGAGCTAAACCTATGCTATAAAGCTATCTGCCCGGTTTTCTCATAAGCTAAGTTTCTGAGCTAAACCTACATATATATATATATATATATTTATAAATATCCATTGCGCAATAGTCCTTTAAGCATGGCTAGTTCAATTAAGGCATTGGTTCTGTTACCTTGTATGATCATTTTATCACTTCTTGTGGTGATCAATTCGGGTGGTCGTGTTTTTGGTGGAATCCCAACCTTGAAAATGAGGGATAGAACTGCTATCCTCAGTTTACATAAAATAGGGTTTGATAAGCAGAAATTGGAGTATTACCAAAGAAGAGCTATGCTGCTGGATGCAGGAACCACAAGAGTGGCCCCTGGAGGGCCAGATCCTCATCATCATTCCTCATCACCAACATTGTCCTAGATGCATGCACATAGTGCTGTAAGAGTCGCGCTGAGTGAAGCTGATGAACACTGGTTTTTTCAAGTTTGGTTTAAAAATCTTATTAAGTATGAAGATGCATTTAAATTTTGTTTATTAAACTTTTGGTTCGAATTGAGTAACTTCATTATTTTACACAAATTTTAGTTCGATCTGAGCTCAAATCAAACTTGAAATAAAAAAAAGTTACAAATTGTATTCAAGTTTAGATTGATTTTAAATGAATGTATCAAGTGAGTTGAATTTGAATCAAGCTTCAGCTGTTTAGCTCATTTAAAAACCCTTGATGTACTTTTTTTTCTTTTCTTTTCTTTTCTTTTCTTTATCCCTTTCTTCTTCTCCTCCCCCCCCCCCCCCCCCACTTTTTCCTGGCTGCATGGTTATATCTACAGTTTGTGCTTTAGAAATTCATCGAGTTAATTAAGCTATGTGAGAATTTTTGAGGTCAAGCTCCCTTTTTTTTTTTCCGGTTTTGGCCACAAAATGCATGCGATGATCATATGTACTGTGTTATCTGCCACTATTACATACAAAAGTTCTTTAGTGAGCCATGGTGAAAAACTACCCAGTGTAGTACTTGTCATTTAATTTTTAAAGAGACATTTCGGAGTTTTAATTAACTCAATCTAAGCCCTAGTTAACTGAGGCGGCCTTCCATTTCTTTACGAGTTATACTTAGTTTTGAGTCGACTATTCTGAGCTGGAAAGACCCTCAAAAAACAAAAAAAAAAGAGGTTATTCCCCACTCTTGTTTGAATATCTTGATATTAGTCTTATACAAGGGAATGTTTGGCTTGCACTGTTTTCTATTTTTTGGCTTGGAAAAAATAAAAAATAAAAAAAGCTTATTATCTCCAAGACTTTATACTAGTTGGTTGCTTGTAGGGTTGCAAATGAGTAGAGTTGAGTATTGAAACATGCAAGCTTGTTTGTTATGGTTAGTTGAACGATTGTTGGATTTGAAATACTGCGTTCAAACTTATTTAATTATTGAGATTCTTAATGAGCTCAAGTCGAGTTTTATCGAGTTTGAAATCTTATATTAGAAATTAGTTCTTTAGTCCATAAGCAAGCTCAAACTCTATTCAGTAACAACAATAAACCTGTTCACGAATTTTTATTAAGTCTACTTATGAGTTTTTATTGAATCTACTTTTAAGTTTTTATCAAACTAATTTTTATCAAGCCTGTTTTTTGTGAAATTTTTGTTAAACTTATTTGCGTGCATATTAATAAACAAACTATCTTTTTTAATTTAAGAATCAAGTTTTAATTAATGTTTTTAATATTTGACCTTTTAACATTTTTCCTTAAATAGTAAAGAAGAATTTTTGTCTATTCAAAAACATTTAAATGTGATTGTTCATGATTTATGAAAATAACTTATTCATAAACATTTAAAAAAGATTGTTCATGAGTAAATAATAATTAAGTTTGTTTGTTACTTACCAAAAAAAAAAAAAAAAAATAATTAAGTTTGTTCACAAACATTTCAATGAAGTTATTCGTAAATTGTAAACAAGTTTCTTAGTGGACATTAAACACGTTTATTCACAAATGATAAACGATTTTGTTCATAAACCTTATCGAATCAAGTTTATCCTTGTTTGAATTTGACATGTTTATTTATAAAGTTTTTAAAATACGTTCAAACTTATACATTTAGCTTATCAAATAACCATAAATGAACTCGTGAACAATTTGTTGAATACTTTGTTCGTTTAGTGTATATCCTAGTTCCCCAGCTAGTAGTATGTACGGCTTGTCTATACATGTATATATTGGAAGCATAGCTTTCCAAAACCAGCTTAATTTTAATTTATTTCACTGAACTACCAACTTCGAAACTAGGCAATTTGAATGCAACTAAAGCAAAAAAAGCACTACCAACATTGTTACAGAGGTAATTAAGTTCTGGTTGTGTAGGTTTAAGAAGAAGAAGATATCAAATAATTATCATGAGCAGTGGCAACGTGCATTGGGGTCACTTTTAACTATAATCTAGGTGGCCGCCTAAGAATTTTTTTTTGTAGTTTAAATTTTTTTTTTTAAATTTACTCCAATTAAAATTTTTCTTGCGCAATCTAAATTTTTGTTACTCATCCTAACCTATTTTACTTTAAACCCTTGTGATTTTGTCTTTTGTCAATGCACACAAACTCAAAATTTTTATGTCAGCCAGTATGAATCTAAAATTCTAAGTTTGTCCTTAACCAAACCAAATCAAACCAAATCAAGCCTTTTCCCACTAGGTGAGGTCGGCTATATGGATTTGTCGACGCCAATTTGATCTGTTTAGGGGCATGTTCTCCGATAAATCTAAGTAGGTTAGGTCATGTTTAATGGTTTCTTTCCAGCTTCTCTTGGGTCTTCCTCTACCTCTCCTACTCCTGACAATCTCCATACTTTCACACCTTCTAACAGGTGCCTCTGCTGGATGCCTTCTAACATAGCCAAACCATCTTAATCGGTTTTCTCTCATTTTATCTTCAATCGGTGTTATTCCTACTTTGCCCCTAATCTCCTCGTTCCTAATCCTATCTTTCCTTGTAATCCCGCACATCCATCTTAGCATCCTCATCTCCGCAACTGCCATCTTCTGGCCATGGTTATGCTTTATTGCCCAACACTCTCATCCATATAGCTACGCTGGTCTAACCACTACCTTATAATACTTTTCTTTCACCTTGAGGGGGATTTTTCGGTCGCACAAAACCTCTGAAACACTCCTCCATTTGGTCCATCCAGCTTGAATCCTGTGACTTACATCAGTATCAATCCTTCCATCTTGTTGCACCATAGATCCAAGGTACCTAAATTTATCTTTCTCTACAATCTTTTGTGTGCCTAAACTTACTTCTATACTACTCGTTTTCCTACTTTGACTAAACTTACATTCCATATATTCCGTCTTGCATCGGCTTAGCCTAAACCCTTTTGTCTCTAACGTATCCCGCCACAATTCTAGCTTAGCATTCACTCCTTCTCTCGTCTCATCTACTAAAACAATATCATCTGCAAATAGCATACACCACGGCACCTCATCCTAAATATGTCTTGTAATCTCATCCATAACTAAAGCAAACAAGTACGGCCTTAATGCTGAGCCTTGATGTAAACCAATCGTGATAGGGAGCTCATTAGTCTCTCCATCCGTCGTCCGTATAGATGTCATGGCTCTATCATACATGTCCTTTATCGCATCAATATATGCGACACATGCTCCTTTCTTTTCCAATACTCTCCATAGAATCTCCCTAGGAACCCGATCATATGCCTTCTCTAAATCGATAAATACCATATATAAATCTTTTTTACCTTCTCTATACTGTTCCATTAACCTCCTCAAGAGAAAGATAGCCTCCATGGTTGATCTTCCAGGCATGAAACCAAATTGGTTCTCTGAAACGTTTGTTGTCCTTCTTAGTCTTCTCTCAATAACTCTCTCCCATAATTTCATCGTATGACTCATCAATTTAATCCCACGATAGTTTGCATAGCTCTGAATATCTCCTTTGTTCTTGTATATAGGTATAAGGATACTTTTCCTCCATGCATCAGGCATCTTCTTGCTCTTTAGCACTACATTAAAAAGTTTTGTCAACCAACTTATGCCATCCTCTCCTAAGCACCTCCAAACCTCAATAGGGATACCATCTGGCCCAACCGCTTTCCAATTCTTCATCCTTTTTAATACTTCTTTTACTTCTTCCTTACTGATTCTCCTATAGAACATAAAATTTAATTCTTCCCTAAAAGTGGTAAACTGCCCCAAATGTATGTCACTACTACTGCTTTCGTTAAATAACTTGTAGAAGTAGCTCTTCCAACGCTCCTTTATCTCCTCTTCATTTACTAATACATTTTCATCCTCATCCTTAATGCATTTAACTTGGTTTAAATCCTTGGTCGGTCTATCTCTAGATTTAGCAAGCTTGAATATCTCTCTTTCGCCCTCCTTAGTGTCAAGTCGCCTATATAAATCCTCAAATGTCTTTGCCTTAGCCTCACTAACTCCCTTTTTGGTTTCTCTTCTAGCTTCTCTATACCTCTCCAAGTTCGCTTCATTTCAGTCGTTTTGCCAAGATTTAAAACACTCTCTTTTAACTCTTATCTTGTCTTGGACGGCCTCGTTCCACCACCATGCCTCTTTCTGTGCCGGAGCACTCCGTTTGGATTCTCCTGAGACTTCTTTCTCTACCCTCCTAATACACTTTGCTACCTTATCCCACATAATATTTGCACTCTCATTTACCGTGAATGCTACTTGCTTATCACCTTTTAAGTTCCACCATTTAGTCTTTGAGCATCTATACGAATTTTTTTTTTGTAGCCCACCTTTGAAGCTGCACATCTATGACCAACAACCTATGTTGGGCACTCAAGCTTTCCCCTAGTATAACTTTACAATCTTTACAAGCTACACGATCTCTTTTCCTAGTTAAGAAGAAGTCAATCTATGTCTTTGAGGAGCCACTCTTATAAGTCACCAAATGTTCCTCTCTCTTCCTAAAAAAGGTGTTCGTCACCATAAGATCATAAGCCACTGCAAACTCCAAAATATCCTTCCCTTCTTCATTTCTATCACCGTAACCATATCTCTCGTGTACTCCTATGTATCCATCTATGTCGCGTCCTATATGACCATTCAAATCTCCTCCTATGAAGACCATCTCTCCTTGAGGTATCTCTAATAGCATTCCTTCTAAGTTTTCCCAAAACTTCTCCTTATGTACATCTCCTAAGCCCACCTGGGGGGCATAAGCACTAATTACGTTTACTATCTCTTCTCCTAACGCTAACTTAATTGCAATAATCCTATCTCCACAGCGTTTCACATTAATTATATCTTCCTTTAGGTCCTTGCTTACTATTATGCCGACCCCATTTCTCGATCTATTAAGTCCCGTATACCATAACTTATACCCAGTCCTCTCAATCTCTTTAACTTTATGTCCCACCCACTTCGTCTCTTGCAAGCAAGCAATTGCAATTCTTTTCCTTTCCATTGTATCCACCACTTCCATAAGTTTCCCAGTTAAACTCCCAATATTCCAAGTACCTAATCTCAGCCTTCTATTTTGGACTAGCTTCCTTGCCCCCCCACTCGTCCAGGAAAGTGCGATGACCCTTGCTTATTTAACACCACACCCGGGCGCCGATGCAGCGGTCCTTACTTATTTAACACTGTATTCGGACCATACAGCGCATCGCTAAGTAGGGAACGCCCTCACGAAATCTCATTAGATAAGTTTGTCCTTAACCATGAGGCTAAAAAGAAAAGTGAAAACTAAAAGAGACCCTTCACGGTGTCTTGAGTTTTAGAAGGGATTCAAATCTACCTAAATTTTGGTACTAATACCTCACGTACATATTCCATATTTCTGCATGGAATGTATTATACTTATATCATAACCATTTTATAACCAGTCCAACCAGCTCACTATTAAGATTAATGTCTTAGATATATATATATATGTATATATATATATATATATATATAATAGGATAGATATAGAGATATATATTATAATTTAAAAGTGTCCAACTATCTCTCACTTTAAGGATTTTAACAAACAATTATCATTGAAATCTTGAAATGTTTTTTATCTCCTCCTACAGTGCAATCCAACTTCACCTCTCTTTTTATTTATTTATTTTTTTTATTATTATTATTATTTTTTTGAGATAAACCTTATCAAATTTTCGGGTTTAGACCTTAAATTTTTTAGATCTAACCCTCACCCATTTCAAAGCTTTCAACAAAGGACTTCACATGGTTGAATGAAATTGTCCTATCAAATCCTTCATGTAAAACCACTGTCTTAATAACCAATTGTGCTTGAGTCAAAACTGGCTTTTAATCCCCACAATGCAATTCTTCTATCACTTGGCTCAATTGTAAACCGGCTTATGGGAGATCCATAAATTTTGTGCACCGACATGGACATTAGACTTCTATAATATGGAGTTTGACTTTGACATGATCCACAACCCAACTATTGCTAATATGCGACGAACCCGGCCCAGGTTGGCCTTAAGTTGGTTTCGGGTTTTTACGAGAAATAATAATAAACAAGTAATCTATACTATAATACTAAAAAAATATAATTTCTTTCTCTTCTCCTCTTCCATCTTAATTTTACGTGATATACTTCAATACTCTCAATTTTCTAAATACTGTCTTCTCATTTATTTACAATGAATTGACTTCTTTATCTCACATCGATAGATAAATCATGAATAGAATTTTATTTTTTCTTTCATGTATAAAACCATTAGGATTGTGACAAATTGCTTTAATGAATGTGAAAGTTCAGAAATTCATGAAATGGACTTATTTGCTAATGGGTCCATTATAGTTAGACCCAATTATTTATTATTTTATTATAGATATAAAATTTTTATCTAAATATTAATTTAGGAAAGGGATTTGAAATTATTGAATATTACTTAAATTTAAAAAAATTAATATATTTTAAATTTAAAAGTACAAAAAAGCCTAAATGTTAATATTAATAAAAAAATATCTAAATATTAATAATTAGGTTTAGGAGTAATAGTTTTTATAAAAATTTAAATTTGTTATGTTGACAATTAGGTTGAAAAATTACTTTAATAATATTTTTAATTCAAGTGAATAATTAAAAAAATAGAAGTGTATATTAAAAATTTGATAGACATTTTTAAACAAAAAAAAAAAGAACAAACTTGATTAAGTAGGTTTGAGATTTAATATATATTTTAGAACCAAACTGAATTTTTAGAATTGAGTCAGATTGAGATTTATTAAAATATAAATTTTTAATATTCATATAAAAACGTGATTTTAATCAACTCTATTTACTTATTAAAATTGACATAAATAAAAAAATATAAATATAAAAAAAATAATTTAATAACTATCATTTAAAATTATACAACTTTATTAAAATAATTATAACATATTTAAAAGTATATTTTTACTAATAAAAATTATTATATAATTCCATGCATTACACGGGTGAACGTTAGCATTATTCTAGAAAAAAAGTTATTGGAAATTATAACAAAATGATGTGAAAATTTGCAAGAAAATGAAATTGAATCAAAGAGAATAAATTCACAAAAAGAAAATGAAAAAAATAAGTTATATAATTCTCATTGATGAAGATAAAAGAATACAAAATTGTATCGAATACAAGGAATATACAGATACCTACACCACAAATTTTGTTAGATTTTGTAACGAGAAAAGAGATAATTATTTTTTGGGTAAATTATTTAGACCTGCCTTTAAGTTTCGTATTAATACATTTCCTCTACTGAGGTATGAGAAATTACACTGTTCCACTTGCCAGAGTTTGTCTATTGACAATGATAACGAAAATTTTCAAAACCGCAATATTACACCAGCAAAAGCAGGAAACATATATATATATATATGAATAGAGAAATATATTGTTGACATGTAAAAAGACAAATTTGTTCCCATTATTGCTTTTCTAGATGGCATGGCATAAATATTTTCATTTAGAAATATAAATGGGTCGGGTCAATTCGTGATTTAATTTACCCAATACGAAATTTGACCCGCTCGGCGCAGCCCATATGTCCATTCAACCCACCCCACCCTGACCGGGTCAGGACTTGGAACACGTTGACCCGCCCCTCCTGACCAGTCCCCTACCCCCCTCCCGTGCGAAATGCTGACAGCCTTAAACTTTGTCTCTCTCTCTCAAGCAATTGTTGGCTGCTCAGTAGATTGCTTTAATGCTTCTCTTTTCTTCTTTTTTTTTTATTCTTTTATTTCCAGGTAACTACCGCCAACTTCCTTTTTTTTTTTTTTTTTTTGGGATCTTTTTACTTTTTTTTGTCAGCTAGCAGTTGACAATGTCTAAATTTGTAATTAATTTTATTCTCACAATTTTTTATTTGTAATTCTAGATTTGTAACTCAATTTAGTGTTAATTATATAATTATTTATTTCTCAATAAAATTTATTAACAAAAAATATTACGTTTTTATGAATTTATTTATAATATTTATTTTTATAAAAAAAATTAAAAATATTAAAAAATTAAACTGGCACAAGTTAAAGGCAGATTTATTGATAGTAATGTAACCTAACCCAAAGGAGAGTTGGGTCAATCAGGACAAGTCGAGACCGGTCAAGCCCACCTAACTTAATTACATTCCTACTTTCTCTTTAATCTGTGAACAGATAAAAAGCTATGTATGGAGGAGGAGGAGGAGGAGGAGGAGGAGGAGGAGGAGGAGGAGGAGGAGGAGGAGTAGTAGTAGTTGTTGAACTATATTATTTTTTGGGGGGGGGGGGATGATTAATTTCCATTTGAAAGAAGTGGAACTATCCAGAGTGAATGTCCTGAGAAAAGAGAAGAAAAACCAACGCTCGAAACCTTAATAGCTACAAGGGGAGGGAGACCTAGTGACGACAAACGAGAAGATCACCCATAATACATGTTAAGGCAAATTATATTTTTCTATTACATTAATGTTTCTTGTTGTAGTTTGGGGGTGTTTGTGATTATGTTTTCGGCTAAAAACATGAAATTTATGGGATGGGTTTTCCAAAAAAATAAATAAATAAAAAAAACAGAACAAAACAAAAAAATTTGATTTTGATTTATGGGTTTGTTTACATTTTTTTTTTTTTTTGTTAACTGTTCTGAGATGGTCATTTGAATATGGGGTAATGGGTTTATTTATTAGTTTGAGTTTGGATTACTTTTTAAAATTTTATTTTTGTTTGAGTTTGAGTTAACAAACTAACTTGTGGGTTTGCTAAAAATTCGTCATTGCAATTTTTTGTATCTGGGTTTACTGAATGTTTCTCTTATGCTCGTTTGAAAATTTAAAAAAAAAAAAGTTTTACTTCTTTTGTTTTGTTTGGTTGCAAAAAAAAAAAAAAAAAATAACTTTTTTTATAATTTTTTTGTCTTATATAAATTTTTTTACCAAAATTTAATTTTATTCTTATCAAAATTTAATTTTTTTAAAAATTGTAACTTTTAATATATTAATCGCATTCGTAAAAAAAAAAATAAGAAAATTCAAATCCGTTTGAATAAAAATTATATTTTAAGTAAAAAAGTAACGAAAAAATTAATTATTTTATTTTTTCTAACTTTTACACAAATAGAGATGAATGTTCTTAATTTTTTTTTTTTTTTACAAATACAATTAACACGCTTAAAAGTTACAGTTTCTAAAAAGATTAAATTTTAATGAAAAAAGTCATATAAAATAAAAAAAAACCGAAAACTGTTTTGTACCAAACAAAACCTTAGTTTGAGTTTAGTTATTTCCTTTTTGTTTTTTTTTTTTATTTATTTTTTTTCTTTCCTGGGGGAGGGGGGATTTCGTAGTTTGAGTTTATATTGAAAATGGTAAAATGGTTTTTATAACATGCATTGACCAATTTTTTTTTCTTGTATATATATATATATATTAATCTTTTAGGAATTCTGAGAAGGCAGGCAGAAGAAAGAAAATGGTGTTGCAAGCGTCAAAGTTGAATTATATATTATTAATATATTATGTTATATATATATATATACATATTTTAGTGGTATCTTCTACTATTACGTGATTTGACTACTGTGATTTATTATAATAATTCGAGTTATTTTTATTTTATTTAATGAATTTAAATGCTTTGGAAAAAAAAGTTATGTGTTCATTGTGTATTTTCATACCTGGAAATGGGCGTTGTCAGCTTCCATGACATTCTTTGTAATAGGTCTGTACATTATATAAGAAGTGTTGATCTTGATATAGACTTGGGCTTTATTTGGCTATCTTATCAAAATATAATTTTTTTTTTAGAATACATAAATTTTAGACATATTAATTACATTTATAAAAAAATAAAAAAAAATTACGTTCGTTTAGATAAAATTTAGAAATATTAAAAAAATCAACTTTTTCTTTATTTCTTTTTACTAAACAAATAATTTTTAGTCAAACGAACATTAAATTTTAATTTTATTTATTTTTTAAAAATAAATTCAATTTTTGATAAAAAGAAAAAGTTTATCAAAGAAGTCATAAGACAAACAAAAAAAAAAAAAGTTTTTTATAGCCAAACAAAACTTTAGTGGCTTGTTGCGAGGTAGCACTACGTAATGGATCTGGTAGTAGAGGGTTTGTGATGAACATATCTCATGGTGATCAGCTTAGGATACCTGCCCACAAAAAAAAAAAAAAAAAAAAAGGGTTCTGCTTAGGATGTTTGAAATTCATTCAGCATGGAAGTTGATTTCCATATACTTGGAAACCGTGTGAATATTATAATTTGATTTCTTTTTTATTTTATTTTATTTTTTGGTAATTTTTTAGTATTTTATTCATATATTTTTTAAATTGATTCTAAAAAAAATTTAAAAAATAAAAAATTGACGTGAGAAAAATGATTCAACTTTCAAAAAATTGATTTTACATTTTTTTGGTAGCTTTTTGGTCTATTATTCATATTTCTTAAAATAATTTCATAAGAATAATCTAAAAAATAAAAAATTCACATGCAAGCAAGATTAGTCAAATTGTTAAAAAACATAAAGATCGTATACGATGAAAATATTACCCGAAGAAGAAACATGACCAAATTTTGAAGATTTCATTTTGCATAAAATGTTTTATTTTTAATTAATTAATTCAGTTTATAACGAGTCAATTCAACATTCTGTGTAGACATTCATTAAAAATAATTACTAAAGTTTCAAATTTAAAAATTTATATCAAAAAAGTAATATATTTTTGTCAAAATAAGTAAATAAATTTAAATAATTTTTTGAAATATTTTATGTCGCACCCCTATTTTAGGATACATATTTAATCTTTTAAATGGCACTGCTAAAAAAGAGACTTTAGAGACCACTGAAAGCAGTCACCAAAGGTCAAAAAGCGTCACTAAAAAGATTTGGTGACCGCCTAGCGACCGCTTTGTGGTGGTCTCTATAGAGTGGGTGACCAAAGATTTATAGTGACCGCTTACAACGTTACCAATTTCTAGCGACCGCTTTAAACGATCATTAAAACATGATCATCAAAAGAATGAAAGGTATATAGCAACTGCCAAAACAGTCACTAAAAGGTAAAAAGTGATAGCTAAAAGAACCTACAATGACTCCTAAAGCAGTCACTAAAAGCAACATATTTTTTTTAGCATTATATGTATTTTCATATATATGTGCATGTACATGACCTTGTATTTTCTCAATCCCATTCATAAATCTAACTTAAGAACACAAATGTAAGGTAATTAAACGATAGTCGAACTAAAAAAAATATTTACTATTATTTAAAGCACAAAAATATAGACTTTCAAAAATACAAGTATGATGAAATGTTCAAAATATTGCAATTACAAATTGAAAAACAAAAAAGAAAAAGGCCATCAATTATAAGGTCACCTATCTTTTTCAGCATGTCCTCTCCACTGCAACAATAATTTCATTGAAATTAGTTTGAGAAATCTCATGACTTTGTAATAGTGATACGTCACTATCAAATTTAACACCAATACATCAACTACACACAATTGTCATGAGTAATGGAGTATATATGTAAAAAGGTGTTCTTTGAACCATTACATAAGCTAAAAGTCACCTCTAACACCAATGCACAAAATACACACACATGAAGAAAGTTTGTACCGTTGAGTGAAGTAAAATGTTAGAATTGTAATAATCCCAAAATTTTATCCTTTCAATATACTTATTATTTTTAATACATAATAAAAAAATAATTAATTAAATTGAATAATTATAATTTTTCTCGGCCAAACCTAATAAAAGGTGCTTGGGGGATAAGTAGCCATAAAGCTATTGGACACGTGGCCAAAAAAAAGAAAAAAAAAAAACATGGCACCCATTTCAAGTATGATGGCACCCTAATCCAAATGAATCACCCCCTACCCCTTAGTCCTATAATTGCATATACGTGTATATATATGTGTGCTATATGTTGGCTAGGAGAAGTAAACCGGGAAGATGAGAAAAAAAAAAAGAGGAGAAAAAGGAAAAGAAAGGAAAAAGAGAGAGAGAGAGAGGAAAAGATAGAAAAGAGGGGAGAGAGAAAGATAAGTACCCAAACCCAAATTAATTTTCAAGTCTTTTAATTAAACTCGTTCTTCACGCACCTGTGCTGTCCGATTGCAAAAAGGAGATTCGATTTACGCACAAGATGAATTTTTGTTTTTCAACGAAGAACGAGGTAAGGAAATTAATGCACTATTTATACTTTTTGTAATGTTTATTTTAATGGGGATATAATTGTGAGTTTTAGTTTATATTATTATTAAATTAATATTAAGTTTGATAACTGAATTTTCGGTGACACTGAAATTGTGATTAAATTCACAAAATTTTCTATTCAATACTAAGATATGTTATGATATGTTTGATTAAGGCCTTTGTTTTAGCATAAATTCACTTATTTTCTTGTTAAATTCATGCTTTTTATTAATTTCTAAGCTAATTATATTTATTTTTCTTAATTGTAGTGAAAAATGCTCAATAAATTCAATTGGGAGCATTAAAGATGAAGAAAAGGACGAAGGATAGCTTAAGGTGCAAGTGCAGGATTGAGGTGTCCGGACACCTTCAGGACACCAATGTGCAGAGAAGCAAAATGTCACGGTTGGACCTTACTACCGTCCGGACACCCCAATTGGGTGTTCGGACACCTGGACACGCGGGATTAAAATTTTTTCTCCGTTTTTAGGGTTTTCTTGGAATGGTTATAAATAACCATTGTACAGTCGTTCTTGGGGGACTTTTTTTTCTTCTTTTCCTCTGACTTTTCAAGAGATTTTTAAGGTTTAGATTCTTTCTTTTTTTTTTATTCTTTTTGGGAGATGTATTCAAGGATTCTTTGTGTCGTTTGTCGGATTGCTTCAATATTGTTCGTTGTTCATCGTTCTTTTGATTTGCTGAAGTACGGTATTTATTTTCTGCATTAATACAAGTTTTAATTAAGATTTTTCTTCTGCTAAAATTCTTTATTTCTTGTTAATTAATTGTCTTGTGCGAATGGATTCTTACATAATGGTAGTGTAGTATCTTTCTCCTTGATTTAACTTCATAGGAAGGGTGGAAATGATGATTTGTGAATGTGCTAGGGTTTCATAGATGATTACGCAACCGTGTAAATATCTACGAAAGCTTCTCAAATCTGGTTTTTCTATTTTAAGAACTTTTGAAAATAAGAACTTTTGATCATAGTCTGATAATCACTGATAAAGGTTTTTGAAACGTAAATTTTCTTGAAGAATCTTGAAACTAAAACTAGGGTTTGAAACCACAAGTGTTACTTTTAAAAAAAGATCTTTCCAATTTCATAATCCATAAGACGTGAGTATGAAATTGTGTATTGTGGGTTTTTAAAGAACTTTAACGAAGATATCTTCCAATTGACTTTTCCATTCGACGTGAAATTTTAATTGGTAACTGAGGCACAAACATGAATTGATTTCATTCCACCTGAACTTGAATGTTAAATCAAGGATTTTATTTTAGTGAATTTAATTAATCAAATTAATTTTGTTTATTTTCTGTTAAGAAAAGTTTTTACTTATTTAGTGACTTTGCATTGCAAGAACAGTTTAGGATAATTCTTGAAACTTTTGCTTACACCTTATTTTAATTTTCATTCTTGAACTTAGATTTAGGAAAGACTCTTTAACCTAGAAGCTAAAACTTAGGTTCCTTGTGGATTCGACCTCGGACTCACCGACATAAAACTACACCCCACACCCTTGCACTTGGGGGTTAGTTTAGACGCACATTTTACACGTGGTCAAGTTTTTGGCGTCGTTGCTGGGGAGCCAATCTTAGTTTTTAGGTTATTAGAATCTTATGATTAAATTTAATTTAATTAAAAAAAATTTCCTAAGTCCCATAACCTTGCTCAGTGGTCCAGACACCTAGGTCTTCAGTCTGGACCATAGTTCATTCATTCAGTTTAGCTTTCCTAGCTTATGAGCTTTTGGACTCGTGGTGAAGACGGTCGATTAGAACGTTCTGAGTTTCTAAATCCTCTCTTTGAACCTGAAAACTCTTTAGGAGAATCTCCAAATCTTAGAACCCCTAATCCAATCTTAGAAATGGCTGAAGAACAAGCTATTGCAGCAAGACGATCCATAAGGGATATCCTGCAGCAGAATAGGCACACTCCGGAATCCTGTATAATGTGGCCTGAAAACCACACTTTCCACTTTAAACCCAGGATGATCCAATTGTTACCTACTTTCCATGGTATGGATTCTGAAAATCCATATGACCATTTGACTCGCTTTAGGAACATTTATGTCACCATAAAGGATCAAGGATGCCCATTAGAGTTAGTATTTCTTAAGCTCTTCCCATTTTCATTGCAAGATAAGGCTGCTAGATGGTTTGAATTTTTACCGTCTAATTCCATTCGCACATGGGATGAAATGCAAGCCAAGTTTTTAAAGAAATTCTTCCTACCTAACAGAACTGATGCAATACAGCATCAAATTCTGAACTTTGCTCCACAACATGGTAAGACGTTCTACCAAAGTTGGGAGAGATTCAAAACTCTCTTACATTCCTGTCCTCACCATGGATTTGAGATTTGGCATCTAGCTAGTATTTTCTATGGATCACTGACGCCACAATTAAAATAATTTGTGGAGACACTGTGCAATGGGCAGTTTTATGATAAAACTCCTGAAGAAGCTTATGAATACTTCGAGTTTTTAGCTGAAAATGCACAAACATGGGATACCACGGAATCTCATAATACTCAGAATGCTAGTGGTTTATCTATTCGAGGTTTGCATCACTTAAGTGAAACTGATGACCTTAAGGCAAAACTAGCAATACTGACCCGAGAAATTGAGACCCTTAAGATCAAAAAAGACACACCAATAGTCAAAGAACCTGTGGCGAATGTCTATTGTGTAGCTTGCGATAGCCAATCTCATAGAACGGATGGTCGTCCTAGTATGCCCATGTGTAGAGAAGTTGTACAGAATCAGTTATCTAGTGAACTCCCTATCCATGCTATAAACCAATACCGACCTCCATATCGTGGACAAAATTTGGGGGGAAATCCGTATTTTGAAACATATAATTCGGCCGTGAGGAACCATCCAAATTTCAGTTGGAGAAATGATGGAGCTCAAATGCCACAACCTTATCATACTCCACCTCTTCCAATTCCTCAAGTTCCAGTTACTAATCCAGGATTGCCTCAGAATGCAAGACCTTCACATCATACTCCATACATTCCTCCAAATAAGAGGTCCATGAAAGAAATACTTCAACAATTTATGGACACACAATCCACACTTTAGGCTCAAAATAATAGAACTTTGGATGATATTAAGGGGCAATTGACTCTTTTAACTCAAACTTTGACTGCACAACCTAAAGGTCAGTTCCCTACTCAACCACGTCCAAATCCAACCGCCTAAGCGAAAAATGTTGAAGGATCTCCCAATATGCCTGGTAATATTGAGCAGGTACAAAACATCACGACGCTTAAGAGTGGTAAAACTATAGATAAAACCATTCACCCTAAGATGGTTGAGGTTAGGGAAGAGTTAGAACCTAAGCAGATGTTGGAAGATAATAGGAGGGAAGGAAAACAACCTATAGTTATGGAAGAAGAGGAGTCTGAGAAAGAGGAGAGTAAGGAAGAAAAATGGGAGAAACAAAAAGGAAAAGAAGGAGAACTGATGTTAGTACCTAGAGAGTACATCCCCAAAGCACCATTCCCCTAGAGGTTTTTGAAAGCTAAGAGAAAAGCTCAAGTAGCTGAATTGCTAGAGGTCTTTAAACAAGTAAAAATCAATATACCTCTTTTAGATACAATTAAGCAAATCCCAGTGCATGCAAAATTCTTGAAAGAGCTATGCACTGTAAAGAGGGGACTGAATGTTAAGGAAAAAGTTTTCCTAACTGAACAAGCAAGTGCTATTCTTCAATGTCGCACTCCCCCGAAATATAAGGACCCAGGTTGTCCTACTATTTCTTGCTATATAGGGGAGTTCTTTATTAGTCGAGCACTTCTTGATTTAGGAGCTAGTGTGAACCTACTTCCCTATTCAGTGTACGAACAATTGGGCTTAGGAGAGATTAAACCTACCCGTGTGACTTTACAATTTGCAGATAGATCAATTAAAGTTCCACGTGTTATAGTTGAAGACGTATTGGTGCAAGTGGAAAATTTTTATTTCCCAGTGGATTTTATAATCCTCGATACACAACCACTCACCAGTCTGTCAGCACCTGATCAAACACCAGTGATTCTTGGACGTCTATTCTTAGCAGCTTCAAATGCTTTGATTAACTGTAAGAATGGGTCCATGAAAATGTCTTTTGGTAACATAGAATTTGAGACAAATGTTTTTCATGTTACTAAACAAACAAAAGAGGTGTCTGAGATACAAGAAGTAGATGTAGTCGAGACCATAGTGCAAGACTACATTGATTGTGAATTTTTTGAAAACCCTTTAGAAAGGGTACTGTGTTGTGATGTGGAGAAGGGAGATCCTATGATTCATGGCGAAGTGAGCAGAATGATATACGAATGGTTAGACATTTGCCCCATAATGTCCATTGGTAACTGGGTACCAATGTTTGAGAGTTTGGGCCCACTCCTGAATAAAGCTCAATCGTCAAATGTGAAAGCCCCAAGTCCCAATAGGAAACCTTCGCCTCCTAGTTTGAAATATAATTTTCTAGACGAATGTGAGGCATATCCCGTAGTTATTTCCTCTGAATTAACTACTGATTAGGAACGCACATTAGTAGAACTTCTACAAACCCATAAGAAGGCATTGGGGTGGTCAGTGGTAGATTTAATAGGTATAAGCTCACTCCTTTGCACACATCGTATCTATTTAGAAGAGGGTGCCAAGCCAGTCTGACAAATGCAAAGAAGGCTCAATCCAAATATGAAAGAGGTCGTACGAGCTGGGGTATTAAAGTTGCTTGATGTGGGGATAATTTACCCAATTTCTGACTCCCAATGGATCAGCCCCACATAAGTAGTACCTAAGAAGTCAGGTATTACCGTAGTTCGAAATGAAAACAATGAGCTAGTCCCAACGAGAGTGCAAACTGGCTGTCGAGTCTGCATTGATTATAGGAAACTCAATGCAGTTACTAGAAAAGACCACTTCCCTCTCTCATTCTTAGATCAGGTTTTAGAAAGAGTGGCTGGACATGCATACTATTGCTTCCTAGATGGCTATTCGGGTTATAATCAAATAGAGGTAGCTTTAGAGGTCCAATCCAAAACTACATTCACTTGTCCCTTTGGCACCTTTGCGTATAAACGAATTCCGTTTGGCCTGTGTAATGCCCCTGCCACCTTTCAACGTTGCATGATCAGTATATTTAGTACAATGGTAGAAGAAATCGTCGAAGTCTTTATGGACGATTTCTCTGCCTATGGAGACTCATTCGAGTAGTGTTTGCAACACCTTGATCTAGTATTAACAAGATGTGAGGAAAGAAGCCTTGTGCTTAATTGGGAAAAGTGTCACTTTATGGTGACACAAGGTATATTATTACGGCACATAGTTTCAAAAGATGGCATCCAAGTAGATCAAGCAAATATAGAACTAATACAAAAGCTTCCCACACCTCAATCAGTAAAGGATATCAGATCCCTCCTGGGACATGCTGGTTTCTATCGAAGATTTATTCAGTCATTCAGCGAGATTTCCAGACCCTTGTGTCAGTTACTAACACAAGATACCTCATTTGAATGGACTGATCAATGCCAGCAAGCTTTTGATAAACTCAAGGGATGTCTAACTACAGCTCCTATATTACAATCTCCTGATTGGTCACTACCCTTTGAACTCATGTGTGACGCTAGTGACCATGCTATTGGAGCTGTGTTAGGACAAAGAATGGACAAAAAGGCGCATGTCATTTATTATGCTAGTAAAACCCTTAATGATCTGCAAAAGAATTACACGACAACTGAAAAGGAATTACTAGCAATTGTCTTCACCCTTGAGAAATTTAGATCTTATCTCATTGGTTCAACAGTTATCGTTTTTACTTATCATTCCGCACTCAAGTACCTGTTGACCAAACAAGAGGCCAAACCACGATTAATTCGATGGATTTTGTTGCTGCAAGAGTTTGACCTCGAAATAAGAGATGAGAAGGGTGTGGAGAACGTGGTGGCAGATCATTTGTCACGTTTACCGGCTAAAGCCTATCCCAAAGATGATATGCAAATCAATGATAGCTTCCCGGATGAACAGTGGTTTCACGTGCAAGCAATAACAGCTTCCAACCCACCTTGGTACGCTGATATTGCTAATTACTTAGTGACAGGTAAAATTCCAATTGAATGGAGTTCCAAGGATAGAAAGAAATTCCTTAGGAATGTGAGAGTCTTCTTTTAGGATGATCCATACTTATTCAAATATTGTCCCGATAAAGTTATTCGACGATGTATTCCTGAATGGGTAGTTACAAGGATAATAGAGTTCTGCCATTCTCAAGCGTGTGGTGGCCATTTTTCCACAAATAAAACAGCTGCCAAGATTTTACAATGTGGATTTTACTGGCCTACGTTATTCAAAGATGTACATCAATTCTGCACCACCTGTGATCGATGTCAACGTTTAGGTAGCTTGACCAGAAGGAACATGATGCCCCTATCCCCCATTTTAGTATTGGAAGTATTTGATTGTTGGGGAATAGACTTCATGGGCCCTTTTCCAATCTCTTTTGGATATGATTTCATCTTGGTAGAGGTTGATTACGTGTCTAAATGGGTAGAAGCAGTTGTAACTAGGACAAATGACCATAAAGTAGCGCTCAAATTCCTCCATGAAAACATATTTTCACGTTTCGGGGTACCTTGAGCAATAATTAGCGATGGAGGAAAACATTTCTGCAATCGACCAGTAGGAACCCTACTGCTCAAATATGGGGTGGCACATAAAGTAAGTACTTCTTATCACCCCCAAATAAGTGGCTAAATAGAGCTAGCAAATAGAGAGATCAAACAAATCTTAGAAAAGACGGTTAATCCTAATCGCAAGGATTGGTCATTGAGGTTGATAGATTCCCTGTGGGCATATCGTACTGCATACAAAACTAGTTTGGGAATGTCACCCTATCGATTAGTTTATGAGAAGCCATGCCATTTGCCCGTAGAATTAGAGCATAAAGCTTATTAGGCAATTAAACAATTTAATGCCAATATTGATGAAGTAGGGCTACACCGTAAACTACAAATTGTAGAAATGGAAGAACTACGAAATGATGCCTATGAAAACGCCTTAATTTCAAAGGAAAAGATGAAAAAAGTACATGACCAACACATTGCACGACGATCATTCCATGAAGGTCAAAAAGTACTTCTTTATCGATCAAGATTGCACTTATTTCCGGGTAAACTATAATCTAAATGGTCAGGCCCTTTCATTGTAACACAAGTATCAGACCATGGAGCCATTGAAATTGAAAACCCGAAGAATAGGCATCGATTTAAAGTGAATGGACATCGATTCAAACCATACTTAGAGAAGTTTGTGGGTTTAATCGAAACAAGGGATCTTCGGGATCCTACACCTTATAAATAAGTTCATTTTTGAAGAATTTTATTGTATATTAATTAGGCTAGTTATTAAAGTTATTTAAAGGGTAATTTTATTAGGAATATTAAGGAAAAATAGACCAAAATTAAACCATAAGTGGATTGCCAATCCGAACACCCCAGAGCTGGTCCGGACCATAGTAAGCTATTAAAGGAAATGTTATCAACCAGTCCGAGCACCCCAGCGCCGATCCGGACCGCAGTGGGCTTTTATCAAAACTTCATCAACTGGTCCGGACACCTCGATGCCGGTCTGGACACCTGCTACTTCAAAAAGCTGATTTTTCTTTTCTTTTGCCCGATTCCTTTATCTCTCTACCTCCCACATCCGACTCCCACAATCTCAAACACTTTCTCTTCGATCCAAAGCCATCTAAAGCCACGGATTGCTCAAATTTAGAGGATTTTGCTGCAAATTTCTGGTTTTCTTCAAGCTTTGGCGGTCCTCTTAACTAGGTATGTTTCTTTATCCACCATTAGAGCCCTAACCTTGAGAATGGAGCACCTAGGGTTCTTCCTACAGTTTTGCTTTCAAATTCTTTCCAAAATCCAACCATTAATGGAGCATAATACTTCTATGGGGTCCATTTTTCAATTTCAAATGAGCTTTTGGTTAAAACGAGAACATACCCATGGATCCTTATGCCTTCATACGGGTGAGCTTTGGGTTGACCAAAATTGTGGCTTCTTCAAAAACATATTGTGTTAAACTTACTCTCTTTACATCATTGTTGAGATGTTTCAAGTGCAAGGGCCCAATTTTGGTGTGATACCCCAATTCCCATCAATGGATGGCATAAGTCAAGTTGTGGTCCCATGAAAGACACAATTTCCTTTGATTTAATTTTTCTAATGCTTTATTAGAAGTGGGCCACTAAATTTGTGTGGACATAGGAATTGTTCTCATTGTGTTACCAATATTTATTCTTTGATTAGTGCAATGCCACCAAGGACAAAGCAACGTGCTAATAGGCAAATTGGAACACCATCCAATGATAGTGACCGATTCTAGGGAGGGAATGCAGAAAAATAGTATGATGATGTGTGGTGTCACAACCCATGGTGGTGGAGAGGGTTTGGCAAATTAATCAATTCAAAGGCGAGGAAACATGCGAGGAGATTCTATAAACAAGCGAAAAGGGAGAGAGCAACTCACGGGATGGGTCCGTGGAGTTGAAATTAAATTAACCCCAACAGATTTTGCTGAGGTATTTCAATTACCTCGAGTTCAGCACCCAAAATTTTCTTATTCCGCCGAAGGAGGCCCATCCTTGAATATAGTAGCACGGGAAGTCTTGACTGACAATCAGGAATGGACCAGTGAATATAGAAAACCACTCTCCGCATTAACTGCAAAGTATTGGGCCCTGCACATGTTCTCCTGCACCAATCTTTTGCCCTAAAATAGGAATTCTGACGGTAGTCCCACACGAGCCCGTTTGATATATGCGATTGGGACAGGAATGACCATAGATTTACCCTCTTTTATTTAGCACCAAATTGCTTTTACCTTTGAGAAAAAAGGAGATCAGTCTGGCATCCCTTTTGGTGGAGTTCTTACCGAGATTTTCCAACGAAAAGGTGCACAGATCCCCACAGATTTGCCCATAGCTCCCCGACTTCAACCCCTAACAGCCACCTCATATGCAAAGTCTAGGAGGAATGTGGCAAAGAGCAAGAAGAAGAAGCGATCAGGGGAGAGTAGCTTTCAGCGTCTATGGGATGAGGTGGAGGAAGAAGATGATGAGCCTGAAATTTCCATAGCCAAATTGATGGCGCAAATGAACCGATTGAAGCACAATCAGGAGGTGGATCATGGAGTGCTTTTGAGGTTACAACAGACACAAATGGCTATGCAGCAAGAGCAGCAGACACAGACTTATCTTCTATAGTATATCCTAGATCACCTTCATGATTCTCATCACCCTCCACCAAAGGATTAGAGGAGATCTTTCATTTGTAGTTCTTTATTATTTTTGCTTAATTATAAGTTGATGACAATTTTGCGAGTTAGGTGTGAATTGCTGGTTTAACTTTGTACCCCCCAAACTCGGTTATTTCTTTTATTAGAATGGGAATGTTATTTTACTTTTATTTTGTTTTCTATTTGTTATGGTTATGTTATGATTATGTGGATTAATTGCTTCTTGCTTGCAGATATCTATTGCCTCATAATTTAAAAAGCTTTACTTGTTTGATTTATGAAAGTACAAGTACACTTTGACTACAGTAAATAAGGATGTTAATCAAGATGCTAATATGGATAGTGTCAGGGGTCACAAGCGTAAGTGGGATGTTTTGTCATTTAGTAGTAGGGATGAAAGTGACTTTGAGAGTTCTTTTGTGACTTCTGAGAGTAGTTTGAGTTCTTGGCCTGACAATTTATTTATTGAAGGTAATACGTTGCCTTTATATGAATATGTTCCCCCATTTTTTGCCTTAGCACCTCATCAATTTTTTTAGGCTGCCTGGTGGGCTGAAGTAGACTTAGAGATGAATGTTAGAATGGAATGAGCAGAAATTGTTATAGCTCAAGAGTGGCCTGATGCCCTACCCACTGACTGTGACCACTTGTCTATTACGTCATCTGAGGATTCCTCTACTCAAGAGGATATGCCAGCCCTAGAAGATGTACCTGATGAAAGTAGTAAGTACAATGACAGTGAACTAACTGCGAAGCCCATTAAGTCACCTTCATCGTGGGAGTTCTCACACATGGTTTCTCCTATTCTTCATGATGCACTTACTTCATTTGATGCCGACATGAGGTAATATCCACACTTTTCTTTATTTTTATATATTTGTCTTTGATTGTTTTTATTTTACTTATTGTCATTATCCACTTCCTGTTGTTAGTCACCTATCATTCTATTTATATACGCATTAATCATCACCTTTTCTTGTCAGTTAAGTTTCATAACACACATTGGGGACAATGCGTGCATGGTAAAACATGATAGGTAAAACACGATTACATTGCATAATCAACATTTTTTACATATAGTGACTAATGTGAGGGTGTATAACTAGTTTGAGGATGGTAGTAATCATGGAAATAAGGAATGTTTTGACTTTCATTTGTGAGTAGGTAACTAAAGTGAGAAATTGAGTATAAATTTTTCAAATGTGTAGTAGACTTTTTACTTGAGATCAAGGGAATGACAGTGTGTTAGGGAGTAGCATTCATGAGACATAGTCAATCAGGTATGCCAAGACACAAGTGGAGACTTAAAAAACCTCTCTTTTGTGAGACTTTAAGCCCAAAACTGTTAGAGGATTGAATATAAAGCTCTCTATTACATTTTCTTTCATCTCACATATTTCTTTTATAGCTTCATTACGTTATTTTGCTTTGGTATTGAATGCAACAAGCTACCGTTTTTCAATTGCATGAATGGATCATTGATTTTGAAGAAATTGTGATAACCTAGGGAATGATGTTAGGCCATCATTGGATTATTTGAAAGACTGTATCATTTTCTTTCAAAACTATTGCCTTTGGAACCAAGTTGAAGCCTTTCAAAATAAAATAATTAATTAAAATTTTCTTGGACCCACAATTTTAACCCTTTTTACCTTAGATATGTAGGAGCCAACCCTTGCATGCTTTGAGATGTCTTGGTCGTGTTTGGAGAGGTAGTTAAGGGGCAGATTGGGGGCGAAAAAAAAAGAAAAAAAATGAAAATTAAAAGAAAATTAAAAAAAATCAATATTGGTATTCAAGGAGTAGAAAGGAGAAAGTTGGGGGGAGGATTGTAATACCACTTTAATCCTAAGGCATGCACTTTGATTTTCCATATCCATTGTTGTTTAGCCATCACCCCCAGGCCCCACTACAACCTAATAAAGACCTAACAGACTTTGGGTGAAAATCATTTTTAAGAACATTGATCCATTTCATGTGAAAGATTGTGGTTTTCTTGTGTTTGCATTAATACATTTCATCCATGAAGCTATGTATCACTCTGCCCTTCATTTAGTTATGTCATTCTTTGATTGGGGTTCATCGCGATTATTTAATTTGCACTGTTGCATAAACCATGAGAGTAACCCTCATCAAGTGAACTTTTGTATGAAAAGTGAACACCCAGGTGAGATTTGAAGTCAAAGCTAAGATCCTTGGACATACGGGATAGGCCTGTTAACTGGATAATATGAACTTGCATTCTGGACATTGCATGATCAATATAGGAAGATAGTCTCATCACATTAGGGGAATTTATGCCAAGATTTTGAGCTTAAGCCACTTATTTCACATTGAAGTTAAAGCATGAACTGTGGAAGTGATTGTTTACCATCCCTTAAGCTAGCTTAGGAATTTTGTGGGTAGATTCACTGCAAACCCTCACGAGACTTCAATTTATGCCAAGATTTTGAGCTTAAGCCACTTATTTCACATTGAAGTTAAAGCATGAACTGTGGAAGTGATTGTTTACCATCCCTTAAGCTAGCTTAGGAATTTTGTGGGTAGATTCACTGCAAACCCTCATGAGACTTCACTCGTCCACTAGGGGAAACCTAGGGTTTAAAAGGCTTGTTGCACGTTGCTAAGTGCAACCATGTTTCCGACGAAAAGAGAAATAAGATAATAATTTGGCTAGTTTAAATAAAGCCATTGCTAGGGACTAGCAATGCTCTAGTTGGGGGGTGTGATTACACTTAAAAATTGTAATCGCAAAGCCTTTGTTTTAGCATAAATTCACTTATTTTCTTGTTAAATTCATGCTTTTTATTAATTTCTAAGCTAATTATGTTTACTTTTCTTAATTGTAGTGAAAGATGCTCAATAAATTCAATTGGGAGCGTTAAAGACAAAGAAAAAGACGAATGATAGCTTAAGGTGCAAGTGCAGGATTGAGGTGTCTGGACACCTTCAAGACACCAGTGTGCAGAGAAGCAAAATGTCACGATTGGACCTTACTGCCGTCCGGACACCCAAGTGGGTGTCCAGACACCTGGACACGCGGGATTAAAATTCTTTCTCCATTTTTAGGTTTTATTGGAATGGTTATAAATAACCATCGTACAGCTGTTCGTGGGGGACTTTTTTTTCTCCTTTTCCTCTGACTTTTCAAGAGATTTTTAGGGTTTAGATTCTTTCTTTTTATTATTCTTTTTGGGAGATGTATTCAAGGATTATTTGTGCCGTTCGTCGGATCGCTTCAATATTGTTCGTTGTTCATCGTTCTTTTGATTTGTTGATGTACGGTATTTATTTTCTGCATTAATACAAGTTTTAATTAAGATTTTTCTTCTACTAAAATTCTTTATTTCTTGTTAATTAATTGTCTTGTGCAAATGGATTCTTACATAATGGTAGTGTAGTATCTTTCTCCTTGATTTAACTTTATAGGGAGGGTGGAAAGGATGATTTATGAATGTGCTAGGGTTTCGTAGATGATTACGCAACCGTGTAAATATCTATGAAAGCTTCTCAAATCTGGTTTTTCTATTTTAAGAACTTTTGAAAACAAGAACTTTTGATCATATTCCGATAATCACTGATAAAGGTTTTTGAAATGTAAATTTTCTTGAAGAATCTTGAAACTAAAACTAGGGTATAAAACCACAAGTGTTACTTTTAAAGAAAGATCTTTCCAATTTCATAATCCATAAGACGTGAGTATGATATTGTGTATTGTGGGTTTTTAAAGAACTTTAACGAATATATCTTCCAATTGACTTTTCCATTCGACGTGAAATTTTAATTGGTAACTGAGGCACAAACGTGAATTGATTTCATTCCGCCTGAACTTGAATATTAAATCAAGGGTTTTATTTTAGTGAATTTAATTCATCAAATTAATTTTGTTTATTTTCTATTAAGAAAAGTTTTTACTTATTTAGTGACTTTGCATTGCAAGAACAGTTTAGGATAATTCTTGAAACTTTTGCTTACACCTTGTTTCAATTTTCATTCTTGAACTTAGATTTAGGAAAGAATCTTTACCCTAGAAGCTAAAACTTAGGTTCCTTGTGGATTCGACGTCGGACTCACCGAGATAAAACTACACCGCACACTCTTGCACTTGGGTGTTAGTTTAGGATGGTTGAAATGAGGTGAACATGTATTCATTGTAAAACAGATGATAAAATGGAGACATAAAATTGTGAAAGCTGATACACACTCATAGATATTATTTCTTAACTTTAACAATGTAAAGTGAAAATCTAAGAAAATGTTGATTTTGGGAAAAGTGAGAATACTATACAAAATAGAGGGTTATGAGATCCCTTGAGTTAAAAGATCCTAAACCTGCGTAGGGTCAGGTAATCGTGCCCATGGACTAGTTATCCACAATGACGATAGAAATGGTAAGGCTCATCGTGGCCTTTAGACTCGGATCTATAAATGACGACGCAAGGGTGCTTCATGACCCATATATTTACATGAACTAGCGACGTTTTGGACTACCACTTTGCTTATGGGATCATCTTGCAAAGTATCCCTCCCAACTTTAGAAAAGATATATGATAAATAAAGAATGGTTGACAAGAGAAGTAAAAATTATGGATTGATGCTATCCTATTCTGTTATGTGTTGATGTATTCAATGATTTCTTGCTATATTCGTTGTTTTTATATGATTCCTAATAAGTATTACAGAAAGTATATTTCTATACATCGTGAACACAAGTGTTTTGGTGCTCACATCCCTATAGACTGTGTTGCATGCACAGAACTTGATATCTAGGAGGGCCGATACAACCATTTGAAACCCTATAGTGCTATTGAGCAGCTTTTACAACTTAGATGTGATCACTTGAAAAGCTCATGTATATGGAAATTTCGCTTTAGTAATAAATGAAACTTATGTTATCTAATTTTAACTTAATCCACAGTGTGTCTTTTATTAATAATGTAATTATTACTATTATTTATATCGATAAATAGGATGGTTAATGGTTCTAGAGAGTAAATACAGAGGCTGTAATTGATCAGGTGTATTAAATTTTCAATTTAAACTCACTCCTTGGGATCTCAAGATTTCAGGGGTGTGATAGGAAAGACTACAGATTTAATAAGGCTTCTTCACCCACATCGAGTGTGGAAAAAAATGGATGAATTGTGGAGAAAACTCACCATAAATAATAGGAGGGAGAGTTCAAAGGCTTATATTTACAAATTTAATCAATTCTATTTGAAACATCCCAATGTACTCTGCAAATATTGGTTGTGCCATGCTTCTGATTGTGCCAAAAATTGCTTAAATTTTGAACAAAATTAAGCTTAGTATATCTAATGATCCGCAGGAACTCTTGAACTACAAAATCACATTTTAAGCCTTAAAATCAGTTTGTCAAGGTAGGGCCACATATCCAACAGAAAGTTGTTCAACCAATCTACCTGCATAGTCATGCAAATATTGGCTGTAAACTGGGGCAATTGAGAAACAAACAACTGATGTCACTCCAGTGTAATTGTTCATTGGGAATGGATAACCCCTAATGCTATGTTTGAACTTAAACATCAACAGAGTATATTTTGTATAGAAAATCTCATTTTATTTCAATGTCAAATAATCACTTTTAGGTTCCATTAAGGTCTTCAATCAATTTTATCAACTACTTCAATTTCAAAGATAAATTGATTTGGTTTTGGATATATTTGTACTAGAAGGGCAAATGGAACGTAAAATAGGATCATTCTATTTCTATATGGATAATTCCATCTACATGTGTGGGGATTGTCACAAGCCAAAAAACTAAAGTGCTTACTATTGTTGTTTTTCTTTCTTTTCTGCTAAAACAAAACTATTATCTTATGAGTTGGGTTTGTAGCTTTGCCATTCTAACAATTTCTAATTGATGGGAGAGGCAATTGGATGCCAGTAAGGGAGCCAAATTCATCTATCAATCCTAATAACTGATACAAACTTTAAATCTTGTTATTTAAGAACAATCAAAATGGCTCGATTGACATTCTAGAAGGCATAAAATTACAGAGCTGAACAACGGCAGCTAGCATCCAAATGTGGGTAAAAATCGCACTTCATTTCTCTTTTAATAGAAGATGGCTTAACCTCAAGAATTTCATAGGACTTACCAAAGAAGCCAAAGTTGTATGACTACCCATGACCCAATTCCCACCTAGGACCAATGCTTACAAAAGAAAGATTCGAATCCATGTGATCATAATTGTAACCCATCAAAATCTTTTTGTTTATTATTTTTGGCTTGACATATACATATAGAATTACATTAATTAATCAACCTCTCAAAAATTGTACCCACTAGAAGCAAATAATGTGTTACAATGCCCAATCCATAAATCATTGCTTATTAGTTGAATTCATTAAATTTCATTTTGAGTCTAGGAGTTTCTCATAATGAAGATATCATATCCATTCTTTCAGAATTACTAACCCAACTCTAAATTCGAAACCTAAAAGACAAATATATATACACACACACACACATAATGTGACAATCCACTTGACTACAAACGACAAAGGAAGCAGATGATTAAATAAAAGATACCATGAAGAAGCTAAAACAAGTTTCCATTAGCCCCCTCTCATGCCCGGGTTGGGTTAGATACGGGATTGAAGAGTAGATGATCTTCTCACCTTCTAGGATTTGGGACCCCTTGCCCTTTTGTATTTTTCCGGCATAGTAGTAGTATAAGAGTAGGGACACGACGGCGAGGAGCACATATCACTAAGTATGATGTAAAAAAAAATTATTGCCACTGTGATTATCTTGCCTTCCCCAGCACAGTGAGGACTTCATGATTTAGGAGGCACAGTGTTCCCCAGCATTGAGCTCGGTGAGGACAACACTACTAGCGTCGAGTTACTACTAGGGCCCAGCAAAAGAGGCAATGGCTCTAAATGATTCAGGTCTGGATGGGTCACTGAAGATGCTCTTACACTATCCTAGAGGTGAACCCCAAAGGACTAGGTTGTGGGCAAATGCAGATTGAGGGAAACCAAAGAGGGATATAAGTATTTTGCTAACGAGATAAGAGTAAGATTGGGTGAAAGAGTAGGAGACATTGACATGAAGTTAGGACTGTGAGGGAAAGAGGGAAAATAAAGGCGGAAAAGAAATAAAAAAGAAGGAGAGTGAAAAAGTAAAGACTTTTAGTGACCGTTCCTTGGTAGTCACCCAAATTGGGGGTCTCTAAAGCCTTAAACAAAAAAAAAAAAAAAAAAATCCCACGAGTACTTAAATATATATAACATGTAACCTTTTAAACCCATTAAATAGAATATTAGTATAATACTGTTAAAACTCAAGATTTATTTACACAAACTCCAAATACTAATACAGGATTAAAACAGAGAAATAGACAACTCAAGTTCCCCTTCAGGCACATGTAGCGATTTCTAAACTTAACTTGAAATGTGTAAAATTTAGATGTGAATGTCACATACTCAGTAAAGATATTATACTTCAAATAAAGATAATAAATATGCACCAAAAATTATCCACAAAAATTAATTTGTCAAATGTCTCACACATAAACAATAATTAATTTAAATGTATCATATATGTCAGTGTAAAAATATCTCATCATATAATTTATCACCACTTTTCATTTAACAATCAACATTATCACATTAGATCCCAACTAGCTGTCTCATGATATATATTTGTGACAACCCATTTTAAATAATAATGTAATACACATTTAGCTCCATCTGCCCTATGAGTTGTGCGCTCAACTATGAACAATTGCTTTAATTAGCATGCCTCATTAGTCCCATCTGGCTTTATTATTATTTTTTTCTCTGGCCCCATCTAGCTTGGTCTTATTTGATCATAATGCAAGTGTAATGCATACGATTCATACTAATATGCAATAATATGTTTTCTTCAAATAAAAATATTACTTCTCAAATTTATCATTTCATATATAATCACAATTCACCATTAATGCATATAATTCATAAATAGTTAGCATTCCTCATCAACACAAATAATTAATTAAAATACTAAAATAAAATTTATCAGCTCACATTGATATAATTTACCTTTAAGTTTAATCCATCCACTTAAACAGTAAATATTCTGAGAAAAATCAAATTACTGATGTGGTTGCTGTTGATTATCCTCCGGTTCTAATTTCAAACCAAATAAATTATACAAATTAGACATTAAACAGTTAAAATATAAACCAAATCAATTAATAATATAAATCTAATAAATAGAACACAACCATTACATTTTGAACATAATTTATTTAATCTTCCATAAAATTAATAAAATAAAATAATTGACCTCAACAATTTGGCCAAAATCCCAAAGTTTTTCTTTTGTCACAATATTTTCTCACTATCTTTTCCTTACTGTTCTTTTTTTCCTTTACTAATATACCTTTGTGTATAAGTTATATATATATATATACACACCCTTAGGCAGCAAGTGCCCAACCACCTCAACAATCCTTTTTTTTTTTTTTTTAAGCTCACCGCGTGGCAATTACAAGCCTTACACAACACACACACACACACACACACACACATATTCAACATCGCAGCAAGGCAAGCTAATCTGTTAGCATATCTAATTTTACAGCCATGTAGGCTAGCTACGTCACCACTTAAAGCCATTCACTAACTTAAGTTAATTAATTAATTAACAACATCATTGATCCATTAATTAATTTATATTAAAATTAAATAAATTTTAAAATAATACCAAATTAACACAATTAAAATTTTAAAGCATAAAATAAAAAATAAATTAAGAATGCATTTTAAAAATAATAAAAAATTTTGGATGTCACAACTTTTCTCCCCTTAAAGAATTTCGTTCTCAAAATTCTTACTTACCGGAAATAGATATAGGTATTGCTTCCATATTTTCCCCTCACTCTCCCAAGTGGCTTCTTCCACAGTGTGACTTCTCCATGGTATCTTTACAAATGATATTGTCTTATTCTGCAAAACTTGATCCCTTTTATCTAAAATTTGTACTGTCTCTTCCACGTAAGACAAATTTTCTTTCAATTAATTAGTTGAAAAATCAACACATGAGATGGATCTAGAACATACTTATGTAACATTGATACATGAAATGCATCATGAAGCTTAGATAATTTTAGAAGCAGAGCCAACCTGTATGCGGTTTCCCCAATTCTCTGTATAATCTCATACAGTCCAATGTAGAAAGGACTCAGTTATCCCTTTTAACCAAATTTCAGTATACCTTTCCAAGAAGAAACTTCTAAAATACTTTATTACCCACAAAAAATTCTAATTCTCATTTACGATTATCTGTATAGCCTTTCTAGTAATTCTGAACTATCCATAGTCTTTCTTACATCACCTTTACTTTATATACTATGCCCTGTACTAATTATGGCCCAAGTAATTTTCATTTCCCCATTTTATCCCAACAAATGGAGTTCTACATTTGTGACAATACAAAACCTCAAACAATGCCATGCTAATACTGGAATGAACACTGTTATTATAAGTAAATTCCATCAATGTTAACAAATCATCCCAATTTACTTTAAAATCTAATATACAAGCATGTAACATGTATTCTAACATCTAAATTGTTCTCTCAGATTTTCCATCTATCTGAGGATGAAATGCAATACCAAACTTTAAAGTTATCCTCGTAGCTTATTATTGATTAAGCCAAAATCTAGATGTAAATGGATCTCCATCAGCTATAATAAACACAAGTGCACCATGCAATCTTATAATCTCCTTAACATACAATACAGCATACTTATCAATTGTATAATTAGATTTCATAGGTAGAAAATTACCTAACTTGGTTAACCTATCAACAATCACCCAAATAAAATCAGAACTTTTTCTGGATACGTGGTAATCCAACAATCAAATCCATAGTAATATGTTCCTATTTCTACTCTGGAATAGGAAGTGACTACAGTAACCCAGTAGGACTCTGATGTTTTACTTTTATCTATTAACAAGTCAGACATCTAGCCACAAATTCTGTAGTTGCTTTCTTAATACTAATTCATCAGTAATGCTTTTACAAATCTTGATACATCTTTGTACCTTCAAGATGCATAACATAACGAGAATGATGTGCCACTTCTAGAATTTCTCTCTTCAGTTCTAAATTTTCTAGTACACAAACTCTATCACCATAGCAAAGTAATCCATCACCTCTAGCTACAAAATCTGTCTACCGATTATTTACTATTTGTTTTTGAATTTTCTGCAATTGAATATCTTCTAATTGTAACTTCTTGATCTGATCAAGTAATAATGGTCTCACCCTTAGCTAGCTCTACATTTATATGTATCAAATCATTAAAGGTTTGAATTCTCTAACACTTATTATAAGCTAACATACCTATAGACTTATGACTTAATACATCTACTACCACATTTGCTCTACCTAGATGATAGTGTATATTGCAATCACAGTCCTTCAGTAATTCTAAACATTTTCTTTGTCTCAAATTCAGCTTTTTCTAAGTAAATAAATACTTCAAGCTCTGATGATCAGTATAAATATTAATAGTCTCACCATATAAATAATGTCTCCATAACTTCAAAGCAAACACAATTGCAGCTAACTTCAAAACATGGGTTGGATAATTTTGTTTATGAGATCTTAATTGTTTTGACTCATATGCAATTACCGTTCTATTTTGCATCAAAACACATCCTAAAAATTACAAATCCACCATTACTTGAGAGAAGTGCTAACACTAGAGCTGTAGTCAGTCTAGCCTTCAATTCCTAAAAGCTTTTCCCGCAACTATCATTACATTCAAATTTAACACCTTTGCGAGTCAATCGTGTTATAGGTAATGCAATGGAAAAAAAATTCTGAATTAAACAATGATAATATTTGCCAAACTAAAATAATTGTGTACTTCTATTACGCCAATGGGATGCTTCCAATTTAATACTACCTCAACTTTCTTGAGATCAACACTGATAGTACTATTTGAAATCACATGTACTAAGAACACCACTTGATCAAACCAAAATTCACACTTACAGAGCTTTGCAAATAGTTGTTTCTCCCATAGAGTCTGTAAAACTATTCTAAGATGCTGTGCATCTTCTTCCTTACTTCTTGAGTAAATCAAAATATCATCAATAAAAACAATTGACCGACCCTAAAAAGTGTTTCGGGTTCTACCTCTCAAGTGCAAGAGGGCAATCGTAGTTTTAAAACTCGGTGAGTCCGAGGTCGAATCCACAGGGAGGGCTTTGTTAAAAGCTCTAGACTTGTTCTCTTAATTAGTAGGTGAACCTAAATTAATTTAAACTAATTTTTTAGCAACTCAAACTTTTGTTTTAGATTCTAAATGAAAGAAATTCAATTTAATTTAAAAATGCAAACAAAGCATCTACTCTAAATTCTAAAGCGAATAAATCAACTCATAAATTAAATTAAATAACAAGCATAATACTAAAAAGGCTCTTGATCCAACTTTCAAGTCCGGGTAGTTCACTACTTTACCTTGGGATGTTTTTGTTTGAAGAACAGGGTTTAATTTGAAAAGTTTTGAAAATGTTATAATCAAATGTCAGTACCAGTGATCTCAAGCGGATATGGTTAAAGACCTTTGTTTCCTAGAGTTTTTCAATTAAACACCAAAATATTAATAAAAATCTGATTTTTAATTCTATTCAAAAGTATTTGATGATTGGTTACGAAAATCTATACCAGTGACCTCACACGGATTTGGTTAAGGGTTTTCGTATTCGAATGTTTTCGAAATAGGGAAAAAATAGATTTGTGAAAGGTAAATCCCTTCGCGAAAGGTTTCGCAACCTACGCGAAGGGTTTCGCAACCTACGCGAAGGGACTACGAACACCCCAAGGCTTTTCGTGAACTACCCTTTCTTGATTCGTTGAATCAAGATTAGGGTTTTACGCTAAAACTACTTTAAGCATCTTAAAAACAATCAAATAGCATTCAATCATACGAAAAGAGAATTGAAACAAGCAAAACATGATATTACGAAACAAATCGAAATAAAACAAAATAGATTAAAGTGCGACTTACAATGTAAAGCGAACATAAAAGACGAAGTGAAGAATCACTACAAAGACAACGATGAAAGCTCCAACAAAAACCATGCATCCACGCATCCAAGTTTAAAAACTAATCTAAAAACTCTCAAAATTCTATTCTAACTCTCAATTGAACGTGCAAAATCAAAAAGGGAACCTCCTGGGTCGGCCATGTAGCAGATATTATATAGAAGTTGTAAAGAAAATCCTAAAAGATGGAGTGAAGCCACGCGCGCATAATACACTGTGGTCTGGACCGTTTGGCAGGTGGTCCGGACCACAGAAACTTTGATCTTCAAGTTCTGCTTCTCGTTTGCTGCTTCTGACAGCTTTCTGTCCTCAACTTCCACTGCGATTTTGACCTCTAAAACGATCGATTCAGGCTTTGGCTAAAGCACGAAAGTTGTAGCCCTTTGAGTCTTCTTTCCAACCCAAAAAGAATCAGGTCAATCCGAGTTGTGAATGAAAATTTATGATCCAAATACTGACAAGGTATCGAGCTGGAACTTCAGCTGCACATCACTTCAACTATCTTGAACTTTGGACCATTTTTTCCTCCTCAGAAGCCACTTTCAACACTGCTAATCTCACGTATTTTCCCCTTTTACCTGCAATTAAGAGAATAAACACTATAAATAATAAAATAACGATAATTCTTTGAAATTAACTACTTAAATGCATCAATGAGTATCAAAATGTGGAGTTTGTAATTACACTTTTCAAGTGTAATCAACAATCACAAAAGTGTCAAGATAAGGTTTAAAGACCTTGTTCATCAAGTGCACAAATACACCGGCACATAAGTCAATTCAAAAGGCAAAACAAGAAACTCATAGTGCCCATATCTAGTTTTGAAGGTTGTCATAGGTACGTGACGTACGTCACTATCTCGTACTTTAATCTGATAGTACCTAGACTTCAAGTTAATTTTAGAAGACACAGTAGCACCTTGAAACTGATTAAACAAATCGTTAATTCTTGGTAATGGATGCCTATTCTTTACTATTACCCGATTCAGTTGACGATAATCAATGCACAAATAGTAACATCTTTTTTCTTTATAAATAACACTAGTGCTTCCCATCCTGATATACTAGGCCAAATAAAACTTTTGTGCAATAAGTCTTGTAACTAAACTTTTAATTCCTTTAACTCAGCAAGTGCCATTCTGTAAGGTGCAATTGAAATTGGTGTTATTCCTAGCAACATTTCAAGAGTAAATTCTACATCTCTATTTAGGATCTGGAAACACATCTGGATACTCACATACGATAGGTATGTCATTAAGTTCAGCTTTTGCTTTTTTAGTATCAACCGCATAAGTAATATATCCCTAACATCCATTACTTAATAACTCCCTACCTTTTACTATAGATATCAAGCAATTAGGTACAATCCTACGATCACCATTGAGGAATAAATCTGACTCTCCTAGAACTTGGAACGTCACTTCTTTGGTAAAATAATCAATAGAAATATGATATGCTGAAAACCAGTCCATACCCAGAATAATTTCAAAATCACATATGTCAAAAGGTATCAAATCGACAACCAAACCCCTGCCAGCTATCCACACTACACAGTCTTTGTATACATCTTTTACGAATATTATATCACAAGTAAACATACCCACAGCTAACACAGAATTTAACTAGAAGAGTGGTTAGTCTAAATGCATATAAAATGCTCGAGATACAAAAGAGAGGGTAAAACCAAAATCTATTAATACATAAACAAGTCTACCAGCAATAGAAAGCATACATGTAACAGCATCGGGAGATACTTGAGCATCCTGATGAGTCATAACATAGACCCAAGCTTGTGAGTAAGATCCCTTAACTGCTCCTCTACCTCTCTATGCCGCCACTGAAGGAGCCCTATTACCACTGGTCACACTAGCCATAGATGTTACTAAAATAGATAAATATGCCCCTCTATTTCCCTAACAATAGCTCCTCATAAATCAGGTGGTGTCGGCCTACAATTTTGTCCTTAAGTCCTACTATAATCATACTTCTACTTTCTTTATCTGACATTAGACTTAAGGTGAGGCGTAAAATATATTTTTATAACATTTTACAATTTCATGATCCATAATATCCATGCAAATAAGTACTACACCACAATCACCTAACTCTATAACACTTCTCCTATAATTGGCTGCAAGTGCCAGACACTGATAAGTCTACAAAACCATCTAACCTAGGCTTTGACACTAAACTATCGTACTCCTATTTTAGGATATATATTTAATCCCTTAAATAGAGTAGACACCTCTAAATCCTCTCCCTAAATCACAATTTATATAAATACCCCACATTAAAAGAATGCATAACCTGTCAGGTTGATATTATTTCCATGGGTAAAATAACTTAAAAAATCCCACGAGTACTTAAATATATACAACATATAACTTTTTAAACCCATTAAACATAACATTAGTCTAATATTGTTAAAATTCTAGATTTATTTACAAAAACTTCAAACACTAGTACAAGACTAAAATAGAGAAATAGACCACTCGGGTTCTCCTATAAGCACATGCAGCCACTTCTAAACTTAACCTAAAATATGTAAAATTTAAGTATGAGTGTCATACAATCAGTGGAGGTATTATACTTAAATTAAAAAATAATAAATATACACCAAAAATTATCCACAATAATTATATCATCAAATGTCTCACAAATAAATAATAATTAATTTAAATGTATCATATCTGTCAACGGTGAAAATATCTCATCACACAATTTATCACCATTTTTCATTTAACAATCAGCATCATCACATTGGGCCCCATCTGGCCATCTCATGATATACATGCATGATAATCAATTTTAAATAATAATGCAACACACTTTTAACTCCATCTGGCCTATGAGTTGAGCATTCAAATATGGACAGTGACTTTAATTAGCAGATTTCATTAGCCCACATCTGCCTTTATTATTATTATTATTATTATTATTATTATTATTATTATTATTATTTTCTCTGACCCCATTTGGCCTTATATTTCTATTTTCTAGTCCTATCTGGCCTGGTCCTATTTAGCCTGATCCCATCTGACCATAATGCAAGTCTAATGCATATAATTCATGCTGATATGCAATAATATTTCTTTGTCAAATAAAAATATTACTTCTCAAATAATCACAATTCACCGTTGATGCAAATAATTCATTAATAGTTAGCATTCCTCATCAACATAAATAATTAACTAAAATAATAAAATAAAATTTATACACATTTAATATCCTTTACTTTTAAGTTTAATCCACCCACCTAAATAGCAAATATTCTAAAAAAATCAAATTGCTAAGGTGGTTGCTGCTGATTATCCTCAGCTCTTAATTTCAACCCAAACAAATTATACAAATCAAACATTAAATGGTTAAAATTAAAATCAAATCAATTAATAATGTAAATGTAATAAATAGAACACAACTATTTCAATTTTAATATACTTAATTTATTTAATCTTTCATAAAATTAATTTTAAATTAACAAAATAAAATAACTTATCTTAACAGTTGGATCAAAATCCCTAAGCTTTTCCTCTTTTGCAACCTTAGCTCACTGCATTTTCTTTACTGTTCTTATTTTATAGGTTATATATATACATGCACCCTCAGGCAGCAAGTCCCTAACCACCTCAACAATTTTTTTTTTCTTTAAGCACGCCACATGGCAATTACACAAAACACACACACGCAACATCACAGTAAGGCAAGCTAATCTATTAGCATAGGTAATCTTACACCCACATTGGCCAGCCACTTCAACACTTAAAGCCATCCACTAACTTAAGTTAGTTAATTAATTAATAACCGGATTAATCGACTATTTAATTTATATTAAAATTAAATAAATTTTAAAATAATACCAAATTAACATAATTAAAATTTTAAAGCATAAAATAAACGTTAAATTAAGAATGCATTTCAAAAATAATAAACAATTTAGGATCTCACATTTTACTTCAAAAATAATTAATTCTTAATTATTTAACTCCTTCAACTCAATAAAATCAAACATAAATTAAAAGCATATTCTTATTATATATTCTTACTAAACAAATAATTTTTACTCAAACGAACATTAAATTTTAATTTTATTTATTTTTTAAAAATAAATTCAATTTTTGATAAAAAGAAAAAGTTTATCAAAAAAGTCATAAGACAAACAAAAAAAAAAATAAGTTTTTTATAGCCAAACAAAACTTTAGTGGCTTGTTGCGAGGTAGCACTACGTAATGGATCTGGTAGTAGAGGGTTTGTGGTGAACATATCTCATGGTGATCAGCTTAGGATACCTGCCCACAAAAAAAAAAAAAAAAAGGGTTCTGCTTAGGATGTTTGAAATTCATTCAGCATGGAAGTTGATTTCCATATACTTGGAAACCGTGTGAATATTATAATTTGATTTCTTTTTTATTTTATTTTATTTTTTGGTAATTTTTTAGTATTTTATTCATATATTTTTTAAATTGATTCTAAAAAAAATTTAAAAATAAAAAATTGACGTGAGAAAAATGATTCAACTTTCAAAAAATTGATTTTACATTTTTTTGGTAGCTTTTTGGTCTATTATTCATATTTCTTAAAATAATTTCATAAGAATAATCTAAAAAATAAAAAATTCACATGCAAGCAAGATTAGTCAAATTGTTAAAAAACATAAAGATCGTATACGATGAAAATATTACCCGAAGAAGAAACATGACCAAATTTTGAAGATTTCATTTTCCATAAAATGTTTTATTTTTAATTAATTAATTCAGTTTATAACGTGTCAATTCAACATTCTGTGTAGACATTCATTAAAAATAATTACTGAAGTTTCAAATTTAAAAATTTATATCAAAAAAGTAATATATTTTTGTCAAAATAAGTAAATAAATTTAAATAATTTTTTGAAATATTTTATGTCGCACCTCTATTTTAGGATACATATTTAATCTTTTAAATGGCACTGCTAAAAAAGAGACTTTAGAGACCGCTAAAAGCGGTCACCAAAGGTCAAAAAGCGTCACTAAAAGGATTTGGTGACCGCCTAGCGACCGCTTTGTGGTGGTCTCTATAGAGTGGGTGACCAAAGATTTATAGTGACCGCTTACAACGTTACCAATTTCTAGCGACCGCTTTAAACGATCACTAAAACATGGTCATCAAAAGAATGAAAGGTATATAGCAACTGCCAAAACAGTCACTAAAAGGTAAAAAGTGATAGCTAAAAGAACCTACAATGACTCCTAAAGCAGTCACTAAAAGCAACATATTTTTTTTAGCATTATATGTATTTTCATATATATGTGCATGTACATGACCTTGTATTTTCTCAATCCCATTCATAAATCTAACTTAAGAACACAAATGTAAGGTAATTAAACGATAGTCGAACTAAAAAAAATATTTACTATTATTTAAAGCACAAAAATATAGACTTTCAAAAATACAAGTATGATGAAATGTTCAAAATATTGCAATTACAAATTGAAAAACAAAAAAGAAAAAGGCCATCAATTATAAGGTCACCTATCTTTTTCAGCATGTCCTCTCCACTGCAACAATAATTTCATTGAAATTAGTTTGAGAAATCTCATGACTTTGTAATAGTGATACGTCACTATCAAATTTAACACCAATACATCAACTACACACAATTGTCATGAGTAATGGAGTATATATGTAAAAAGGTGTTCTTTGAACCATTACATAAGCTAAAAGTCACCTCTAACACCAATGCACAAAATACACACACATGAAGAAAGTTTGTACCGTTGAGTGAAGTAAAATGTTAGAATTGTAATAACCCCAAAATTTTATCCTTTCAATATACTTATTATTTTTAATACATAATAAAAAAATAATTAATTAAATTGAATAGTTATAATTTTTCTCGGCCAAACCTAATAAAAGGTGCTTGGGGGATAAGTAGCCATAAAGCTACTGGACACGCGGCCAAAAAAAAAAAAAACATGGCACCCATTTCAAGTATGATGGCACCCTAATCCAAATGAATCACCCCCTACCCCTTAGCCCTATAATTGCATATACGTGTATATATATGTGTGCTATATGTTGGCTAGGAGAAGTAAACCGGGAAGATGAGAAAAAAAAAAAAAGAGGAGAAAAAGGAAAAGAAAGGAAAAAGAGAGAGAGAGAGAGGAAAAGATAGAAAAGAGGGGAGAGAGAAAGATAAGTACCCAAACCCAAATTAATTTTCAAGTCTTTTAATTAAACTCGTTCTTCACGCACCTGTGCTGTCCGATTGCAAAAAGGAGATTCGATTTACGCACAAGATGAATTTTTGTTTTTCAACGAAGAACGAGGTAAGGAAATTAATGCACTATTTATACTTTTTGTAATGTTTATTTTAATGGGGATATAATTGTGAGTTTTAGTTTATATTATTATTAAATTAATATTAAGTTTGATAACTGAATTTTCGGTGACACTGAAATTGTGATTAAATTCACAAAATTTTCTATTCAATACTAAGATATGTTATGATATATATGTTTGATTAAGGCCTTTGTTTTAGCATAAATTCACTTATTTTCTTGTTAAATTCATGCTTTTTATTAATTTCTAAGCTAATTATATTTATTTTTCTTAATTGTAGTGAAAAATGCTCAATAAATTCAATTGGGAGCATTAAAGATGAAGAAAAGGACGAAGGATAGCTTAAGGTGCAAGTGCAGGATTGAGGTGTCCGGACACCTTCAGGACACCAATGTGCAGAGAAGCAAAATGTCACGGTTGGACCTTACTACCGTCCGGACACCCCAATTGGGTGTTCGGACACCTGGACACGCGGGATTAAAATTTTTTCTCCGTTTTTAGGGTTTTCTTGGAATGGTTATAAATAACCATTGTACAGTCGTTCTTGGGGGACTTTTTTTTCTTCTTTTCCTCTGACTTTTCAAGAGATTTTTAAGGTTTAGATTCTTTCTTTTTTTTTATTCTTTTTGGGAGATGTATTCAAGGATTATTTGTGTCGTTTGTCGGATTACTTCAATATTGTTCGTTGTTCATCGTTCTTTTGATTTGCTGAAGTACGGTATTTATTTTCTGCATTAATACAAGTTTTAATTAAGATTTTTCTTCTGCTAAAATTCTTTATTTCTTGTTAATTAATTGTCTTGTGCGAATGGATTCTTACATAATGGTAGTGTAGTATCTTTCTCCTTGATTTAACTTCATAGGAAGGGTGGAAATGATGATTTGTGAATGTGCTAGGGTTTCGTAGATGATTACGCAACCGTGTAAATATCTACGAAAGCTTCTCAAATCTGGTTTTTCTATTTTAAGAACTTTTGAAAACAAGAACTTTTGATCATAGTCTGATAATCACTGATAAAGGTTTTTGAAACGTAAATGTTCTTGAAGAATCTTGAAACGAAAACTAGGGTTTGAAACCACAAGTGTTACTTTTAAAAAAAGATCTTTCCAATTTCATAATCCATAAGACGTGAGTATGCAATTGTGTATTGTGGGTTTTTAAAGAACTTTAACGAAGATATCTTCCAATTGACTTTTCCATTCGACGTGAAATTTTAATTGGTAACTGAGGCACAAACATGAATTGATTTCATTCCACCTGAACTTGAATGTTAAATCAAGGATTTTATTTTAGTGAATTTAATTAATCAAATTAATTTTGTTTATTTTCTGTTAAGAAAAGTTTTTACTTATTTAGTGACTTTGCATTGCAAGAACAGTTTAGGATAATTCTTGAAACTTTTGCTTACACCTTATTTCAATTTTCATTCTTGAACTTAGATTTAGGAAAGACTCTTTAACCTAGAAGCTAAAACTTAGGTTCCTTGTGGATTCGACCTCGGACTCACCGACATAAAACTACACCCCACACCCTTGCACTTGGGGGTTAGTTTAGACGCACATTCTACACGTGGTCAAGTTTTTGGCGTCGTTGCTGGGGAGCCAATCTTAGTTTTTAGGTTATTAGAATCTTATGATTAAATTTAATTTAACTAAAAAAAATTTCCTAAGTCCCATAACCTTGCTCAGTGGTCCAGACACCTAGGTCTTCAGTCTAGACCATAGTTCATTCATTCAGTTTAGCTTTCCTAGCTTATGAGCTTTTGGACTCGTGGTGAAGACGGTCGATTAGAACGTTCTGAGTTTCTAAATCCTCTCTTTGAACCTGAAAACTCTTTAGGAGAATCTCCAAATCTTAGAACCCCTAATCCAATCTTAGAAATGGCTGAAGAACAAGCTATTGCAGCAAGACGATCCATAAGGGATATCCTGCAGCAGAATAGGCACACTCCAGAATCCTGTATAATGTGGCCTGAAAACCACACTTTCCACTTTAAACCCAGGATGATCCAATTGTTACCTACTTTCCATGGTATGGATTCTGAAAATCCATATGACCATTTGACTCGCTTTAGGAACATTTATGTCACCATAAAGGATCAAGGATGCCCATTAGAGTTAGTATTTCTTAAGCTCTTCCCATTTTCATTGCAAGATAAGGCTGCTAGATGGTTTGAATTTTTACCGTCTAATTCCATTCGCACATGGGATGAAATGCAAGCCAAGTTTTTAAAGAAATTCTTCCTACTTAACAGAACTGATGCAATACAGCATCAAATTCTGAACTTTGCTCCACAACATGGTAAGACGTTCTACCAAAGTTGGGAGAGATTCAAAACTCTCTTACATTCCTGTCCTCACCATGGATTTGAGATTTGGCGTCTAGCTAGTATTTTCTATGGATCACTGACGCCACAATTAAAATAATTTGTGGAGACACTGTGCAATGGGCAGTTTTATGATAAAACTCCTGAAGAAGCTTATGAATACTTCGAGTTTTTAGCTGAAAATGCACAAACATGGGATACCACGGAATCTCATAATACTCAGAATGCTAGTGGTTTATCTATTCGAGGTTTGCATCACTTAAGTGAAACTGATGACCTTAAGGCAAAACTAGCAATACTGACCCGAGAAATTGAGACCCTTAAGATCAAAAAAGACACACCAATAGTCAAAGAACCTGTGGCGAATGTCTATTGTGTAGCTTGCGATAGCCAATCTCATAGAACGGATGGTCGTCCTAGTATGCCCATGTGTAGAGAAGTTGTACAGAATCAGTTATCTAGCGAACTCCCTATCCATGCTATAAACCAATACCGACCTCCATATCGTGGACAAAATTTGGGGGGAAATCCGTATTTTGAAACATATAATTCGGCCGTGAGGAACCATCCAAATTTCAGTTGGAGAAATGATGGAGCTCAAATGCCACAACCTTATCATACTCCACCTCTTCCAATTCCTCAAGTTCCAGTTACTAATCCAGGATTGCCTCAGAATGCAAGACCTTCACATCATACTCCATACATTCCTCCAAATAAGAGGTCCATGAAAGAAATACTTCAACAATTTATGGACACACAATCCACACTTTAGGCTCAAAATAATAGAACTTTGGATGATATTAAGGGGCAATTGACTCTTTTAACTCAAACTTTGACTGCACAACCTAAAGGTCAGTTCCCTACTCAACCACGTCCAAATCCAACCGCCCAAGCGAAAAATGTTGAAGGATCTCCCAATATGCCTGGTAATATTGAGTAGGTACAAAACATCACGACGCTTAAGAGTGGTAAAACTATAGATAAAACCATTCACCCTAAGATGGTTGAGGTTAGGGAAGAGTTAGAACCTAAGCAGATGTTGGAAGATAATAGGAGGGAAGGAAAACAACCTATAGTTATGGAAGAAGAGGAGTCTGAGAAAGAGGAGAGTAAGGAAGAAAAATGGGAGAAACAAAAAGGAAAAGAAGGAGAACTGATGTTAGTACCTAGAGAGTACATCCCCAAAGCACCATTCCCCTAGAGGTTTTTGAAAGCTAAGAGAAAAGCTCAAGTAGCTGAATTGCTAGAGGTCTTTAAACAAGTAAAAATCAATATACCTCTTTTAGATACAATTAAGCAAATCCCAGTGCATGCAAAATTCTTGAAAGAGCTATGCACTGTAAAGAGGGGACTGAATGTTAAGGAAAAAGTTTTCCTAACTGAACAAGCAAGTGCTATTCTTCAATGTCGCACTCCCCCGAAATATAAGGACCCAGGTTGTCCTACTATTTCTTGCTATATAGGGGAGTTCTTTATTAGTCGAGCACTTCTTGATTTAGGAGCTAGTGTGAACCTACTTCCCTATTCAGTGTACGAACAACTGGGCTTAGGAGAGATTAAACCTACCCGTGTGACTTTACAATTTGCAGATAGATCAATTAAAGTTCCACGTGTTATAGTTGAAGACGTATTGGTGCAAGTGGAAAATTTTATTTCCCAGTGGATTTTATAATCCTCGATACACAACCACTCACCAGTCTGTCAGCACCTGATCAAACACCAGTGATTCTTGGACGTCTATTCTTAGCAGCTTCAAATGCTTTGATTAACTGTAGGAATGGGTCCATGAAAATGTCTTTTGGTAACATAGAATTTGAGACAAATGTTTTTCATGTTACTAAACAAACAAAAGAGGTGTCTGAGATACAAGAAGTAGATGTAGTCGAGACCATAGTGCAAGACTACATTGATTGTGAATTTTTTGAAAACCCTTTAGAAAGGGTACTGTGTTGTGATGTGGAGAAAGGAGATCCTATGATTCATGGCGAAGTGAGCAGAATGATATACGAATGGTTAGACATTTGCCCCATAATGTCCATTGGTAACTGGGTACCAATGTTTGAGAGTTTGGGCCCACTCTTGAATAAAGCTCAATCGTCAAATGTGAAAGCCCCAAGTCCCAATAGGAAACCTTCACCTCCTAGTTTGAAATATACTTTTCTAGACAAAGGTGAGGCATATCCCGTAGTTATTTCCTCTGAATTAACTACTGATTAGGAACGCACATTAGTAGAACTTCTACAAACCCATAAGAAAGCATTGGGGTGGTCAGTGGTGGATTTAATAGGTATAAGCCCACTCCTTTGCACACATCGTCTCTATTTAGAAGAGAGTGCCAAGCCAGTCTGACAAATGCAAAGAAGGCTCAATCCAAATATGAAAGAGGTCGTACGAGCTGGGGTATTAAAGTTGCTTGATGTGGGGATAATTTACCCAATTTCTGACTCCCAATGGATCAGCCCCACATAAGTAGTACCTAAGAAGTCAGGTATTACCGTAGTTCGAAATTGAAACAATGAGCTAGTCCCAACGAGAGTGCAAACTGGCTGTCGAGTCTGCATTGATTATAGGAAACTCAATGCAGTTACTAGAAAAGACCACTTCCCTCTCTCATTCTTAGATCAGGTTTTAGAAAGAGTGGCTGGACATGCATACTATTGCTTCCTAGATGGCTATTTGGGTTATAATCAAATAGAGGTAGCTTTAGAGGTCCAATCCAAAACTACATTCACTTGTCCCTTTGGCACCTTTGCGTATAAACGAATTCCGTTTGGCCTGTGTAACGCCCCTGCCACCTTTCAACGTTGCATGATCAGTATATTTAGTACAATGGTAGAAGAAATCGTCGAAGTCTTTATGGACGATTTCTCTGCCTATGGAGACTCATTCGAGTAGTGTTTGCAACACCTTGATCTAGTATTAACAAGATGTGAGGAAAGAAGCCTTGTGCTTAATTGGGAAAAGTGTCACTTTATGGTGACACAAGGCATATTATTACGGCACATAGTTTCAAAAGATGGCATCCAAGTAGATCAAGCAAATATAGAACTAATACAAAAGCTTCCCACACCTCAATCAGTAAAGGATATCAGATCCTTCCTGGGACATGCTGGTTTCTATCGAAGATTTATTCAGTCATTCAGCGAGATTTCCAGACCCTTGTGTCAGTTACTAACACAAGATACCTCATTTGAATGGACTGATCAATGCCAGCAAGCTTTTGATAAACTCAAGGGATGTCTAACTACAGCTCCTATATTACAATCTCCTGATTGGTCACTACCCTTTGAACTCATGTGTGACGCTAGTGACCATGCTATTGGAGCTGTGTTAGGACAAAGAAGGGACAAAAAGGCGCATGTCATTTATTATGCTAGTAAAACCCTTAATGATCTGCAAAAGAATTACACGACAACTGAAAAGGAATTACTAGCAATTGTCTTCACCCTTGAGAAATTTAGATCTTATCTCATTAGTTCAACAGTTATCGTTTTTACTTATCATTCCGCACTCAAGTACCTGTTGACCAAACAAGAGGCCAAACCACGATTAATTCGATGGATTTTGTTGCTGCAAGAGTTTGACCTCGAAATAAGAGATGAGAAGGGTGTGGAGAACGTGGTGGCAGATCATTTGTCACGTTTACCGGCTAAAGCCTATCCCAAAGATGATATGCAAATCAATGATAGCTTCCCGGATGAACAGTGGTTTCACGTGCAAGCAATAACAGCTTCCAACCCACCTTGGTACGCTGATATTGCTAATTACTTAGTGACAGGTAAAATTCCAATTGAATGGAGTTCCAAAGATAGAAAGAAATTCCTTAGGAATGTGAGAGTCTTCTTTTAGGATGATCCATACCTATTCAAATATTGTCCCGATCAAGTTATTCGACGATGTATTCCTGAATGGGAAGTTACAGGGATAATAGAGTTCTGCCATTCTCAAGCGTGTGGTGACCATTTTTCCACAAATAAAACAGCTGCCAAGATTTTACAATGTGGATTTTACTGGCCTACGTTATTCAAAGATGTACATCAATTCTGCACCACCTGTGATCGATGTCAACGTTTAGGTAGCTTGACCAGAAGGAACATGATGCCCCTATCCCCCATTTTAGTATTGGAAGTATTTGATTGTTGGGGAATAGACTTCATGGGCCCTTTTCCAGTCTCTTTTGGATATGATTTCATCTTGGTAGAGGTTGATTACGTGTCTAAATGGGTAGAAGCAGTTGTAACTAGGACAAATGACCATAAAGTAGCGCTCAAATTCCTCCATGAAAACATATTTTCACGTTTCGGGGTACCTTGAGCAATAATTAGCGATGGAGGAAAACATTTCTGCAATCGACCAGTAGGAACCCTACTGCTCAAATATGGGGTGGCACATAAAGTAAGTACTTCTTATCACCCCCAAATAAGTGGCTAAATAGAGCTAGCAAATAGAGAGATCAAACAAATCTTAGAAAAGACGGTTAATCCTAATCGCAAGGATTGGTCATTGAGGTTGATAGATTCCCTGTGGGCATATCGTACTGCATACAAAACTAGTTTGGGAATGTCACCCTATCGATTAGTTTATGGGAAGCCATGCCATTTGCCCATAGAATTAGAGCATAAAGCTTATTAGGCAATTAAACAATTTAATGCCAATATTGATGAAGTAGGGCTACACCGTAAACTACAAATTGCAGAAATGGAAGAACTACGAAATGATGCCTATGAAAACGCCTTAATTTCAAAGGAAAAGATGAAAAAAGTACATGACCAACACATTGCACGACGATCATTCCATGAAGGTCAAAAAGTACTTCTTTATCGATCAAGATTCCACTTATTTCCGGGTAAACTACAATCTAAATGGTCAGGCCCTTTCATTGTAACACAAGTATCAGACCATGGAGCCATTGAAATTGAAAACCCGAAGAATAGGCATCGATTTAAAGTGAATGGACATCGATTCAAACCATACTTAGAGAAGTTTGTGGGTTTAATCGAAACAAGGGATCTTCGGGATCCTACACCTTATAAATAAGTTCATTTTTGAAGAATTTTATTGTATATTAATTAGGCTAGTTATTAAAGTTATTTAAAGGGTAATTTTATTAGGAATATTAAGGAAAAATAGACCAAAATTAAACCATAAGTGGATTGCCAATCCGAACACCCCAGAGCTGGTCCGGACCATAGTAAGCTATTAAAGGAAATGTTATCAACCAGTCCGAGCACCCCAGCGCCGATCCGGACCGCAGTGGGCTTTTATCAAAACTTCATCAACCGGTCCGGACACCTCGATGCCGGTCTGGACACCTGCTACTTCAAAAAGCTGATTTTTCTTTTCTTTTGCCCGATTCCTTTATCTCTCTACCTCCCACATCCGACTCCCACAATCTCAAACACTTTCTCTTCGATCCAAAGCCATCTAAAGCCACGGATTGCTCAAATTTAGAGGATTTTGCTGCAAATTTCTGGTTTTCTTCAAGCTTTGGCGGTCCTCTTAACTAGGTATGTTTCTTTATCCACCATTAGAGCCCTAACCTTGAGAATGGAGCACCTAGGGTTCTTCCTACAGTTTTGCTTTCAAATTCTTTCCAAAATCCAACCATTAATGGAGCATAATACTTCTATGGGGTCCATTTTTCAATTTCAAATGAGCTTTTGGTTAAAACGAGAACATACCCATGGATCCTTATGCCTTCATACGGGTGAGCTTTGGGTTGACCAAAATTGTGGCTTCTTCAAAAACATATTGTGTTAAACTTACTCTCTTACATCATTGTTGAGATGTTTCAAGTGCAAGGGCCCAATTTTGGTGTGATACCCCAATTCCCATCAATGGATGGCATAAGTCAAGTTGTGGTCCCATGAAAGACACAATTTCCTTTGATTTAATTTTTCTAATGCTTTATTAGAAGTGGGCCACTAAATTTGTGTGGACATAGGAATTGTTCTCATTGTGTTACCAATATTTATTCTTTGATTAGTGCAATGCCACCAAGGACAAAGCAACGTGCTAATAGGCAAATTGGAACACCATCCAATGATAGTGACCGATTCTAGGGAGGGAATGCAGAAAAATAGTATGATGATGTGTGGTGTCACAACCCATGGTGGTGGAGAGGGTTTGGCAAATTAATCAATTCAAAGGCGAGGAAACATGCGAGGAGATTCTATAAACAAGCGAAAAGGGAGAGAGCAACTCACGGGATGGGTCCGTGGAGTTGAAATTAAATTAACCCCAACAGATTTTGCTGAGGTATTTCAATTACCTCGAGTTCAGCACCCAAAATTTTCTTATTCCGCCGAAGGAGGCCCATCCTTGAATATAGTAGCACGGGAAGTCTTGACTGACAATCAGGAATGGACCAGTGAATATAGAAAACCACTCTCCGCATTAACTGCAAAGTATTGGGCCCTGCACATGTTCTCCTGCACCAATCTTTTGCCCTAAAATAGGAATTCTGACGGTAGTCCCACACGAGCCCGTTTGATATATGCGATTGGGACAGGAATGACCATAGATTTACCCTCTTTTATTTAGCACCAAATTGCTTTTACCTTTGAGAAAAAAGGAGATCAGTCTGGCATCCCTTTTGGTGGAGTTCTTACCGAGATTTTCCAACGAAAAGGTGCACAGATCCCCACAGATTTGCCCATAGCTCCCCGACTTCAACCCCTAACAGCCACCTCATATGCAAAGTCTAGGAGGAATGTGGCAAAGAGCAAGAAGAAGAAGTGATCAGGGGAGAGTAGCTTTCAGCGTCTATGGGATGAGGTGGAGGAAGAAGATGATGAGCCTGAAATTTCCATAGCCAAATTGATGGCGCAAATGAACCGATTGAAGCACAATCAGGAGGTGGATCATGGAGTGCTTTTGAGGTTACAACAGACACAAATGGCTATGCAGCAAGAGCAGCAGACACAGATTTATCTTCTATAGTATATCCTAGATCACCTTCATGATTCTCATCACCCTCCACCAAAGGATTAGAGGAGATCTTTCATTTGTAGTTCTTTATTATTTTTGCTTAATTATAAGTTGATGACAATTTTGCGAGTTAGGTGTGAATTGCTGGTTTAACTTTGTACCCCCCAAACTCGGTTATTTCTTTTATTAGAATGGGAATGTTATTTTACTTTTATTTTGTTTTCTATTTGTTATGGTTATGTTATGATTATGTGGATTAATTGCTTCTTGCTTGCAGATATCTATTGCCTCATAATTTAAAAAGCTTTACTTGTTTGATTTATGAAAGTACAAGTACACTTTGACTACAGTAAATAAGGATGTTAATCAAGATGCTAATATGGATAGTGTCAGGGGTCACAAGCGTAAGTGGGATGTTTTGTCATTTAGTAGTAGGGATGAAAGTGACTTTGAGAGTTCTTTTGTGACTTCTGAGAGTAGTTTGAGTTCTTGGCCTGACAATTTATTTATTGAAGGTAATACGTTGCCTTTATATGAATATGTTCCCCCATTTTTGCCTTAGCACCTCATCAATTTTTTTAGGCTGCCTGGTGGGCTAAAGTAGACTTAGAGATGAATGTTAGAATGGAATGAGCAGAAATTGTTATAGCTCAAGAGTGGCCTGATGCCCTACCCACTGACTGTGACCACTTGTCTATTACGTCATCTGAGGATTCCTCTACTCAAGAGGATATGCCAGCCCTAGAAGATGTACCTGATGAAAGTGGTAAGTACGATGACAGTGAACTAACTGCGAAGCCCATTAAGTCACCTTCATCGTGGGAGTTCTCACACATGGTTTCTCCTATTCTTCATGATGCACTTACTTCATTTGATGCCGACATGAGGTAATATCCACACTTTTCTTTATTTTTATATATTTGTCTTTGATTGTTTTATTTACTTATTGTCATTATCCACTTCCTGTTGTTAGTCACCTATCATTCTATTTATATACGCATTAATCATCACCTTTTCTTGTCAGTTAAGTTTCATAACACACATTGGGGACAATGTGTGCATGGTAAAACATGATAGGTAAAACACGATTACATTGCATAATCAACATTTTTTACATATAGTGACTAATGTGAGGGTGTATAACTAGTTTGAGGATGGTAGTAATCATGGAAATAAGGAATGTTTTGACTTTCATTTGTGAGTAGGTAACTAAAGTGAGAAATTGAGTATAAATTTTTCAAATGTGTAGTAGACTTTTTACTTGAGATCAAGGGAATGACAGTGTGTTAGGGAGTAGCATTCATGAGACATAGTCAATCAGGTATGCCAAGACACAAGTGGAGACTTAAAAAACCTCTCTTTTGTGAGACTTTAAGCCCAAAACTGTTAGAGGATTGAATATAAAGCTCTCTATTACATTTTCTTTCATCTCACATATTTCTTTTATAACTTCATTACGTTATTTTGCTTTGGTATTGAATGCAACAAGCTACCGTTTTTCAATTGCATGAATGGATCATTGATTTTGAAGAAATTGTGATAACCTAGGGAATGATGTTAGGCCATCATTGGATTATTTGAAAGACTGTATCATTTTCTTTCAAAACTATTGCCTTTGGAACCAAGTTGAAGCCTTTCAAAATAAAATAATTAATTAAAATTTTCTTGGACCCACAATTTTAACCCTTTTTACCTTAGATATGTAGGAGCCAACCCTTGCATGCTTTGAGATGTCTTGGTCGTGTTTGGAGAGGTAGTTAAGGGGCAGATTGGGGGCGAAAAAAAAAAGAAAAAAATGAAAATTAAAAGAAAATTAAAAAAAAATCAATATTGGTATTCAAGGAGTAGAAAGGAGAAAGTTGGGGGGAGGATTGTAATACCACTTTAATCCTAAGGCATGCACTTTGATTTTCCATATCCATTGTTGTTTAGCCATCACCCCCAGGCCCCACTACAACCTAATAAAGACCTAATAGACTTTGGGTGAAAATCATTTTTAAGAATATTGATCCATTTCATGTGAAAGATTGTGGTTTTCTTGTGTTTGCATTAATACATTTCATCCATGAAGCTATGTATCACTCTGCCCTTCATTTAGTTATGTCATTCTTTGATTGGGGTTCATCGCGATTATTTAATTTGCACTGTTGCATAAACCATGAGAGTAACCCTCATCAAGTGAACTTTTGTATGAAAAGTGAACACCCAGGTGAGATTTGAAGTCAAAGCTAAGATCCTTGGACATACGGGATTGGCCTGTTAACTGGATAATATGAACTTGCATTCTGGACATTGCATGATCAATATAGGAAGATAGTCTCATCACATTAGGGGAATTTATGCCAAGATTTTGAGCTTAAGCCACTTATTTCACATTGAAGTTAAAGCATGAACTGTGGAAGTGATTGTTTACCATCCCTTAAGCTAGCTTAGGAATTTTGTGGGTAGATTCACTGCAAACCCTCACGAGACTTCAATTTACGCCAAGATTTTGAGCTTAAGCCACTTATTTCACATTGAAGTTAAAGCATGAACTGTGGAAGTGATTGTTTACCATCCCTTAAGCTAGCTTAGGAATTTTGTGGGTAGATTCACTGCAAACCCTCATGAGACTTCACTCGTCCACTAGGGGAAACCTAGGGTTTAAAAGGCTTGTTGCACGTTGCTAAGTGCAACCATGTTTCCGACGAAAAGAGAAATAAGATAATAATTTGGCTAGTTTAAATAAAGCCATTGCTAGGGACTAGCAATGCTCTAGTTGGGGGGTGTGATTACACTTAAAAATTGTAATCGCAAAGCCTTTGTTTTAGCATAAATTCACTTATTTTCTTGTTAAATTCATGCTTTTTATTAATTTCTAAGCTAATTATGTTTACTTTTCTTAATTGTAGTGAAAGATGCTCAATAAATTCAATTGGGAGCGTTAAAGACAAAGAAAAAGACGAATGATAGCTTAAGGTGCAAGTGCAGGATTGAGGTGTCTGGACACCTTCAAGACACCAGTGTGCAGAGAAGCAAAATGTCACGATTGGACCTTACTGCCGTCCGGACACCCAAGTGGGTGTCCAGACACCTGGACACGCGGGATTAAAATTCTTTCTCCATTTTTAGGTTTTATTGGAATGGTTATAAATAACCATCGTACAGCTGTTCGTGGGGGACTTTTTTTTCTCCTTTTCCTCTGACTTTTCAAGAGATTTTTAGGGTTTAGATTCTTTCTTTTTATTATTCTTTTTGGGAGATGTATTCAAGGATTATTTGTGCCGTTCGTCGGATCGCTTCAATATTGTTCGTTGTTCATCGTTCTTTTGATTTGTTGATGTACGGTATTTATTTTCTGCATTAATACAAGTTTTAATTAAGATTTTTCTTCTACTAAAATTCTTTATTTCTTGTTAATTAATTGTCTTGTGCAAATGGATTCTTACATAATGGTAGTGTAGTATCTTTCTCCTTGATTTAACTTTATAGGGAGGGTGGAAAGGATGATTTATGAATGTGCTAGGGTTTCGTAGATGATTACGCAACCGTGTAAATATCTATGAAAGCTTCTCAAATCTGGTTTTTTCTATTTTAAGAACTTTTGAAAACAAGAACTTTTGATCATATTCCGATAATCACTGATAAAGGTTTTTGAAATGTAAATTTTCTTGAAGAATCTTGAAACTAAAACTAGGGTATAAAACCACAAGTGTTACTTTTAAAGAAAGATCTTTCCAATTTCATAATCCATAAGACGTGAGTATGATATTGTGTATTGTGGGTTTTTAAAGAACTTTAACGAATATATCTTCCAATTGACTTTTCCATTCGACGTGAAATTTTAATTGGTAACTGAGGCACAAACGTGAATTGATTTCATTCCGCCTGAACTTGAATATTAAATCAAGGGTTTTATTTTAGTGAATTTAATTCATCAAATTAATTTTGTTTATTTTCTATTAAGAAAAGTTTTTACTTATTTAGTGACTTTGCATTGCAAGAACAGTTTAGGATAATTCTTGAAACTTTTGCTTACACCTTGTTTCAATTTTCATTCTTGAACTTAGATTTAGGAAAGAATCTTTACCCTAGAAGCTAAAACTTAGGTTCCTTGTGGATTCGACGTCGGACTCACCGAGATAAAACTACACCGCACACTCTTGCACTTGGGTGTTAGTTTAGGATGGTTGAAATGAGGTGAACATGTATTCATTGTAAAACAGATGATAAAATGGAGACATAAAATTGTGAAAGCTGATACACACTCATAGATATTATTTCTTAACTTTAACAATGTAAAGTGAAAATCTAAGAAAATGTTGATTTTGGGAAAAGTGAGAATACTATACAAAATAGAGGGTTATGAGATCCCTTGAGTTAAAAGATCCTAAACCTGCGTAGGGTCAGGTAATCGTGCCCATGGACTAGTTATCCACAATGACGATAGAAATGGTAAGGCTCATCGTGGCCTTTAGACTCGGATCTATAAATGACGACGCAAGGGTGCTTCATGACCCATATATTTACATGAACTAGCGACGTTTTGGACTACCACTTTGCTTATGGGATCATCTTGCAAAGTATCCTTCCCAACCTTAGAAAAGATATATGATAAATAAAGAATGGTTGACAAGAGAAGTAAAAATTATGGATTGATGCTATCCTATTCTGTTATGTGTTGATGTATTCAATGATTTCTTGCTATATTCGTTGTTTTTATATGATTCCTAATAAGTATTACAGAAAGTATATTTCTATACATCGTGAGCACAAGTGTTTTGGTGCTCACATCCCTATAGACTGTGTTGCATGCACAGAACTTGATATCTAGGAGGGCCGATACAACCATTTGAAACCCTATAGTGCTATTGAGCAGCTTTTACAACTTAGATGTGATCACTTGAAAAGCTCATGTATATGGAAATTTCGCTTTAGTAATAAATGAAACTTATGTTATCTAATTTTAACTTAATCCACAGTGTGTCTTTTATTAATAATGTAATTATTACTATTATTTATATCGATAAATAGGATGGTTAATGGTTCTAGAGAGTAAATACTGAGGCTGTAATTGATCAGGTGTATTAAATTTTCAATTTAAACTCACTCCTTGGGATCTCAAGATTTCAGGGGTGTGATAGGAAAGACTACAGATTTAATAAGGCTTCATCACCCACATCGAGTGTGGAAAAAAATGGATGAATTGTGGAGAAAACTCACCATAAATAATAGGAGGGAGAGTTCAAAGGCTTATATTTACAAATTTAATCAATTCTATTTGAAACATCCCAATGTACTCTGTAAATATTGGTTGTGCCATGCTTCTGATTGTGCCAAAAATTGCTTAAATTTTGAACAAAATTAAGCTTAGTATATCTAATGATCCGCAGGAACTCTTGAACTACAAAATCACATTTTAAGCCTTAAAATCAGTTTGTCAAGGTAGGGCCACATATCCAACAGAAAGTTGTTCAACCAATCTACCTACATAGTCATGTAAATATTGGCTGTAAACTGGGGCAATTGAGAAACAAACAACTGATGTCACTCCAGTGTAATTGTTCATTGGGAATGGATAACCCCTAATGCTATGTTTGAACTTAAACATCAACAGAGTATATTTTGTATAGAAAATCTCATTTTATTTCAATGTCAAATAATCACTTTTAGGTTCCATTAAGGTCTTCAATCAATTTTATCAACTACTTCAATTTCAATGATAAATTGATTTGGTTTTGGATATATTTGTACTAGAAGGGCAAATGGAACGTAAAATAGGATCATTCTATTTCTATATGGATAATTCCATCTACATGTGTGGGGATTGTCACAAGCCAAAAAACTAAAGTGCTTACTATTGTTGTTTTTCTTTCTTTTCTGCTAAAACAAAACTATTATCTTATGAGTTGGGTTTGTAGCTTTGCCATTCTAACAATTTCTAATTGATGGGAGAGGCAATTGGATGCCAGTAAGGGAGCCAAATTCATCTATCAATCCTAATAACTGATACAAACTTTAAATCTTGTTATTTAAGAACAATCAAAATGGCTCGATTGACATTCTAGAAGGCATAAAATTACAGAGCTGAACAACAGCAGCTAGCATCCAAATGTGGGTAAAAATCGCACTTCATTTCTCTTTTAATAGAAGATGGCTTAACCTCAAGAATTTCATAGGACTTACCAAGGAAGCCAAAGTTGTATGACTACCCATGACCCAATTCCCACCTAGGACCAATGCTTACAAAAGAAAGATTCGAATCCATGTGATCATAATTGTAACCCATCAAAATCTTTTTGTTTATTATTTTTGGCTTGACATATACATATACAATTACATTAATTAATCAACCTCTCAAAAATTGTACCCACTAGAAGCAAATAATGTGTTACAATGCCCAATCCATAAATCATTGCTTATTAGTTGAATTCATTAAATTTCATTTTGAGTTTAGGAGTTTCTCATAATGAAGATATCATATCCATTCTTTCAGAATTACTAACCCAACTCTAAATTCGAAACCTAAAAGAAAAATATATATACACACACACACACATAATGTGACAATCCACTTGACTACAAACGACAAATGAAGCAGATGATTAAATAAAAGATACCATGAAGAAGCTAAAACAAGTTTCCATTAGCCCCCTCTCATGCCCGGGTTGGGTTAGATACGGGATTGAAGAGCAGATGATCTTCTCACCTTCTAGGATTTGGGACCCCTTGCCCTTTTGTATTTTTCCGGCATAGTAGTAGTATAAGAGCAGGGACACGACGGCGAGGAGCACATATCACTAAGTATGATGTAAAAAAAAATTATTGCCACTGTGATTATCTTGCCTTCCCCAGCACAGTGAGGACTTCATGATTTAGGAGGCACAGTGTTCCCCAGCATTGAGCTCGGTGAGGACAACACTACTAGCGTCGAGTTACTACTAGGGCCCAGCAAAGAGGCAATGGCTCTAAATGATTCAGGTCTGGATGGGTCACTGAAGATGCTCTTACACTATCCTAGAGGTGAACCCCAAAGGACTAGGTTGTGGGCAAATGCAGATTAAGGGAAACCAGAGAGGGATATAAGTATTTTGCTAACGAGATAAGAGTAAGATTGGGTGAAAGAGTAGGAGACATTGACATGAAGTTAGGACTGTGAGGGAAAGAGGGAAAATAAAGGCGGAAAAGAAATAAAAAGAAGGAGAGTGAAAAAGTAAAGACTTTTAGTGACCGTTCCTTGGTAGTCACCCAAATTGTGGGTCTCTAAAGCCTTAAACAAAAAAAAAAAAAAAAAAAAATCCCACGAGTACTTAAATATATATAACATGTAACCTTTTAAACCCATTAAATAGAATATTAGTATAATACTGTTAAAACTCAAGATTTATTTACACAAACTCCAAATACTAATACAGGATTAAAACAGAGAAATAGACAACTCAAGTTCCCCTTCAGGCACATGTAGCGATTTCTAAACTTAACTTGAAATGTGTAAAATTTAGATGTGAATGTCACATACTCAGTAAAGATATTATACTTCAAATAAAGATAATAAATATGCACCAAAAATTATCCACAAAAATTAATTTGTCAAATGTCTCACACATAAACAATAATTAATTTAAATGTATCATATATGTCAGTGTAAAAATATCTCATCATATAATTTATCACCACTTTTCATTTAACAATCAACATTATCACATTAGATCCCAACTAGCTGTCTCATGATATATATTTGTGACAACCCATTTTAAATAATAATGTAATACACATTTAGCTCCATCTGCCCTATGAGTTGTGCGCTCAACTATGAACAATTGCTTTAATTAGCATGCCTCATTAGTCCCATCTGGCTTTATTATTATTTTTTTCTCTGGCCCCATCTAGCTTGGTCTTATTTGATCATAATACAAGTGTAATGCATACGATTCATACTAATATGCAATAATATGTTTTCTTCAAATAAAAATATTACTTCTCAAATTTATCATTTCATATATAATCACAATTCACCATTAATGCATATAATTCATAAATAGTTAGCGCTCCTCATCAACACAAATAATTAATTAAAATACTAAAATAAAATTTATCAGCTCACATTGATATAATTTACCTTTAAGTTTAATCCATCCACTTAAACAGTAAATATTCTGAGAAAAATCAAATTACTGATGTGGTTGCTGTTGATTATCCTCCGGTTCCAATTTCAATCCAAATAAATTATACAAATTAGACATTAAACAGTTAAAATATAAACCAAATCAATTAATAATAAAAATCTAATAAATAGAACACAACCATTACATTTTGAACATAATTTATTTAATCTTCCATAAAATTAATAAAATAAAATAATTTACCTCAACAATTTGGCCAAAATCCCAAAGTTTTTCTTTTGTCACAATATTTTCTCACTATCTTTTCCTTACTGTTCTTTTTTTTCCTTTACTAATATACCTTTGTGTATAAGTTATATATATATATATACACACCCTTAGGCAGCAAGTGCCCAACCACCTCAACAATCTTTTTTTTTTTTTTAAGCTCACCGCGTGGCAATTACAAGCCTTACACAACACACACACACACACACACACACATATTCAATATCGCAGCAAGGTAAGCTAATCTGTTAGCATATCTAATTTTACAGCCATGTAGGCTAGCTACGTCACCACTTAAAGCCATTCACTAACTTAAGTTAATTAATTAATTAACAACATCATTGATCCATTAATTAATTTATATTAAAATTAAATAAATTTTAAAATAATACCAAATTAACACAATTAAAATTTTAAAGCATAAAATAAAAAATAAATTAAGAATGCATTTTAAAAATAATAAAAAATTTTGGATGTCACAACTTTTCTCCCCTTAAAGAATTTCGTTCTCAAAATTCTTACTTACCGGAAATAGATATAGGTATTGCTTCCATATTTTCCCCTCACTCTCCCAAGTGGCTTCTTCCACAGTGTGACTTCTCCATGGTATCTTTACAAATGATATTGTCTTATTCTGCAAAACTTGATCCCTTTTATCTAAAATTTGTACTGTCTCTTCCACGTAAGACAAATTTTCTTTCAATTAATTAGTTGAAAAATCAACACATGAGATGGATCTAGAACATACTTATGTAACATTGATACATGAAATGCATCATGAAGCTTAGATAATTTTAGAAGCAGAGCCAACCTGTATGCGGTTTCCCCAATTCTTTGTATAATCTTATACAGTCCAATGTAGAAAGGACTCAGTTATCCCTTTTAACCAAATTTCAGTATACCTTTCCAAGAAGAAACTTCTAAAATACTTTATTACCCACAAAAAATTCTAATTCTCATTTACGATTATCTGTATAGCCTTTCTAGTAATTCTGAACTATCCATAGTCTTTCTTACATCACCTTTACTTTATATACTATGCCCTGTACTAATTATGGCCCAAGTAATTTTCATTTCCCCATTTTATCCCAACAAATGGAGTTCTACATTTGTGACAATACAAAACCTCAAACAATGCCATGCTAATACTGGAATGAACACTGTTATTATAAGTAAATTCCATCAATGTTAACAAATCATCCCAATTTACTTTAAAATCTAATATACAAGCATGTAACATGTATTCTAACATCTAAATTGTTCTCTCAGATTTTCCATCTATCTGAGGATGAAATGCAATACCAAACTTTAAAGTTATCCTCGTAGCTTATTATTGATTAAGCCAAAATCTAGATGTAAATGGATCTCCATCAGCTATAATAAACACAAGTGCACCATGCAATCTTATAATCTCCTTAACATACAATACAGCATACTTATCAATTGTATAATTGGATTTCATAGGTAGAAAATTACCTAACTTGGTTAACCTATCAACAATCACCCAAATAAAATCAGAACTTTTTCTGGATACGTGGTAATCCAACAATCAAATCCATAGTAATATGTTCCTATTTCTACTCTGGAATAGGAAGTGACTACAGTAACCCAGTAGGACTCTGATGTTTTACTTTTATCTATTAACAAGTCAGACATCTAGCCACAAATTCTGTAGTTGCTTTCTTAATACTAATTCATCAGTAATGCTTTTACAAATCTTGATACATCTTTGTACCTTCAAGATGCATAACATAACGAGAATGATGTGCCACTTCTAGAATTTCTCTCTTCAGTTCTAAATTTTCTAGTACACAAACTCTATCACCATAGCAAAGTAATCCATCACCTCTAGCTATAAAATCTGTCTACCGATTATTTACTATTTATTTTTGAATTTTCTGCAATTGAATATCTTCTAACTGTAACTTCTTGATCTGATCAAGTAATAATGGTCTCACCCTTAGCTAGCTCTACATTTATATGTATCAAATCATTAAAGGTTTGAATTCTCTAACACTAATTATAAGCGAACATGCCTATAGACTTATGACTTAATACATCTACTACCACATTTGCTCTACCTAGATGATAGTGTATATTGCAATCATAGTCCTTCAGTAATTCTAAACATTTTCTTTGTCTCAAATTCAACTTTTTCTGAGTAAATAAATACTTCAAGCTCTGATGATCAGTATAAATATTAATAGTCTCACCATATAAATAATGTCTCCATAACTTCAAAGCAAACACAATTGCAGCTAACTTCAAAACATGGGTTGGATAATTTTGTTTATGAGATCTTAATTGTTTTGACTCATATGCAATTACCGTTCTATTTTGCATCAAAACACATCCTAAAAATTACAAATCCACCATTACTTGAGAGAAGTGCTAACACTAGAGCTGTAGTCAGTCTAGCCTTCAATTCCTAAAAACTTTTCCCGCAACTATCATTACATTCAAATTTAACACCTTTGCGAGTCAATCGTGTTATAGGTAATGCAATGGAAAAAAAATTCTGAATTAAACAATGATAATATTTGCCAAACTAAAATAATTGTGTACTTCTATTACGCCAATGGGATGCTTCCAATTTAATACTACCTCAACTTTCTTGAGATCAACACTGATAGTACTATTTGAAATCACATGTACTAAGAACACCACTTGATCAAACCAAAATTCACACTTACAGAGCTTTGCAAATAGTTGTTTCTCCCATAGAGTCTGTAAAACTATTCTAAGATGCTGTGCATCTTCTTCCTTACTTCTTGAGTAAATCAAAATATCATCAATAAAAACAATTGACCGACCCTAAAAAGTGTTTCGGGTTCTACCTCTCAAGTGCAAGAGGGCAATCGTAGTTTTAAAACTCGGTGAGTCCGAGGTCGAATCCACAGGGAGGGCTTTGTTAAAAGCTCTAGACTTGTTCTCTTAATTAGTAGGTGAACCTAAATTAATTTAAACTAATTTTTTAGCAACTCAAACTTTTGTTTTAGATTCTAAATGAAAGAAATTCAATTTAATTTAAAAATGCAAACAAAGCATCTACTCTAAATTCTAAAGCGAATAAATCAACTCATAAATTAAATTAAATAACAAGCATAATACTAAAAAGGCTCTTGATCCAACTTTCAAGTCCGGGTAGTTCACTACTTTACCTTGGGATGTTTTTGTTTGAAGAACAGGGTTTAATTTGAAAAGTTTTGAAAATGTTATAATCAAATGTCAGTACCAGTGATCTCAAGCGGATATGGTTAAAGACCTTTGTTTCCTAGAGTTTTTCAATTAAACACCAAAATATTAATAAAAATCTGATTTTTAATTCTATTCAAAAGTATTTGATGATTGGTTACGAAAATCTATACCAGTGACCTCACACGGATTTGGTTAAGGGTTTTCGTATTCGAATGTTTTCGAAATAGGGAAAAAATAGATTTGTGAAAGGTAAATCCCTTCGCGAAAGGTTTCGCAACCTACGCGAAGGGTTTCGCAACCTACGCGAAGGGACTACGAACACCCCAAGGCTTTTCGTGAACTACCCTTTCTTGATTCGTTGAATCAAGATTAGGGTTTTACGCTAAAACTACTTTAAGCATCTTAAAAACAATCAAATAGCATTCAATCATACGAAAAGAGAATTGAAACAAGCAAAACATGATATTACGAAACAAATCAAAATAAAACAAAATAGATTAAAGTGCGACTTACAACGTAAAGCGAACATAAAAGACGAAGTGAAGAACACTACAAAGACAACGATGAAAGCTCCAACAAAAACCATGCATCCACGCATCCAAGTTTAAAAACTAATCTAAAAACTCTCAAAATTCTATTCTAACTCTCAATTGAACGTGCAAAATCAAAAAGGGAACCTCCTGGGTCGGCCATGTAGCAGATATTATATAGAAGTTGTAAAGAAAATCCTAAAAGATGGAGTGAAGCCACGCGCGCATAATACACTGTGGTCTGGACCGTTTGGCAGGTGGTCCGGACCACAGAAACTTTGATCTTCAAGTTCTGCTTCTCGTTTGCTGCTTCTGACAGCTTTCTGTCCTCAACTTCCACTGTGATTTTGACCTCTAAAACGATCGATTCAGGCTTTGGCTAAAGCACGAAAGTTGTAGCCCTTTGAGTCTTCTTTCCAACCCAAAAAGAATCAGGTCAATCCGAGTTGTGAATGAAAATTTATGATCTAAATACTGACAAGGTATCGAGCTGGAACTTCAGCTGCACATCACTTCAACTATCTTGAACTTTGGACCATTTTTTCCTCCTCAGAAGCCACTTTCAACACTGCTAATCTCACGTATTTTCCCCTTTTACCTGCAATTAAGAGAATAAACACTATAAATAATAAAATAACGATAATTCTTTGAAATTGACTACTTAAATGCATCAATGAGTATCAAAATGTGGAGTTTGTAATTACACTTTTCAAGTGTAATCAACAATCACAAAAGTGTCAAGATAAGGTTTAAAGACCTTGTTCTTCAAGTGCACAAATACACCGGCACATAAGTCAATTCAAAAGGCAAAACAAGAAACTCATAGTGCCCATATCTAGTTTTGAAGGTTGTCATAGGTACGTGACGTACGTCACTATCTCGTACTTTAATCTGATAGTACCTAGACTTCAAGTTAATTTTAGAAGACACAGTAGCACCTTGAAACTGATTAAACAAATCGTTAATTCTTGGTAATGGATGCCTATTCTTTACTATTACCCGATTCAGTTGACGATAATCAATGCACAAATAGTAACATCTTTTTTCTTTATAAATAACACTAGTGCTTCCCATCCTGATATACTAGGCCAAATAAAACTTTTGTGCAATAAGTCTTGTAACTAAACTTTTAATTCCTTTAACTCAGCAAGTGCCATTCTGTAAGGTGCAATTGAAATTGGTGTTATTCCTAGCAACATTTCAAGAGTAAATTCTACATCTCTATTTAGGATCTGGAAACACATCTGGATACTCACATACGATAGGTATGTCATTAAGTTCAGCTTTTGCTTTTTTAGTATCAACCGCATAAGTAATATATCCCTAACATCCATTACTTAATAACTCCCTACCTTTTACTATAGATATCAAGCAATTAGGTACAATCCTACGATCACCATTGAGGAATAAATCTGACTCTCCTAGAACTTGGAACGTCACTTCTTTGGTAAAATAATCAATAGAAATATGATATGCTGAAAACCAGTCCATACCCAGAATAATTTCAAAATCACATATGTCAAAAGGTATCAAATCGACAACCAAACCCCTGCCAGCTATCCACACTACACAGTCTTTGTATACATCTTTTACGAATATTATATCACAAGTAAACATACCCACAGCTAACACAGAATTTAACTAGAAGAGTGGTTAGTCTAAATGCATATAAAATGCTCGAGATACAAAAGAGAGGGTAAAACCAAAATCTATTAATACATAAACAAGTCTACCAGCAATAGAAAGCATACATGTAACAGCATCGGGAGATACTTGAGCATCCTGATGAGTCATAACATAGACCCAAGCTTGTGAGTAAGATCCCTTAACTGCTCCTCTACCTCTCTATGCCGCCACTGAAGGAGCCCTATTACCACTGGTCACACTAGCCATAGATGTTACTAAAATAGATAAATATGCCCCTCTATTTCCCTAACAATAGCTCCTCATAAATCAGGTGGTGTCAGCCTACAATTTTGTCCTTAAGTCCTACTATAATCATACTTCTACTTTCTTTATCTGACATTAGACTTAAGGTGAGGCGTAAAATATATTTTTATAACATTTTACAATTTCATGATCCATAATATCCATGCAAATAAGTACTACACCACAATCACCTAACTCTATAACACTTCTCTTATAATTGGCTGCAAGTGCCAGACACTGATAAGTCTACAAAACCATCTAACCTAGGCTTTGACACTAAACTATCGTACTCCTATTTTAGGATATATATTTAATCCCTTAAATAGAGTAGACACCTCTAAATCCTCTCCCTAAATCACAATTTATATAAATACCCCACATTAAAAGAATGCATAACCTGTCAGGTTGATATTATTTCCATGGGTAAAATAACTTAAAAAATCCCACGAGTACTTAAATATATACAACATATGACTTTTTAAACCCATTAAACATAACATTAGTCTAATATTGTTAAAATTCTAGATTTATTTACAAAAACTTCAAACACTAGTACAAGACTAAAATAGAGAAATAGACCACTCGGGTTCTCCTATAAGCACATGCAGCCACTTCTAAACTTAACCTAAAATGTGTAAAATTTAAGTATGAGTGTCATACAATCAGTGGAGGTATTATACTTAAATTAAAAAATAATAAATATACACCAAAAATTATCCACAATAATTATATCATCAAATGTCTCACAAATAAATAATAATTAATTTAAATGTATCATATCTGTCAACGGTGAAAATATCTCATCACACAATTTATCACCATTTTTCATTTAACAATCAGCATCATCACATTGGGCCCCATCTGGCCATCTCATGATATACATGCATGATAATCAATTTTAAATAATAATGCAACACACTTTTGACTCCATCTGGCCTATGAGTTGAGCATTCAAATATGGACAGTGACTTTAATTAGCAGATTTCATTAGCCCACATCTGCCTTTATTATTATTATTATTATTATTATTATTATTATTATTATTTTCTCTGACCCCATTTGGCCTTATATTTCTATTTTCTAGTCTTATCTGGCCTGGTCCTATTTAGCCTGATCCCATCGACCATAATGCAAGTCTAATGCATATAATTCATGCTGATATGCAATAATATTTCTTTGTCAAATAAAAATATTACTTCTCAAATAATCACAATTCACCGTTGATGCAAATAATTCATTAATAGTTAGCATTCCTCATCAACATAAATAATTAACTAAAATAATAAAATAAAATTTATACACATTTAATATCCTTTACTTTTAAGTTTAATCCACCCACCTAAACAGCAAATATTCTAAAAAAATCAAATTGCTAAGGTGGTTGCTGCTGATTATCCTCAGCTCTTAATTTTAACCCAAGCAAATTATACAAATCAAACATTAAATGGTTAAAATTAAAATCAAATCAATTAATAATGTAAATGTAATAAATAGAACACAACTATTTCAATTTTAATATACTTAATTTATTTAATCTTTCATAAAATTAATTTTAAATTAACAAAATAAAATAACTTATCTTAACAGTTGGATCAAAATCCCTAAGCTTTTCCTCTTTTGCAACCTTAGCTCACTGCATTTTCTTTACTGTTCTTATTTTATAGGTTATATATATACATGCACCCTCAGGCAGCAAGTCCCTAACCACCTCAACAATTTTTTTTTTCTTTAAGCACGCCACATGGCAATTACACAAAACACACACACACACACACACACACACGCAACATCACAGTAAGGCAAGCTAATCTATTAGCATAGGTAATCTTACACCCACATTGGCCAGCCACTTCAACACTTAAAGCCATCCACTAACTTAAGTTAGTTAATTAATTAATAACCGGATTAATCGACTAATTAATTTATATTAAAATTAAATAAATTTTAAAATAATACCAAATTAACATAATTAAAATTTTAAAGCATAAAATAAACGTTAAATTAAGAATGCATTTCAAAAATAATAAACAATTTAGGATCTCACATTTTACTTCAAAAATAATTAATTCTTAATTATTTAACTCCTTCAACTCAATAAAATCAAACATAAATTAAAAGCATATTCTTATTATATATTTATAAGAATCTAGAATACAGTGAAAAAATGTATATATTTTTTCGTTTTCCTTTATTTTATTAAACTTTCAATTTTTTCTTCTTCAGTATACATATGATACTTTATATATAAGGGGTAATGATATTGCAAGAGCAGATATTGTTGATGGCAAAGTATATTTAATTCACATTTATTATCTGTTAAGTTTAGATATTCTCATCCATTAGCTTTTAAGTTAATATTTATATTCATTCCCCACTTTTTTTCTCACATAACAAGATCTTACTTTTTTTATTTTTTCAATAGTAATTTCAACACCAATTATCACATAGTTTGAAGCATTTTCTTATAACGTGTTGTCATATATGATATATTATAAATGTTATACTAAAAATATGAATGATATAAATATAATAATAGTAATTAAAATACCTTTTTAGACTTCATTGATATGGAGTAACCATTAATTGGTAAATTATTTTTTAACTAAGCATTAAATTAATTAATAAAATTAATAAGTAAATTAATTTTTTAACTAAAGAAAGAGTTATACAAAATGAAATTTTGAAGTAATTAATTACTAAAATTTATTATTAAATCAATTTTCATGACTAGTGTAATGACCAGAATTTTTAAATATTAGTACATTTATAATTTGAGTATGAGAATAATGACATTAAAGATAAGTGTGTCTTATTGGATGGAGTAATAAATTTAATTGAGTTGGATAACAGGTTGTGTTGTGTTGGATTTGAAAGAATTTAGGCTTAACGATATTTTTATTAGAATGGGTTCAGAAGGTTTGAGTCTAAAAGTTCAAAAAGTGGTAAATTAGGCCAAAATGGGTGAGTCTCAGTGCACGAGGGAGCATACTTGAGCCCGTGGGTCAGGCGGGCGCATAAAGAAGAGCCTCGAGTGCTCGGAATTTTGGTGACATTAGCCATTTGATTGTTCAGGATTTTTCTGCCGCACGCCGATTGTGTGTCTCGTCAGTCATCGCACTGGGTCATCTCAACCTAGGTCTAGGAAAAGAGGCATGACAGAAGAGGGAAGATTGATGACATTTTTCTCTCAAAGGTTCTCAATGTAGATATATATGTATATGTTGCATATGTATGTCGTCTAGTTGAAGGAAGAAAGCTAAAGAGCTGAGAAGAAGTGATCCTAGTAAATGCATCAAACCTTAATAATAAAGGATAAATCTCAACTCAAAGGTTACATCAAAATTAAAAAAATAAATTAGTAAAAATGTGGTCATTCTCAACCACTTATTCTTAACCCCTCCCCCCTCTCCCTTGTTTTTTTACTAGAAATTTTCCTTCAGATATATACTTAATAAAGTCAAAAAAGACTTATATACCAAATTAAGAGGCAAATTGTTAGTGCTATTGACGTTTTTTATTTAATGAAGCGTCAATAGCATTGATGTTTCCATTACAAACATTTTAGTAGAAAATGTTAATCCCATTGGCGTTATCTCTTGCTACTGACTACATACATTTTAGCTTTGGATCACACTCACGTGCAATATCTTAATGACAATGTGGTGAAAACTTTACCTGATGAATATGAATATATATAGGTTACATATATACGAATAGTTAATAACTCAAAAAGGAAAACAGATAGCAAGGAAAAGATAGTGAGAAAAAAAGCAAGAAATGACAGAAAAATTAGGAATTTTGGTCGGACTACTGAGGTAAATTATTTTATTTTGTTAATTTAAAATTAACTCTATGGAAGGTTAAATAAAATAAATATATTGAAGATGTAACGGTTCTGTTATTTATTAAATTTATATTATTAATTGATTTTAGGTTATATTTTAACTATTTAATATCTAATTTATATACTTTGTTTAAGTTAAAATTAGGACTCGGAGATAGTCAGCAGCAATCACTTTAATAATTTGATTTCTTATAAATTTTACTGTTCAGGTAGGTATACTAAACTTAAAGGTAAAGGATATTAATATGAATTGATAGATTTTATTTATTTATTTATTCTGGCAAATAATTATTCGAGTTGATAAATAATGCTGATTAGTTGTGAATTTTTGGTATTAATACTGAATTATGATTATTTGTGGATTGATAGATTTAAGAAGTGATATTTTTATTTGGGGAAAAAATGTTATTACATATCAGCATGAATTGTATGCATTATACTTGCATTATGGTCAAATAGGACCAAGCCAGTTGGGGCCCAAAAAAGAAAAAAAATATGAGGTCAAATGGGGCTAAAAGGACATGCTAATTAAAGTCACTGTCCATAGTTGAGCGCTCAACTCATAGGCCAGATGGGGTCAAACATGTGTTGCATTATTATTTAAATTAATTATTATGCAAATGTGTCATGAGACGGCTAGTTGAGGCCTACTGATAATGATAATGGTTCATAAATAAAAAGTAACGATGAACTGTGTGTTGAGATATTTTTATCTTTGTTAGTTATAATACATTTAAATTAATTATTGCATATTCATGGAACATTTGATTATATAATTATCATGGATTATTTTTGTGTATATTTATTATGTTTTATTTCAAGTATAATACCTCTATTGAGTATGTTACACTCACACTTATATTTGCACATTTCAGGTTAAAAGTGGCTGTATATTTCTAGAGGAGACCTTGAGCTGTCTACTTTCCTGTTTCAATCTTATGTTAGCATTTGAAATTCATGTAAATAAACTTAAAGTTTCGATAGTAACAGACTGATGCTGTGTTTAATGGGTTTTTAAAAGTTATAAGTTTGTATATATTTAAGCACTTGTAGGACTTTTTATTTATTTTACCCCCCAAAAATAATATAAACCTAATAGGTTATGTTTTCTTTTAATTTGGGTATTTATATAAACTATTGATTTGGGCAGAGGATTTAGAGGTATCCTCTCTATTTAAGGGATCTAGTATGTACCATAAAATAGATATACAACAATTTGGTACTTGTAGCCAATTATAGAAGAAGTGTTATAGAGTTAGGTGATTGTGGTGTGGCATTTATTTGCATCGATTTTTGAGGATCATAAAATTATAACATGTTATAGAATTATATTTTACATCTCACCTTGAGTTTGATGTAAGAAAAAACTATAGATATTGAACACAATCTTGAGGGAGTGGAAGAGAATGCTTAGTTGATCAGATTCTACCAGCGATATAGGCTTTAGGATAGCATAGAGATCAAGTGGATCAACCTCGAGCTTAGAACCAACCAGATCTAGTGAAAAGGGTAATTCAAGCCGTAGCTAGATTAGATGAGCTTCAAACAAAGTAGAGGTTCATACCAGAAGCATAAGGTACCATTTATGAACATTTTCTTACACTTGGACCTACATCATTCTCTGGTACTATTAACCCTTTCGAAACTAAAACTTGGTTGAAGGGCATGGAGGCAATCTCTGAGGTAATGAAGATTTTTGATGAGGAAAAAATTATTCTAGCCGTATTTATGTCGAAAGATCAAACCAGACTTTGGTGGGAAGCTACTAAAAAATTATCAACTGCTAGAATGATTTGGAAGTAGTTTATTGATGCCTTCAATTATAAATATTTCCTCCAGTCATATAGATATGGAAAAGAACAGGAGTTTATTACTTTAAAGCAAGTAAGAATGTCTGTCACAGAATATGAAGCCCAATTTAATGCGTTCTTTAAATTTGCTTCAGAATTAGTACAAACAAAAAATGCAAAATTTCAGAGATTCTAGCAGAGATTGGAGCTTTCTATTAGATCTCGAATTTTTGCCTTTGAAATTAAAAGTTATGGGGAATTGGTAAATAAAGCAAAGATTATAGAAAATATATTTAGGAGGTAATTAGAAGGCGGGAACAATCTAAGAAGGTTAGATTTGATTTTCCAACCTCTCAAAGGGTAGAAGGTAAATCTTCTACACAAAAAAGTCAAGACTTTCGAAGTTATAAGGGCGTAGGCCAATCAAGAGGAAGTAGGAGTGCAAGTTATAGCAGGACTCAGGGACAAATTTTAAGACAGACACTATCTGGTTTGCGAGGAGTTGATGCTAAGGAAAAAGTAAGAAATGTGGTATGCTTTAAATGTGGGCTACAGGGCATTATGCCAGCGAATGTATAGTTCAGCAACCTTTTACCTATTTTTGATGCAGTTAGGAGGGGCATATTTCTAGAAATTATCCTACTTTACCTACTCCAGCCGCATCTATGGCTAGTGCAGCCAATGGTAATGCAGCCAATGGTAATAGGGCTCTTTCAGTGGCTACACAAGAAGGCAGAGAAGCTGGCAGAGGATCTCACTCATAGTCTCGGGTCTATATTATGACTTGTTAGAAAGCTTAGGCATCTCTTGATATTGTTATAGGTATACTTTCCATTACCTGGAGACTTGCTCATGCATTGATAGATTCTAGTTCTACCCATTCTTTTATATCTCGAGTATTCTGCATTCATTTAGACCAACCATTCTCCCAGTTATATTCTATATTAGCTATGGCTACTCCTACTGTTGATGTAATATTAGTTAAAGATGTATATAGAGACTATGTAGTGCAGATAGCTGGTAAGGGTTTGGTTATTGATTTGATATTTTTAGACATATATGATTTTGACATTATCTTAGGTATGGACTAGCTATCAGCATATCATGCCTCTATTGACTATTGTACCATAAAAATGACGTTTCAAGTTCCACGAGAGTCGACTTTAGTATTCAATGGTCATCGTAGGGTTGTGCCTAATTGCTTGATATCTGTATTAAAAGCTACGAAGTTGTTGAGTAAGCAGTGTAAGGGATATATTGCTTATGTTATTGATATTAAAAAGCTAGAGACTAACCTTAATGAAATACCTATTGTGTGTGAGTATCAAGATGTGTTTCCAAATGAATTGCTAGGGATGATCCTAGATAAAAATGTAAAATTTACTCTTGAATTGTTGCCATGAACTATACCAATTTCAATTACACCTTACAAAATGGCACCTAAAGAATTGAAGGAATTGAAAGTTCAGTTACAAGATGTATTAGACATTATCTAGCCTAGTGTATCACCATGGGGAGCACCAGTGTTATTTGTGAAGAAGAAAGATGGTACTATGAGATTATGTATTGATTATCGTCAACTAAATTGGGTAACAGTAAAGAATAAGTATCCATTATCAAGAATTGATGATTTATATGATCAGTTTCCATGTGCTACTGTGTTCTCTAAAATTGACTTGAAGTCTGGGTATTATCAAATTAAAATATGGGACAGTAATGTGCCTAAATAGCCTTCAAAACCAGATATGGACATTATGAGTTTCTTGTTATGCCATTTGGACTGACTAATGCACTAACTATATTCATGGACTTGATGAATAGAGTATTTAAACCCTACCTTAATGCTTTTGTGATTGTTTTCATTGATGATATTTTGATTTATTCAAGAAGTAAGAAAGAACATGCACAGCATTTTAGAATAATTTTATAGACTATATGAGAAAAATAACTATTTGTAAAGCTCAACAAATGTGAATTTTGGCTGAATCGAGTAATAATCCTTGGGCATGTGATTTCAGATAGTGGTATTAGTGTTGATTCTATAAAAGTTGAGGTAGTATTGAATGGGAATGTCCAACTAGTATAACAGAAGTGCGCAATCTTCTTGGGTTAGTAGGATATTATCGTCATTTCATTCAGAATTTTTCTTCTATTACATCATCTATGACACGATTGATTCATAAAGGTGTCAAATTTGAATAAAGTGATAGTTGTAAGAAATGTTTGTAGGAATTGAAGGCCAAGTTGACTGCGACTCCAGTGTTAGTACTTCCTTCAGGTAATGATCAATTTATAATTTATAGTGATGCTTCATAATAAGGATTAGGATGTGTTTTGATATAAAATGGGAAGGTAATAGCATATACTTCAAAATAGTTAATATCCCATTAACAAAATTATCCAACTCATGATTTAGAGTTAACTGCAATTATATTTACTCTGAAATTATGGAGGCATTATCTATATAATGAGACTATTGATATTTATACTGATCATCAGAATTTAAAGTATTTATTTACTCAAAAAGAACTAAATTTGAGACAAAAAAGATGGATAGAATTATTAAAAAACTATGATTGCAATATACGTTATCACCTAGGCAAAGCAAATGTGGTAACAGATGTTTTAAGCCGTAAGTTTGTGGTCATGTTAGCTTGCAATCAATGTTGGAGAGTCCAGACATTTAATGAATTGATACATATAGGTGCAGAGTCAGTTGTAACTGAAACAGATGCTTTGATTGCTCAATTGATGGTGAGGCCATTATTATTTTATCAAATTAGGAAGTTACAATTAGAAGATGTTCAATTACAAAAAATTAAGGAACAGATAGCAAATGACATGCAAACAGATTTTGTGGTTAGAAATGATGGATTACTTTATTATAGTGATAGAGTTTGAGTACCAGAAAATTCATAGTTGAAGAGAGAAATTTTAGAAAAGGCACAGTATTCTCCTTATGTTATGCATTCTAGAAGTACAAAGATGTATTAGAATTTGCAAAAGCATTACTGGTAGACTAGTATGAAATAAGAAACTATAGAACTTGTGGTTAGATGTTTAACTTGTCAATGGGTAAAAGCAGAATATCAAAGTCTTGTAGGACTACTATAGTCACTTCCTATTCTAGAGTAGAAATGGGAACATATCACTATGAGCCCATTTGGAAGCAAAAAAAAAAAATAAATAAAACTCAAAAAAACTCAAAAAATTTCAAAAGTTTTCAAATCCCTCCAATCAAAATTTGCCACCTATCATTTTTACATCACATTAACCTCAAAAGTTGAGTTTTTTTAAGTTTTTTTGAACTTCCAAGCACCTCCTATGGATTTGGTTGTTGAATTACCATATACCCAGAAAAATTAACCAAGTCAGTTCATTTTCTACCTATGAAATCCAATTACACGACTGATAGATATGCTGTACTATATGTCAAGAAGATTGTGAGATTACATGGTGCACCTGTGTCTATTGCAGCTAATAGAGTTTTAAAGTTTACATCTAGATTTTGACCTAGTCTACAACAAGTTATGGAGACAACTTTAAAGTTTAGTACTGCATTTCATTCCCAGACAGATGGGCAATTTGAAAGAACAATTCAGAAATTAGAAAATATGCAACGACCTAGTGTGTTAGATTTTAAAGGAAATTGGAATGATTTGTTACCATTAATGGAGTTTGCTTATAATAATAGTTTTCATTCCAATATTGGCATGGCACCATTTGAGGCTTTGCATGGCCGCAAATGTAGAACTTCGATTTGTTGGGATGAAATGGGGGAAATTAAGAAAATTACTTGGGCCAGAATTAGTGTATGACACAATAGATAAAGTGAAAGTGATACAAAACAGGTTAAAGATAGCTCAAAGTCGCCAAAAAAGGCATGTAGATAATCGCAGACGAGCATTAGAATTTTTTATGAGTGAGAGTATTTTTAAAAGCTTCTCCTTGGAATGGTGTACTGAGATTTTGTAAGAAGAGAAAATTAAGTTCTTGCTACATTAGACCGCATGAGATTATATAGAGAATTAGAAAAACTACAAATAGGTTGGCTCTACCGCTAGAATTATCTAGACATCATAATGCGTTCCATCTGTCAATGTTGCGTAAGTATATTCCATATCATCTCATGTGTTGACTTCCCAACCAATTAAATTGAAAGAAGATTTATCTTACATAGAAAAGCCAATACAAATTTTGGATAGAAGGAATCAAGTTTTATGGAATAAGATAATAGCATTAGTGAATGTACTGTGGACAAGCCACACTGTGGAAAAGCCCACTTGGGAGAGTGAGGAGAATATGCGAAAGCAATACCCATATTTATTTCCACCAAGTAAGAATTTCGAGGATGAAATTCCCAAATGGGAGGAGAATTATGAGATCCTGAAATTTCATTATTTTTAAATGCATTATTAATTTAATTTTTATTTTATGCTTAAAAGTTTTATTTGTGCTAATTTTGTATTATTTTAAAATTTATTTAATCTTAATCTAAACTAATTGGTAATTATGAAGTTATTAGTATTTAATTAAATTAAGTTAATAAGTAGATTAATTAAATTATTAATAATTAGTTAAATCCATGGATTTAAGATTAAGGCATTATATGACTAATCTACTAAGGCCATAAAGCCATATGCTCACATGATGTGACGTGGCCGATTAACATGTTTGATTAGTGTACACAGGGTGTGTGTGTGAGGTTGTGAGAAGCCACGTGGGAATATTTAAAAAAAAAAGAAAGAAATAGAGAAAGGCGGTGAAACTTCACCTAATGAATATGAATATATATAGGTTACATATATACGAATAGTTAATAACTCAAAAGGAAAATGGACAGGAAGGAAAAGTTAGTGAGAAAAATGGCAAGAAATGAGAGAAAAATTAGGAATTTTGACACAGACTATTGAGGTAAATTATTTTATTTTGGTAACTCTGTGGAAGGTTAAATAAATTAAATATATTGAAGGTGTAATGGTTGTGTTTTTTTTATTAGATTTATAATATTAATTGATTTTTGGGTTATACTTTAACTCTTCAGTATCTAATTTATATACTATGTTTGGGTTAAAATTATGACCCGTAGATAGTCAACAGTAATCACCTCAATAATTTGATTTCTCAGAAATTTTACTGTTTAGGTAGGTCTACTAAACTTTTAGGTAAAGGATATTAAATATGAGCTGATAGATTTAATTTATTTATTTACTCCGGTTAATAATTATTTGTGTTGATAAATAATACTGATCATTTGTGAATTTTTTGTATTAATGCTGAATTCTGATTATTTCTAGGTTGATAGATTTGAGAAGTGATATTTTTATTTGAGGAAAAAAAATATTATTGATATCAATATGAAATGTGTGTATTCCACTTGTATTATGGTCAGATAAAGTCAAGTCAGATGGGGCTAGAAGAAAGAAAAAAATATGAGGCCAGATAGGGCTAAAGAAAAAAAATAATAAAGTCAGATGGGGCTAAAAGGACATGCTAATTAAAGCCACTGTCCATAGTTGAGCGCTCAACTCATAGGTCAGATAGAGCCAAACATGTGCTGTATTATTATTTAAATTGATTATCATGCAAATTTGTCATGAGACGACTAGTTTGGGCCTAATGAGAATGATGATGTTTCATAAATGAAAAGTGGCAATGAATTGTGTGTTGAGATATTTTTATCTCTGTGAGTTATGATATATTTAAATTAATTATTACTTATTTGTGGAACATTTGATTATATAATTAATGTGGATTATTTTTTATGTATATCTATTATTTTTTTATTTTAAGTATAATACTGCCACCGAGTATATGACACTCACACTTAAATTTACACATTTCAAGTTAAGTCTAGAAGTGGCTACATGTGCCTTGAGGAGACCTTGAGTTGTCTATTTTCCTGTTTCAATCTTGTACTATTATTTAGAGTTTGTGTAAATGAACCTAGAGTTTTGATAGTAACAGACTGATGTTTTATTTAATGGGTTTTTCAAAGTCATAGGTTTGTATATATTTAAGTACTTATAGGATTTTCTGTTTATTTTATCCCCTTAAATAATATAAACTTGACAAGTTGTGTTTTCTTTTAATTTGGGTATTTATATAAACTGTTGATTTGGGGAGAGGATTTAGAGGTGTTCCCTCTATTTAAGGGATTTAATATGTACTTTAAAAGGGGTACGCAAAAAATGACAAACATTTGTAAATAAATTGAAATGAAATAAGTTATTTTCTTATTTGACGAAGTTATAAAATAAATTAAATTTATTTTATATGATTTCTAAAAATATAAATGAAAATAAATTTTTTTTAGTTTTTCAAAATATTTTTTCTTACATAAAACCTACAAACGTAAAAACAAGACTACTTATAAATTTAAATTTCTAATCATACATAACCTTTACTAAGTTTTCTCGCCAATCCTAAACTCAAAAATAGAACCACTTACTTTTTTATATCCACTCATCTACACAAAAAAATAATAAATAAAACTTTAAAAAAAATATCTATACAGGGAAATCAATGAACTAAAGAAATTAACTTTTAAATATACAAACAAATTTATCATACAAAATACAAGTATCTTTCTTTTAAAAATTTAATTTGAATTTTTTATAATAACTAATATTTTTTAAAAATTTTGGAATTAGAAAATTTTATCATAGTAAGTTAATTTATAAGCCTATTATCTATGCAGAGTTGATGGCACTTCAGATTGGATTGGAGATGGCTACCTCCTTGGGCTTTTCTTCCTTGATTATCAAGTCTGATTCAACTACTGTGATTTCTTGGGCTACCTCTAATGGATCTGGTTGCTAGGAGTATGCTTACCTTCTAGCTAGGATTTGCCAGCTTTCCTCTTTTACATTGATCCAACTCCATCATGTTTATAGGGAGGCAAACCAAACAGCTGATTTTATGCCCAACTGGGCATGTACTCAGCAGCGAGTTTAGAGATTTGAACAACGAGACCTTCCTCAAGCTATTTATCATATCCTCTCCCTTGATGCAGATGGTGTGCCTCATCTTAGGACTTAGTTTCTTTATTTTACTTTTGCTTGGGAGGTCAGGTCTATGCCCCCTTTCATTCTTTTGTACTATGGTGAGTCACCATAATTTTCTTTCTTTTATTTTTCCTAGCTGTTCTTTTTATCATTGTAAAGTGGTGAGTCACCACTCCCTTAGATACTTTTGTTATTGCTTTCCTTTACTTTTCTTGGAGGTATGGTTTAGGTCCCCCTCCATCATATACTCCTTTTTTATAATAAATAGACTGGTAAGAGTCTCTGCCAAACCCTCTTTCCGCTAAGAAGGTTTTTATTAAAAAAAAAAAAGCTTAATTCACATGCATAAGTGAATTTCTTAAAAAAAAAAAAAAAATAACGAAAGATTGTAATTGCCTGTCCACTTATCAAAATATCTAAAAAAAAAAAAATTGGTAAGTTGTCTTTATATAGTTTTGGAAAAAAAATAATTTTTATAACAAAATAAAGATAGTTATGACATTATAATTGTGTATTTCATTAATTTTTTGTATAAAGACTTTTATGATATTTTTATTTAAGAGAATAAGTCATTTTAATCATAAATTATATTTTAATTATAATTATTTTTCAAATTTAATAAAATAAATTATTTTAATATGTAATTACTATTTATTACAAAATAATTTTAATTGAATGAAATAAATCACTTTATTATTAAAATATTATTTTAATTTTAACAAGTTTTCATTTTTTATTGAGTGATACATAGATGTAATGACTTATTATATAATTATGATTGTTAATGAAAATAAAAAAGATTATATAAACAATAAATGGGGTATTTTTGTATTTAATCATGCTTAAACTAAAAGACAACTACTGACAAAAGTTAGAGATATTTGCCATTAAGATACTGCACATGAGTTTAATCCAAAGCTAAAAAGCTAGGCAGTAGCAAGAGAAAACATCAGTGGGATGACGTTTTCTACTAAAATGTTTGTGATAAAAATATCAATATATTGACGGTTTCATAAATTAGAAAATATCAGTGGTACTAACGACTTGCCTCCTAGTTTGATATATAAGTCTTTTTTTGACTTTATTTAAGTAAATATTAAGGAAAATGTCTTATTAGGGTAAAAAAAACTCTGTGCATGTGTGTGTGTGTGTGTGTATTGTCACATACTTGGCAAATAGAAACCATTATACAAAATAATCATCAAATTTTGATTTTTCTATTTATGAAATGGTAGAAGTGAAACTAGATTAATTAACACAAGAATAAAATAAATAAGTCAGGTTCTATTGTTCCATAATTTTATTTTTTTCTCTTATATTTAAGATTGTGTTATATAGTTTAGGGTAAATTACACTTGGATCCCCTAAACATTAGCGTAATTACACATGAATCCTCTCGGCATTTCAAAATTACATTAACCTCTCTTATTTTGAAATATTTGTAACAAATACCCCCTTCCGTTAAATAAACTGTTAAATTTTAACAGAAAATTAAAAGTCAACCGAGTCAACAAAATTTTTTACATAAAAAGACAAATATGCCCTTGAATGAAACCTAACATTAACCACAATTCTTCAAGACCCCAAATTACCTACCACCACCAGCGAGATGGGCCTCCGGAGATCATCGACTTTCAAGCTTCACGAGCAGATATTCAAAATTGTGTTTTCCAATTTTGATTAATCTTCCTGATTCTTTTCCTAGATGAAATTTATGTCCCTCCGTATTTCCTCTGCCCTATTTACCAAGAAATGATGAAAGATCTGGTGATAATCTCCACTGGCATTACATACGACCAGGAAAGCATCGAGAGATGGATATTTTCTGGGAAAAACAAAACTTGTCCTGTAACCAAACAAGACCTCTCGGACTCAGACTTAACCCCAAACCTCCAGTCAACAAATCTCTGTTCACAAAGCTCTTCAACAATGCTAAGAAGTCTCTACAGATGCAAACGAAATGTCTCGGAAGGCTATTGATTTGCTCCACAAATGAAACCATCAAACATTGGAGTCTGCCGGAGCAATTAAGAAGAAAAACTAACCAATGATTCGATCAGTTCGCAAGACCCAGCAAGGAAGCTCTCAACATTCTTTACAATCTTGAAAATGGAAGAGAAAATAGAAGGGAAAGAGAGAGAGAGAAAAAGGGAGGGAAGAACATTTTATTTTGATTAATTAATTGGAGGGCATGATAGTTTCCCCCATGTCAGCCCTGGAACTCTTCGTGCACGGGAGCCCTCGGTCACCGTCAGAAGAAGAAGAAAGAGCCATTGCAGAAATTACATCTCACCAATCACTCTGTCATTTTCGATTCAGATTTGGCCTTACTGCTCTTCACCGCCTTGCTAGAACATGGTGTTCTAGGCGGCGGTCATGAGTTTGGTGGTGAGATTAAGTTTGCGATGGGTCTGGAGCACGGCTAGGGAGGTGATGTGGCCGTGGTACTCCGATGTCTCCTTCTCCATCTTCGCCAGCACATAGCTGACGATCTTTCCACCATAGTTCTCAATGACGTAGAGGAGTTGCGGCCAAGAGAGAATGTGGCAGAAATAGTATTTCATCTGGTAGATTTCGGGCAAGCAAAAGAGGTTGCAGGCTTGCATAGCTAGGAGGTCATCAATGGTGACCTTTCGTATGCAAACCATTGTTAATTGCTTGGTTTGCCTTCTTCCTCCATTTCTAGGGTTGAGTTTTGTTCTCTGCGTTTGTAGTCTTCGAGGGAAGAGAGGCACAGTTATCTATTGTGTTATTTGTAATTAACTTAATTCAATTGAGGGTAAATTTGTCTTTTTAGTAAATATTTAATGGAGTTAGGTTCCAAACTAACGGAAGGGTTTAAGTGTTACAAACATTTCAAAAGAAGGGAGGTTAATGTAATTTTGAAATGTCGAGAGGATCCATGTGTAATTACGCTAATGTTTAGGGGGTCTAGGTGTAATTTACCCTATATTTTAACTATAAATGTTCTTGCTATATTTGTTTGGTTGCTATATAAATATTAATATATGTTAATAATATGCCACTCAAAAGACAACCAATTGGATACAAAAAAAAAATTAAAAGAAAAAAGAAGATAAAGGGACCAACTAATAGAATCTCAAAAGGGATCTCTTGATAAATTTGTCACTAGTGACAAGAAAGAAAAAATGAAACCAAAAGTTTCGATGAAATTTTAAAAATGAACAATTAGATAATGAAATAGAAAAATAATGAAATAGAAGAGAATAAAATAGAAGATAATGAATAGAAAATAGTGAAAAAATAATGAAATAAAAGATAATAAACTAGAATGTCTTAGCCTTTTATTATTTAGATGCCCTGTGCCTTTAGTTTTTCAGATAGATGGATTTCTTTAATTTATAGGGCTATTTAAGGGCCCTAGTTTTCTATTATAATTAATGGTGTTGCTTGGAGATTCTTCCAACCTCAGAGAGGTCTGCGTCAAGGTGATCCTATATCACCTAGTCTATTCATTATTGCTGCTGAGTTTCTTTCCAGAGAGTTAGATAGTCTCTATACTCGGTATCCTTTGATTTCTTATGCCAATAATGTTCCCATTACCATCTCAGACCTTAGTTTTGCTAATGATATCATTATTTTTGTTAATTGGTGTTGGGATAGCATACGGCGAGTTATGGATACTCTTCACAAATACGAAGCTGCTTCAAGGTAATTGGTTAGTCAGGCCGAGAGCAAGTTTTATGTTGCCTGTTCAATAACCGCTATGAGATAAGACATTATTCAATCTGTGATAGGCTTTCAGAGAGGGAGTCTCCCTATTGCTTATCTAGGGTGCCCTATCTATACGAGGCACCTTAAGATTGCTTACTTTGATGACTTGGTGAGAAAAGTTCATAATAAAAATTCAAGATAGGCTAATCGTCTTCTCTCATTTAGTGGTAAGCTCATTCTTATCAAATATGTTCTTTCTACCATGCCCACTTATTTATTTCATGTTTTTTGCCCACCATCAGACATTTTTTACTAGCTTAGAAGGTTGTTCATTAAATTTCTTTAGGGGGATTCTACTACTACTAGAAAGATTCACGAGTGTAAATGGGTTTCTGTCTAATTTCCTATGGAAAAAGGTGGTATAAGAATTCGTTCCTTTGCTGATTTGACCTCAGCTTGTGAGGTAAAATTATGGTGACGCTTCACAACTCAGTAATCTTTATGGGCCTTATTTATGAGGGCCAAATATTGCCTAATCTCGTACTTGTGTATGATCTCTTTTAGCTATCCTACTTATCTTTTGTGAAAGACATTTTGTTCTACACGAGTTACTGTTGACCCTATGGTTTGATGGCTTATTAGGTCAGTGTGACTATAGTTTTTGGTTTGATTGCTGGGTGGATTCTTGTCCTCTAGTTATTTATAACCATATGGCAACTAACTTCGCTTTAGTTTCTTCTTTATTGATAGGCATTGGATGGGATAGAAATAGGAAACTGGTAGCTCTTCCCATTTCTATTGCTAAGAAGATTTTCTTGGTTCTGATCAGCCAATAAGGTATGGATCAAATCAAGTGGATCTTAACTCGAGACAAAAACTTCTCCTTGTGTTCTACTTTAAGTCATATCCGTGATCCTATGCCTGAGAGTTTGATAGTCTCTTTCATTTGGCAGTAGCTTGCGTTCTACTTTAAGTCACATCCGTAATCATATGCCTAAGAGTCCAATAGTCTCTTTCATTTCGCAGTAGCATATCCCGCTTCAAGTTTCACTCTTTATTTGAAGACTTATTCAGCGTTATCTGGTTTTGGATGATTCCTTTAGCACCAAAGGATTCCACATGGTCTCTCTTTATGTTTGTAGTGATGCAATCGAGACCCATAGCCATTTTTCCTACATTGCCCTTTGACTCGGTAGGTACGATTGTATTTCTTCAAACTTTTTGGGCTCCGCTTCTATGAGTTTTGTAAGAACCCAGAATTTTAAAAATATATATATATATATACTTTTATTTTATTCGAATTTTATTATTTAAATTTTATTTTATTTATTTTATATGTGATATGTTTATTTAATCGGTTGTGTATGTGTGAGAGAGTGGGAGGAGGAGTTATGACAAGAAATTATTGTCATAAAAGAGGCCAAACAGTTACAGCTAGGAATTTGTGATTTAAAGATGTATTGATGGGTAAGTTATGGTGGCACATGTAACGGAAGGGAAAGATGAAACATCTTTACATAAGCCACTCTTCTTCATCTCCTATCATTTTCTTCACATACATAACTTGCACTAGAGAGTTTTTTTTTTCCTTCTCGCTATTTTTCTACTTTGGTTTCAAAAGTTCCAACAAGAGGAGGTTGGTACAATCATAACTATTAAGAGAGATCGGTGTAAGACGAACGAAGTCCCAAGTTAAGTTTGAAAGAAGGGATAGCCGAAATCACTCTAGAAGGCCAACTTGAGTTGGTAGTAACACAATACACACCGATCGTCTACGTGTGTAGTGAGGTAGGTGGGATTGTGTTTATTTGATATAATTTTTTTATCATGTCATGTGTATATATATATATATATGTGCAAGAGATGAAAAACCTATTCTATGAATTGGTTCTTGATTATGTAAAATTTTGGAACTTTCACACTGAAACGGGTACACTGTTTTTTCATAAAAATCATACTTAGAGATTGATTTAATTATTGAAACTTTTATATGTTAAATTAGACATGTAGATGAGTTTTTTGTAAAAATTTCATAATTTTTGGAATTTAAATGGATTTATTAAAAATAGTCAAACTTGACTGTTGGTTGGGGATTTCCATGCTAGGATCAGCACACTGTTTTTATATGAAATTCATACTTAGAGGTCGAATTAATTTTTTGATATTTTTATATATGGGAGTACATATCCAAACTAATATCCAGTAAAAATTTCATATTTTTTTGAGTTAAAATAGATTTTACAAAATCGTGAAAGTTGACTGTTTGTTTTATATTGCTATGCTGACAGGAGTTTGATTTTTGGCATAAAAATGATACCTGGAGATTTAATTTATTTCTAATAATTTTATATATGAAACTATACATGTTTAATATTCTACAGTAAAATTTTTATAATTTTTTGACTAATAATTTATTTTATAAAAATATTGAAACTTGGCTGCTTGGTTTACATTGCTGTACTGACAGCAGTCAGATATTTGGTATAAAAGGTATAAATAAAAGTTGATATATTTTTTGAAATTTTTATATGTTAAACTAGATATATGAATGAGCTTTTTGTGAAAATTTAAAAATTTTTGGATTTAAAATGAATTTTATAAAAATCATGAAAGTGAGCTGTTCTGTATGGTTCTAACAGAAATACCCATTTAATATTCTTAAAATTTGTATTATATGGCTTTATAAATAAATTTTAAATTTTGTTTTTATGAAACTAGACTTAATTATAAGTATTTTAGGCTTTTGAATTAGTATAAAATATTTTATTTTCTATTTTTTTATGAATTATCAAAATTTATGTCTTGAATCCTTCATTGTCATGACATGCTTGATATAAAATTTTATTTATCAAGCTAGCTGCATATATATTCCTGAATATGGTTGCATGATATTTATTTGATGAATCTTGTATGAGAATATTTTTATGGAAGGGGAACATGAAACTTAGGCCCGAAACACATTCACACTTCATAAAACTTACAAAGTAAAGGGAAGAACATAAAAAAATCAAATTAGGGAGAACTCTAGTGTATGTTGTGCTGTTAATTAAAAGAATTGCTTGAGATTTGATTTTTGAGTTATTGGGGTCATTGAGGTTACTAGAAAGAGTAGGTTCTAGAGCCCAAGGGTTGAAAGCCCCGAAACCTGCGCAGGGTGGTTAGCATAATCAGTAAGCTAGAAACCTAAGAAATGTATATACGGCTTATTTTAGCGTATATTTAGTACTAGGACTGCAGGACCGGTTTGCCTACTAAGGCAAATGAGTACATTTGGGACTGCGGGACAAATTATACCTCATGATTGAGATTTGGGGATGTGATGAGTACATTTGGGATTGCGGGACCAATTGTACCCCATGACTGAGGTCTGGGGATGTGATGAGTACATTTAGGACTGCAGGACTAGTTGTACCCCACGGCTTAGGCTTGGGAATTTATCTTGGGTTTAGTTCTGAGGCCACAGACTAAACTTGCAGAGTACTTGACCCATAGTATGATATTGATGTGTGGTGATGTGAATGATGTGATATGATTTATTTCTAGCATAAGATTGCGGGATCATGGCTTAGTAACTTTATTATTTGAATGAAATGATTAAATATGGATATTTTAAAAATTATAAGATTTTAAATTTATTCTTATTAATAAGTATTAATAGCTTTGTATGATTAAGAAATTATATTTTATAAACACTTTCTGAGCATGCATGGAATTTAGTGCTCACCACCTACTATAGTTGGTAATTCAGGGGTTGATGCTCGTGATGGACCAGTGGATTAGCTAGCCGTCTTAGGTTGTTATAGCTGAATGATTTGTTTTATTTTGCATTTTAAATAGTTAAATTTTAATATAATGGAGTATTGATTTGGACCCATATTTGTGGCATGGTTGTAGCCTATTTTTAGGGCATTTTAAAGGTATTTTGAATATTTAAGAAATTGAATAAATACTTACTTTAATTAGCTTCTGCTTTGATATGGTACATTCTTCATGGTTTGATATTTATTTATTTATTTATTTATTTTTGGGTTTCGTTCTCACGCCCCCCGTCGTGGATTTCGGGGCGTGACAAGTTCCAATCTGTTTTAGCATGTGTCCTCTCATCGAGCCATATTAGATTTTTGGCTGTTTGTTACATTTTTTGGTATATTTGGAAAGCCCATAATGCGTGCAGGTTCAATAGTACTGCTTTTCATGCTTCTATAATCAATGCATTTTAGCAGATTTGTACTTATTGGGATTATCTTTGGCTTTAAAGCCTCACAACTCCACAAAGATTGCTCTATGCCTTTTTGTGAGTATTGTACGGACTCTTCTACCTAAGACCAAACAGATAATGCTTATTTATTAGAAGCGACCAGCTAGGAGATTTCTTAAGCTCAATGTGAATGGTTGTTCTCGTGGCAACCTAAGACTCTTAGCTACAAAAGGCATCCTTCGTGATCACTTTGTTAAGGTTATCTTTGCTTTTGGCCATTTCCTTGATCATAGGCCAATTTTTCTTTTTTTACCGAGTTAATCGCTTTACAGGTGGGATTCGAGATTGCTATTATGATGGGATTCACTTCTTTGACTATGTAATCAAATTCAGTTATAGTGGTTTCTTAGGCGTCTTCTTACGGCTTTGGCTACTAAGAATATGCATATATTTTAGCTTGGGTTGTTAACATTTTCTTATCTGTTTCCATTCATATTCACCATGTCTATCATGAGGCAAATCAGGCTATAAACTTCTTGGCAAATTAGGCTTGTACTCATCAGCGAGTCCAGAATTTTTATGAGCAAAATGTTCTATCACAAGCTATCATTGGCATCCTTGTTCTTGATGCTAACCACACCCCTCATGTTAGGACTTAGCATTTTTCTTTTACTTTCTTGGAGGTCAGATTTATGCCCTTTCACATTTATTGTATTATGGTGAGTTATCACTTTTTCTTTTCTTTTATTTTCAATAACTTTTATTTATTTATTATTTTTTTTACTGTAGTGAGTCGCAACACCTTTGTTTCTTTTATTTATTAATTTCCTTTACTTTTGCTGGAGATCAGCTTTAGGTCCCTCTTCTTCTTGTACTACTTTTTCAAACTAATAAATAGGTAGAGGTCCACGCCAACCCCCCTACTAATGAGGTTTTTAATAATAAAAAAGGATAATAAACTACAAAATAATGAAAAAATATTGAAATAAAAGACAACCAAAATTTTAATGAAATAAGTGATTATAGTCATATAAAAATTTATGATCCAAGTCAATGGAAAAATATTGATATAATATTAGGAGATTAGTTAAGTATTTTGTTTTTGTTGTAGGTTATTCAATGTGAATCAATGTACAAGTAAACTTGTTAATGAAAAAAACAAAAGATTGTGGAAATTCAAGTGTTAAACTTAAAAATCATAAAACAACTAATAAACACATCATTCATATAAATACTTGGATTGAATTAGAAACATGATCACAACAAAATAAAACAAATAATAAAATTATCTAATAACAAATTAATAGAGAGACCTTTCTCTTATCACCTCGATGCACAGGGGGTTGACACAGCTAACCACTTTTCCAAGTTAGCATCTCCTCTTTCCCACTAAGGCTCATTCGATAGTTTGTTACGCCCTCCATCATCAACAGCAAATTCTATTATTCATACCATCATTCCCTCCACTGATCGATTGGGCTGCTAGTGATGGAATCTCCGAAATGGTTGGGATTTGCTGAAACAACTGTTGGTTTTGAGAAATTAGTGCTTGGACATTTGCCATTTGGGTCTGCATATTTGTCATGGTCTCAGCAATTTTCCTTTCCACGGCTACTATCATTTTACCATTTTGATTGCCATTCTGATTCTCCATTTGTCAGTGGTTGAGTGATTATTTCGGATCTAGTATTGACCATGAAAATAAAAAGGAAAATTTTTCCCACAAATGACACCAACTGATGATATCGATTTTTTGATGGTCCACACCATGATCTACCAGAGCAACCTCTGGCTTAGAACACCAGTGTAGTGCTTGCCAAATACACTCAAATGATAAAGTTGGCGAGGGAATACCAACAAACAATTTGACAAAGTTTCCAATAGGAAATAGAACATACCCAATTTTTTGTATCTTCCTCTTCTTTATATGTTCACCTATGGAAAAGATAACCATAGAGAATCTCGTCAGTTATGGGAATGTTTATCCTCCTGCTTTTTAGTATATTGAGTTGCTATAAATATCTCCTACATGGACGGAATTGGCAGCTATGCTCGGCTTAATGGGAGATTACGAGATTCTAGGCAAGAATCTCACTAAGGAGCATACAGATGATTGCCAGACTAGTTCCTTGTTTGGTTTCACCCGAGCAAACTCAAGATTGACTGAGCAAATGATTCTAGTTCGTGTTCGACCACACTACGCACAGCTCAGTTGTGCGGGTACCAAAATTTCCTTCTGTCAAGTGTTTTAGGAAATGAACCAAAAAAAATAATATTATTAAAAAAACAAAGAAGTAAAATATCATCCAATTGTCCTTGATTGTACTCCAGATGCTAGTCATAAGGAACAACTATTTCTCATATCATGAAGTGTAAATATTACAACAAATCCAATAAAAGTAGAAGAATATTTTTTGGAGTTTATTAAAGTAGACAATACAACCAGAAAGGTGTATTTGTTAAACTTATAGATATAATAAGTAATCTTGAAGTTGATATTAATGATGTACGAGAACAAGGATATGATAATTGATCTAATATGAAAGGAAAATATCAAGGCATGTAACAAAGACTTATCAAAATAAATCCTAGAGCATTTTATATACTATGTGGTTATTATAGATTAAACCTAGTATTTTGCTATATGGTTAACTCATGTCCAGAGGCTATGTCATTTTTTGGAGTAGTACAATCCATATATTCATTATTTTTCTCTACCATAAAACTATGGCAAATTTACAAGATAAATGTTCAAGGTTTAACTCTTAAGTCATTATCACAAACTCATTGGGAAAAGTCATGTTGAAACTATTAAAGTAATAAGATTTCAAGCTCCAAAAATAAAAGATGCATTATTACAATTAGCCGAAACTAGTGAAGAACCAAAAATAAAATGTCAAGCTAATTGCTTAGCAGTATATGAGATTGAGAATTTTGAGTTCTTATTGGACATGACTGTTTGGTATGATATTTTATTTTTTGTCAACTTAGTAAATATTTACAATCAAAAGATATCATATTAATATTGCTATAAATCAATTAAAAGATCTTATTTCATTTTCAAAAAATATTGGAAAAGTAGATTTACAAATGCTTTGATTTGATCTAAAGAGATTGTATATGCAATGGGTATAGAACCTATATTTCATAAAAAAAAAAGCATAGAGTTCGTAGAAAGAAATAATTTGATGAAAATGTTGATAATGAAGTAACATAATCCATCAAAAAATCTTTTAGAATTAATTATTTTGCATATATACTTAATCAAGTTATTTCTTCATTTAAAATTAGATTTGAACAATTTCAAACGTATGATTCGATATATTTTTTTATTTAATTTAGAAAAATTAAAAAAATTCACTAATGGATGATAGTTTAAAACAATATTATGTGGATTTCAAATGTTTCTTAAGATAAAAATTTTTCTGACATTGATGGTTTAAATTTATTTTATGAACTAAATGTTTTAAACGAAATTTTGCAAACGAAAGAAAACACTTCTATTGATATATTAAATTATATAAAAAAGTTTATTTTTTTTTCCAAATGCATATATTGTTTACATAATATTATTAACAATTCTTGTAATAGTTGCTTCAACAAAAAGAAACTTTTCAAAGTTAAAATTGATAAAATTTTACTTAAATTCAACTATGTCATAAGAAAGATATGGTAACAAAATTTGATTAAAAACTTAATTAGTACTTTTACAACTTAAAAAGTAAGAAAAATAATTTTAAATAAAAAATTTTAATACTAAATAGAGAAGATCTCATTTAAAAATACCATTTTAGACCTCAAATTGCCTTGAGCCACCCCTCACTAAAATGGTAAGTATTTTCAGAAAAAAATATGAAATAGTAACTAATCGATATAAGAACCTCCACTTGGAGCAAAACCAAAGAATCTAGAGTGGTTTTTGAAGCCAAAGTTACATTCCATTTCTTTTTTCTTTTATCTAAACACTAACTCCCACTCTTTGTTTTATTTATTTCTATTTTTTAAATGCTATAAATATTTTAGAAAACTATGTTAATGCAGAAAAACAATAATAAATTATTAAATTTATTAACGTTTTATTTTACACCGCACTAAAATTTAATATTTCTTGACAAATATAAATTATTGAAAAATACAAACAATACTTTTCATTATTTGCCTAATGTTTTCAATTAATATTTTTTATTATTTTCTTAAATTAATAATTAATATCGATTTAGTCTTATTATAATATAAACAATATCAACAAAATTAAACAAAGAGAGCACGTGGGTATTGTAAAGTCAAATTTATGGTAAATACAAATGAAAGAATTAAATTTGCAATTAAGCAAGTTCCCTAATTTGAAAATGGAAAGTAGTTTTCAAAGATGATGAAACTTGCGATGATGAAACTTATAGTAAAAGAATTACAAATATTGAAGTTATACATGTCACGCCCCGGATCTTGAGACCTGAGGGGTGAGTGATAAACACACATAACATGTACTAATAAAACCATCCCATAATCAGAGCAATACAACCTCTAAGTGAGCCCAAGAGATAAGGTAAGATAACATGAGTTTACCTTGATAAATTCCAGGTCACTTACCCATACACTCTTTCTATTAATGCAAATCTTAGGCCTCAAGGCCCTTACAACCATATCGAAACAATCTAGAAATGTACAGTATTACAATTTCAAATAAAACTTGTTCTAAGAAACCAAAATCTTTGCTAAGTTTAGAAGGGCTCATGCAATGCACTTCTAGTCCAACCCCATTAGCCCACCTAGTTGTTATGACGTGCTCCTACATCAAAATCTGTAGAGACGTGAGCACGGGTCCACTTGTGCCCACGGTGCCTCAAACAAACATATATGGTATGTAATCAATAGATGCATGCCCATGTTCATATATGCATAACTACACCAACATCTCTCTATAGGCCATAACAATTCATTGATATCAATTAGGTTTCAACTTAAGTAAGTATTTATCATCATTCAACATCATCATAGTATTATATTCAATTCCAATTATTCTTCATTATTAAATTTCCCAACGTTATATCCAATCACATTCCTTAACACATTATCACATATTTAACATTCAATCACATAACCATATCATTAGCACTCATTCATTATTCAATCACATTGTCATAACCACACAAGTCATTGGGGTTTGGTGCATACACAATACCGTCTTTTATGGGTCCAAACCCAATGGAAACGGTAAACCGAACACTATCGTTTAGGATCACAGTCCAGGGTCACGGGTAACCCATACACACACAATGTTGTGGGCTACTAACCCACTCGCATTGACACCAAACCCCTGCGCAGGTTCCAAGTCTTTCAACGTGAGGGTAATCTCAAAACCCTTCCTATTTTCTACACCCCACCATGGCCCCCGGCACATCATCAATCACATTCATCATCATATACTTCCCACAATGCATATCCACGTTTCGGTTCATTCCAAGATTCATCACACATCAACTTTGATCAAACATCATTAAACATTCAACATTCACCAACATTATGAATATGATTCTCTTGTTCAATTCATCGTTTAATTCATTCAATCCCATACTTACATTCATCAACATTTTGTTTTTACTAACACTCATTCACTATTATAGTTGATCAAGGTTCTTATCTCAGGGTATCCTTCCAATTCATTTTATTCAAAGTGACATTTATTCAACTTTACAAGTTAAATTCCATTAGCTTAAGATAACCAACTCTTAATAACTTTTAAGAACACATTACCCTTTTCTCAATCCATGCAATTAAACAAATAAAGTTTCATGCAAAAATATATTACTGAATCCTTTTATAAACCTAATGTAGAAAGACAAAATGAAAAAGTCAGAAAATTGACCTAGGCTCGGTGGGCGCCCAAGCTAGCACTCAGCCGTGCGCCCAAGCAGGCGGGGCGCCCATGTCTTGTGCGCCCAAGGTGTTGGGCGCCCAACTGTTTCTGACTTTGTGCGCCCACAGCTTGGTCCAAGTTACGTGTTTCATACTCTATTTTATGATTTTTTGGTTTTTCACTCTTAAGACCTCAAATTGACCAAGTTAAGTTTGATATACTTAAAATTTCATATTTCTAACATCACCACAAGTCTCTTAGGCATCAAAAGAAACCAACAATTTGAGTTTTCATCAACTTTGGGTCAAGTTATGGATCAAAACACCATTTTCACTCTCTCTACCATACATACATATATATGTGTATATAACTTCTATTCTCTTCCATAGATGAAGACAACACTTGAAAAAGGTTTTCCAAAAGTATTCTACTCCTTGTTGCACATCAAATATGTAAGAAAGAAGCATTAAATCTCTACCTCAAGTTGAAAGAAGATGGATCAACAAGATGGTATCCTCCGGTTCCAAGCTTCCAAACTTTGATGAGTTCTATCTCTTCACCCCTTGATTCATACTACAAATGAATCACATAAAAGGGTTCCTTGAGAGTCTAATTACACTTTTGCAAGGTTAATTTGATTTCTACTTAGGCTAGATGAACTCACCTTCAAATTTTCTACCCGGCTCCTCTTTGTTTCTTCCTCTTTGCTCTTCTTTGCTTCTAACCCAGTCTCCTCTCTCTCTCTTGGCCCTTACACATATGTGTATATATATATATATATATATATATATATTTAACTAATATTTTAAATCCCTAACAGTGTTTCTCAGACCTCTCCCATTCCCTTTAGCTAGATATAGGGATGTAGAGGTAAAGACTCGGTTGCACAAGTCAGAACACCTCACCCCTATCACTTCCACTGTAGCTCGGGCACCCAACCTCTTCTCAGACGTGTGCCCATGCTCTGTGTGCCCAAGGTACCTTCCTCTTGCACTTTTGCTAAAATACTAACCATTAGGTATTTGCCTTACCTCTTTCAAAGTTCTCAACCCTAAAGTACTATTAATAACCCATACTACTAAATTAACATACATTACTTCTAAAATACATCAAAAATCTTATACTTATGTTAATACAAAGTCCGGGGTATTACAGTACACAACTTTTCTAAATCTGGAAAGGAAATAATACCAAAATGAATGAGAGATTGTAGTGATTCTAGCCTATCAAATTTCAGTTCAATTCATAGGCATACCATAGAGAGCTCGAGGCTTTGAGCATCAAGTATAAAGGTTGAAAATAAAAAACAGAAGATCTCGCAAATATAGCACAAGCAAGGTGAGGGTTCAACCCTTAGAGAAGGCGCAGGGAATCTGAAGGTTCAACCTTCTGAAGATTTTGAGAATCTTATTTCCTATTCTGTTTAGGAAAGTCTAAGTCTTTGTTAGTTTGTAGATATGTACCTAGATTTAATTTAAATTAGAGATTGAAGATGCATAATATAGAGTTTTTAGGAAAGAGAATTATTTTGTAAGAAAGCTAATTTATCTTTTTCCTTTTTCTACTCATTCTTGAGTTTATAAATTTTGGAGAATTCCAAGGTGCACTTTTTGAGGAGTCTAAAAGTATTTCTTTTTTTCACTTGGTCTATGTGTATTAATGACTCGAGTAAGAGGTCGAAAGAATTCAGGTAGGGAGTCGTAGAGAGTTCAATAAGATCTTGTAACCTATTTTTATAGGGGAAGTTTGGGTGGTCTTCGAAATCAGACTCGGAGTTTTTTCATTACTAGTTGGTAAAGAGTTTCTTTGTTATTAATCTTGTATTCGTTTTGATTTATTTTTTTGTTCGTTTGAGGTTATTTGAAAATTTCATTACTCTTTTACTATTTATATAATAAGGGAAATCAAGAATTTGAATTTAGAATATTTTAAACAGTTAGATTTTTTTGGTAATTTAAACAGTTAAATTTGTTCAATGGACAAAATAATTTATTTTTCTTTCCACTTTAATTGTTTTTCGGTTACTTCACATGAAAATACATTCTTTCACTCTTTACATAATTTTTCAAATATCTTTTAATAAAAAATTTTAAATTAATATTTTTAAAAATATAATAATATTTGTAATAAATTATAAAATTTTACACATTTATTAGACACTCTATGGATAGCTATCAGATAAAGTTAAATTAGATTTTTTATTTAAAAAAAAAAAGTGATATTGAATTTTAATTTTATTTGAAATTTTCTTAAAAATAAACATTTAAATTAAAAATTCAATTTTGATGTACATAAATTTTAAAATTTTAAATATATATATTTATATACTCTAAGTGTCATTTATATAATAAAGAAATTCAAAAGTTTGAATTTAGGATCTCTTTAACCATTGAATTTGTTCAATGACAAGTACTACTTCTTTTCGTCTCCACCTTGGTTGTTTTTTCTGTCAATTCAAATGAAAACACACTCTATCACTATTTTTATATTGTTTTGAATTTTTTTATAAAAATTATTAAATTAATATTTTTTAAAATATGATAATATTTAAAATAAATAATAAAATTTTACGCATTTATTAAACACGGTAGGAGTACATTAGTCTCTTTTAACTATTAATTTTTATTTTTACAGAGTATTTTTATAATTTGTCATGTAAATTTATTTTTAACGTTACATGTGAATTTTTTTGTAGGTCAAATTAAAGCATGAATAATTCTTAACGTAGACACACACACACACATGTATGTGTGTTTGTAAGAAACATTCTATCTTTATTCTCATACTCCCCTCATCGTCGTATTTTTTCAAGCATGAAAAATAATAATAATAATAATAATAATAATAATAATGAAATAGAGAGAGAGAGAGTGAAGTGTATATATAGAGTGTGTTTGAAATTGTATAAAATTGTATAAAATGATAAAAGTTAATGTTTCGTATTTTATGCAATGAATAAAAAATTTAAATTTTATTACCTCATAATTCGTATTTATAAAAATTTGTAAAATTTTATATTATTTTATATAACCTCTAAACGTGGCCATAATTATCCATAAAAAAATAAAAATTCTCTTCACTTTCCAACTTTCCAAACAGACCCGGAGACATGCTTAGCATTGACCGCCTCGAAAGGAACTTCGCGGCCAAACACGCAGCACGTGGAGGGACAACAATACGCTCGGACACTGCGCGTGAAAATCAGCAACAAATTCCTCGTGCGCACGTGTGATTGCTCAGTGGGTTGGTGGGTCTCTCAACGGGTCTCATGTTACCCAACCGCCTTTGGATCATTCATTCACAGGCGCGTGTGATTAGAATTCAACTCTCCCTGAGTTTGCAGAGTAGACTGCGACAGAGTAGAGAGAGAAAGTTAGAGAGAGAGAGAGAGAGAGAGCGAGGAGAATTCGGATCGACTTCTGCATCGTTTGAGTTTCTGCATCGCTTGAGTTTCCCCCCCTAGGGTTTCACTTCGACGCATCGAAACCCTAGCTTTATTCTCATTGGGTGGCTGTTTCGCCGCAGATCGATTGAGTTAAGTATATTTATTGTCCTCTGCCGCTTTGGTTGAGCAACTCAACAACTCCTAAAACCCTAGATCTGTACCGTTTCATTTTCCCGTCTTTGGGATTTGTTGACAGATCGAAATAAGCCTTTTTCCTTTGGTTCTTGATTTGGTGAGTCTCTGTTGATTGGGACTTTTGAACCAATTCGATTTGCATGGTCGAAGAGGAATCTCGGGTTTTTAGCTAGATTGAGGAATTAGGGTTTTCTGGGCGCCGTTTCATGTATGGCGTCGGGGGTCGACGAGTGGAGTGAGCGACATCGGTGGGGAGAGGGCAACAAGGTATATACAAGGAAGTTTCACAATAAAGGCCTCAAAAGCAACAACACTGCCACCACTCTCGCTTCCAACGTCAATTCCAATACCGTCAACGTCACCGGAGAAGACAATAACGCCGCCACCGCCGTAGCCTTCGAGAACCCTAACAACGAGAACAACAGCGTTCCTCAGAAGTCTTCGCAAACCCCTGCCACCGAACCAGCGAATTCATCTCAACAACAGCAAACGCAATCGCGATTAGATGCGGTTTCTGATGATTCAAGGAGCCATAATCCACCGCCCACGGTCGCACCGTCAAACGGTTGTGTACCGCCCAATGGAAATGGGGCTGTTAAGCCAATTATTTCGAGAGTTGATAATCGAGTTAGGATTAATTTGGCAGCAGCTAAGTCGAAGAATGATATTCGGGAACTTAAGAGGAAGCTAGTGAATGAACTGGATCAGGTGAGGAGTTTAGCTAAGAAATTTCAAGCTCACGAAGTTCAGCTTGCTAACTGTTCTACTGGAGGTGATGGTAGCAGTGTTTTTACTCATCCACAGTACTCAGCTAATGATGGCAGGGCTTTAGTTAGAGCGAATTCAGAGGGGGGCTCGGTGGGTCTGCATGATTCAAGGCCTTTCCGGCAGCTAAGTGTTTCAGTGGTGGAGAACAATCATGGGGTTCGTGAAGTAGTTGAGAAAGAGAAGAGAACTCCAAAGGCTAATCAATATTACCGAAACTCAGAGTTCCTTCTAGGAAAGGAAAGGTTACCCCCTGCGGAAAGCAACAAGAAGTCAAAATCCAATGGTGGGAAGAAACATAGTGGTGAAATGGGATATGGGTTTTGCATAGACAAATATACTGCTCAGGCATTAAAGAGTTGTAACAATTTACTCACAAGGTTGATGAAGCACAAGCATGCCTGGGTGTTTAATAAGCCAGTTGATGCTAAGGCGCTTGGGCTCCATGACTATCATGACATAATTAAGCGCCCAATGGATTTGGGTACAATTAAGAATAGGTTAGCAAAGAATTGGTACAAGTCTCCCAAGGAATTTGCAGAGGACGTGAGACTTACATTCCATAATGCCATGACATATAATCCGAAGGGACAAGATGTTCACATTATGGCAGAGGAGTTGTTAAAGATTTTTGAGGAGAAGTGGGCGGCTTTAGAGTCTGAGTATAGTCTTGATTGGAGGTATGAATTGGTTCATGATGTGGGTCTGCCTACTCCTACTTCGAGAAAGGTTCTTCCTCCTCCTCCTCGTCCCCCACTACCAGCTCTTGATATGAGAACTTTGGAGAGAGCAGAATCAATGACAATTCCTATTGATTCCAAACTGAAACCCAACACTCCCGTGGGCAGGACTCCAGTTCCTAAGAAGCCTAAAGCAAAAGATCCTCATAAAAGGGACATGACTTACGAGGAGAAACGGCGGCTCAGCACAAACCTTCAGAGTTTGCCCTCAGAAAAGCTAGACAACATTGTTCAAATCATCAAAAAGAGGAATTCAGCACTTTCTCAGCATGATGATGAGATTGAAGTGGACATTGACAGTGTTGATGCAGAAACCCTTTGGGAACTCGATCGATTTGTGACCAATTACAAAAAGAGTTTGAGTAAGAACAAAAGGAAGGCCGAACTTGCTCTTCAAGCAAGAGCAGAAGCTACACCAGCTGTTTCAGCAATGGTACCAATTTAAATTGTTTTTTACCCCCCCCCCCTTTTTTCTTAAGGAAAGTTTAGTTGGCTAATGAATCCTTCATGTTAATATCATTCCAGAACCGAGCTCCAGCCACTGTGGAAGCACCAAAAGAATTTAAAACAGGTGATTGTGTGGGAAACTTGAGGATTGATGACATTTTTTATTTAATTTTCATTTGATGGTCTAGTTGCTGTAACTTATTTAATCCTTTGGTCTTTTAAGCAGATGAAAGGAATGCCATGACTACTGCTCAAGTAGAAAGGCAAGGCAATAATGTTAGTGGGTCAAGTAGTTCAAGCAGTTCCAGTAGCGACTCTGGTTCTACTTCAAGTGGTAAATGATATTTGTTTATTATATAGAAATCTTACATCTATATTTTTTCACTGTAATTGAACTGCAATTTTAAAGTTTCCGGTTGATAGTGAAATTCACTTTTAATTGAATCTTATACTGTACTTGCAGATTCTGATAGTGATAGTTCCTCTGCATATGGCTCAGATGCAGGGCATTCACCTAGGGCTTGAGTGGATTAGCTAAGGTAGGAAGCACTGTCTTGAATTTTATGTTTTCTATTTTCCTTCCATGATTTTGCCTGATATTGACCTTCAAACTCCAAATGTATGAATTTTCACATGATGTTTAATCATTGCACCGGCATTAAACGATCTTTTTTCCCCAGTGGAACTGTTTATATATCTTTTCAAGGCAATAACAAATCATTTTTGTAAATACTGTAGCACACAGCATATTGGCTTTTGAGATAGTCTAGTGGAATTTGTTTGGCTTGAAAATGATATGCATGGCATAATGAACTGGTATTTTGGGGTGTTTAAAATATTGAATCATAACTCTTGTTCTTTTTGTTCAAGAGGAGAGTCATAAACTGCAGCAAATGTTAAAATCTGGTCAAACCTGCAGTCTACAGAGGTGGTGTACATGTTCTCTTTTTTTCTCCCCTCCCTTCTCCAATGTTTATTGATGTTCTGCCTAGATTTACTAGAGGACATTAGATCCAATGGTGACTCCTTTTTTAAGAGAAATAGCTATTGAAGCTTAGCTCAGTGCAAATTAGTAAAAAATGAGATTCTCGGACTTCATCCCTTGGTGTGCAGGGGTTATCAACTGTAGACTTTGAGAGGGGTAAACATGTGATTTGACGGGTTGGCTTCTTATAAATTACATTATTATAGTTTAAAATACTTACAGAGCAATTTATTTTTTGACAGTTAGATATAAAATATAGTATTTTTTAAATAATTATGTAAAAAGCACATTTCTAGGAGCATTTAGGTCACTTCTTGATATTTCTCATGTCTAAACTTTATTTCCCTTGAACTTTAGTTCATTCTATTTGATTTTACCTCCTAATGAATCCTTTAGGAAATAAACAGCAAAACATGACAATTTCGGATAACTTTGGACGCTGAATATATATTTTTGGAATGAAAAATTGCTGTGTTTTGGTACATATATTCCAAAAGTGCAAATAGCTAAGGTATTTCTGTTTCTTTTATAGAATTGGTTCTGAAGACCAAAAATTGTAATCAAGTGATTTTAAATGCATGAGGAATTATCTACATTTTTTGGTTGGTATGTTTATTCACTCACCAATGATGCTGAAAATGGCATAAATCACAAATGTCTAAAATTGCTGTACTTCTGTCCAAAAAAAAAAAAAAAAGCTGTATAGATGATTGTTTCTTTAGCAAATGAACATTGGTTCCCCAAAAATAAACAGAATTGTGTTTGAAAACTCAAATCCTTTATTTCCACTGATATATATATACACACACTAAATTTGTAGCTTTGATATAAGCACAAGTTGTGAATATGGACCTAGACACGCTGACATGATAACTGTTTTTTTTTTTTTTTTTGGTGGGGGAAAAAAAGAGCAATACATGGCCAGATGGTGGCCTAGTAACAAATGTGTATGTATTTTTATACGTTCAAGCCCTTTCGAACTGTGGATAAAAGACTGAGACTTGGACACAAATATAGACTCACTGGCTTAGCAATTTTTATGAAGAACAACACACTATGATAAGCACACAATAACAAATAGTATATATAAATTGGAATTTTAGTAAAATTAAAAATATGAATGAAGGCATAGAAAATTGAGAGCTAAGAAGTGGTCCTTTTTGTTATATTGGATAAATTATTCATGCATACAGAACGATTGAAGAGGATGATATGGATATGATTTGAGCTAAGTGGTTAAAAAAAGAAGTGTCTTAGTGTTATGTGATCGTATGATCGTAGAATTCATATCAAGTTAAACTTTAAGTTTTATAGGATAATTATAGATACTATATCATTTGTGTTACAAATTATTTATGCTATTAAAAAGCTAACACTAGCATAAGATGAGGTGTGTGGTAATATAAAATAATATTGGATAAGAAATGAATACATCGAGGGGGGGAAAAATAGTTAAGGTGATTCTGATAGAAGATAACAAAATGTTGTTTAAGATGGTTTGGTTATGTCCCATATTGACCTAAAGATGCACAAATAAAGAAAGGCCATTGGATTCAAGAATAATGTTTTAAAAAAAGGGAAAGTAAACATAAGCTTACATGAAATGTAATTATGCAGAGACCTAATTTTAAATATCCTTACTAAAAGCACAACCCTTGATAGAAATAAATGGAGGAAATAATTCATGTAACCTACCGTAAGCCAGTTTTAATGAACAACCACACACTATGATAGGGATACAATGACAAATAGTGCATCTAAATTGCAATTTTAGTAAAATTAAAATTACAAATGAAAGCAAAATAAAAATTGAGGATCAAGAAGTGATCATTTTTGCTATATTGAATAAAATATTCATGTATACCGAGCAATTGAGAGGAGGATATGCTTATGATTTGAGCTAGGTGATTAACACATGGAAGTGTCTCAAGTGTTTTAATATGATTATGCTACAAATTATTAGCCTCTTAAAAAGCTAACACTATCATAAGATGAAATGTCTTGTACTATAAAATAATATAGGATAAAAATTGAATATATCTGAAAGGGGGGGGGAGTTGAGGTGATATCGATAGAAGATAAGTTAACAGAAGGTAGCTTAAGATGGTTATGTCATGTCTCATATTGACCTAGAGGTGTACCAGTGAAGGAAAAAAAATGATAGGATTCAAGAATAATGTGTAAAGAAGACTAAAGGTAAATATAAGCTTGCAGGGACCAAAATTATGGAGCAAGACCTAGTCTCAAATATCTTACGAAAAGCACAACCCTTGATGGAAATAAATGGAGGAAATTGTTTATATAGTCAATCCTAATTAATTTGGGACTAATGCTTTGTTGATTTGACATTCAAACAAATAATGACTATTTATTTCTTGTTTTATGAATAACATCATATAAATAAAATGTAATAGTAGTAGCCCTCAGGGGGGGTAGTCTATACTAATTGTAGCCCTCAGGGGGGTAGTCTATACTAATTGTAGCCCTCGGGGGTAGTCTATACTAATTGTAGCTAGCCCTCAGGGGGGTAGTCTATACTAATTGAAGGAGAGGTCACCTTTTCGAACCACCTGGTCCTGGTGGGGTGGGTCATCAATATCTAGAGGATTAGTCCCACCTTCAATGGGGATGCCCCTAGCATTAAAAAAACAATGTAATAAACTTTTTCATTGTATATTTTGTAAAAGAAGTGTAAATGAACAGCCATAAAACAAATTAAAGGTTCTGGATTTTAGAGTTTTTAAAATTAAAATCTCAAAGTAGGGGTTAATAGGTGTAAACTTATATTGTTATAATTTTCAATTAAATTGCAAGTGCCAGTGGCCATCCTCTTCTAATATTTAGAAAATTTTCTTATTCCCCTTGCAGTTCACAAGCTCTCAGGTTTGGCCTTTTTTTGTACTCTCAGCATGCTAAGGCTGCATCCATTACATTATGTTTTCTTTTTTTAGGGGGGGGGGGGGGTGGAATTTTGCCTCCATAGCACCTGCCAAAACTGCTTAAGAATTCACAGTAGGTTGTAAGTTGTGATGATGACCATCAAATTTCATCCTTATACTGTCAAGCACATAAGGTTTATTTCATATATGAAGTTACATTTGGTAAATAATGAAAATGCATGTTTGTTTCATCGTAAGTGTTTCATGAATGACTCATAAATGGTATAACCTAATGAACTTGTTGCTATTATAGTGTTGATTATGCAATATATAACCCCACCCTGTCCCCGAAACACTCATTTTAAGACCTGTTGCAATTCTAGCTGCATAAACTCTTGCTTGATGTAAACTACGTGAACAGTGGAAGCTATAAGTATCGTGTCTGTGGGACAAATACGAATGAAGGTCCAATGTAGGAAGTGTCTGGGCAATTTTAATTTTTTTTTTTAAATAAGATGGAGGGAGCTCCAAGATAAGGGATGCACAAAGTATGTTGTCATCTTAAAATGTTCTAGGACGGATGCACTAATGTATGAATTATCTTCAGTTTTGGAGGTTGACTTTGTTTATTTTGATTGTATTGGTTTTCCATGTTTTTGCTGGGGATATTGTTGATGAGTGGCATGTGTATGTATTGATGTGGTAGAATATGTATATCCTATCTGGTTGAACTTCAGTTGACACACAATACTGTTTGTTGGGGAAGCTTATTTTACTTGTGATGATGGTGCAGGGGAACTGTTCAAGATATCTTTTACCAGCTGGTTGCAGGAACGGATGGTGGTGCTGTTTTGAAGTCTGTGAAAGGTGTTATGACGTGGTGGAACCTCATTTTGTTGGGTCTACAGATTTGGAGGCAGTCTCCTTTTGTACGAAATAATGGTGTGAGAACATTTGGATGTTGTGGTGTTGGAGGAAGGAGACATTTTGTGTAGCAACTGTAAATTGCGAACTGCAGCTGGGAAGGGGGAAAAAGGGGGGGGGGGGGTTGCAGTTAATGAAGAATTCATGCATGCTAGGTTTTTGTCATTGCAGTATAGTTATCAACCTTTTTAACTTGGAAAAAAAGAAAGAAACTAGTAATTGAACCTTTTTCGAGTAATTGGAATTTCCCGTTTGTGCTTGTCTATAATGTGTTTGATCTGCTGCATTGCAAGCTTCTTGTAAATTTGATCAGTCTTAAGACTTAGTTTGAGAAGAAAAAAAGTTATTTTTTCTTTTTTTTTTTTTTTTGTTTGTAATTGACTATTAGTTAGCTATTAAAAAGTTTTTTTTTTTTTTTGGGTGTTTGAAAAGAAAAAAAAAATTAGTTAGTTTTTTAATTTTTTATTAATTTGACACTTTTGCCTTTTATGAGTAAAAAGAAAATTGAAACTTTAAACGGTAAAATTGATTATTTCAAAACAAGTTAAAAAGTCAAGTAATTATAAACTGAAAAGTTGCAAGATTTCCCAAACAGAGCTTTAAAATTAAAAAGATAAATATTTACATTTTAGCTCTATCTACATTGACAACCCGAATCGACTGTAGCATTTTTTTTTTTCCGTTCGTCATAAAAAAAAAAAAAAAAGAAGGGTGTATTTTTGTTCTGTTTAAAGGGTTCCAAGTGCCACAATCCCCATTCAGATCCTGTCCTGAGACCTCTAGCAATAGAAAACATTCTTTTGACATGACAATTAAACATGCCAATAACGGAGTTAATTTATAGAAACCAACCCAAGAACAGTTCCTTAATGATACAAAAAATTGCAGCTACTAGGGGATGATATTATAGTGGTCTGAAAATTCTCTCTATGTTACTGACTTCTTCTCTTTATATACATATTACAAAAAGATTCATTTAACTATAATTTACAATATTTTGAAGTTTGTCTCTGACTGAGATAAATACTTTTTTTGTAAAGTAGAACAGTTGGCTTTCTTTGGGAAAAGTAAATTCCTTCTTTTATTATTATCTTCTGAGCATCTTTCATCTTTTTATCTATATGGTGCAGATTCATTTCAACTGTTTTGATGCAAGCCTGTTTTTCTAACCGTTTGTCTTTGTCATGTGATAAATGTTCCATCATGATATTATCCAAATTGTGATGTATAACACTATCTTCAGAATCCATAGAGGCTGAGTCTAACTATGTAGTATTTTTCATATTTTCCAAATAAGCTTCAACCTCATCGACTTCTAGAAGAAGTTTATTTGGTAAATCAAGAAATATCCTTCTTTTGGCAATGGTAAATAAAAATTATCGTGTTTCAGCTATCTGTGTCTCAGATCACTGATAATTTATAAAAGTATCGATAACAAATAACATTCTTCCAACTGTTACCATAAAAGATTTTCCGGCAAAATCTCTAATAAAATTTACTTACTTAGATAGGTTGAGCAAATTACCTATTCAGTATTGTTTTATACACGTGGTATTAACTAGATATTGGTAATTTAAAAATTCTTCATCAAATTCGGCATCCAAATTCGGCATCTTCAATAACTTTTAGATACCAAATTTGATAAGGTTGGTAGAACCTTTGTCATTCGTAACATCCAGTAGAACTAGTAACATGGAAAGAGACATATCTATTCGATTTCTAATATTTTGCAACATGCATGACCATTGTCTTGATCATCATGGGAAAATCAATAAAATATTGGAAAGACTTGATTAAAAATATAACTTTACTAGTTAATCCCCACTCAATGTCTTCAATCTGTCATGTATCATGTTCCAGCATACGGACTATACGCGGAACTCCATTATCCAATACAAGAGTTGCAAGACGACAATTAAACATGCCAATAACGAATTTTAATTTATAGAAACCAACCTAAGAATAACTCCTTATTCTTTTAATTTAATAGTACATATTAAGCTTTTTTACCTTAATATCTATAATAATTAAACAATATATTAAAATAAGCTAGAATGGAACTATTTACGAAATTAGGGTTGGTGTCATTAGTGGCATCGATGACCTCCCTATGGATGTCGTTAGTGGCACTGACGACACAGCCCACTTTTAGTTAAGGGGGTGTCGTTAGTTGCACTGATGACATCCATAACTAACGACACCTTACTGCACCAAACCCCTTGACAATTTATTTGCCCCCTCCCCCAATTTCAAACGACAACAAAACAACCTCCTAATTTCCAACAATAACACAAACAACCTCCAAATAACAATAAAACAATCCTGTTAACTTAAAAACAAATGGAAAAAAATCTAGTTATAAATAATTAAAAACAATTAACTATTAATAAAAAATGCAAGTTAAATATTTGCTAACTTCTAAATTAAAAAATAAAGTAAAAGATGATTAAACTAAATTAAACTTAATTAAAATAAAGTCCAAATGATTACACCTCCAATATAAACCATCACTTAAGTTTAAACCCATACGAAACATGTTTTTATTTACATATGCCAAATGAAAAATGTAATAAAAGTACAAAAGAAAAAAGAAATGAAGTGGATCCCTCCATGCCACAACGAGGCTTCTTCTACACACGACATGGTTGATCTGGGTACATAGGCACATCATCAGCTATGTCTGCTAATGCCAACGGTGCCTCCTCCAAACGTGGCTCCCTTACCCGTGTATCCTCAACACGTGCCTCCACCGCTACTGACATTGGTGCATCATCCACATGTGCCTCCCCTGCCAGTGGCTCATGTACGCGTGGCTCGTCTGCTCTTACTGTAGGCAACACCATAAGAATATGCATCAATGATGACATGCCTATCCCTCGTGCTCTAGGTCATCGTGTGTAAGCTTTAATTGGTGCCTAGGGGGCTATCACGAAAACCCTGTATCAAATGCAGCAGTAGGTGATCTAGATGCTGGGGATGTAGAGAATGACTTTATGTGTAGAATCCCAGACTAAAAGTCATCTATATCTGCTGACAGTGAAGTACATTCCTCTATAGCTAGTGGTGGGGTCTGTAGCTTAACACTGGGATCTGAAGCAGGTATGTGTGTCTCACTAGCTTGCTGCTCGGCACTTGAAGCTGAGGATGGTATATGCATCTTGTGTATGCGACTAGAGGTGATTGTGGGGCTGTGGAACTGTTCGACAGGTCTGAGTGGAGCACAAGTGGCAGGGGTAGATCATTTTAGGGCTTGGGGCCATATACAGTAAGATGCCCCTATACTCATCTATTGGCAGGTCGTAATCTGCTGGGACACAATGGTCTAGCCTGAGAAGATAAGCCTACTGAGTAGTGGACATGGTGCCCGCAGTCTCTGCTCATGATCGATCGTCTTGATCACCAGTCCTACTTGATGAATAATCTGCTATAGCACCTACAGGTAACTAGACTGATCCGCACCATTGATGGTTTCAACCGTGACTCAATGCAGGCTCACAATAGTGCTAATCTGCATTGCACAAACATTGTACAAAGAATTAATAAAGTTAAATACAAAACTAACAAATAAAATATATGCTATTGAAATATGCATAAGTAAAACACCATATCAGGATCAAAATATCAGCTGTCAGTGGCTGAGACCCAATAGGTGGCACATGTAAGGGTAGCACGATGTAACTTTGGGTGATATGATGATACCAGTCTATGCACAGGTCGTTGTATGGAATATGCACGGTGGAAGATTGACCCTAGATGACCGACTCCGGTTGTCTGCCCAACTCTTCCACGTAATGCTGATGGTACTGTAACTAGTTCACTTTTCCTTGTCCATGCCTCGTAAGCTCGTGTAGCTAGGCATCTATGTCAAACTCAAGCAGGATCACATGACAGATACTGAACTGCCTCATAACGCATCCTGGCAGGTGGTACTCAACAATCTTATAATATATTAGTGGACATGTCAAGCGTCACACTACCTCTTCAACCAAGTGGTAGTCAGGAAGTGTGTTTAGAACTGACTCTGGGTATAGACACTATGTCATCTAGTCCTTCCTCATGAACGTCAACCGGTCTCGTCAGTCTCTCAATGGCCACGCAAAGCTCACCGCAAGGTCCCCCCTTCATTTATGTCTCCATAAATTTGCTAGAAGGCCAAACTCCACTAATGCGGGATCAGGTGGGGGTGATCATGTAATGACTGACCGAAACTATGCTATTCTCTTCCATGCCCAAACCTATCATAAGAAATAATGAATTGCATTAAAATCATATGATAACGTAAATGTAAAAACAACTAATAATAAACATATAAATACAGTTTGTATTGCACCTAAGGTATGGTAATCGGTCCTGCCATCTGTACGGTGCATGTGATGGAAGCTTAGCACTTCTCCCTGTACAAATAGGCTAGAGTAGCTGGTCCCCAAATTAGCCTACCACATGCATCCAAATCTCAAAATAATGACAAGTAATGTAACTTCACCAGGTTATCAGAGTGGTTTAACAATAATTGTGCCCCAATGATGATGAGTATTAGTGCTCAGGCATGTTACCATTTGTCCGCATCTGTAGCCCCTTCTGGTAACACTAGGAAATGGTCCGTGAGTCACGTAATCTTCAGCCGACTCCTGGCATAGTGCCAAGCGTCTCACCAGTCCATGCTATTCATCTGTCCTCGTGACAAGCTCCTCGATAGCCCATAGGCCTGAAATGACCTCAATATCCTGAAACGTGATATTACCCTCGCCGACGGGGAGATAGAAGGTATGCGTCTCTCATCTCCATCGCTCCACCAGTGAAGTGATCATCAGCCAGTAGAGATGGAGAGCTCCCAACCGGTAAATCCCGTAGAATCTGGCCCTATGTAGTTGCTGCAGCACATGAGGATCATGAGGTGGATCCAATATCTGGCAAAGGGTAGTCTACATAAACCGACAGCATATGACCTCCTTGAACTGCGTATAACACTAATATAAGGATAATAAGTATTAATAAGTAAATAATACTTGAAATGATAGTATAAGTATAACATTATAATTACTAAATGTTATATATGTACCTTAATAGGGGACTCCCAAATATTGGTTAATAGATGGTTACCCTGGGGGTGGAGTACACGGGCATCTAATGGCCTAGGATTTAACATATGTCGTCGATGAGACATTTCGCTGTACAAATCACATAAATATTCACAATTTGTAAATATCAACACATTAACAAGTAAATAAACTAATAAATAGATAATAATTCAACGCCAGTTTTTTAGAAAATTTTATTTATCAATTATACATAATAACTTCTTTCTAGATGATTTTATTCCAAAGTTTAATAAGTTTATTTCTATGGGTGTGAACAAATAAATTGACTATTAACATGTAAATTTATTTTAAATTAAGTTACTTAATAAATTAAAATTAAAAGATAAACTAAACATAGTTTTTTGAAATATAAGTGAATAAATTAAGTAAATTAATTTAAGTTAAGTTAAGAAAAGTTTCAAACTGAAAGTGTACAGTCCCTCAATATAATACTTTTTGATTACTATAAAACTGAAAATGTTACATTATCGACACAACTTGCAACTTCACTAATTATAATTAAAATTTACAGTGTTCGAATGTATTAGTTTAAGAACCTAGTGGCTAATGATGATGAAGCCCTCACCGGGCACTTATGTCGACCATGACCCTATTGCTTACATATGCCACAATGTAGAGGGAGTCATGTCCTGACCTATCCATCTCATTCCTTAACCTGGTCAAAAGGGGGCAGTCCCTTTTTGAGAAGATTCGGGTTAAGGATAAAGATTGGAGTTTAAATGCTGGGCTAGTAGTCCTTGTGTTCTAAGGGATGAAACTCTGGCGTGTATGTGTCCACGTATGACTTCATTGTGTATACACTTGACATAAATTGCATCCAACCCATGCGCATTCTATTGCACACCGCTATCGCATGCAAGTAAGGTAGTCTCAAGACTTCCCACTTGCCACAGCTACACGTCCCATTCCTTAATCGCACAACCTATGTGTTGCTACCCACGGACAAGATCAAAAGTGGGCTAAGGAGTGGTGCCCAACAGATTTTCTGGTTCATTGTAGGGGGAGGATGGCATGACTTCGTTGTAATTAGCAACAAAGTTCTCAGTCAGAGCATCCAATTGGGGGCTGGTTTCACCACAAACCATCGTAGGATTGGAAGACTCAAACTCTAGATAGAGGTCACAATGATTATGCTGTAGGTTCTGAACGATAGCAAACATTGCCTCGACTGTGTTATCGTCTACTACATGTCTCTATGAAGTATTTGGCTTGCACTACCAATTATTGGACATCTGCACACCACTCTCAAAAACCCTTGAGCCAGGTCTATACCAATAACTTCGTACAATTTTGCTAATGACATTGCGTATGTAGACTGAGTACTAACCTTAATACAATGCTTGAATGGCCTATCGTACCTTACGTAGTCGTCTGCATTGATGAGGTTCCCTCTTCAAAAACAAAGTAGTGATATTCGTTCTTGAGACATTACAAACAATCAACGAACGACAGATTCTAACTCTAAACAATATGAGTATTAGGGGACCGTACACTCTTAACTCTATATCTTTGCAAGGATTTAAATTCGGAAAAGTTTTGTTCGAATAGCCTTTATTTGGACAACTACTTAATGAAGATTTTAAAATTTGAAAATTTTTGGTAACTTATCTTATCTTAACTTAGCTTAGCTTAACTTAATCTAATTTATGTAACTATGGTTGAATTTGAATTTTATCTAAGAAAGTTAACTTAAACTAATATAAATATTTTAAGTAGAGATGGTAAGTTTTTTTTTTTTTTTTTTTTTTTCTTCTTGGTAAGTAAGTAATTGAATTTGGAAAGGGGAAAATTTACATTGTCTAAGGGGCATACCCCTATATACTGTACAATCTATACAAATTACAATAATGGGATCTCCTAACGATTACAAAAGTTAAGGTATTCATTAGTAGGCTCTATGACATATAATTGGGAAGCTTTTAATCAACAATTCGTTTGATTTCTTTGAGTAAATCATTATGTGTGGAGGAAGTCCCTTTAAAAATCCTTACATTCCTTTCTTGCCAAATATGATAGACCAATGCCGACCAAGCAACTTTACTCATGATGTTGGTGAAGCAATTATTACTGAATTTGCCAGCTGCCCATTCTACTTTTTGCATCCAAGTTTGTCTACCCTTGTTGATGGAGCATAAGTGAAGAGTGGCTTTCCTAAGCTCATTTGAGAAAGAGCATTAGAAGAAAAGATGTTCAAGAGTTTCAGCTTTTATCTCCACATCAAGCACAAGTAGGGTCCACTGCAACTCCCCAACCCATTATCTTGTCTTTGGTGTTCAACTTACCCTTGATTGCAAGCCATAAGATGAAGCTGTATCTTGGAACATGGCTGGAAAACCAAAGTAGCTTATGCCACCTTACTTTAGGAGCATGAGGTCTGATAGCTTCCCAAGTGGACAAGGCATTATAGATTCCATCTTTGGAAACTTTCCTTACAAGATTGTCTTGATGTTGTGAGGGAAGATAATTTGGTGGATAATCATTGATGATCTCTTCAAGCTCCCAAGTGGTAGGACATGGCAAATTCCATTGCCCGTTAGCAATCACCCTTGAAATTTTAGCATTTTTTGGAATATCGGTATAATAAGCAACTCTAGCCGAATATTTTGGAAAAAGAGGCCCTCTTGGATGCCAGTTTAAAAACTATAGAGAAATAGTTTCACCATTCCCAACTTTGTATTTTGAGATTTGGATTGCAATTTCCTAAAGCTTTAGTATCTTTCTCCAAGTCAATGGGCAATCCAAAGGGATTTTGATTTCCCAGAAGCATTTACCCTTCGAGATGATAAGTTAACTACAAACTAAGTTTAAGTTTTCATCACTTAATATATTTTAAATTTAATACATATAATATAAGTTAAATTAAAATTAAATTTAGGTTTTCATTAGCTCACATATTTAAATTTAGTTAAGTAAATCAAATTTATATACATAAATTAAATTTAGCTAAGTATATAAATTTTTGTATATAACTTAAATTAAATTTAGCTAAGTATATCAAATTTATATACATAACCTAAATTAAATTTACCTAAGTAGAAACAAGTTATGTATGTAACATTAAGTCATTTTAAGTTATAATTCCATTAAATAAAGGTAGGTTAATTTATTTACTAGTATTAAGTAAAGTAATTAAATTAATAAAGTTAAATTTATTTACTAGTATTTATTTACTAGCATTAATATATAAATTTATTTACTACTATTTAGTTTATTTTTGTTTAGTTTATTTTTTTAATTTAATTTATTTAGTAATTTAGTTTGTTTTTTAATTTTTGTTTAATTTATTTAATTAAAGTTTTTTTTTTAGTTTAGTTAATTTATTTAGTTTAACAAACTTTCAAATCAAACAAGGTTTTAACATAATTTCCACTAATTTAATCTTGCGTTTGACAGTAAATTTCAGGGTCGTGTAATTTTCTACAGCTTCAACATAGGAATGTACTAATTTAATTATTTCAATTTATGGAAAATAATAAATTTTAACCTAATTATCATAAACCAGATTCAATACACATTCAATCAAAATTCATTCAATCAAAATTCATTATAAATGTTGAGTAACTCACCTAAAATCAAAATTTAGGGTGGAGTAGACAGGCAATTTTTGATTTCAGCCGAAAAGCATCAATAAATTCAAAATCCATTAATTACCAGAAAAAAAAAATTCAAAATCCAAAATCCAAAACTCATAACCTTCTTCAAATCATACAATACAAACCAACTCAGGCACCCAAATCACTCAAAATTAACCAAATCATGAGACCGAAAAGATTGAAACAGCCGTCTACAAATAGTGAACTATTTCAACAATGCATATGTATATACATACAGGCGAAGAAACTCACATTTGATCGTTAGAGATGGAGATGACAAGATAGTAGCGCAGAGTAGCTTGACAATGGAGATGATAACTCGAGATGAAGATGACAAGATAGTAGCCTAGCATAGCTTGACAATGGAGATGACAACTCGTAGCTCGACCATTAGAGAGAGAGAGAGAGAGAGAAGGGAGGGAAAAGCAAGTTCTGCGCAAGATGAAATGTAACAGACCATTGGAGGTGATATATACATGCAGAGCATCGTCAGTGCTACTGACAACACGCACCCTAATTTTGCAAATTGTTCCATTCCAATCTATTTTGGGAGATTGTTTAATTATTATCATTATTATTATTTTTTTTTTGGTAAGTGAAATTGTTTAATTATTATATATATTCAGGTAGAAAACTCGTACGTATCAGCCTACTGGGGCTGTATGCCATGCAATACAAAGCAAAGCAAAGCAAAGCAAGCACCAAATCAACATTATTATTGCACGACATTTCTATTAGCAAAAGACCAATTTTGATTGCCGATATGCAATTTCAAAGAAAAGAAAATAAAACCTAAATGAGATGTAGCTTGTATTGTTACTGCTCCATCACTAAATCTGATGGGATATTATTTGTCATATAAACGTCTAAATTTGGCCTACTCTTCCCGTGGGGGCAGCAAACTGATTCCTCTGGCAGCAACACCATAATAAACTACAACACTTGGTACGAAAACAAAATGCAGAATTTGATAGGTTCAGAGTGAATAGGATAGACATCCCGACAACCAAATCTTCTAACTCTGGTGGGCAAACTTGATTCCCTTCTCAATAGAGGCTTTGAGCTCAGGTTTAAGGTTTTCCAATCCTTCTTTTTCATAATCTGAGAGAAGGCCTAAGTCTAGAACCTCCTCCACACCATTCTTCCCAATCCTCACCTGCAAGGAAGGAAGAAGCAGGCCAATTTAGACCACCCTTACAAGGCCAACAAAAGCCATAGTAAGTTGTTCCATGAAAAATAAGACGTGCAAAATCCATTTGAGCCCATTACAAACCCACGAGTACGGGGAATAAGACGCAAAGACCACCCAAATATTCACAGTGCCAGAATGCATCCATGTTTGTTCAAGTCAATGAACATAAGCAGATCACATTTCAGATAGTAAAATTCAAGAATTCAATATGCAAAACATCAAAAAGAAAAAGCTGATGAGTTATATAGCGTTACACACACCAACACATCATTCTATGATCCAAAGATAGTGCAATAGAGAGGAGATTCATAAGAAGATAAGCTTCAGGAAGAGTAAAAAGAGCAGAGAGAGCAAGAAGAGAAACATTGAGAGAGAGAGAGAGAGCATGCAAGTCCTAACTCAATTCAATCAATATTGAAAACTGAGAATTCATTAGAACCCTACACCCATATATAATAACCAATAAGAAACCAAACTAAAACAAAAACAGCTCAAAAAAAAATAAAAAACAAAAAAAACCAAAAAAAAAAAAAAGAAGAAGAAATCAAAATTCCAGGACAAAATAAGACTCCTCAATATGTATAATTTAGTGGGATTTTTTCAATCTTTTGTATTAGGGTGGCATCTCCTTGACGATCTCTAATAAAATTTTTAATTATAAAACAAGGCTCCTAAAATAATACCCCCTAATTCTTAGGGTGGCATGGAAACAACCTTATCAATATACATATGTATAAAACTTGCATGGAACCCTCCTCATTGATAACTTAACATAAAAATAGGGGGAAAACCCCCAAACCAGCTATCAAATCTCATTGATACCCATAATTAACTTGGCATAAAATTAGGAGTTTTTCCTTTTTTTTTTTTGGGGGGGGGGGTCCAAACTAGCTACCAAACAATGTTGTTGCCCTGGGTCAAATTTTCCTCAACACTTTCCAAGTCTTACTGTCTAGACTTTCCACATTTCTGGAGGTGGCCTTTACGTTCTATCTAAAAGCCATCAAACTTCAGCATAACATGTACACAGTACAGGCAATCAGAAATACCAGGAAATTCAAGTCCAAATGAAAATTTTTCTATTGAACTTTGTGCCCATAACGTCCTACTTGACCAAATTTTACATACAGATCAGTCGGGAATCTCCATGCATTGATAGACCATGTGAACCTCCAACATGAAGCTGAGAGGCCCCATCCTTTGTTCAATGTATGGTTCAGCCACGGCATTCCCTTAATGCAAACAAAAGCATACAGCGCTTTCCCCTTAGGAATGGAAGTATGCGAGGCACTCCATAATAGTAGCATATTAACTTAGTGTTAAGTATATTCTCCACTCCTCAGCCACCCTCATGAACCCTAATGCCACGGGCTTGCCTAGGTCAGAGGAGGGGCAAAGGGACCACTTTGACCTACATTTGCAGCCACAGTGAAGGCTAATGCATAACTATGACACTTGATTGTAACATGGCCACAACTTTAGGTAGCACGAACACTTCTATCAGGGTTTCATGTCACACCAACACTCATGCACTCCAATATGTTTGGTCCTTGTCCAATAGTGCCACATATGAAAACACATTAAGGGAGGGGGGGGAACTTAAAATCAAATAATATATGGGTAATTACATTTACATCCCTTTAAAATTTGGATAATTACACTTGGCACTTACAACATTTAGAAGTTATACTTACCTCATTTATTCTGAAATATTGTTAAGTTTTGATAAAATCACTCCTTGAAACTTAACATAAAGCATCAAATTAACCAAATTTTTAAGTATTTTTCTTATTTTACCCCTCCCTCTCTCACATTTCATCAGTTTTTTTTTTTTAAAACAAAAATCCTCAAAAACTTCATGTTTTTACTTGTCTTTTACTTATTTTCGAGGATTTTTATAAAGAAAACCGATGAAAATATGAAAGAGAGCGAGGGATAAAATAAGAAAAACACCTAAAATTTTAGTTATTTTAACATTTTCTATTAAATTTTAACGGTTGATTTTATCGGGAAGGGGTCGATGTTAACAACATTTCAAAATAAGAAAAGTAAGTGTAACTTTTAAATGTTATGAGTGCTAAGTGTAATTACCCAAATGTTAAAGAAAGGTAGATGTAATTCCATAATAAAATAAAAACAATATGATTTTATACTTAATAATCCTTCATCCTTTATAGACTTTTGGATGGGATGAAATGGAAAGAAAAGAAATGGTAAGAAAATAGAGCCCAAAATTTCTCTATTTTCATCTGCCAAAAGTTGCACAGAAATGGAGAGAAAAGAAAAGTTTATGAATTGATTTTTTTAAAATCTGCTATTTACCCCTCCAACAAAGAATAAGAATAAAATTGCATACATATCTTAGGATACAATTAGCAACATGCACTTACTTTCCTTTCCATGTATTCTCAACTCAAACAAGGACAAAAAATTTCTCTTTTGAACTCCTAGACAATGAAAAGAAAATTATTATTATTTCTCTTCTTTTCTCATTTCCGTGCTAATGATTTATTTCTTCCCTCCCTTAAAACTCCCAAACAAAGCCTTAATAAAATAAAAAACAATATGGTGTTTTGGGCTACATCTATAATGTCTCAATCCATAATAGGACACAACCTCTATACCAAGTGCAGCATTACTATGCATCTCAAATATAAAATTGGGATAAAGACAAAACAGAAAAGTTCACCCACAAATACTTCGAGCAGATAATCAAATATAAGGTTAGAGAGTCAGCATGATGAGAACAATCAGCAAATACCTAAACAATAAATTAAATAAAGGCAACCCCCCCCCCCCCAAAAAAAAAGGAAGACAGAACTCATCAGTCTCTTAAGACACAACGAAGAAGCTATTGCTCCTACATAAATGGTATCATAGTTCAGATGAGGACCGTTACCTTAGAAGCAAAGAAAGGCAGTTCAGTGATGCTCGACTGCACGTATGAACATTCTACAACATCTGTAACCCCGTTAAGACCCTTCAAGCAAGCATCAGCAAAAATAGCCCCAGCATAGCTGCACAGAACACAGTAGTCAGAAATCAGAAACCAAATTCAAAATGTAGACCATGTGATTCCACTACCCAATACAATCACAGGGAGTGTAGGCAGATGGATGGAGACACACATGGAGAGATGGTGGTATGCAATAATGCATGCACAGCACACGAAAATAAATTAGTACATGGAATTTTACACACAATATCATGTATATGTTCTCAGCATCAGTAAGGTAAATCCTGAACTAACCGAATTCAAGTGTAGAGACTGGCATTCTCAAAGAAGGGAGAGAATAACACAACTTACAACCCTAACCACAATAAACCACATAGCAATCCCAATTTATGCAAATGAACCACTTAACGTCACAGCATAAAAGTACAGGAAACAAACAAATGCACAATGTGCAGTAAAATTCTGACGATAAAATCATAGTTACCAAAAATCATTATTGTGAATCACATTTTGGTACAGATATTCCAAAATGTGGCAGACTAATGCTCCAATACACTAAATTTAACATTACAAAAAGATTATGCCCTAATAAGCTTAAACTTTAGTGATAATGATAAAGGATCTGTATCAAATAGAAAGTGCACTTAATTTCATAAATATCTATATTTATTTTCTTAATTATTATTATTCAAAATAAGTCACTTTTATATACCAAAATATTTTAATGATATCACCATTCTATGAGAAGCCTGCCCTCTATCATACTGCATTTTAGATTCCATGCACACCACGTTCTCGTTTTCGTTCTATGCACTGAAACAATCCTCATTGCAGATAACATTGGATAAAATATGAAAAATAGACCAGGGTTTTCATAAGTACTGCAGCAAATTAAGACAACGAAGAAAAGAATGGCATGTTTTCTCAGCAATTCAAAACCAAGTCTGAAGGCACATCGAATGACACAACTTAGCTGACCTATTCATGATACCACAAAACATGTGCTAATTTAATGCATCTTAAAACCTCAAAATATGCAAATAAAAGCATACGAAACAAAAGAAAATATATCAGCAAGCATAAAACTCTTTAACCTTGCATTAATCCAATAAAAACATTCAAAATCTGGACAAAGGCCATAAAAATGACATTATCCCTACTTCAAGTCTTATTGGAATTAACTTGAAACCCTAATACAAACACAGAAGACTCCAGTGTACCTAAGAATCCATAAAACATTCAACTGTGATTATCAACTCAAACTTACGCCATCGAGAGTGTTGCTGAACCCTTTCCAGCCTTTGCTTCCACAACTTCTGTCCCACCATCTTGTGTTCGTTTTGTAAGAGCCTTGATCTCTTCATCAGACAAATTAGCTTTTGGTGTGGCCTATCAGTAATCAAACATAAATGTGTAAGGATAATACTTAAGACTGGAATGGACAGCAATAACAGCTTCTTCACAATATGAAAAAGCTGATATAGAACAAAGAAAGGCCATACTTGAGAAAACAATGGGAGAATGGTTATGCCCGCATGGCCACCGACGACTGGCACATTAACCCCTGCAACAAAAACCGAATACTTTACTTAAACAAAGCAGAATTTCAAATATTAAAACGGTATCTTTGTCTTTTAAGTAAAATGACTAATTAAAACTTTATTTTTTAATTGGGAAGTGAGGTATACCCTCAACTGGGACTTTTGCCTTTCCAGCATAGAAAGTCTTAGCCCTGACCACATCCAGTGTGGTTACCCCAAACAGCCTCTTCTCATCATATGTCCCTGCTTTCTTGAAGACCTCGGCAGCAATTGGAACAGTTGAATTAACTGGGTTGCTTATCATATTAACAAGTGCCTGAAACACAAATCCAAATGTCAAATAAAAAAACTCTCAATGTCACAGTCAATATTAAAAATTAGCCAGAGAAGTGTAGACTTAAAATCGGGGACTAGAATGTTTGCACAAAAGGAGGAACTCACATGTGGGCAATACTTTGCAATCGCCGTGCACAAAGATTTGACAATACCAGCATTGATGTTAAAGAGATCGTCACGAGTCATGCCGGGTTTTCTCGGCACACCAGCTGGAATGATGACTACATCACATCCCTCCAATGCTTGTCCTAGCTGGTCTTCACCCTGGTAACCAGCTACCTATAGCAGAGAACACAAAGATGATGTGCTGTTAAGGACACTATATAGGAGTTCTTTTTTTTTTTTTTTTTTGATAGGTAACAGAAAGGAGTCATCGAATTGAAATATACATATATATATATATACATAAATCCATAATAACCCCAACTAATAAGTATATTGTATTCATATGCGCCCAAAAACACATAAAATTGATGGAATTGACTCAAGTTTAAGTTAGATCTAATCTATAAACAGACTCACAGCGAGAGAATCCTACAAGTGTTAATAATTGAATCGAAAGAAGCAGATCAAAACCCTAGAAATGCGCAGCACAACTGATTCCACAATACAATATACTGGAACAAACCCAAAACAGAGGGTAGAGACAGTGAAGTGGAAGGATCTAGAAAGGACCTCAGATCTGGTGTTGATGTGGCTGACGTCGGCGGCAACACCGGGGGTGCCGGCGATATCATAGAGGGCGAGCCTGGAGACAAGTGGGTTGAGCTTCATGAGCAGCGCAAGCGGCTGACCGATTCCGCCGGCGGCGCCCAAGACAGCGACCTTACGCTCGGGCGCGGAATCCGTCGCGTACCCACGGCGGAGGTGAGCTGACGACGGCCCAGAAGTGCCTCTTCTGAGAGAAGCTTGGATCGATCTCAACATTGCACCTTTCATTCTTTTCTTTTTTTTCTTTTTTCTCCTGTTTTGGTCAGAAACAGAGAAAACGAGAGGAAATTAAAAGAGTTGAGTGAATGAGGAGGGCAGCAATATAGAGAGAGATGTAATTTATTGACTCCGGAAAAGGACACTGTGTGAGTTTCGAGGCCCTTATTTCTTCAAGTTTTCACGGTGTTTGTTTGGGGAGAGATTTCTGCTCATCCAGAGCGACACTAGGGATAAGGATTGTTTGAAGTAATAAAAAGTAACTTAAACGAAATAATTTAAGGTAAATTATAAATTTATAATTTATGTAATTAAATAAAAAATAAATAATTTTTAAAAATTTATAACACGGCATACACACTGTAAGAGTGATGCTCATAATAAAGTAGTGTTTAATTTGATCCCAAAAACAAAAAAAAAAAAAAGAAAAGAAAAGAAAAAAAGTTCTTCGTAAAAGACACACATATTAAAATTTGATAAAAATATTAAAAATAATTAATAAAAATTAAAATCCATTGTAATGTTTTTAAATAAAAATTAATTTGATTTTTAAATAAAGAATTTATTTGATTTGATGTAATGTGATAAATAAAATTACATTTGAACCACATGGTTTAATTTAAAAACAAAATTAAATTGATTTATCAGTAATATTGAATTTGAATAATTTGCTAGGTAATAGAAAATATAATAAATATAATACATGAGGGTAAATTTGTCCACTAATGTGGCTCTAAGAAAAAAAATGAATTCCAATCAAATTTTATTATTTTTTGTTTAAATTTCAATTGATATAAAAATCTCAGAATTTAAATTATGAAATCAAATCAAATTCAACTCATAAAATATTATTTTAATTCTAAACATAAAAATTTATAAAAATCTCACCAAATAAAATCAAATTTAATCAAATTCACCATTTCAAATAGAATGTAAATAATTACCATGTATTTTATGAAAAGTTGACACATGTATAATGTATATACACAACATATATATCTCAGAAGAGGTGATGGGGTGAACCAGACCGATTAGGGTTACCCGGGCGACTAAGACCCAATCCGCTTGACTGACCGTTATTAATCTCAGTCGGGCTAACCGATAGACATATTAAAGACAAGATTGCTTACGTCATAATTGCTTACATAATCATATTCTAGCATATTTCGCGATTCTCGTCTGTTAGAGTGTTGTCTGCTGCATAACGGTTTTGATAACTAACTATAAGAATCATATTGGGATCTACAATTCATGTGGCACAATATGATTGAAAGGAGGTCATAATTGTGTAAAGCTCACATGCACCATGCCCATGCAAGTCATACACCTCTATATATACACCATCCTCTTAAATATATAGTACGCACACTCTTTTCCTTACCGAAACTCTGCCAAAATATTTACTTAATTCCCTTTGCTAACTTAAGCATTGGAGGTTCTTTGGTAGGCACCACACCGGTATTCTAAACAACATTCTAGACTTGGAACGGGCATTTAGAAGATCTCAGTTCACTGAGTCATTAGTTGGCGCCGTCTATGGGGATTGATTTTTCTTACAATTTTTATGGTCTAAACCAACTCCAGCTTTAATACGCAACCTCCTTAACAAACTGCAAAAACGATAGAGAACTAGAATGATGAGAGGATCAGACTTTGGTGGCTCAGAATTAGGCGCTACTTTAGAGGCAGTAAACCGCCCCTGCTCACGTCCCACCTCCTCTAGTGGATCCCCCAATAAACAAAGCACATAATGTAGGAGTGGTCGAAGTAAATGGTGGCCAAAATGAAGAGGAGGCAATGGAGTTGGTGTCATTAAAGAAATGAAATCCCCGTCAGTCAGCCAACAGAGTTTAGGAGACAAAATAAGATAGTTGGGGTTGATCTTAATGCTAGTGGCCGTCTAGAGCCATCGCACACAAAAGGCACTAGCGTAACGGATGCTAGTGTTAACTCGCGGGAGAAGCCTATGAGAGCCATACAAGCTCAAATTCATGGCATCCTGGCTGCTGCTAAAGGTTCACAAGCAGTTGATGATGTGGATGTTGATGGCGACTCACCATTCTCTGCAACAGTTATAGCTTATCCACTACCACACAAGTTCAAGATGCAGTTCCTTATTATTTCGATGGTTCGAATGACCCATTCGACCATCTAAAAACCTACAAGATTCTGATGCACATTCATGCGTATCCTGACGAGATCCTGTGCTGGGTCTTCCCAACAACACTCAAAGGCCCTACTTGATTATGGTTCAATAAAATCAAGCCGGGCACCATCACCAACTTCTTTCAACTGGGAAAGCTGTTTTTAAGTCACTTCATCGGAGGAAAGAGGAAAAGATGCCAGCCACCCATCTCCTAACAATTAAGCAAGGCAAAGATGAACCCTGCAAAGATTACATAGGGAGATTCAACAAGGAGATCTTGGAGGTAGATGGGGTAGATGACAAGGTGGCGGTCACTACTTTCATGAGTGGGTTGAAAACTGACCACTTCTAAATAGTGCGTCTAAACTAACCCCTAAGTGCAAGAGTGTGCAGTGTAGTTTTAACTTGGTGAGTCCAAGGTCAAATCCACAGGGTTTTATTAGATTGAACACTAAGATTTTCTAAGTTTTTCTACCTACTGGTTTTGTTTTAAAAATAGGAAAAGAAAATTAGGTTTTAGGTTTTGACCGCTATTAGAAAGTGCATCTAAATTAACCCCCAAGCGCAAGAGTGTGCGGTGTAGCTTTAACTTGGTGAGTCCTAGGTCAAATTCACAGGGAGCCTACGTTATTTAGTTTCTAGGTTAAAATGGAAATCCTAAATTTGAATGTAAACTAAGTTTGAAGATTAATTAAAACTAATTCCTAGTGTTTTGCAAGTTAAAATTTCAAATTAAAACAACTTAACAACCTATTACCAAAATTCCAGCAATTTAAAATTTGATTTTTGATTTCAAGGAATTAAATATTAGCTAAAAGGAGTTTTCTTAATTTAAATGCGCTTCAAAATAATCTAATCTAAAAAACTGCAATGTAGCACTTCAATTAAATCAAACAAAGACAATTCGATTAAGAAGAATTAAATTTAAGAAGTCCTTGATCCAACTATCAATTCCAGGTAGTTTACGTCTTCACTATGGGATGAGTTGTAATACTTGCATTAAAACCTAAACTAGGATTTGTTCGAAAATTATTGAGAAAGTTTTAATCAAAAGCTTTTACCAGTGATTACAGAGAATATAGTCAAAAACTTCTGTTTTCGAAGGGTTTTCAAACAATCCTATTCGAATTCGGATTCAAATCCAATTCTTCTAGTTTATCCAAAATTATTAAGCAAATTATAATCGAAAACATTTACCAGTGATTACAGAGAATATAGTCAAAGGTTTTCGTTTTCGAATGTTTCTGAAATAAACTAATTCAAATTAGGATTCAAAATCTGAATTTTCAGTTCTTCAAAATTATTGAGAAAATTTTAATCGAAAACCTTTACCAGTGATTGCAGAGAATATAGTCAAAGGTTTTCGTTTCCGAAAGTTTTTGAAAGAACTGAATTAGGTTTTAAAAAGTGTAGATCCCTACGCATGAGCTTTCGCAAACCATGCGAAGGGTCTACGCAAACGTCTCAAAGTTGTAGACCCCTACGCATGAGCTTTCGCAACTCTGCGAAGAGTCTACGTACATCCCATAGATCAGAGTAAACTACCCTTTCTTGATTCGTTGAATCAAGAACTTGGGTTTCTACGCTAGCATGATTTTAAACAAAATGAAAGCAATAAACGTAAGCATAAACATTAGATCTACCACTAGAAAATAATAAATCATATATTAAATTAACGAAACAAAAGTCAACTTACACGGCAAGCAACTCTGAAACTACGTAATGAAAGAGCAGTGCAGCGAAGAACAACCAAACATCGAACAACTCCATAAACAAGACAAGAAATTGAAAACTCTCTAAAAAAACTATTCTAAAACTCGCAAAGTATCTAAAAATATGAAAAAGAGGTTCCTAAAGTATGTAGAACTAAACTAGGGCTCTCCTTGGGTCGGCCATGTAGCAGATGTTATAAAGAAGTTGCAAAGAAAACCCTAAAAGACGGAGTTAAACCGCGGGCGCATAACATACTGTGGTCCAAACCATTTGGCAGGGGGTCTGGACCACAGAAACTTTGTTCTTCAAGTTCTGCTTCTCGTTTGTTGCTTTTGACAACTTTCTGTCCTCAATTTCTAACACGATTTTGACCTGGAAAACGATCGATCCAGGCTTCGAATAAAGCACGAAAGTTGTAGCCCTTTGAGTTTTCTTTCCAACCCAAAAAGAATCAGGTCAATCCGAGTTGTAAGTGAAAAGTTATGATCAAAATACTGACAGGGTGTCGAACTAGAACTTCAGCTGCACACCACTTCAACTATCTTGAACTTTGGACCATTTTTTCCTCCTCGGAAGCCACTTTCAACACTGCTAATCTCACTTATTTTACCCTTTTACCTACAATTAAGAGAATAAACACTATAAATAATAAAATAATGATAAAACTTTGAAATTAACTACTTAAATGCATTAATGAGTATCAAAATGTGAGTTTGTAATTACACTTTTCAAGTGTAATTAGGTTTGAAAAGAGTTGATTACGTAACTAACAACCAAATAAAAGTAAATTGCAAAAATTAAACTAAACTAAAATTCAAGAAATTAAATTACTTTTATTCTAACTAATAGAAAAGCAAGATACACAATTAAACTAAACTAAAATAATGAAAGCAATAAAATTAGGCATTCAAGATAATTTACGGTTTTTGATTCAACTTTCAATTCTTGTTAGTTTACTACTTTACAATGGGATGTGTTAAATACTACAATTTAAAGTTCACATAAAAGGAACAATAGATTGGAAAGATGTCTTCGTTAGAGTTCTTAATTTTCCAATACTCGGTCTTATATTCTCATTTAAGATTATAAAACCGGAAAGATTTTCTATGAAAACACTTGGGTTCAAATCTGATTTAGGGTTTGTTCAAAAATATTAAGAAAAGTTTTTATAAAAAATCTTTACTAGTGATTACAGATAATTTAGTCAAAGAGTTTTGTTTTCGAAAGCTTTTCAAACAAATGAAATCAGATTTGAGTTCAAATCCTATTTTTAGTTCGTCCAAAAATATTAAACAAATTTTAATCAAAAACCTTTACCAGTAATTATAGAAAATATAGTCAAAAGTTTTCATTTTTGAAAGTTTTTGAAACAAACGAAAATAGATTTGAAAGTTGTAGACCCCTACGTATGAGTTTTTGCAAACCATGCGAAGGGTCTACGCACATCCCATAGATCATAGTAACCTACCCTTCCTTGATTTGTTGAATCAAGAATTATAGTTTTATGCTAACATAACTTTAAACGAAACAAAATCAACCAACGAACACATATTTAATGGATCTACTGAATAAAACGAAGAAACAATATTATTGAAATGAAAAACGAAAGCAAACGTACTCTGAAATCAAATCCGAAATGTAAGAATGAACAATCACTATTGTACGAAGCCTACGCAAACTCCAAAAAGTCTTCAAAACATTCTACAAACATTAAAAATCTCTAAAAATTATTTAAAACTCTAAAAAAATAAAAACTAAACTAGGGCTGTTCATCTGGTTCGACCATACATCAGGGATTTTAAAAGGGTAACAAGGAAACCTTAAAAGATGAGATTTAAAATCGCGCGCCCAGAACACTGTGGTCCAGACCACAGAACCTTGATTCCACATGTTCTGCTCCCTCTTGAAGTTGTGTCTTGCTTCTAACAGCTTTCTATCTTCAACTTCCAACGCGATTTTGACCTTGAAGATGATGGATTCAGGCTTCGGCTAAAACACGAAAGTTGTAGCCCTTTGAGTCTTCTTTCCAACCCAAAAAAAATTAGGTCAATTCAAATTGTGAGCGAAAAGATATAGTCAAAATACTGATAAGGTGTCAAGTTGAAACTTCAGCTGCACACCACTTCAACCATCTTGAACTTCAGACCATTTTTTTCTCCTCGGCAGCTACTTTCATCATTGCTAATCTCAATTATTTCATTATTTTTCCTGTAATTAAGATAATAAACACTATAAGTAACAAAATAATTATAAAACTCCAAAGTTAATTACTTAAATGCATCAATGAGTATCAAAATGTGGAGTTCGTAATTACACTTTTCAAGTGTAATCAATAACCCCCAGGTTTATGGCCTCCCTGCTTGAGAAGGCACCCGCTGACATAACCGAGTTGTTGGTTCAAGCTCAGCGACACATCAACATGGAGTATGACCTCATAGCCAAACAAGAAAGTGATAGGCCGGGAGGCTCCAAAACTGACAAAAAGCAACCAAACGATTCTAGGAACACTCAAGACTCAAGAAATCCCAAGAATCGAAGGGTCGACGATAGAGCCAATCGGAGGCCAAGGAGGTATGGAGATCTAGATCCTAACTTTACTCCACTTAATACGAGGTTAGAGAATGTCTTTTTTGAAATCTAGAATGATCCGACCTTAAAGTGGCCAAAGAGATTAAGGACTGCAATAGATAAGCGCTCTTGGGTGAAATATTACCAATTTCATAGAAATCATGGGCACGATACCAATGATTGTATAGACCTGAAGAGGCAGGTCGAAGAGCTAGTTAGACGTGGTCAACTTGGAAGATTTGTGGCCAGTCGAGACAACAACAGAAGGATTGAGGGCAGAAGCCCCAAGCGAAGAAGCTTCGATGAAGAAGTCCTCCACCAATGAGGCCCAACCGAGCGCACCCAAATAACCAGTTGTTCGAAGTGATTTATGTCATTTCAGGTGGATTCGCTGTTGGGGAAGAATCCTCAAGTGCCATAAGAAGATATGTTCGGGAGGCACGAGCCTCTCGTGAAGTTTTAACGGTTGAGCGATCGAATAAGAAGGCTCGGCCACATTGTCCTCCGATCACTTTCACCAAGAAAGAAGCAAAAGAGCTCTGCCAGCCTCACAATGACCCCCTAGTAATTTCCTTGATCATTGTTAACTTTAAATTTTGGAGGGTGTTGGTCGATAATAGCAGTTCAGCAAATATATTATACTGGGGAGCATTTGAAAAAATAAAGATTGGCAAAGAGAAACCACAACCAATGTCCTCTTTCCTCATCAGCTTTATTGGAGACCGAGTGACTCCACTTGAGTCCATTGTTCTGCTAATGACTCTCAGGGACAAACCACATTAGGCGATGAAGATGATCAATTTCTTAGTGGTCAATTGCCCCTCGGTGTATAATGTGATCCTTGGGAGGATGGCCCTCAATCAATTTAGAGCGGTTACATCCATGTACCATCTTTATGTCAAGTTTTCGACCAAAAATGGTGTGGGATGTGCCACGGGCAACCATAAGGTGGCGAGAGAGTGTTACGTGTCATCCCTCAAGCAGAATATGGGAAAAGAGGCACTAGTTATAGGTAGCCTAAAAGTTCAAGATGACGATGAGCTAAAGCGAGAAGAACCAGCTGATGAGATGGAGGATGTTATGATCGATACTCCCGAACAGAATAGATCTGAAAAGTAAAATAACGGATTTTTTGGTGAATAATATGGCTATCTTTGCTTGGTCCCATGAAGATATGCCAAGAATAAGTACAAGTGTGGTGGCCTACCATTTAAACATTTTTCCCAATGCCAAGCCATTAAAACAGAAGAGAAGAATTTTTTGCCTCGAGCGCAACGAGGCGCTCGAGGCGATTGAACATGAGGTAAATAAATCAATAAAGGCCAAGTTCATTCAAGAAGTCCACTACCCGACTTAGCTGTCAAATGTAATCATAGTGAAAAGGTCAAACGGCAAATGGAGGATGTGTGTGAACTTCATCGATCTTGATAAAGCGTGTCCGAAGGATAGTTTCCCATTACTAGCCATTGACCTGCTAGTCGATTCTACTGCGAGTCATGAATTGTTGTCATTCATTGACATTTTCTCTTGTTACAATCAAATAAAGATAGCCGAGCACGACTAAGAGCACTTGCATTCATCACCAATCGTGGGCTATACTACTATAATGTCATGCCCTTTGGATTAAAAAATGTAGGGACAACATACCAATAATTAATGAATAGGATGTTCAAAGACCAGATTGGGAAGAACATGGAGGTATATGTCGATAACATACTGGTTAAGAGTAGAAAAGTTGGCTCTCATATTGCTGTTCTACAAGAAACCTTCAATACCTTGAGAAAATATGATATGAAGTTGAACCCAATTAAGTGTGCATTTGGAGTTGCATCTGGTAAATTCCTCAGTTTCATGGTGTCCAGCTAAGAAATAGAAGCCAAACCAGAAAAGTCAGGGTAATAATGGAAATGCAGCCCCACAAACAACAAAAGAGGTTCAAAAATTGGCTGGGAAGGTGGTAGCTTTGAACAGATTCATTTCTTGTTCCATAGATAAGTGCCATCACTTCTTCAAGGTGCTCAAGAAAGCTTTTGAGTAGAACGTAGAATATGACGAAGTTTTTCAATAGTTGAAGCACGCCTAGGGTCGGTGCTGTTGCTTAGTCAGACCACTTCAGGGAAATAATTATATCTATACTTTTTGGTTTCAGCCACAGTTGTGAGCTTAGCGCTCGTGCGAGAGGAAAATAGCATCCAGAAGCCTATCTATTACACGAGCAAGGCCCTCAAGGGAGGTAGAGAAGTGTTATTGCTTGTCGTTGCTCAATTACCTCACTCTTAATCATAAAATTCAGATTTAAGAAGGTTGAGTAAAGAAAATTGAGACAAACTTCACCCAAGTACAAGGTGTGATTGTAGCACAAAATACTGGTGATTACCAGGTCATTTCCACAGGGACCTAAGGAGCAAATGAATGGTTGAATCTAATGGATTTGATTAGCAAAACAAAGGCTCACAAAAATGTAAAATAGAAGTGAAAATCTGATTTGGAAATGTTTGTGGTTTTAAAAATGAGTTTTGAAATAAAAATTAAATTTACTTGGAAACCGATATTTAAAAAGATGGGCAAGGCAATTTCAATGCCTCTCCAAATCAATCTCAAAATGTCAAGAGTGTATCAATCATCAATCCTATTTGTTCCAATTTTTAAGAAATTAATTTCAATTAAAAGAAGCCATGGATCAAACACATGATGTGCATAATCTATCTTAAGAACAATAGAGATTCTAAGTCTAGCAACTCTCATACAAATTTGCAATGAAAGTTCTAAGTTAAGTAACCCCTATGAGCCCATTGATAGAGTATGTAAATCAATGCCAATCAGACCTTGAATCAATGATGTCTAAAGCAATTAGATACAAACAGAATTTGTGATCAAAGAACTCAGAATAAACCCATGAAGATCAACATATTGAGAATCATTGGAAAGGACATTGTCCTTGCTTTGGCCCAAGAAGAACTCAGCTGGTCATTCTCAGGAAATTAGAAACAAAACTAGAAAGATGAAATTGAGACATTGAAATCTGAAATTGCAATTGAGTTGAAATCTAATTACAGCAGTTGAAATTGGAAAAATGAAATTCAAGACCCAAAACCTAAACTACAGCAATAACAATGATGAGAAAAACAAAGCTCTCCTCCTCTACTTAAAAGAAAACTCTCAGACCTCTCCAGCTCCTTCTGTCTCTATATCTTCCTCTCTGTAACCTCCTCCCGTGTGTATGCGCGTGAGATCTGTTACTGGGATATTATGCGTCATTCGAATGCTGTAACTTTGTATTCGAATACAACATTCCCTCCAGCACTCAATGCACTCTCTAAAAGCATTTGAATGGGTTAGATCCATCATCCGAATACAATTTCCTGCTTCAAAAATCTCAGAGCTGATGATTTGATCCCCTGGTATTGATCTTAAGAAAAATTCTGAATCTTCCCAAAGAGGTTTAAATCAGCTGATGTGTTGTGTTCAAGCTCATCCAATCTTTCACTTCTACGTTACTTCTCCTTTGCAACTTTAGTGAGCTCAATTTACCTTCCTTGTGATGAAAACTCAACAAATGCTCTATTTGAGTAAAGGAGATAAAATCTGCATAAGACAAAAGTTTTATATCATTTATATGCCATAAAAAGGTATAAATCAACTAGTCAATGTGCGATAATAGGGGTCCAATCAGTTATCTAAAGATGGAGCTGATGGCCTTTGCTCTTGTAATAGCAGTCTAGCTGCTCAAACCTTATTTCCAAGCCCACACGATCGTGGCTCTCACTGACTAGCATTTGGAGAACATCCTGCATAAGCCAGAGACATCAAGTAGATTAATGAAATTGTCGATTGGCCAGTTCGACATTCAATATCGACTAAGATTGGCAATTAAAGGGCAAGTTACGGTAGATTTTATAGCTGAATTTACAACCCACTCAACTACCCCACTCGAAGATGAGAGCATGGATGAGTCTTAGCTGCTACATGTTGACGGTTCCTCTACTCAGAATACCAGTAGTGCAGGTATCATTCTTATTTTCCCTGACGATCATAAACTCAAATGTGCACTATACTTTAGGTTCTCTGCCTCTAGTAACGAAGCTGAATACGAAGCCCTCATTGCTGGTCTCCAGATGGCTCAGCGAATGGGGGCAGAGCACATAAAAGTCCATAGCGATCCCCTGCTAGTTGTCGAGCAGATGCAGGGGGACTATGAAGTTAGGGGAGCACATGGCCAAATACTGTCAAATCGCAAGAAGTTTATCTAGAAAGTTTTGAAAGTCTCAGCTCGAATTCTGAAATTGTAGAATGAGGAGGCCAATTGATTAGTAAGAATTACATCCTCGGGGGAGGACAACTCAGATGTTCCAATAGAAATTTTAGATTCCTAAAGCATCCGGACCCCAGAGGTGAATCAAACTAAAGAAGACGTTGAATGTGCCAAACCGATCCAAGCATATCTCGAGCATAGAGTTTTATTGAGCAACAAGAATGAAGCGAGAAGGACCTAATACCGATCGAGTAGGTATCTCCTGTTAGATGAAATCCTGTACAAAGTTGCTGAGGTTTGTGAATGATCAAGAGGCTGATTATGTACTGAGAGAAGTCTATGAAGGTGTTTGTGATAACCACTCAAGGAGCATGGCTTTAGCTAAAAAGATTTTGAGGGTAGGTTACTACTGGCTTACTATTGAGAATAATGCCCAGGAGTTTATTAAAAAATGTGACAAATATCAAAGGTTTTCTAACATTCTGCGGCAGCCTGCTCAAGAACTAACACCAATCCAAAGTCCCTGGGCATTTACTCAGTGAGGGGTCAACATTATTGGGCCATTTTCTATTAGGAGTGGATAAAGGAAATTTGTCGTAGTCACGATTGATTATTTTACAAAGTGAGTAGAAGTAGAAGCCTTGCCAACCATTGCTAAGCAGAATATGTGGAAGTTCTTGTGGTAAAATATTGTCTGCAAGTTTGGTATCCCTCGAGTGGTGATAATAGATAATGGGAAACAATTTGCGGAGAAGCAGTTCAACGGGCAGTGTGAAGAGTTGGGCATCAACCATCACTATTCGTCACCCCGAGCACCCTCAAGCCAATGGACAGGTTAAAGTCACCAATCGGTCTCTCCTCAAAATCATCAAGATGAAGCTGGATAAAGCAAAAGGTCTCTAGGTAAATAAGATTCCAACTATTATATGGGCCTATCAAATGACTGAATGGGTCACAACTATACAAACTTTTTTTTCTCATGTATAGAACAGAGGCTATTATCCCTGTCGAGATTGGACTTCCTAGTCCTAGAACACAGAACTTCAACACAGAATAGAATGATAAGATGATGTGCGAAGAGCTTGATTTGCTGGAAGAATGAAGACTGCAAGCTGCCATAAGAATGGCCTCTTATCAACAAAAAATGCAACAATACCATAACTCTAGAATTTGAGCAAGAGAATTTTTGTGTGGGGATTTGTGCTAAAAAGAGTAAATCAATTGACAAGGAACCCTCAGGATGGCAAGCTGGGCCCAAATTAGGAAGGACTATATGAGATATTGGGCTTAACAAGGAAAGGGACTTACAGACTCAAGACAATTGGGGGTAAGAAGCTACCCCACCCTTGACATACAGAGCATCTAAAGAGATATTATATATAAAAAGTTATTTTTTGTAATTTTAATTTGATTATCAATAAAATCCATGTCTTGACAGGCTTCTATAATTAATGTTTCCGTTATAATGGATGATTTTGCAATGTATATCTACAATCACTGATTGATTCAAACACAATAGTTTTACAATTCCTGTTCGATTCACGTGATTGAACAGAGCAAAGATCCTACTCGGCTCACGTGATCGAGCAACGTGAAGATGGCTCATGAGGCCAAATGCCAAAAAACTGGCAAATATTCTTGCTTGATTCATGAGATCGAGAAGCGTTAAGATCCTACTCAGCTCACATGGTCGAGTAGCATAAAGATGGCAATTCCTGCTCAGTTCACGTGACCGAGCAGAGTAAAGATCCTACTCGGCTTATGTGGCCGAGCGGCGTGAAGATGCTCATGAGGCCAAATGCCAAAAATGGGTAAGAATTCTTACTCGGTTCACGTGACCGAGCAAAGCAAATATCCTACTCGGCTCACATGGCCAAGTAGTGTGAAGATGGCTCATGAGGCCAAATGTCAAAAAACTAGCAAGGATTCCTGTTCAATTTACGTGACCAAGCAAAGAAAAAATCCTACTCAACTTACGTAGTGAAGCAAAGTGAAGATGGCTCATGAGGCCAATGTTAAAGAATGGCAAGGATCTCCTACGCTCAAGCACAACTACGACGAGAACATCACTCAGAACAAAGCAACTTTATATGAAAATAAATTTCCCACTAGGTAACGACATAAAACAAGTTTATTTGCTAAACTTGATGCATGTTCTTAATAGAAGGAGATAATAGAAAGAATGAATGAATAAACCAATTAGAGTTCACATAAACACGAAAAGCGACAGAGCATTCAAACTACAAAGATTAGCAAAAATGTGAAACTGTATTACAATAAGTTTCATGACAAAATTTGAAAGTCTTGGATTACATTCCGTAAAAGAAAAGGGGGTACATCAATGGGATAGGGCTAGAAGAAGAAGACAGCTAAGAAACACTCAAGCCTCCTTCTGAACATCGTCTTAAACATTTTCATGAACTTCCTTTGGAGCACTATCAGCGTCTTCAGTTTAAGCATTGATCTCTTCGGTGATCTTTGTTGATTGTTTAGAACCTTGGGCCTCCTCTTGATTTTTAATGTTCCCTTGCCCATCACTCTCTTCCTGATCATCTTTCTTAGCAACTGTTTGCACAGGCTTGATGTTGGAGATGTCAATATCAGAAAAGATAACAGCCACCTTCCCTTTACAATGATCAAAACCCTCAAGGAACGTAGGCATCATCAATGCTTGAAAATCATCTATATTTTCGAAATTTGCTATGGCTGTGTTCTTGGAAATTTCGATTGCTTCTTCTGCAAATCAGAGCTTTTCAGTAAGCTCTTCGACTCTTTTTTCTACAGCTGTCCTTAGAGCCTTCTCCAATTCGAGTTCTTTGAATAAACTAGCTTATTCAGTCCTCAAGCTTTTATTCTCTTCATTCGTCTTCTACTCAAGCTTGAGGACCTCCTCTTTTTTAGCCTGGTCGATTGCAGCATTATCCTTCACCGCCTCTAGGTTGGTCAGCACTTTCTTTGACATTATACGCTCATCTCTTAGAGACTTCTCTGTATGGCTAATTGGGTTAAAACAACGTAGGACTGGACCATGGTTTGGAAAACATAATCGGTAGTAGCTCATCAAAAAAAAAAAAGAGGAAAAAAATTAAAGTCATCATTGAATGCGCGACATATCCTCGTCCACCACTATGTTAAGGAGCTTTTGCCAAGCTGCTTTCCAGCTCTTGAGGAGAGGCCACTGCGAAGACACCCCAACTTCTAAACTGGACTTGGAGGCTTGGTTGGGGAAAGCAAAGTTCGAACAGCCTCTTATTGAGCGGGTGGGGAGATCACCCTTTGTTGTTGCTGAGAAAGGTGAGTAGCTGGAGCAAAAGCTTTGGGATCGACGAGCTTGGTCTTGCTTGCCCGTGCTTTTTTTGGGGTAGGCTCCTTTTGTGATTTTTGTGAAACTTGGCCCCCCGATCCAAGAAACTGATGTCAAAAACCTTCGACATACCTGTTACCCTTGTTTGATCTACTCCTCAAATCGGTCGGGCCCCTCAAACACAGTGTTGTCTATTGAAGAAAAGCAAAAAGTTAGAAAAATTGAAGTATAAGACTTATTTCCAAAATTGTAATTTAAAAACTCACTCCGCTCACGTTTAGCGACCAACGCTTTGGGGCTTGCCTCAAGACCAAGCAGATAAAGGGCCAGATTTTCTATAGTTATAAGAAACTTGGCCTCCTAGATTTTTTACCCCTTCATGAGGTGAAGAAGTTCTTCCGACTCGAAGCAAAAGGCTAGGGCTTTTCGATCTAATCAAATTTAAAGGTAAAGAGGTCAGAATTAGAACTTTATAACCTAACGGAAAGTGAAAAAGTTCAAACTAAAGGATTTAGGCATACCCTTGAGTGTCAGTTGACCGCAAACTTGAGGAACTCGAACATCTCTCTCGTGATCAAACTCTCACGGCTGGAATTCCCAACTGCCCCCTTGGACAAAAAAGTACTTTTCCTTCCAACCATTGTTGGAAGTAGGCATACCAGTGATGAAGTTATATTTAGGCTTCCTCGCCGAAAAATACCACCAGCTGGACCTCCTATTTCTGTCACTTTGTAAAAGTGTAAGAACTCGGTCACCATGAGATCATGACCGGTGGCGGTTACCCAGAGAACTATAGTCCTGATTAGGATCTGCCAGTTGCTCGGTGCCAATTGGCCAAGTGATAAGTTGAGCCGTGCCAACACTTCCCAAACAAACTTCAGCAAGGGGAATCGAAAACCACCGAGCAGCACGGTTTCGTATACTACGATCTCGTTATCCCTTGGAAAGCATGCTTGAATCATAGTCCCCCGTGACTTGATACGTCAGGTCAGATGGAAATTGGAACTCGGCAATGATATCTGAGATCTTCTGTACTGTGATCATAGATCGAATGCCTTTTGCCTCGAATAGGGCATCCTGATCACCAGTCGAGGTCATTCGGTAGCATTTCTCTTCGACCTTAGGGCCAAATGCATCAACAATATGCTCAGAATTGTCTGCCTAGCACCCACTCATGCTGGGGGCATTAGGAACCATTCTTCGACGGAAAACTAGTCCGTCCTTATTAGAACTTCCTTCATCAACCAGGTGAAACTCTTCTGGGTTACCCATAGCAACGAACGTGAATAATTGAGATAAGTGACAACAATATGACAAAAAGATCAACTCACTAACAATGGATTTAATATACCTAGAGTTTCCTACGAATCCTAAGGGGTTAGGGAGCCTATGATTCCTATCATAAAAATAGGTGCAACGAACCAGCAACCAAAACATATGCACCGAGAAACCAGAAAAGAAGGAGTAAAAAAAAGACAATTCAAGAAAACAGAGAATAATCTTTACTAGTTGCACAGAGAAGCAAGAATCAGGTAAAAGCACGAGCAAGAAGAAGCCTTAGGCACAAGGCTGGCGATAGATGTAGAAATAATAGTAGCAGCAAGACAATAGTTCACATAAAAAGAAAGAAGCAAATTTTGTCATCAATATTTATAAGCGAAAAGATAAAACCCTTCATCTGACCTATTTTTAAATCAATGGTGAAGATTTAGGTTGGAAAATTCATCCAACGGTGATCAGTGTATAGCTACAGCTTTAATGTTGCAGCAAATAAACAAGCAATAGATGGTGGAATGATTGTGTCCTTTCGCCATGCAATCGCGCATGCCACGCCAAATAAGTAATTAATGCGTGCACATTCCCAAGGTATTGTAACTGTTAGATTCCCTTGTACTAGGGGCATCTGATGGTTTGTGCTCGACTGAGGCCTATGTGGTAAAATAATTGTTGGATTCATCTCAGTCCTCTTCGGTGACGAGGGAATCGAGGGCATCTGATAGGGTACACCTAACCGATCAGGGTTAATTAAGCGACCAAGACCCAATCTGCCCAACCGACCATTATTAACCTAGGTCGAGCTGACCGATTGGCATATTAAAGACAAGATTACTTACGTCATAACAGCATGCATAACCCTATTCTAGCATATTCCGTAATTCTCACCTATTAGAGTGTTGCCTACTAGATAACAATTTTGATAACTAATTATGAGAATCATCTTGGGATCTACAATACACGTGGTATAATATGATTTGAAAGAGGCCATAATTGTATAAGGTTCACATGTATCATGCCCATATAAGTCCTACACCTTTATATAGACACCATCATCTCAAGTATATAGTACGCACACTATTTTCCTTACTGAAATTCTACCAAAATATTTACTCAATTTCCTTTACTAACTTAAGTATCAGAGGTTCTTTGACAGGTACTACACCGTTGTTCTAGATAGTATTATGGACTTGGAGGGGGCATTTAGAGGATCCCAATTCACTAAGTCGTCAAAAGGTATGCGTGTTCCATTAGGACGTGGATTCCAAACTATACATTGATAAAAAAACTAACAACATTAATGTAAGTTGTGACTGTGCATGGCTCAACTTCCCATCATTATAATATATTAATATATATATATATATATATATATAAAGATTATATAAATATTTAAACGTTACAAGAAATTAATGAAACATTATTATCTATACTAACATATTTAAATCTATATTCATATTTTAAAATGTGAAGGAATGATGATAGGATGATGGTAGTTTGTTTATTTATTTATTTTCCAGTGTGTATTTTTATTTTACTTTGTATTTTCTAACTAATCTTGAGAATATTTTTATATTTTACATTTTACATAAACTTATTAATCATCTATCATAAAATTGATTAAGGTTAATTGACTTTACACTCCCTATACTTAGACCCATTTTTACTTTTACCTCTTCAACTTTATAAATGTGCACTAATATCCCATGTATTGTACACAAAAGTGCAACAACAGGCATCGTTAAATTAAGTGGTAAAAAGTCAATTTTGCCTTTTTATAAATAAATCAAAAACCCTCCTGAATGATTTGACATTCACATCCCATAACTCAGTTAGACGCCATGACTCAGTAAAGAAATCTTCCATACTGTGCTTAATGGCAATCACTCTCTCTCTCTTTTTCTCTCTCTATACTTAACTACCTATTTTTCAATTATTTTTGTGTACAAACTCTCTTGTGTGTAAAGGATTGCAACTAGGTTCCCAACCATGTGAAGTACATGCACATTGGCAGCACTATTTTCAAGGAATAAGCTAGATGCTTATGGAAGAAATCTTGAGAAATCCTAAAAAAAAATTTAAACTACTAAGAAATCCTTCAGAAATAACCACCTTCTCCAAGGCAGAGAATACTATAAAGAAAACCCACAATGGAGAGGATTGCAATTTACCCTAGTGAACTAGGTAAATTCATAATCTTTCTGATATGGTTTTAATGATATGGTTAGGCAGATATTTCAAAGTGAAGATTGCAAGTCATTGGTGAAAGAGCATATGCCACTGGGAGAGAAGATCAGAGTGTGTTGGATTTGGAGATTTGTTTATGATTTGGTGGAAGTTTGGTGTTTGTGATTTGTTTGTAGAGAATTGGAGATTTAGAGATTTGTTTGTAGAGATTTGAAGGTTTCTTTGTGGAAAATCTAGATTTGATATATATATATATATAATTTGTATGTATGTATGTATATATATATATCTAAGATTCATATGTATCCAATCTAAAGATCGAACCCATCTCCGAATCCAAATCTTTCAAAAACAGTGGAATGAAGCGAAACAATGGAACGATGTTCAGCGTTCGGTGTTTGGGTTCGATATTTGGCATTGCAACAGCAGAACGACATAAAGTACTGAAGTTTCACGGCAGAACGATGAAGAAGAAAGGCATTTTGGTCTTTCTATTTTTTTTCTTTTTGGATCTTAAACACTTGCATTTTTGTACAGGTGTGTATCGCACACACTGTTGAATTAGACAAATCCCTCCATGATTGCACTTTTGTGTATTGTACAGGGGGTATTAGTGCACATTTATGAAGTTAGGAGGTAAAAGTAAAAATGGGTCTAAGTATAGAGCTATAAAAGCAATTAACCCAATTGCTTATACTATAAAAATAGATAACAAAATGTAATCTATACTAATAATGCGAGAGGGATTTAAAAGAAAGTAACATGATTTTACCGTAAGTCCACACATATATTTTGAGTTTTTTTTTTTTTTTTATGTTTTTGGTTTTTATCTTTTGATACTAATGTTGTTGTCATATTAAAAATTTCAGTGATTATTAGCAATTCAACATGTATATTTTTTGTTGTATTTTATGTTTTATTTGGAGGATCTACACGTATGCATTTTTAATTTTTTTTATAAATCTATAATGGTTCGTTTATTATTATTCAGAATATTTAAAGATTTGTTGGGGATCCAACACGTGAGACACTTTTTTATTTTTGCATTTTATTTGTTATTGAACTAGCGACATATATTACATTTTTGGGTAAATTACACTTAATTACAGGGATCTCCCTCAATCATTTAAACATTACACTTGTTTTCCTTATTCCATAATGCTTGTCATACTTAATCCTACCCGTTAATTTTTTCTCTAACGTCATTAAGGTGCCACAGTAAGATGACATAAATGCCCTGATGTTGTAAACTCATCTGCATCATTGATGCCAAGCTTTACCATCAACCTTGACAAAAAGTTACAAAATATATATATATATATATATTTTAGATAATTTTTAAGCATATTAGTCATGCTTTTTTATTAAATGAAAAAATACTTACAAATAAAAAATTCACATACGAATAAGAAATATAAACTTACATGGGTTGTACTATTTTTAATCATTTTTAATAATTTATTGGTAATTATAAAAATATGTCTACAAGTTATTAAAAATAAAAAAAATAAATTTTAGTAAAAAATATATAAAATAAGAAAATTGAAAAAGTTAAATAAAAAAAAAACTCCTTTTTACCAAACTATTGTTACACATCAAAAATCTCAGGATCATATATTTCCATAGCCCATGTTTAAACTTACTTTTTCCCATTTTTAAACCTTCTCATGCAACCAAATAGCTTCTCTCTTCAAGTTATTGTTTGGCTAAAAAAACATTTTCGCATAAATCTACCAACTTTCAATATAAATTTACCAATTTTTAATATAAATCTATTAACTTCTAATAAAAAAATCAAAAAATATTAACAATTGAACTTTCAAATGACCTCTAATATAATCCCATAGCATTGACATATGTATTGTTGTACTCATATCATTACAACAATACACACATAATTAATATGTGTAAGTCAATTCTAACAATAGGGCCTACTTGATAACGTTTTTATTTTCTATTTTCTAATTATCTTTTCAGAATTTTATAAGCTAGAAATAGAAATATGTTTGTTAAATTAATTTATATTTTTTTTCTGTTTCCAAAAAAAAAAAAATGAAAACTTAAACAGAAAAACATAAAAAAAGAAGTGTTTTCATTCTTTTTTCTATTAAAAATATTTTGTTAATTTTCACATTTTCTCCATTTTTGTTGCATCAAATTAAAATTAACTATTTTATTCAAATATTTTATTAAACTAAAATTATTTTTAATAAATAATATAATTAAATTAAATTAATTAAATTAATTATCTGAATTAATATGTAATATATTTTATTAAATTATTTTAATAAATCATAAAATTAAATTAATTAATTTAACTTAAATTTAATTATTAATTTAATTTAATTAATATTAAATATATTTTATTAAATACATTTTTAATAGATATTATAATTAATTTAATTATTAATTTAATTTAATTTATTTAATATGAAATATATTTTATTAAATCATTTTTATTAAATATCTAAATTAAATTATTTAATTTATTATTACATATATTTTATTTGGTTATTTTTAATAAATAACATAATTAAATTATAATTAATATGTTTTACATTTATTGAATCAAGTAATACAATAATTTTATTTTATTCAATTTGTTTTTAACAAATAATATAATTAAATTATAATTTAATATAATTTATATATATTGAATTAAATATTTTTAATAAATAATTTAATTAATTATTAATTAAATTAAATTAATATAAGAATATATCTTATTAAATTCAATTAATTTTTTAAAACTAATAAAATTAAATATTTTATGATAATAATTATAAATAAAATTGTATTTCTAATTAGATGTAGATACAGTTTGGTTGCATGAGAGGTTTAAATATGGAAAAAGTTAAGTTTAAACATGGATTATGAAAATATATGATCTCAGGATTTTTGATCTATAACCGTAGTTTGGTAAAAAGGAGTTTTTTTTTTTTTTTTACTTTTTCAATTTTCTTATTTTATATATTTTTATTAAAATTTATTTTGTTAATAACTTTTAGACATGTTTTTTTAATTACCAATAAAATTATAAAAAAAATGATTAAAAATAGTACTGCCCATGTAAAGTTATATTTTTTATTCGCATGTGAATTTTTTACTTGTAAGTATTTTTTTTACATTTAAAAAAATGCATGACTAATATGCTTAAAAAGTATTTAAAAAATAAAATATTTTTTGGTAAAAAAAGCCTATATAAATTGAAAAAATATTGCTACTCTTTAGTTTACGAAATACTTGCTCGACTTGGTCTCACAATTACCATATCAGCATTACTTCATTAAAAATAAAAACTAACTCTTAACACCCTCTCTTAAACTGATTTCTGCTGAAAAACAATTTGGGATTTCTCTACTATCATATGATCTTCTTCATCTACTGCTTCTCCTTCATAAATGTTTTGAACCGAGCAAACTCCAAGCATACTCCTTAGCGTTTCAAATGCTGGTTGCTTCGATGGCTTAGTCAAAATGTCTGTAACTTGTTCATTACTCTTATAATATTGCAGCTCAATTTATTAGAAAATGAAAACCAACATCAATGTGTTTACTCCTCCCATGCATTACTGGATTCTTTGACAGCTTGATAGTTGATATGTTATCACAATAAATGACTGTTGGACCTTTTTGCTCACCACTAAGTACTTCAAACATTTTTCTAAACCACAAAACTTGACATTCACTTGAAACTATTGCTGCTGTAAACTCAGCTTCAGTTATGGAAAGTGTCATTATTTGCTGCTTATTTGAAGACCATGATATTACATCAAAATTGAGCATCAATACATGACCAAATGTACTCTTGCAATCATCCATATCACCTGTGTAATCATTGTCTGTATAGCCAACAAATCCAAACCCATTTTTATTTTTATAGAACACACTAGAATCAATTGTATCCTTTACATATCCAAGAACTCTTCTAGCTGCATTGAGATGCATCTTAGATGGCTTTTTCATGTATCTACTGATCAAACTTACTGCATACATGATATTGGGTCTTGTGTCTACCTCCTTCTCACCAGTATCTTTGTAGTAGCTTTAAGCCAGTTTTAGTTGGTGTTCCAAATGGCTTGCAATTAGTCATTTGAAACCTTGCAAGAATTTTGATTGCATACTTCTTCTGATAAATGAAATTAGTAGCAATAGTTTGAATGACTTCTAATCCCAGAAAATAATGCTTTAATCCCAAATCAGTCATTTCAAGCTCCTTCATCATAAACATTTGAAACTCATCAAATATCTTATATAAACATGCGATGAGTAATTTATCTCATTCTTCAATCTTGTCATAAAGAGTGTGCTCAAAGGGACATTTGTGAAATCCTAAGTTAGCAAAATGAGTATATATGCGACTATGCCATGCTCTTGGTGCTTGTTTCAGACCATAGAGTGCTTTCTTTAACCTATAAACCTTATATTACTTTCTTTTCTTTTCATAACCAGGTGGTTAGTCAATAAACACCCCTTCTTGCAAATTACCATGCAGGAAAGCCGACTTTACATCTAATTGAAAAATGACCATGAGCTTTGAGTAGCAAATGAAATCACCAATCTAATTGTATTGTGCCTTGCAATTAGGGTGAACACTTTCTTATAATCAATCCCATACTTCTACTTGTAACCTTTTCACTACCAGCCGAGTTTTGTGCTTGTCAATTTCACCATTTTCATGTAACTTTGTCCTGAAAACCCATTTGACACCGATGGTTCTCTGTCCTTTAGGTAAATCTATCAGCTCCCAAGTGTGATTTCTCTCAATGGACTCAATTTCTTTGTCCATTGTTTCCTTCCATTTCTTCTCTTTAACAGCCTCATCATATGTGATTGGATTACTATTTACATACAATGCAAAATGGGCATTATCATCATTAGAACTTAAGTTAACCAAATCATAATCCATCATCTATGCTAGCCTCTTTCTTTTTGATTCCTCAAGTTATAATCTCTTTCTTTCTCTAATTGTTGACGAGTTTGGGTTACAAGTTGAGAAGAATGTTGCTCTTGGGTTTTAGGAACTTCTTCTATTTCACTATTTGAGACATCATCATCAAGTATTGGATTTGGAACTGAATTTCTATCAGTCCAATTCCATTTGGTTTCTTCATCAAACACTATATCTCTGCTTGTTATCACCTTTTTTTGTCACAGGATTAAATAACTTATAAGCCTTCGAAGTTTCACTTACTCCAAGAAGCACACATTTCTTACTCTAAGAAGCTCACATTTCTTACTCTTGGCACCAAGTTTATATTTTCTTTCATCAAGTATATGTGCCTATGTAATGCACCCAAATACTCTGAAATACTCAACCGAAGGCTTTTTTCCACTCCATGCCTCTTGAAGTGTAATATGCCTCACTGCAAAGCTTGGATTTCTATTAAAACATAGATTGACCACAACACTACCTCGGGCGAGAACTGTTTTGGAGCACCTCCTGTAGCTAGCAAGCTTCGAACCATGTTGAGAATGGTTCTATTCTTTCTTTCACATACGCCATTATTGTGGTGTATATGAAGCAATTAGCTATCTTCTTATGCCATTTGCTTTACAATATGCATCAAATTTATTAAAGCAAAACTTTCTTCCTAGATCTGTTTTGAGAACTTGAATCTTCTTATTAGTCTTATTTTCAACAAGAGCCTCGAAATTCTTGAATGTATAGAAAACCTCTGATTTTTTTTGCAAAAAATACATCTAGGTTTTCCTACTAAAATCATCTATAAAAGATATAAAGTATCTTTTGTTACCATTCAAAGTTGGATTGATTAGTCCACATAGATCTGAGTGAACCAATTCAAGTATAGCTCGAGCTCTTTCTGCTTTTCTACTAGGCAATTTATCCCTTTGATGCTTCCCAATAACATAATCTTCACAAGTTTTCAATGGAGGAGAGATTGATGGAAGATCAATAACCATCCACTTTTGATGAAGGGTGCTCAAGCCATTGAAATTCATCTTTAATGCAACCTCCATGACAAGTCATCTTCTTTAGCAAGCAAGCAAGCAAGTTTGCATTGTCTTCGTCTTCAAAGGAAATAACCTGTTTGGAGTCATTTTTACCACAGCAATAGAACTCTTTTTAGATCATACGCTTCACATTCTCCCTTAAATATTGTGATTCTATATCCTTTGTTTTGTAATTGTCCAGCACTCAAGAGATTTGTTTTCAAATTAGGAACATAAAAGACATTTGAAATGGTTTCAGTGTAATCATTCTTAGTCCTGATTTGAATATCTCCCTTTCCTATTACATTCACAGTTGATTTATCCCCAAAAGCTACAATTAAATGAATCATCCAAATTCACAAAGGAAGACTTACATCCATTCATGTGGTTGCTACAACCAGTATCCATATACTAGTTTGTTGATTAGGCTCCTCCAATGCATGAGAGGCCATTAGAAGTGTCTCTTCTTTCTTTTTCTCAACAAAGTTGAATTTTTATCCCTTCCCCTTTTGGTAACTTTGTATAGCATTCATTCTTGTAGTGACCAAAGTTTCCACATTTGTAACATTCAATCTTGGACTTTTCACGGTATCCTCTTCCTTTTCCTTGAGAATCTTCATCTCACTTGGAAACATGGGATAAATTGCTACCATTTCTATTTCCACGACCACTTCTTCCATGACATTTTCGACTTCTTCCTTGACCTTTTCCTCTCGTGCTTGAGGATTCAGCGTAGGTAGAAGCCTTGAGAGTTGTTTGCTCCTCCACATCATTTGTTCAATTTAATTTTTGTTCATAAATAAATAAGGAAATCTGAAGCTCATCAATGGACATACACTCAACATCTTTAGACTCTTCAATGGAATATACAACATAGTTCCACATTGAGGTCATTGATCTCAAGATCTTTTCAATAACTTTAACGTCTTCCATGACTACATCATGAAAGTGCATCTTGTTTGCAATTCCTGTTGTTATCCAAAAGAAATTTGCAACAAATTCTCCTAATTTCATTTGAAGAGTCTCAAAGTCTCTTGCTAGGGCTTGAAGCTGTGCTCGCTTCACTCTAGTTGTGCTTGAGTACTTCTTTTTCATTGAATCCCAAATACCTTTGGAAGTGACCTTTTGGAGAATGGTCTCCAAAATAAAGCGATCAATTGCTTGGAACAAATAGTTCTTTGCTCTCAAATCCTTGAGCTTTCGATTTGCCAAAACCTTGGCTTGTGCATCAGTGAGTATTTCTCTTTCACCTGGTTTAGTTACCCCATTCTCCACAATATCCCAGTATTCTTTAGACCTCAAAAAATTTTCCATCAATATTCTCCAATGGTCATAATGACCATTTAAACAAGGTATTGTTGGTTGCATAAAACCATTATTGCCAGACGCCATTGCTCTGATACCCAATGTAAAATTTTGATAAAAGATGCAGATAATTTCTAATGGGGATTTTCAATTGAAAAACTCACTAAAAACTCACTCTATTAATAAAAAAACAAACTAACAATTTACATAGAAGAAATCTAGTCTGCCAAATCAACATGTGCAAGTTTTTATGAAACTAAAAACAGAAGTGGTGACCATCCTCAACCACAACTCCTACAAACTAAGACACTACTAAAATCAAATTAGGATCTTGCTTAACTTGGTCTCACAGTTACCATAGCAGCATTATTTAATTAAAAAAAAACTAACTCATTCTTAACAAAGCTTGGCGTAAATGATGCAGAGAATTCACAACATCCAGGGCATTTATGTCATCTTATTGTGGCACCCTAACGACATTAGAGAAAAAAACTAATGAGTGGATTAAAATGTGACATATATTACAGAATAAGAGAAATAAGTGTAAGGTTTAAATGGTTGAAGGAGGTCCCTATAATTAGCCTAATGTTTAGAGGAGGTAAGTATAATTTACCCTACATTTTTTAGTAAGTTTATAGTGGATTATTTTGCTACAAATTAAGTATTTGAAAATTTTTAAATATTTTTATATATTGATTGCATTAAATATTATTTCATATTTTGTATATATTTAGTTATATATATAAATTTAAATATATTACAAAAACACATAGTAATGCAAGATATGCGGACATATGGCAGTTTGTTTGCTTGTTTATTTTTGTCTGTTTGTGTTTTTGTTTTGTTTTGTACTTTCCCAACTATTGTTAAGAATATTTTTGCATTATTTTACATTTTGTAGTATACTTATTCATTATCTGTCATAGAATTAAATATATTATAAAAATATATAGCACAATGTGTACATTCTGCTAATCTATACTAATAATATTGTATTGAAGTGATATGTGGTTTTACCATTAGTCTACGTATTTATTTTGAATTTTTTATATTTTTATTCTTATTTTTTTGTTTAGATGCTAATTTTTTTATGTTAAAAATTTCAGTGATTATTAGTAATTTGACACATATTTCATTTTTTATTTTATTTTTTTATTTGGAGGATCAACAAGTATTATATTTTTAATTCTTTTTTTTATAAATCTATAGTAGATCATTTTACTATTGTCATAGGAAGTTAAAGATTTGTTGTTGGCCCAATTGATTTTTTTTTTATTTTTGTGTTTTATTTTTTATTAATGCAGCAACATATATTACATTTTTTTTTTTTGCAAATTTATAGTGGATTATTTTGTTACATATTAGGTATTTAATTTTTTAAATGTTTAAACACAAGATATTGATTACATTAAATATTAGTTTATATTTTATGCATATTTATTTTTAAATATAAAATTAAATATCTTACAGAAGTCCGCCACAATGCAGGATCAGCTGACATGTGGTAGTTTGTTTTTGTCTTTTGTTTTTTTTTTTCTTGTGTTTTTGTTTTGTTTTATATTTTTTTCCAACTATTGTTAAGAATATTTTTTATATTATTTTATTGCAAAATACTTATTCATTATCTATCATAAAATTGAAAATTTTATAAAAATACATAGCAAAACATAAACATTTTGTTAATTCATACTAATAATATGAGAGCAATTTGTTTGAAAGTAACATGTGGTTTTAGTATAAGGCAACACATGTATTTTGAGTTTTTTTTTTTTTTATGTTTTTGGTTTTTTTTTAGATACTAATGTTATTTTATATTAGAAAATTTTAATAATTATTAGTAATTCGACACGTATTTTATTTTATTTTATTTTTTTGTATTCTATCTTTTGTTTGAAGGATGAACACGTGTTGTATTTTTAATTTTTAATTTTTAATTTTTTTAATAAATCTATAATGAATCATTTTATTGTTCTTAGGGGTCTTTAAAGATTTGTTGATAGTCCAATATGTGTGTCATTTTTTTTTATTTTTGCATTCTATTTTTGTTTGAAGTAGCAACACATATTACATTTTTTTAAGTCTATAATCAATTATTTTGTTACAAATTAGGTATTTGCAATTTTTTAAATATATAAATATTAATATTGATTAGATTAAACATTATTTTATATTATATATATATATATATTTATATATAAATTAAATATTTTACAAAAGTCCGTTGCAATGCGCGGGTGGTTCAGCTAGTTTTATTTTTTTTATTTTTATTTTTTTTTTTTTGAGGTTTCAAAATGCGTGGGGGGGGGGGGGGGGGCGGCAGCTCGATTTTTCACTATGAGTATAGCCGTTGGATCATCTTTGACAAAGTTTGACGGTCCAACTTTGTTTTATTCAAGGTAATTAATTTTTAAATATAAAAGACAAAAAAGAGTGAATAGCGATTAAGGAAAAAAAAAAAAAGGTTTGAAGCAACGCTTTGAGCGCTGTCTTGTTGCACGCAAGAAAAATATAATTTTGCACTACGATGTCACATCTGTTATGTTAATTTTTAATTTGATATTTGATAAAAATTTATAAAAATTAGTAAAAGTTAGAAAAAGTAGAAATTAGAAAAATTAGAGAGAAAGTTAGTAAAATTTACAGATAGTTGATAAAAGTCGTAAAAAATTTATAAAAATTAGATAAAATTAATAAAAATTAAAAAAAGTTAACAAAAATAAGAGAAAAGTTGATATAAATTAAAATTTTGTTTGGTCAAGAAAATTGAAGATCTGATAAAAATTGGAAAATCAAAAGATCTCCCAATGATCAAGGGAGCACAAATTTTAGGAGTACATAAAATACATCTAGTTTGATATTTTTTTATTTCTAGTATTTTAAAATTCTTCTTATTTTGGATTAAAAAATTTTAAGTATTTTATATTTCATATGTAAATTCAGTTTTTACTTTTGAAAATAAGTTTTAAAAACACGAGTAGTTTAGACTATTTTTATTATTTTCAAAAATGGAAAATAAAAAATTAATCCAAAACAAGTGTAGTTAACGAATTCTTAATGACTTGATAATTAATTAATCGCATCAATTTTTTCAAGACAATAGATAATTAATAGATAGCAAAATTTTGGTTAGAAATAGCATTTGTACGGGTTCCAGGAGGCTGCAGTGGGAGAATCCACTGTTGGGGCTGCAGTGGATCAATTAACGGTCCAAATATAATTACATTTTAATATGATGTGTTTTTTCATATTTTTCATTAATGATCTTTCAATAAGATTTTATTTAACTTTTATTTTTATTTTGAATTTAATTTTATTACATTGAATTAAGACCATTAAATTTAATATAATTATATCTAAACTGTTGATTAACCCATAACAGCTCCTGCACTGCAGTGGGATGGAACCCCATTTGTACATATTCTGGTTTTGTCCAACTTGGAATTCATTTGTGGAGAATTCAAAGTTGGCTTCATCTCAAATCCCTTGCCATTGATTACAGTCAAAACAAATAGAGATTTGTTTTTAGTAAATGATCAGCCGGCCTGCAGAGGGATCAGAAAACGAAAATCTCAAACAACCCCTTCTGGGTGGGAAATGAAACATCCTAACCACTTGGACCCAACAGCCCCTTCTGGCCAGGGAGTTTGAATCCTTGATAACAAGAAAAGGCTCTTGTTAACGGGTAGAGACTAGTTAACGATCAATAGCTACACATCGCATAATAATATTTTGTGTTTTAATAGAGTTGTATTTAAAAAAAAAAAAAAACATATAAAATATTATTATATGATATATTTTTAGAGTCAATTTATTTGTATTTAATGAAAAAAAAAAACATAAAGTGAAGTACAAATAAAATATTTAATTTTATTTATTTTTAAAAAATTAATTTAATTTAATAACATATGTTTAATGTTAATTTAATTAATTTATTATAATTAAATGAAATCGAATTAATTGAATTAATCAATTAAATTATATTATTTTAATTATATTATTTATTAAAAATAATTTAATTTAACAAATAGAATAAATTAAATACAATTTGATTATATTATTTATTAAAAACAATTTAAGAAAATATAGTTTATACTAATTAAATCAATTATATTGTTCATTAAAAATAATTTAAAAGAATATATTTCATATTAATTTAATTAATTAATTTCATTTCATTTAATTTAATTATGTTATTTATTGCAAATAATTTTAGTTTAATAAAATATTTGAATAGAATAATTTATTTTAGAATAAATTACACCCAAACCCCCTTAACATTTAAAATTGATAAATACTCCCTTATTTTAAAATATTACTAACCCCTAACCCCTTCTATTAATTTTACTGCTCACTCCATTAACATTTTATTTTGGGGACTGCATTGACTTTTTCAAAATTATGAATCGAATGAATAAAAATTAAATTTAGGGGGCGTTTGAAATCCCCAAAAAATAAAAAAAAATCAATGAATGGAATTAATGTGATATAAAAATGATAGGTGATAAAATATGATTGGAGGAATTTGAAACTTTTAAAGTTTTTTGATTTTTTTTTATGGCTCCAAACGAGCCCTTAAAATGCTTTAGGAATGAAGATATCAAAGCGTAAAACAAGTTGTCCCACATTGTTTTGATACAATGAGTGCGGTGTGCTTAAATCTAGTGACCTTGGGCAAGGGGCCGGTTGGGTAAATGAAATGTATTCGTTCAATTTTTAACTCTTTACCAGCAGTCGTTTCTGTTTTTAGATTCAAAAAACATCTTTCTATGGTTTTTTAGTCGTGTTTATTTGTTCTGCTTTTAAATTCAAAATATAATTTTTGAAAAATTAATAAAAGTAAACTTTCTTCCTGCATTCACCCTATTTTTCAGTACTGTAATTATTTTTGGATTGAGGCAAACAGAGAGCAAAATCCTCTTATGTGTACACAATTTATTGTAGGTGTCTGACTTCTATTAAATACCAGAAGCAAATTTTTTTTTTTTTTATGGCGCGGAACTTGGGTCGGGCAGGACCGTTGTCGACCCATCTCAACTTGCCAAATTGGGGAGAGAGCTGCCCGACCCAAGGCATCTCCCAGTTCAGTCACAGTAGTGCACCCAGCGGGATTCGAACTTCCGCTGCCCGCGTTTACGGTTCAAAAGAAGTCCTTTTTGACCACTGGGCTAGACGCAGGGTCTATACCAGAAGCAAATTGATGAACGACAAATTCGGTCTTAAAGAAATTTAGGTTTCATTTGGTTTGTTTTCCTATCTTTTGTTTTCTGTTTTTGTTTTATATTTTTTGTTTTGAGCTCATTTTCTATTTTACGCTTTTTAAAACAAGGAAAACAGGTGAAATATATTTGATCACTTGTATTTTTAAAATTTGTTTTAAAAAATAAAAAATGAGTTTACACATGAAATGAAAAACGATAAAAAGTCATTTTGAGTGTTTTCAATTTAAAACAAGGAAAATAAAACAGCGTCTGTTTTCTTGTTTTAAAAGTTTTAACACATAAAACAAAAACAAAAAGTAAAAAACGAAAAAACAAACCAAATGTCACTTTAATTTTCTTTTTAACTCTAAAATCAGTACGTTTTAAACTCTGTCTATTCCTTGATAGAAACTTTGTTTATATTTAAATAGTGACAATTAATATTCATTAATTTAAAAAAAAAAAGACTCCACACCTACACATTTAAGGCCTCGATCGACTGCATTTTCACTACACCAATATATATATTGGATATGTTTGGGGTTGTATAAAAGTGTATAAAATAAAATAAAATTGTAAAAATAAATATCTCGTAATTCGTGTAAAGAGTGAATAATTTAAATTTTATTATCTCATAATTCATATTTGTAAAATTTTATAAAATTTTATTTTATTTAAGAGAGCTTCAAACGGAGCCATTATATAATTTTTGATGTGTAATTCATTACCGAGTAGCTCAGTACAGGATGCTTTTGATTATACGAATTTTGAAGAGGCGTATATAGCCTTATCTCATTGAGTGGAGAGATTACTTCTCAATATTTAACCCACAAGCTCTATGTATAACTTGAAAAAATCCTTTTTGTCGATCACTTCAATAATAATTATTATAATCATTTTTTTTTTTGCACGAAAAGCAGACATGATTATTATTGAACCAACAAAGAAATAAAAATAAAGATCTCTGAACATCACTAGAATATTTCCAACAAAAATGACATTTCTTTCTTAATTTTGACGACGGGCAAGAGCAAGATGGGGAGACTTCCACATTCCTTGTTCCCGCGAAGGGTCAAGGACGAACATCCCTAGCAACGGTGGGATTCAGATATAGCTAGCCAAGACAGTTCTTGAACTTCTACCATACGACCGTCTGAGAGTCCACAGGAATAGCATTACAGAGCAACACTAAAGAGAGAAACACACGGGTAAAAACCTTATAATTTAATTCCAGTCTCTCTTAAACCTTATAATTTAATTCCAGTCTCTCTTAAAACTTGTACTTTAAATCGTCCCACGTTTTCCCATTTCGTCAAATTTATTGGCAGAAAAACGCCATGTGTCTGTCAAATGTTTTTAGTGATAACTGACATAAAGAACAAATAAAACGATTTAAAAGTATAAGAGACAAAGTAGGACAATTTAAAGTACAAAGCTTAAAGTGAAATCGGTGGCAAAAATACGAGGATGGTAAGTAATATACCCAGAATATAAAGTGTATCGAGTCAGTAACAAAGCAAATTTTGCTCTGCTATAATATAGCAAACCTAATATTGAAATTGTCAATCTTCCACCCCCAACATGAACCATGGCTTCTTGCAATTTATCAAAGTGCCATTCTATCTGGAAACAGATAAATTAATCTACTCCTCATCTTGACTACCTCGTTGTATCTTATTAAAGTGAAATTTTTATGCGCGCGATTATTAACACCAGGCAGCTTCATCCTTCGTCACATTCATCCGCACAGGTAGAAAGGCTGCAAAAAACAGCTCGGCTGCATTATATCTACATAGAGTTCTAGTATTTACAAAAGCTCCCATTCGGCGTCGCATAAATCAGTAAATGATGATTTGTTGGCGTCTAAGGACAAGGTCGGGATAGAAGGCAAAAGATTCTGCGATTGTTGCTGACTCAACTCTACATCAACGTCCCCATACAAAATTGCAAGCTGCTCATACTCCTTTCTTACCCTCTTTCTCGAAGCAAAAGCATCCTGTAAAATTTTCTAATAAAATAGGAGGGAAAAAAAAAAAAAAAGAAAAAAAAAGGATTCAGTTAGGTCTCGTCTGATCAGAAGGGTAACAAATTACTTATATGACGTTGGCTGGATGAGCACACAGGATTCTGTTAATAATTTCATTACGGAAAGCAATGCATATTAGAAATGAATGGCTTGAGAAAAAGGTTACCTTGTATGATCTGTGTTTTTGTGCACTACAAGAGAAAGCATAGAGTGATCGACTGTCCACAATGACACAACTCTCATCAAGCTTCCCCTTCTCAGACAATTCAATGGTTTGCATGCTAGGATCAGCAATATCAACTCTGCAGTCGTCTGTCTCTCCTGTTATAGAAGGCATTTCGAGATCAGCAATTAGTTCATGTTCTCAACATGCTACTAAAATGGCATAGAAATGAACAAAAAATAAAGAAATAAGAAGTAGAAATCTTCAATAATTAATGACTTGGCTTCTATCAAATAATGAGTAAAATGTAGGATTACAAAATCATGCCTTGCCCTCTCAATGAATATAGCTGCATGTAGAAGTGATACGCGAGCAACACAGTAAGTACAAGAACATAATTAAGGTAAGTAATTTAAAAATTCCAAAAATAGAAAATTACAATCATTATCATCAATGGTAGTACATCACTATGGTATTCTCACAGGTTTATTTTTTATTTTTTATTTTTAAGTAAAAGAAAACTCAATTGCCAAAAAAAAATAATAATAATAAATAAATAAATAATAGCTCAAAACAGACAGAACAGAAGTGCCCACTTGTGAATTATTCCATTACATACCAATTTCCAAGGAAGGCATTAAAGCCTCTAATTGAGTACACCCGTAGCAATACTCATGTCTATTTCTAGATGATCCGGACGGACAAGCAACATCATCAGTTGTGGAGGTGTCTATGTCTGCCAAAATTAAGTCAATTAAATGAGAGCAAGAAGAAGTAACTATAAATTATATAGGAAACAAGAAGCACCCACCATTTGATTCCAGTGACAGTCTGCAGGAGAAAGCAAGGCTCGTGTCTGAAACCTTGTTGTCACAAGATGAAATTGGGAATGATTGAGAAGGTGAGAGAGCATCTGAGAGATCAGAAACACATCCAATTGCATCAACAGGATCATAGCAGATATTCTCTTCATCATGTAGGACATTTGCAGGACATAATCCTGACATACTACAAGTTTCTATAGATGAGGAATGACTGCAAGAAATAAGCCCCATCTCTGCTGTCTTATTCTCACCCAAAATAACTGAAAAGTCCAGTTTGGAAGGTGGGAATGTGCTGGAAATATCAGAAACACACTCAACATCATCCAAAAAGCTATGACGAGATAATTCATCTTTTTGGGCATGACAAACCACGCTCATAGCTGGAACTTCAGTCAGAATACCATTCTTTTCATCAATAGACTCGCTTACTAATGATGCTTCAGAAAAATCCTTATTTTCACGACAAGTTAACTCTGGTTCCTCCTTTGTGTCATTTTCTACAGAAAAATCCTTATTTTCAGGACAAATTAACTCTGCTTCCTCCTTTGAGTCATTTTCTTCAACAATGATATCAGACTTCTTATCTACCATTTCCTTGTTTGCATCATTTTCTTCGACAACAATGGAGCATCTGATTAATTCCAACTCCTCATGCCATGATGGTTCCTCCTTTGTGCCATTTTCTTCGACAACAACATCAGACTTTTTATCTACCAGCTCCTCATTTGCATTACTTTCTTTGCCAAAAACATCGGTCATTTTCTCAATCAGCTCCTCTGTTGTGTCATTTTCTTCAACAGCCAGACCTTTTTTACATTTCAAAGCATTAGCTAACTGTCCCAAAGACAACTCAGACTCTGCTTCTTTAATGTGATCAGCAGAAGGTGGATGGATAAATTGTTCATTTAAAGGATGGATTGGACTCTGCCCAACAGAAGCTAGATTAATATCAGTATTTAGGGGTTTTTCTTCAATATTGATCATTGACCTAAGATAGGTCCCAATAGCATCACTTTCTTTTGGAGAAACTGGATCTTCATGTTTTCCAGGAAGCAAGTCTTGCACGACATCAGAGCAAAATCTTTTCACACTGTCACCAACTGTCTGCACCTGGTTCTCAACATATTTAACTGTATCCTGTACAAAAGAACACTTCAAATTAGGACTTTCTTAAATGATTAGGAAAGCATATATGTCTTTTCCACGAAATAATTTCTCGAGAGTTGTAGAACTGTTATATGACATAAAACCACCGGAAAAACAGTTTGTATGATCAAACAGATATGACTTACAATTCATGTTCCCACGACAAGAAATTGAATAATAGTAAACCAGGCTTCTTACAATAGAAGCACGTTCAAGTAGATTTCTAACTATACATATACATATATATTTCCAAAAAGGGGCAGCCAGAGTCCCCCCCCCCTCCAAAAAAAAAAGAAGACACGAAGATCATACCTGGCTCACAAAATCATCGACTTCCTGGCACATAGCCTCAAATTTCTGGTACATACTCCCAACCCATGTCTTACCTTTGAAGTTCAGATCCATAACTAAGATATGTAATGTTGCTGGCATATGCATAATTAGACCATCTCCCTTGAAATAAAGTACAACAACAGCATGATTGCAAACACACAACAACAAAGTTAACCTGTAAACAGCCAGATGAATGTCATAGACAGTTTAATTAGATTTTCAATGACATCACCCAACTAGGAGAAATTCAACGAGGGTAAACAAGTACAAAAGTTACCACAAAAACTCTATATCATCTGGTCAATATAACTATTAAGGTAAACTAAACTCAAAAACTTGCAAAACCACATCAATCCAACCAAATCTAACATCTATAATGCAACCAAAAATGCATTCAAATGGTATATTCCTTTCTTCAGCTAGTGTAAATATAAACAGGCCAGAAATCGGTAGTAGTTATAGTAGGGGAGGGGACGAAATTTCGGCAAATTGTTAAGGTATAGAATATGAATATACAATATATAACATATATATTTGTATGTATATTAGTATATGAAATTTGAAAAGATATTTGTACACAAATCTTTATGAAATTAGTGTGCATTTATATATTGACAAATAGTGTGCATATATATTCATCTATGAGAAACATATAAGCTTCTCAATATTAGGGCTATGAAGGAATTGATCAAATTTATCAATAATTGCTAGACCAAGACAAAGCAGGAGTGAAGTGAGAGTGCTTTATCAAGTCAGCACTCAGGTCATAACTCTTCCTTTGTCGCCCCCCCCCCCCCCCCCAAGCGGGGACCGGGGGGCGCGGGGGGGATCCCATGCCTACCGTGTTGCTATCTTTATTCTGCGAAGGAAAAGGGATGAGAAAAGGGGATGGAAGGATGTGGCCTCCCCTGTTTGGTTTGAAGGGAAAAGTGGAGAGAAGGAAAAGATAGAGGGAAAATTTACTAGTATGGTTCAGTAAGACAATCTGGTTTTCCGGGGTTACCTCGTTGAATGGCGTTGGAGTTACCAGGCCCTTTGATTCATCCTTGGCTACTACAAAAGATATCAGACTTGCCTTGTGAAAGGAATGTTTAGAGAGCCCCTAAAGTTTCAAAATCCATTGTCAATGCCAAGGGATGTGCTAGGCCTAGACTAGTGGAGAGAAGGAAAAGGTCGAGGGAAAATTTTCCTTCTCCATCCATCATTTTTTATCCGTCCCAACTTTGGGTGGAAATAGAAGAGAAAGGGAGAGAAAAAATGTTAAGAAGTGGCTTCCATCTACTTTTTAAATAATGTTTTTATACAAAATTTAAATTATGACTTGTACACACACACACACACACACACGTGCATATATATACATGGTTTCCACATGTTTCTTTCCCCCTAATAAAACAACATTGAGGAAAGAAAGTTTCCCACCCTAGAAGAAAGAAATATTCAAGCTCCCCTATTTTCTTTCCATCCTTCCTACCGTACGGAGCATTAATAATAAACTGGAACTTGTAAACTCTCAGATTTGTATGCTTAGAGACAAAGACAGAGGAAGCCCAATACATTTAGTGGGGTCAATCCATGGACAGGTGCGAATACTGAAAGGGTAAATGCAAAAAATGACCTCTTCCATTTGGCCTAAGTTCCTAACACTCATTAATGGTAAAGCCTCAACTAGTAGTGAAATTGATATCCTTTGAGACACTCAATGATGCAGACGTAATAAGGGTGTGCTCATGCATGGAACAACCCACACATTTTTGTTATACTCTACAGTTTGCTTCAAGTGGAGAATCAGAGATCACTCTCTCTTTCTCTAAACACTAATTAAAGTGGTACTCAAGACACAAACTCTTAACCACCAATCAACGTGTCTCTAGAGGTGTCGCATAAGAGTCTGATGATGATGCTTGAGCACCATTGATCGGATGATAGCACCAACCCAAGGGTCCTTAAGCCCTAATTTCAATCTGTGTCAGCAACAAGGTGCTATTGAAGAAAAAGAAATGAGATTTATGAGAAATATTTGGGTGGAAAGTCATTCATCCAAGACAAGGATGTCAAGCATTACGCATGCTAGAGAAGCAACACATTCAAGTACAGATTCTCCTAAGCCAAGTCAAGTATAAGTGAGCATCCATATGTGCTTATATTCAATAGTCAAGACTAGACTAAGGCGTGCAACATGTAAGCCCCAGTTTGCATGGCTCAATACTGGAGGGGTGTACTAAGGCGCGTCGAGATGCATTACTGGTCCATGTGTCACTTCACAAGGCTGACATGGGTCGCAATTTTCAAATACTTGGAAATGGCAAGATGGAGACAATGTGAAGGCATCACAGAGGTACGATGAGATCATTGAGACGAGACATGTGGCAAATCGGGTACATAAAACAACAGTATAAAATAACCAAAACCAAAATTAAAAAAAAAAAAAAAAGATGATGCTTAAACCCCCCCCCCCCCCAAAAAAAAAAAAGCGCACAAGCGCACACATAAAAAGGGGGAAAAAAAAAAGATTATATCGATGACAACATGCGCTTGAGATGGTATAGAGGTTTATAATAAAAATGATAGCATAAGCAATATATAAACGAGTTGAGGAAATTTCCAAGTTCTTAATAACCCAAAAAAAAAAAAAAAAATGGAGGAAAAACGTCACGACTAGCGAAAATACTCAATTTGGAATACAATTCTTACGTTTCCCTTCATATTCCAACACGTAAACTGATAGAGATCACTGAAAACACACACAAACATCAATGCAATGGAATAAAAATACACATGTATATGTAAATGATTGCCGTGAACCACAATGACTGCAGATTTTCTCTCAATTCTTACACGTCACGCTGAAGAAAGATCAAATTTACTCTTAGAGCAGTTTGTATCAGGAAGATGACGATCAATACGTCTGGTAGTGGAAAAAAGATTAGGTTTCTATCATGCAACTTGATAAAAATCCGTACACTCTTTTCATAAATTGCGACAAATTCAAGACAATTGAATGATAAAACCTAGCTCAGATAATCGCCGATGATATCATGGGGAAAGAGGAGAACTTACCGGAAGCCCTAGTTCAGCCTCCGCCGGTGAACGTCGCCGGAGTGGTTTAGTTAACCTCAGCTTGACCTTTGTAGTCTGTAGTCGCCGTGCCTTCTTTTTAACTTTATGCAAGCAGGGTTTTAGGCACTTGTTTTATAAGATTCTCCCGCAACTTAATCTTTATTTACACCTCCAGCCACCAGGTTTTTTGGTGCATTCAGCGAATTAGATTTTCTTCGACCCGTTTGTGTTGCGGTGGTTCTTTTATTTATATTTGTCTTTATATTTTTTTATTATTAATTTTTTAAAATAAAATTGAAATAATATTTGAAAAATATAATTTTATTTATAATTATTAATTTTTATTTTAATAAAATATTTAATTTTATTATTTTTAAAAATTAACTGAATTTAATAAAATGTATTTCATATCAATTTAATTTAACTTAATTATTTAACAAAAATCATTTAATTCAATAAATATAAAATATATTAAATTATAATTTAATTACATTATTTACGAAAATTTTGAATAAAATATAATTATTCTATCATTTAATTCAATAAATAAAAAATATACTAATTATAATTTAATTATATTATTTATTAAAAGCAACTGAATAAAAAATGTTTCATAATGATTTAAATATTTTAATTATGATATTTATTAAAATTAATAATAAAATATTTTTAATATTCATTATAATTATTAAATTAAATTAAAATGATTAATTTAATTTTATTATTTGTTAAAAATAATTTAATAAAATATATTTTATATTAATTAAAATAATTAAAAATTTTAAATTATTTATTAAAAATAAATTAATAAAATATATTACATATTAATTTAGATAATTAAATTAAATTAATTATAAATAATTTTGCCTTAATAAAATATTTGAATAAAATAATTCATTTTAATATGATGCAACAAAAACTGATAAAGTGTTAAAATTAACAAAATATTCGTAATAGAAAAAAATATAGTAAAAACATATTTTTTGTTTACGTTTTTCTGCTTAAGTTTTAATTTTTTTGGAAAATAAAAAATAAATTAATTTAACAAGTATGTTTCTGTTGCCCGTTTATAAAATTTTAAAAACATAAATAAAAAAATAAAAAATAAAAATATTACCAAACGGAACTCTTCCTTTCAAATCTGATCTTAATTTTTCCAAAAATTTGAATGGGCATTTATTTTATTTTATTTTTTAATTTAGAGCAATCTAGGAATTATTTCTTTGAGTCAAATTTCACAAATGCCATTAACACCATTCAAGATCAATATATGAAAAATCAGACAAAAATGCATTATTAAAATGGGTTTTTATTTTTCTTTTTATCTACACGTGCACATATGTAAACGGTTACCAATAATGAGAATTTTCTATCGATTAACCTTTACAGGAAATCTTTCTTGTTTAATATTATTACAATATGCATCGATCCCTTAATACACAAATAAATTTAAATTTAGGTAGGACATTTGCACTCCTCTATTAATTTCTCCCACTTTATAAAAGTTTTAATGAAAAAGAGTAATATGGAGTTGGCAAAGTTAATGAACGAGTGCATTTATTATTTCTCTTTAAACTATAATTTTTATCTAATTCGTAGCTTGTTTAGAAATAGTAAAGATAAAGTTAATTATTTTGATAAGTCTTCATTATGCATGATATCAATGCCCCAAATAATATGTGTTTAGGGGTCATTCGGTGTGGAAAGTTAATACGTGCTACTGCTTTTTGAGTGTTGAATATTTGGTAAAAATTTGTAAAAGTTGATAAAAATTTATAAAAAGTTGGTGAAAATTAAAAAAAGTTAAAAAATAGTTTTGTGTTTAGTGAAAAAAAGTTAAAGAAAACTAGAAAATTTTAATAAAAGTTTTTTAATAAAATTTGATAAACCAAACACCCCCCAATTTACTACTAGGGAAGTGAGAAATGTCACTCCATGTTTGAATTTTGTTACATGAGTATTTGGAATGTCAAAACTTAATTAATTAATTAATTAATTTTTGTTGTAGTTCGCTTTTCTAGGGAGTAGATGGGTTTGTTTCCAGTTCTTGAGGACTGAATTGCTTTTTGGCTGAACTAAAAAATATCAACTGTTGAATTTCTCTAAAAGATCTAATGATCCTTATTTAATTTTCGTTGGTCGACTCGGCTTCCTCTTTCCCTGACTATCTGTATGGTCCACCAATCCGGCACTACAAGTTTTACCCTCACCATCTTTCACAGTGTTGTGGTTAAGGAAGGAGGCCCTGCCCTTTATAGGGGCATGAGTGTGTCCTTGGCCTCTGTCACTTTTTAGGTTAATCATTTTCTCACTACATCATTCTTCTTCAAACCTTTCATTTCTTAAGTCGTTTGAATGAAATAGAAAGTTTGTGTTCATCAGTTCATGATCTTTGATGTCTTAAATCCCTTTTTTTTTTATTATTCCATGTCTTTTCTTATGCTTTTTTTCTATTTTTTATTTCAATTTTGGGCTTATGTGTTTAATTTTTTTAGCTGTTTGATTACTAGGTTTCTCTGAAAATTTTGATTTTTAGACTGCTCTGGAGTTGGTTCTTGGTGGTATTATCATTTGAATTGATTTATTAAGATGAATACAAAACAACTTATAAGATTCTTTTGTTCCATTTCTTGGAATGGTGCAGACCCTCAAATTCGCTGTTGAAAGTGTTTTTTATTCTTCAATCCCTATATTCTAATTATTTTATGTCTTTTAAATGGAAAATAATATTCTATCAAATATGTGTATATATATGTACATCAGGTATAATTAGAATGATTTTAAAGATGAACATGGTATAGTGTTGCCAAAGTGGCTGGCAAAAATGAGGGACAACTTATTTTTTTGTTGAAAAGTTTGTGTGTGTGTGTGTGTGCGCGCATTTTTTTTTTTTTTTTTGGTTCTGGGTTCTAACGTAGATATATACATTCTTATTTATTACTATTTATAGAATTTCTAAAATAATCTATGTTTGAATGTACATATAGCTTGACATATATATACATAAGAGACACCAATTAAGAATCTTTAGAACTTTTGGAAAAAAAAACTAATTATATACTTTCATTTTATATTATTTCTTAAACTAGGAGAATTCTTTTTTAATTTTAAATTTTATGCTATGACCGTGGGCAGATTTTTCAAGAGAACGCTAAACTAATCTTGAACCTTTTCTCTCCTCGACTCACTTTTTTTGCCATGGACAATGAATCTGTCTCCACTAAGTTATACAGTAATGGTATAGAACCTTTAAATTCACTATTGAATTTGGAATGGTCTTTTCACTTGTTTGGTATAATAACTAAATTTTCAAACTAGTTTGCTCAACTGAGTTTAGTTTGATTAGCACTAACATTTTTTGGCTTACACCTGCAATTATTGCACGTACTATTTATTCCTTTTCTCTCTTTTTTTTTTTATTTTATTGGTTGTTCTTTCTTTAGATATTATTTTTATTAATAAACAACTTTAGTCGTGAATGTGCGAAAACTAGCATTAGTATATTTTTGATAATTTCTCCCCTTCTAAAAACAAATTAGGATGATGGAGATAAATTGGCATTGTTTTTCGAGGTGATGAAATTCGTTCTCTTGCTACTTGGTATGATTTGCTATCATTTTCTTTCTGCAGATGCCTCTTAAGAGAATTTCATGTCATAGAGATGTATAAGAACTAATTGCAAAAATTGTCTAAAAATAAGCTGATTTAGCTTGACATAGTATTCTTGTATTATTATAACTTGAAAATGTTCTTATTCTTTTTGATAATTTTTTAATTATATAACTTTAACAATAATATTTTCAAAATAGTTTTTGAAGACTAGTAAGTGATTATTTCTCATTCATTCCTAATGAATGAGCCATTTGCTCTATAGTGTATTGTCTTTTTTTACAAAACAAATGAGTTGCTTAAGCTGCTAACCTTCCATTGGGTATTGTGTATTAGATAATTCTTTTTTTTTTTAGAATTAACTAAATAAGAGTCATTCTCATAATAGATTTCTCCAAAAATTCTAAAGTTATCTTCTGTAATTACTAATATTACTCCCAAGAAAAAAACATGTTTATGTTCTTATTTCAATTCAGTATATAGTACCTAGATAATAATGTTCAGTTAGAAACAAAAACATTCCATCACAAAACCTATTTCTGTTGCATCTTTTGGTTAGAGCATATTTCAAATATATTCGATTTCATATTCATTGTTCTCTCAGAGATGAAGGCCATGAGAAATTGATTTAGGATTTGGAAGGATGTTCCAACTATAGAGGATGAAGTATAGAGAATTCTAGAGTGCGTGGATGTTGAATACTTTTAGTTAGATGAAAATTCAAACAAATAAGTGTTTATTGTAAACTAAATAGAATGATAGATAGCAAAGAAATTAGGTTCTATTAAGTTTTATGTTTATATATAGACTAATGATAAAACAAATGTAATATATAGATATTCATGAATTTGGTTAATCATGAATATGATTAAACTTTTGTCCAAAACACCTTCTTTTTGGGAATAATCTTTGGATTTTTAACATTCTGCCATATCATTTTTCATTTTGATATTATTATAAAAACAATCAATAGATGTAAGAGGCAACCATTATCATATAATGGCCCCAAATATATATTATTATGATACTAATTACTTTTATTGAATAATTTGAATGTTCTTGTTCATGATGTTGTTATGTCTCCTAAAGGAGCAAGTTTCAAATTCTATTTGTGTTTTTATTTATTTATTTTTAAAACACAAAATTAATAGCTGACATCGATACTTATGCCAATGAAATGTTGCTAAGTTGTCTACCATGTACCGGTAATTGAGCTTGCTACCCTATTTGAGCTTGAAGTGTTTTTGTCAAGAACAATAGATCGTAGTCTGATTGGTCTAACAACAACATAAGGAACCAAAAATCTTGGAACCATTCTAAAAAGAGCTATGGGAGGTCCCGTAGTGTAGAAAATTTAAATTTTGTAATGGCATTTTGGCTTCATGTACGACATTCTTATGTGGATGAGTCATCATGGAAATATGTTAAAAAAAATTAATAAGTCATTCTATATTTACCATAATAGCATAACCTACGTTTTCGTTGACTTGGTAAAATAAAGAGTTAAAGAGAAAATAATCACATGACCATATTAACCTTAATAGAGTCATTTTTTGGCTTACCTGAACATGTGGATAATTTAAAAATTACAATGACATTTTTGGATCATATATCACATTAGATCATAAATAAGGGATTGCAATAAAAGACTGTAAAAAAAAAAAAACAAAAAAAAAGAAGATAAGAGTTACGATCTTATTCACATTTTTAACTAAAACTAAATAATAATAATTAGCATAGTTGACTATGCTGCATATTGTTCAAGTATTGTTCGGATATAATGACTCCATTTGATTGAGATATATAGATCTTATTAAAAAACCATAAAGATAAGAAAAATATAAATTACCCAGCCAACATTACAAAAAAAAAAAAAAAAATTATATTGCCAATATTAAAAAACAAATGTATAAAATATATATAGATTGATATTGTAACTATAATTGTGAAAGAAATGCTTTAATATGTACAAATAGCTAAAAAGTTTAAATATTATTGTTTTCGACAAATATCTTTTTGTCTTTTCACGGTTTATTTCATGTAATGGTTTTGGTCGTCTTGTACATCTTATATCTTCTTTCTTCTTCAAACCTTTCAATATTCCCATGGCCTCGCAGATATTAATCACAACATTTTCGTTATCCACAACCACATTTTGTGTTGTAAATTCAAATATTTATTTGCTACACTTCCTCGTCAACTTCTCCATAGAGTGTTGTATGACTTTATGAGTAGAAGCTTGGAATGTTATCCTTAAAAATTGAGATTGGATCCTTTGAACCCATTGACTAACATCTTATTTCATTTATTGGTTTTCTTTAATCAATACATGTACACTTTTAAACTCTCTTGTCCATCTTTCTAAAATGTACTTCTTAGGAATGTTCATTATGTCATGACTAATGAAAACTTTTAGTACATGATACATAAAATACCCATTCTCACAAACTTGCTATAGCTACAGCTAATGAACTCTTTACTTGGGTCACAATACACTTTAAACTCTTTATCTTTTGAAGTATGAAGGAAAACAACATATTCATGTGGGGTTTGAGTCTCGTCATTCATTTTAAACATCACTTTTAATGCATGTTGAAGTTGAGTTTTGGGAAGTTCAAAAGTTGGTGGCATGTACCATTGTGATGCTTATTGTAAAAAAGAAAAATCTGATAATTCCACTGGAGGTACTTTTTATTGAGCTTTAAACTCCATCTCTAACTCTTTCTCGTGCTTTTAATCAACCACTCTATTAAAGTTTTTTTAAAAAAAGAGTTATATTCAAGTCATATTTCAACTAGTCTTTTAAGTCACTATTCAAGCTTTGACTGAATTGTGTGTTTCTTATGCCTAACGTAAATGTATATTTCATATAGCATCTTGCTTATTTCTTATTCAAACTACACTTCTCAAGTAAAATTTTCCATTCTTTTTTAAATTTAGTTACCTCACCGTACTCAAATACACTTTTTAAATTGTATAAAAAATGTAGAACCTTCTTTCATTCGCCAACCTAAATGCTTGATTCTATTTTGATTTAAACGCGAAGTGCATGACCCATGTCTTGTATTAGGCCAGACTCGCTGCAATGCATTTGCCATAGCAAAGTCTTGGTTTATGAAAAACTATTTGAGACCTCTTACCAACATGTGTCTTCAAAAGAGTTTCAAACAACTAAGAAAATTAATTTGGAGCCTCATCATACATAAGAGCACCCTAAAAATACCATTTTTCTATGATAGTTAAAACCAACGAATGCAACAATTGGTCTTAATTGTTTTTAGTGTTATATGGAGTGTCAAAAGTTACTGTATCTTTAAAATTAACATAATCAACAATCTTTCTTGAATCAACCTAAAATATATTGGCGACTAATTCGTCACTATCAAATTGCATAGAAAAAAAAATTTAGGATCTTTTATTTTTTAGTCTTCAGAGTATTTTAGAATATTTCCCAACTTGTCATATGCCATACATTTTTCTCTCCTTGATCGTAAGTAAATTATTTGGTCTTTTATGATGAGCTCAAGCTTTGCTCTCCCATTTGCTTCTTTATATAATAACTCATGTGTTGCTCTAAGAGTAAGTCCTAAATCACTAGCCAACTCAATTGCCAAGCCATAAGGTCCACTCATTTCTCTATATGATCTTAACATATGACGAGTCTTTGGAGGTTTAAGTTCAAGATTGTAAAAGTTTTTATCTTACATTTCCCTCTCTATCTGTCAAAAACTAAGTTCACTTTTACTTGGCATTGTGATCTTATGTCCCAAAGATGAACACTATCAATTATCCATTTACTTCTTTTCTTTTACCTTATTTGCAATGCACATAAACTAGATTAATAGTCACATCATCTTTTTTAACTTCAATTACTAATATTTCCTTATGGCGAACCAATAGATTCTCCATACTTCTTACAAAATTCCTAAGCTTTCTCTAAATTATCAAACCCCTCTGAACTTTAGGTTGTCCATCATCTCTTTCATTACTAATCTAACTAGTGCCTTACAAAAGTAAACAGACAAAAAATAATTACCCAACTATCCTCAGAAAATATACAAGAAACTTATAATCACAAATTTCTACAATGTTAACATACAAACAAAGCACTAAACCATAAAGATAAAAAAAAACAAACTCACCATCGATGGAGTTGATAACGTAGGGGAGACTAGTTCACTATCTATAGCAAGAAAGTGAGTCAAGGAGAGAAAATGTTTGGAGATTATTTCACTATTCCTCTTGAAACATCTAACCATAATCATAGCACAAAATTTAAAATTTAAAATTTAATTTTTCTAACTTAAGAAATAATATAAAATGAAAGTATATAATCAATTTTTTTTCAATGTTCCAAAGATTCTTAATTTTTTTTTTTGGTAATTAAGTGTAATTTGGATTAATGGGAGGAATAAATATTTACATCATCTTGGGGGCATACCCCGTATTACAATTATGTAGTAGTGAAAGGAATTCCCCAACTATTATAAAAATCTATATTTACATTAGAGGCATTTTTGACAAAAGAGTAAGAGCATCTAACTTTAACTTCATGCATGATCGCCTTAATGATTTTGGAGACTGATGGAGTGAGACCATTAAAGACTTCAGTATTCCTCTCATTCCAAATGTGGTATACTGTAGCCGCCCATGCAAGCTTGCAAATTCTTTGATGCAAACTACTTCCACTAAATTTTCCAGAAGCCCAAACTACTTCCTCTCTCCATGGCTGGATAGGTTTGGATATGTAACATCTTTGCATGATTGATTTTCTTACCTCGACTGAAAATGGACATTAGAAGAATATGTGGTCTATGGTCTCGTTGCATTGCCCGCTTAAAGCACATAGAGGGTCGATATTCACACCGCAAGCTGCTAGTTTATCCTTGGTTGTAAGCTTTTCCTTAATAGCGAGCCATAGGATGAAACTATGCCGAGGGATATGATTAAGAAACCATAAAAGAGTGTGCCAAGGTACTTTAGGAGCATGTAACTGAATTGCCTCCCAAATGGCAACTGCATTGTAGCATTTTATCTTTGAGGCTATCCATATAAACTCATCTTCCATAGCTTGGTTGGGTAGATAATTTAATGGACTATCAAGGATAATCTCACGAAGTTCCCAAGTGCTTGGAAAAGACCACTGCTATTGCATATTATGGATCACACTTGATACCTTAGCATTTCTTGGCAAACCAGCATCATATGCTATTTTTGGACCATATTTGGGAATGAGGGGACCTTTAGGATGCCAATTTGAGTACCAAAGAGAGATGGAGTCTCCATTGCCTACCTTATATTTGGAAATAATAATTGACTCCCTTCGAAGTTTGAGTAGCTTCCTCCAATTCCAAGAACAATCGGATGGGGCCTTGATTTCCCAAAAGCACCTTCCTTTGAGGAGGTTGGTCTTGCACCATGTTGCCTAAAGGGATTGGTTGTTGGAGCATAGAGTCCATATATGCATATATACTTTAGCAGGGAAGCCTTGTTCCATTCATGGATTTTTTGAGTACCTAAGCCACCTTCATTTTTTGGCGAGCACTTATCATACCAAGCAACCTTGCTTCCCCATTTTTTCATTTCAGCACTTGACCATAGAAATCTTCTTAGGACTTGCTCAATGAAGTTACATACCTTTTTTGGAAGAATGAAATGGAGGCTCCAATATATTGAATACTAAAGAGAATGGATTTGATAAGCACTAGTCTTTCGGCATAAGAAAGGCACTTGGAAGTCTAGCTTGTCACTTGTTTTATTATTTTTTCAATAAGCTCCTTGCAATTCTCAAGCTTGAGTTTAGTTGAGATGAGAGGGACCCCTAAGTACTTGACCGGTAGCTCCGTAAGTTGGAACCCTAGAATGGAGCAAAGGCTTTGCTTCTCTTCTTGGTTAATTCCTGAAATGTGAACTTTGCTTTTATTTCCATTTGGCTTAAGCCTCGAGTATTTGTGGAACTCTTGTAAGACCTCTTGAACAATCTGAAATGTGGAGCTTGTTGGGGCACATAGTATAAATAGATTGTCTGCAAAACATACGTGGGTAATAGTCGGCCTGATGCACTTTGGATGATAAGAGAAGTGGCCTTCATTAACAAGTTTGGTAAGCAACCAAGAGAAGAATTCCGTAACCAATAAGAATAAATATGGGGAGAGAGGGTCGCCTTGCCTCAATCCTTTAACTCCTAGAAAGTAGCCTTCTAATGCTCTATTCATAGAAATAGAGAACTGAGGAGATGTAATGCAACCTTCAACCCATTTTTGGAACCTGGTGGGCAAGATTCTTAATTAGTGTCTCTTAAATATATATATGCGTGTGTTTGCCAGGCTATACATACATTCCAAGCATAAATTATTGCAGAAATTCTATGAATAGAAATATATATAAATGTATATTTCTATGGCAGAAGTCAGAGTAAAGAAAAAAAAAAACAAAGAAAAAAAATAAAGAAGCAAAATAATAAAAAAAAACATAAAAAAAAACCGCCCATCAAAAAGATGAGTTGTCTCTCATATTTGCTAGCCACTTTGGCAACACAATACCATGCTCATTATTAAAATTATTTTAATTACACTTGTTGTATATGTATATATATTTACACATTTGATAGATATTTTCTATTTAAAAGACATGAAATAATCAGAAAACAAAGATCAAAGAAGAATAAGCACATAAGCCAAAGATCTAAATTTGATAGCAAATTGGAGAATTTTGTACCATTCTAAGAAATAGAACAAAAGAATATCATAAATTGTTTTGTAGTCATCTCAATTAAATAATTCAAATAATAATATCACCATGACCTAATTTTAGGTGTTAACATATATAAACTATTGATAACTGTCTAATTTACTATATATATAAGAATTAGTATATTCTCTCCTATGATTTATATTTTCTTAAATTAGTTTTCTAAGTTAAGTCCTAGGCTATGCACATATAAAGATCTCGAATGTACTCTTGTAAATATACAAACAGATTTAACATAATTGTTCTCTTCTCCAAAATCATGTCTATTTTTTATTTCAACATGGTATCAGAATCATCAAACTCTGTGTTTTAAAGTCCTTTATTTGGTGTATTCTTAACTAGAAGCTTTGTTGATCACATCATTACTGCCGCATCTGTTTTGTCAAATTGTTAATTGTTTGGCTTTCAACAAGTGTCCAACTAGGAAAATTTTCATATATTTAGCATTCTTTTCTTCAAATGAAACACCTTGTCACGCACTGCCAAACGCTGAGTTAAGTTGACCAAAATTCTATCAAAACTTTTCTCCCAGCCTCTACCTTATTCTCAAATTACCTACCAATTCTTAACTGTATAGTTACCAAACTACTATCTTATCAAATCACCTAATTACCAAATGGCCACCTTACCAAATACTAAATCACAAAATCAATTTTGTCTGCCTACATTTTCTAATTTCATAATTACCAAATTGCATAATTCCTAAACTATCACCTTATCAGCCGATTCAAGCATCTTTAGGCTTCTTCTCGATTCGTTTAGATTGATTCCTAGAGTTTTTGTTCTGATTCTGAATTTGATATCTATTTCTGCATATTTTATCATTTTAGTATAATTTTTTTTTCACCATGACCTCTTAGAATGATGTTCGTTACCTAGCTGACACTGTTTTTGATGGCACCAATTACAATATTTGGGCCTAATAAATGTCTGTGTTTTTTATTAGGCACAACTCTGGAGGCATCTCACTAATGAATGCCTTAAGCCTCAAAAAGCAAACAAAGAAACACAAGAAGATTTTGATAACCACATTAAAGATTGGGACAGTGTTCACTGCAAAATCACTTCTTGGTTCACCAATACACCTAGTCCTACAATTTAGAGCCTTCTTCCCAAGTTTTGAAATGCTCATACTACTTGGGAGTTTTAGCCAATCGGTATAATTATACCAGTAATGCTACTCTATAATTCCAATTAGAGTCTATATTTTATCAAATGTGGCAAAAGCTAATTCAATTGATAACCGATTATCATGCTTAAGTCCATAGTCTTTATAATTAACTTTTTCGAGCAGATCCTTCTTTCAAGGATGTTGAGTCTATTCAACTTTTTGCAACATATTACTTACCAAAAAAAAAAAACTTTTTGTAACATATAGAGATTAGCGCGAATTTATCTATTTCATAATGGGGATTTGGGATGATTGCGAGACAACTCGAGCTTCTTTTTTATATTGTTCTCCTCTCTATCTCTTGAAGTTACTCTTATTAAACTTTTTTCTGCGGATACTTGTCAGAAGATGCATCAATTGCAGAATCCAAATTTAGTCATAGCTAGTACTCATGTTGTTTCTCCTATTATCGATCCCACTATCTCTACTGCTTCTTCAACTTCTGCTGCATCCACAAAGCATAACAAAATTATTAAGTGTGCTAATTATAAGAAAGCAGACTATCATATTAGTGAATGTCATAAACTCAAGGCTAAATGTTCTAATTATCAGGCTACTTCTCTATATCAAACTGCTGCTACATCTTCTGAATAACCATTTGTCTCAAGCTTTGCTACCTCTTCATCCTTTACTATTGTTGATGTTAAGGCTATAATCTACCAAGTTATCGCTCGTTCTTCTCCTTCCTTGTTTGCTACCATAGGTATGTCTCCCTGGTATATTAATTTCGCTTATTGCAACCACATGATTTTTGACTTTACCTTAGTTTCCCATAAGTAGTCTTTTTTATAAGTCCCATTAATTCGTACTACTATTGGTTCTCACATGTAAGTTAGTCATGTTGGTTCTATCACTAGTCATAATCTTTGCATACCTGGTACTTACCTTAATCCAAATTTATCCTTAAATCTTCTCTCTGTAGGTCAACTTGTTAAGCTTAGTTATATTGTTAAATTTTCTAATAAAGGGTATGCTGTGCAGGATCCACTGACAAACCAGTTGATTAGGACAGGGTGTAAGGTTGATCGCCTACTTGAGCTTACTTTCTTGCATCTTCTCAGTCCTTCTTCACCAGTTTCCCAGCCTGTTATTGCTGCCACCACTACTTCAAGATTGTGGCATTTTTGTCTTGGCCATGCTTCCTTGTCATCTGTTCGTTTATTGTCATCCAAAGGCCATTTAGGCCTTGTTAATTTTTCATCTTTTGATTGTTTACTATGTCAATTAGGAAAACAAACTGCTTTACCATTTAATAAAAGCGATTCTATTTCTGTTGCACCTTTTAATCTTATTCATTCTGATGTTTAAGGACCTGCACTTCTTGCCACTAGGGGGAGTCATTATTTTGTGATTTTTGTTAATGAATTTTTCCAGTACACTTGGATTTATTTATTATATAATCGATTTAAGTTACCTAAACTTTTTGATACTTTTCACAAAATGACTCAGACTTAATTTTTTTCGTAAGATTATGATCTTACATTCTGATAATGCTATGAAATATAAAGATAATTTCATCCTTGAAAATCTCCAACATAATGGGTCTTTTCCTTGGTTATCTTGTCCTTATACATCCCAGAAGAATGGTTGTGTTGAACAGAAACATCACCATGTTTTAGATGCCATTCACTAACTTTTTATTTCTACTTTCCTACTTGAAACCTTCCGGATAGAGAAGCCACTCTCACAACTGTTTATACAATTAAAAAGTTTCTTTCTACTAGTATTTCAAATTGCTCTCATTATGAGCATTTGTTTGGGAAGGTACCCGATTAATCTTGTCTTAAAATTTTTGGTTGTGCTTATTTTGTCATTTTTTCCCAACATGAGCATACCAAATTTGAGTCTTACTCTCGCTTGTGTTTCTTTCTTAGCTATGGCATTGACTAAAAAGGCTATTGAAAAAATACGTGAAACACTAGTATTAAACAATCAGCCAAACCAACACATACAAAAAAATAAAGTGACACAATGATTTTAACGTGGAAACCCAAATTAGGAAAAATCACAAACTTCTTTCATTATATAAGTTGAGTTACAAAGTTACAACCACAAAGTTACGCAATCGGCACCCCCTCGATCCCTTGTGTTGAAGCTTTGCTCGTATTACAATGGTGAACCCTCACTAACGAAAGACCAATCTTCAAACCCTTGAAGATTACGAACACCAAAGTGTGAAGTTATTTGACCGACCCTAGAAAGTGTTTCGGGTTGTACCTCTCAAGTGCAAGAGGGCAGTCGTAGTTTTAAAACTCGGTGAGTATCGAGGTCGAATCCACAGGGAAGGCTTTGTTAAAAGCTCAAGACTTGTTCTCTTAATTAGTAGGTGAACCTAAATTAATTTAAACTAATTTTTTAGCAACTCAAACTTTTGTTTTCGATTCTAAATGAAAGAAATTTGATTTAATTTTAAAATGCAAACAAAGCATCTACTCTAAATTCTAAAGCGAATAAATCAACTCATAAATTAAATTAAATAACAGGCACAATACTAAAAAGGTTCTTGATCCAACTTTCAAGTCCGGGTAGTTCACTACTTTGCCTTGGGGTGTGTTTGTTTGAAGAACAGGGTTTAATTTGAAAAGTTTTGAAAATGTTATAATCAAAGGTCAGTACCAGTGATCTCAAGCGGATATGGTTAAAGACCTTTGTTTCCTAGGGTTTTTCAATTAAACTCCAAAAATTAATAAAAATCTAATTTTTAATACTATTCGAAAGTATTTGATGATTGGTTACGAAAATCCATACCAGTGATCTCACACGGATTTGGTTAAGGTTTTTCATATTCGAATGTTTTCGAAATAGAAAAAAATAGACTTGTGAAAGGTAAATCCCTTCGCGAAAGGTTTCGCAACCTACGCGAAGGGTTTCGTAACCTACGCGAAAGGTTTCGCAACCTATGCGAAGGGTTTCATAACTTACGTGAAAGGACTACGAACACCCCAAGGTTTTTCGTGAACTACCCTTCCTTGATTCGTTGAATCAAGATTATGGTTTTACGCTAAAACTACTTTAAGCATCTTAAAAACAATCAAATAGCATTCAATCATACGAAAAGAGAATTGAAACAAGCAAAACATGATATTACGAAACAAATCGAAATAAAACGAAGTAGATTAAAATGCAACTTACAACGTAAAGCGAATGTAAAAGACGAAGTGAAGAATCACTACAAAGACGATGATGAAAGCTCTAACAAAAACCATGAATCCACGCATGCAAGCTTAAAACCTAATCTAAAAACTCTCAAAATTCTATTCTAACACTCAATTGAAGGTGCAAAATTAAAAAGGGGCTTGTAAATCACGGATGGTCCCGACCGTCTGGAGAGGGGGTCGGGACCGTCTGAAGTTTTGAACTTTCTGTGGTCCCGACCGTCTAGTTTTTCCTTCTTTGCTTTCTTTCCTTCTCTTGGTTGGGTCTTTGGGCTAGTCTTTTCCATCGAAGATGAGGTTCGAACCATGACTTTTTCTTTGTCTTCTTGGCCCTCTCCATAGCTATAAACTTCGACATCCTTGCCCTTTTTCCTACAAATAAAATAATAAAGGTATAAGTAACACAATAACACTAAAACTTCAACTTTACTTATTTTAATACATGAATAAGTGTTGAGTTAGGGAGTTTGTAATTACACTTTTCAAGTGTAATCATTATTTAGCTAAGAGATGAAGAGAATTGTTGAAGTAATGTAGTAGCTTTTTGTCTCACGTTCTTTGTCTTGTAGAAACCCTAGGAGAAGATCTCTATTTATAAAGCACTCTAGTAATCCAATCTCACATAGGATTGTAAAGTTTGTTGCTTCCAAAATCTTGTTGCTTTCAAAATCTTTTAGGAAACTTTCCAATCTCCTTGAATATTAGGAAACCTTCCTTAAAATATCTTCATCCTTGTATTAGGAAAGCTTTTTTAAAGTATCTTTAACTTTGCATTAGGAACTTTCCAAAAAACCTTCAAACCTATACTTTTGACATCTTAGCTAAATGCTTAAAAATACAAGTTTGAAATTATTATTTTATCATCACTAATTTACTAATTACAGAAATAAAACTAACAACTATCATTGCTATGATCCCATTTCAAAACACCTACGCGTTTCTCGCCATGTTCAATTCTTAGAACATCACTTATTTAATGATATGATCAAGCTTCCCTTTAACTTTTCTCATCCTCCACCTATTTTTTACTGACCCTTCTATTGTTCTCTTTCCAGATACTAACTCTTATGATGCAGGTTCCTCTAGCTCTCAAGGTGACCACTCAACATTCTCACCTAATCCATCCGGCATGCTTGTGGATTCTTCACTTCCACCTCCTGCTCCCAAGCCTTTCCCTATTATTCCTTCTCCACCACCCTCTTTATCACTTGATTTGCGTCATTTCACCCGGGTAAAAGCTATTCACTCTCATCTTCATAGCTTCCATTGTTATTCTGCTATTACTTCTCTTTATGAGTCTCGCTCTTATTGCGAGGCCACTTCTGACTCACTTTGGTAGCAGACAATGAATGAAGAACTTATTGCTCTTCTCTATTCATACGTGAAACCTAGTTGACCTACCTCCTCACAAAGCTACAGTAGGGAATAAATGAGTTTCTAAAATTACGATTATAGTAGATGGATCAGTGGATTGTTACAAAGCTCGTTTGTGGCAAAAGGCTTTACTTAGGATTATGGCATTGGCTATGAGAAGACATTCGCTCCAGTTGCTTGCCTTACTTCGTTTCGTCTTTACTAGCCGTTATAGCTATTAGGTAATGGTCTTTATTTCATATGGATATGAAAAATGCCTTCTTTGATGGTGATCTCATTAATGAAGTCTATATAAAGCATCCTCTTGGCTATGCTCACCTTTCTCTGAAAGTTTGTCGCATTCACAAGGCACTATATGGTCTTAAACAATCTTCTTGGTCTTGGTTCTCTAAGTTCTGCTCTGTTCTTGCCCAGCAAGGGTTTGCTTCCAGTGCCTATGATTTTGTCTTGTTCATTCGTCACTCTTCTACTAGTATCACTCTTCTACTACTTTATGTTAATGAAATGGTTATAACTAGCGATGATCTCTTTAGCATTCAGGCACTTCAGCTGTTTCTTAGCCAACAGTTTAAGATGAAGGATTTGGGCATCCTTGTTATATTTAGGGTCTTGAGGTCACCTTTAGCTCCCAGGATATTATCTTTCTCAGGTTAAATATGCTTCAGATCTTCCTTCTCGTGCTGGTCTGATTGATAATAAAACTATCGGCAACCCTTTGGAGCCTAACATAAAGCTACTTGCAATTGATGATGAACTTGTATCAGATCCAACTCTTTATCGATAGTTTATTGGGAGTTTCATTTATCTCACTGTGACTCACCCTAACATCTCGTATGCTGTCACCTTAGCTATCAGCTTATATATAAACCTCGCTTTACTCATTATGCTGCAGTTTTTTAGATTCTAAGGTATATTAAGAACACTTTATTTCATGGGCTTCTCTTCTCATCCTCCTCCCAGTTACAGTGGCATGCCTTCTTAGATGTTGATTAGGCGAATGATTCTACTGATTGTCGTCCTACCAGTCGTTATTACTTCCTTCTCGACTTCATTTATCTCTTAGCGTAGTAAAAAGCATTGCTCGCTCTAACACGAAGGTTAAATATCGTGCACTTGTTGACACTAACTTTGAGTTACTCTTGCTTTGCTGGCTCTTTACAGATATAGGTTTCTTTTTCACCAGTAGTACTCCTCTAAATTGTGACAATACTAGTGCCATTTAAATTACCAATAATGATGTCTTTTATAAGCGTATGAAGCATACAGAGATCGACTTCCATTTTATTCGACACCACGTCAAGCAAGGCATGCTCCAGTTGCACTATATTTCCTTTGTCGACTAGCTTGCTAACATCTTTACCAAATCTCATCCTCCAGATTGTCATCGTGAGTTGTTTCCAAACTCAAGTTGGCATCTTTTTTACCACTTTAAGTTGAGGGGGGGGTGTTAACATATATAAATCATTGTTAGCTATCTGGTTTACTATATATATATATAGGCATTTGTATATTCTCGCCTATGATTTGTATTTCCTTAAATTAGTTTTCTTAGTTTATTTCCTAGGCTATGCATATATAAAGCTCTCAAATGTACCCTTGTAAATTTACATAGACTTAATACGATTTTTTCTTCTCTAAAATTTTGTCTGTTCTTTATCTCAACATTAGGGTTATCCAAAAATCAAAAATTTCAAAGGAACCTAGTAATCAAACAACCAAAAAAGAATAAACACACAAGCACAGAGTCGAAATAAAAATAATAGAAGGTTACAAAAAAACATAGAATAATTAAAAGACAAGGATTAAAGACACCAAAGATCATGAATTGATGAATCCAAACTTTCTGTTCCATTGAAACAACTTAAGAAATGAAATGTTGAATATTTGAAGAACAACGATGCAGTTAGAGAATGATTAACTTGAAAAGTGAAAAAGCCCAAGGCCGTACCTATACCCCTATAAGGGGTAAGACTTTCTTCTTTAGCCACAACACTGTAAAGGGTGGTGAAGGCAAAACTTGTAATTCCAAAGTGATTGACCGTATAGAGAGTCAGGGATAGAAAAATATGAGTCGACGAGCGAGACGAGAGAAGATTTTTTTTTTATTTTTTGATTAAAAATTAGTTTTAATTAAATTAAATAAGGATCGTAGATCTTTTAAAGAAAATCCAATGGTTGATTTTTATACTTCAATCGCTGAAGTGCAGCCCTAGGGAACCTATTTGTTTCTAGGCAATAAGCACTTCATTCTTTAACTATAGTCTTGAAAGGCTATTATTTTATACATTTGCTTACAATAGAGGGCTAGTGTATATACTTTTTTTTGGTGGTTAATTTTTTGGTTACTTTATTGTTTATTCTATCCAACTTCTTTTTTTTTTTTTGACAATAAACAAAACATATAATTAAGGGTTCGTTTAGTAATTCTGCCATTTTTCTATTTATATTTAATTAATTGTTTATATTTTTTGATTAATGTTTTTATTGCCATTTTTTCTTGAAATGAATACTAAAATTGCTTGAAAATACAATTTTGATTAAAGTAATTAATTTTTATTTTCATAAAATATTTAATTTTTAAATTTTTAAAAATTAATTGGATTCAATAAAAAATATTTTATATTAATTAATTAATTAAATTAAATTAAGTTAAGTTAAGTTAATATTATTTATTAAAAATTATTTAATTCAATAAAAATAAAATATATTAAATATAATTTAATTATGTTATTTATTAAAAAATAATTTAATAAATTAAATTGACTATTAATTTAGTTCTATAATTTTAGTTTAATAAAATATTTGAATAAAATAATTCATTTAAATATAATGCAACAAAAAATGAATAGCGTCAAAATTGGCAAAATATTTATAAAAAAAAAAAGAGAATGAAAATACTTTTTTATTTACATTTCTTTTTTGGTTTAAAGTTTTATTTTATTTTGTTTTGGAAACAAAAAAAATAAAAAATAAAAACAAGTAACAAGCACGTTTTTTTTTTTTTTTTTTTTTTTTGCAAGTTTTCGAAAATCCATAAACATGAATAGAAAAACTGTTGATATAAACGTTACAAAATCGAGCTTAATTATTTAAATTCATCAATTATCTAATACATATTTAGGCTTCTCACATGCTTCTCTCACCAACTCTGTAGATACTTTCTTAATAAAATACTTATAAAACAACAATAAATTACAAAATAAATCTTGAAAAACACTCTTAACTTCCTAATTACAAAAAATAATATTCTAGAGATATTTTACGATCAAAATACAATTCGTTGGCAAAACAACTCTAATATGATTCAATTTACTCACCTATTCTACAATGTTGAAGTAAGTAACAGCTTCTACCATCAATACTTACGAAAAACATTAATAACCTCTGCTCTTGGTGAAAGCTCAACTTCTTCCGTACCCTCTGCAATCCAAGCCACAACAGCTTTCCGGCTGTTCGCCCTCCATGCTCTCCATCAATAATAATAATAATAATCACTTCATATAATAAAGGTGATTCCGTTCTATTGCCAGTAAACACGACCCAGTGTGCTTCCTTATAATTCTTCCTTTTGTCATTTGCTGCATCAGCTCCAAGACTATTTACGTGTAATGTCATTATCAATATAAATCGACATATAAGTATAATTTTTTGTCATGAAAATAATCAACTCAGGGTCCTTATTCAATTTATCAAACACACTTTCCCTTCTCGCAACCCATAGTGTTCAACGAGTTGCTATCACATCCTTTGAACACATCTTCAACAATCACTTTATCTATCAATTTCCTAATCCAATTCCTAACATTGCGTAGACTTACGTCAGATGCTCTGCCACAAGGGATACGTCCCTTAAATTTGTACACTTGTTTCCTCATTTACTTATGATCTGTTTCACAACTTTTAACCTCTTTCAAATTTTTCGACTTTCGATTTTTATTCTAAAAGTTGAGTATTTTATCAAATATATAGTGAAGTTTTCATCAAAATGTTGAATATTTTATCAAACGAATTAAGAGTTACTATACATACAAATGTTATGGCGTTTTTCAGTTTTCTATAAAAAGTTGAATATTTTACGAAATGCATAAAAATTTAACTTTTCACCAAGTTTGTAAATTTGGAAAAAAAGAAAAAAAAGAAACTAGAAATTTTTTGGTCGCTAAACAGCCCAAGCCCTTATTAGAATTCTCTTGCTGAGCATTCATTCAATAATAGAGTGCTGCAAGTATTTTTTGAAATGTCATTATCAAAATTCGCTAACTTTATTCTAATATATAGTTTACTTTGACGTTAGTAAATCACATTTTGAATTATTTTATCATGTTAAATTGTGAATTTATATAAGAAAAAAGAAAACGAAAAATAAGAAATTATAAAATTAATTTATTGAGAAGGTGATTTTTAACCTAACTAATCAAATATTGGTACTGGAAATTTTCTTTCTTTTTTTCTCCCCCCCCAAAAAAAAAAAAAACTCTTGACCGAATACACCATTAAAAAGTCAGAGCATTATTGATTTCCAAATGGGTTCCAAATATATATATATATATATATATAAATCTATATATGCACAAAGCTAGTACATTTGTCCAAACGATTACTTAATTAAACCAGCTTCGAAATTTTGGTGGCATTTTCTTTCTTTCCATTTCGATGAATTATATTACAATAAGATTGAGGTCCTTACCATTTCACACCACCTCTTCAAAAGAAAAAGTAATGACTAAAATGTGTGTCCAATTGTCTACACGCAAAAAATTAAAATAATAAAAATAAAGCTATTCTAATAAAAATCCAACACGTATAATAATATTCAATAAAGACACGGTTAAGTTTTTGTGTTAAAAATAATATAAGACTTAGTTTAAAAAAAAATTAAATATTTAGTAGTCATTTTTTTAATTCTTTGTTCATTTGACATTTTTATCTTTTGTAATTTAAAATATAAGAAAGTAATTTTGATCATTTAAAAAAAATTAAAAAAACTGAATAACTAGATGTTAATATTTAAATTATTTTTTTTTCAAAGGAAACCTAAGCGTTTTATATTGACCAACAAGTGTCAATATAAAATTAAATGAGTATATAATAAGTGTATGTTACTTTTAAAAAAAGTTCATAAACGTCTCCTTTTTCCTTTTTATTATTTTAATAACTTAACGTAAACACTCTTAACGATATGAACTTTTTTATGAGGTGATGAAAAGGGAGAATATACTAATACTCAACGTAACCCTAGACGTTTATGCCAAGATTTTAATTAAATACCTGAATTTTAATTGCTTTGAATTTAGCTCAAAAACATTTTAAACAGATTAAATTTAAAAACGGCTATGTAACAAAATTATAAAATATAAAAGAATATGTGTTTTTGGATCTAAATTCTTAAAATATCTCTCAATGCATCCTTAAACTTCATAAATTATTTTCAAACCAAAACACCTTAGGTACTGTGAAAGATTATGCCACCTTGTAATATGGTATAAAATTATATTAAATATTCTTGTGAACGATTTTAAAGTACATAGGTGATGGCTTTTTAGATAAATAATTTAAAATGATTGAAAAAAAATAATATAAGGAGAGAATTATAAAAAAAAATAATAAGTGAATTAAATATACCATTTTTTGGATTGCGTTGCTTGCCAGGACAAGCTTTCCAGTGAAATGTCCTATCATAGTACCGTGCCTCTACTCCTTTCCTTCCAGAAAGGCAGGCTTGAAATCTTATATTCATTCGTACTCAACTTAGGCTAAGCACTTCACTTACCGTTTCACCAAACGAAGCCAGTAATCTTACCAGTGAGCACCTTACTGCAATATTGTACTTTTTATAATATTCAGCAACACTTAGCGAGCATCTAGCGAGCCATCCAACAAGTCTCCTATGCATCTGTATATCTCTTAGCTTTTGTTAGTGAATCCTAACAATTCCCAATGAACTATTGTGTTGTTGTATCATACTGCGAGGGGTAAGAGCCCCACACCCCCCCAGCCTTCTCTGCATTTCAAAAAACCAATGTGAATCAAAAAGGGGCAAATGATTTCGTTTCACTCATTATATTGCACTTCGCTAAAGTATTTACCTTTTACCAGTACCTGAGTATAATGAGTATGAAGCACGACTCTAATAATATATCATGTATAGTGTGATTTGCAATGTCATGTAATATTATGTCATGGTGACAAGACATGATATGACATTGTGAGATGTTGTAGACCTTGATTAACACAAGTGTATAGGCCCTCATAGGTAGCAATTTAAATTTATCGGTAGAGTACCGGTTGTTCTTTCCACAAGACAGAATAGTTAAAACACTCAACTCATTCTCGTACTTTGATAATCCAATAATTTCTATTTTTATAATTAAGTAATTTTGGAAATAGATATGGTGGAATGGAAGATAAATAAAATTATTAGGGTGAGTTTGAAAATTTTGAGCTTATTGTGCTTATAAAATGTGTTGGGCTTAAGAATGTGAGAGTCACACAATTGGCCAATCGAGGAAGGTCTTGGGCACATGGAAGAAAGTTTCCGTGGATGTATGCAATGACGAGCACACGAGAGGAAGTTTCCGTGGGCGCACGCAATGGTGGGCGCATGGGAGGAACGCAATCGCAGGCGCTCGAAAGGTTGGGGGCCTGAGATTTTGCTGAGTCAATTTGATTTACACCTAGTCGTTTCTATTTCAGTCTTTTCAAGCTACCACAGAAAAGTGTATGAGGGGGAGATAGGCCACTGTTGCTAGCTTGCTCTCCAAGCATGTGTGTCTATATGTATATATAACGAAGGAGAGAGAGAGAGTTTGGTCAGAGAGAAGAAGAGAAAACTAGGAAGAAAGCTGAAAGAGACTAATGTTTGGTATGATGTTCATATCTCAACCAAACTCAAATTAATTTGTAGAAATGAAATTAAACTAATATTGAATACGTGTGTGTAATCAGTTTGTTGTTAGGATTAATAGTTTGGATAAACGGTCTACTCGAAATTTTTCGAAGTTACCGGTGAAGTTACAGATTTTGCTCAATTCACTGTTTCCTCTATTTCTTCACTTGAGGTAGGGATTTTATGTCTCTTACTCACATATATGATGTGTGGAAAAGATTAGAATGATATTAGCATGATTATTTTAAGTTTTGGATGAAATTTATGAGAGAAAATGGAGTTATATGCATATATATATAAATATATATACCTGTAATGAAGAAAATGGAATTTAATCCACATTTGAATCCATGACTAATAAAAACCCAAATTTTTGTTCCATTAATGCCTATAAGTTTTGTGACGATGTTTAAAAAACAGATTACAAGAATTTTGTTTCAAACCGAGCCAATTTGAGGTCCCAAATGGACAACCATGAGAGAATAGAAGAGTATCAAAAAATGATTATTGTCCAAACCTTTGGTGCACCAAACAATTTTCTGTTGGGCAACTACGATCTTAGGCGCACGAGACACTATTCTATTGGGCACCTACCATCTTGGGTGCATGAGACACTTTCCTATTGCGTGCCCACCATCTTAGGTGCACATGAAAAAACACAGTTGGGCACCCATCAACCCTTGTTCAAATTTCTAACCTAGTTTTATCTAGCATTTCCACCATGAATATATAAAGGTTTTAGAACTTATACTTTTGCATGATATTTAATTTATCGAGTATGTTTAATTTTGTGATCTTGAGAATGTGTTTAATGATTTGAAATGAAAGTAATTGTTATTCAATTTGTGATTTGAGGATACATGAATAATATAATAAATTTGTAATATTAGAACTTTTGTTGACAAGTGATGGTAAATGAATAAAACTTTGAATAAGAGAAGTAGACAGAGAAGAAAATAATAAATTTTAAAGTATTGTTGTTGATTGGAATATAGTTATGTGTTGTTTGAAAGTTTAAGATTGTGAAAAGATGACAATAGTTTTGAAAATTATAAATGAGATAAAATAACATTGAGATTGATATTGTGATATGGCGATGGAGGGTGTAGGAAAATAAGAAGAGTACAGAGATTACCATAAGGTTGAAAAACCCGAAACCTGTATAGGGATTAGTACTCATACTGGTAGGTTAGCAGCCTACAATATAATGTACATTGTAGCTAATCGTGGTCCTTAACGACGATGTACATTGTGACTAATCGTGGTCCTTAACGACGATGTACATTGTGGCTAATCATGCTCCTTAACGACAAAATATATTATGGCTAATCATTGAATGATGATGTTAATTGTACCAATCCTGTGGATTTAAAATGGAAATAAAAATATGACTGAAAAACAACGATGATGATGTTAAGAAAAATAATAATTGGATTACATATTAAGGTTTGTAATGATGACTGGTATTTGAACTTAAATATTGTACTATAATGATGTTGTGAGATATTATTCACCTGTTGGATTTTATTGACACTTGTTATTGGTGATTCATTATGATTAAGTTGAAGATGTTGATTTATTTGTGATGATTATACCACTTTTATTTTATTTTATTTTATTTTTTTTTGCTTTACATATCATATATGTTGATATTATGCATCGTGGATACAAATGGTTAGTGCTCACATCCTTACAGATTTTGCTGTAGGTTCAGAACGTAATGATCTAGGTGGGTAATGAATTAAGATAAGAGTTGTGGCAGACATTTACTTTTTAATTGCTTAAGTTTAATATTATTTGCAAGACTGTAATATTATTTTAATTAAGAAGATTATTTGATTAGATTGTAAAGACCATCAGGCCTATGTTATTTATTTTTGTAAGATATGTGGGAGCCTAGTATTATAGGTTGGTATCAAAACCTAGATTAGAATACCTACAGACATTAGGAGTCTTGCATTTCACATTGCATGTTTAAATGTTATATGGCATTTAATTGGACTTAATTTTGGAGATTAATAGCCTTGTTAAAATTTTAGATAGGGATGAAAAAAGGAAAATGCAACAATACCAAACCTCGACCAATTGATGAGGATATTGTGTTTCTTGATGATGATATCTTTATCAAAGTAGCAACTTAGTGTTTGAATGAATCATCTCCACAGAATGAGCCAAGGAGTTCGACAAAAACAACTCCATGTCATTAGCCGTAAGTCAGCCAGTGGTACCCTAGTATGGGATGTTTTATCAAGTTCCATATCTTGAACACTACCCATATTGGTACATAGTGCTCTATCAAGTCACTTATGTGCCCCAGTATGCATTTCCAGTGATGATAGTACATAACATAGCCATGATCCTAATCATTCCACAAGTAAACCCAATAGTGACCGCATATGTAGTGACAGCATAGAACACAAGTAGTCAAAGTACTGGCTCACAGGAAACCAGCTCCCGTGAGACAGATGAGAGTTCTAGCAGGGGAGAAGACCTACGAGGAGCTTATGGCAACTGTCACAAATTGGGATATATACGTATAGATTACCTTAGGTGTTGCTATTTGACATGCACATATTGTGATAGGAAAAGACATTCATGTAGGTACTGCCCTTATTGTTGAGGTTGGGAAGTGAAAGGGGGAAAATTTTGGAAAGACAATTCCCTTGATGAAGGTCAAATGGGTCATAGGGTTTTCAACTATTGCTATGTTATGTCTCTCTTTAACTTTAGTCGGTAGGATTATGTTATGTTTTCTTCAACCCTCGTCATGTTTGTTTAAACTAATGTGATGTAGGAACTGTTAATGTAATGAACTCTTTTGTGATAAAATTTTAATGTTCCAACTTTATAGGTTTATAAAATTATACTTTGATATTAAATAAAATTATGCTATGTTTTGATCCCATGAATTCCTATTAAACCTCATTATTCTATACTTTATTACTTTTAGATAAAAGATACCACCGTGAGGAATGGGAGTTAGAGGCCGGGATAGGGGTCACGGTAGAGGTCGAGGAAGAGGTAGAGAACAAGGGAGATGTTCTAATACACCATAAGGAGGTTTATGCACCTGCTCAGTAGGAACAAGATGCACATCTTGGTGTAGTGGCTGAGGTCTAGCCCAGTTTACAGCAAGAAGTCCCGAGGGAAAAAGATGGGCAAACCTGGATATCGGAGATCCTATAACCCATAGTTGTAGATGCTGGAACGATATTACAGTAGTTGGTGTTAACTGTGGCCGCAATAAACAAGTGAGCCCAAGTGGAGCCACAACCACAATTGCAAACTAGGTCGATATACTTGAGAGGTTCAGGAGAATGAAGTCTCTAACTTATGATGGTGTAGCTGATACGGATACCACTGAGCAGGTTTTGGATGAGTGTGAGAAGATATTAGTGACTATGGAGATCACATACCAATTAACTCGTATTACTTTAACCATATCTCGGCCAAGAAGGCAGGTGTCTGTTTGGTGGGCTAGCTTGAAGGATTCAAGGGGATCAGAGGGCCTTACTTAGGAGAGATAATTTTAAGGATCATTTCTTCCCGCAATCTTTGAGAGATGCTAAGAGGGAAAAATTTGCTAGTTTAATACAAGGGACCATGACAGTATTAAAATATGAGAGGAAATTTTTGGACCTGTCAAAGTATGCGCTTAAGCTTATCTCCACCACCCATTTAAACTATAAGAGGTTTGAGCAAGGATTGAGACCAGCTCTAAGAAATAGGATGGTGTTACTAGGTTTAGATGATTATGAGGCCCTGATTAATAGGGTAATGACAGTGCAGAGAGACCAGAATGAGATAAATAATATACAAAAAAACTATCATGGTAAGAGTATAGGAGCTCAACAAGAAGGCAGAAGCAGGAAAAGCTTAAGAGGTAGTTCGTCGGCCCTGCATGTTCAGTCGTCATACCAGGGAAGTAAAACAACCACACAAACTAGGAGATCATAGAGGACTTCTCAAAGATAGGTTACATACTTTAATTGTAGACAGCCAAGCCATAAAAGTACTGAGTGTCCCAAAGTTAGAAGACATATTGGATTAGCAGGACATATAAGAAGCGGACAGACCGAGAAAAATAGAGTATGCTATAGATGTGGACAAATGGGGCAAATTCAATGGTTTTGCCCACAAATGTAGAGTGGTATAGGAGGTAGATTTGTACAAATGGGACAATCTTTTTAAGGTAGTCGTCCATCCACTTCCCAATCAGTATAGCTATAGCATCAGTAGAGGGGTGTTCCACAGGGAACCATATAGAATGGGACTTCACAGTAATAGAGGATGGCCCCATAGGAACAGAGATTGGGCAGACCATACAAGACACTAACATAGGATAAAGTATTCACATTAGCACAACAGGAGATGCCTGCAGATCCTATGATGACTAAAGATATTTTTCGTGTATATTCGTCTAGTGCTACTGTACTCTTAGACACTAGAGCCTCTCATTTATTTATTGCTACATCGTTTGAATCTACTTTGAGAATAAATGTTAGCCCATTGGATATACTTTTACATGTTGAGACACCCATAGTTGGATTTTCCTCTTTGACACAAGTATGTAAGGGGTGTGAGTTAAGGGTTAAGTATATTGTTGATGGTCGAGAATTTCTCTCGATGTTTTATTTGATCGTACTAGATGTAAAAGTTTTTGATGCCATACTTAGGATCGATTAACTTATATCCTACCAAGCTATAATTGACTATTATAGGTGTAAAGTGACTTTATCTACTATGGCGAGAGATCAGATTCGTTTCTTTGCGGATTGGTGTGAATTGCGAGACTTGCCACTTTTGGATTGCCATGGGAGAAAAAATTTATGCAGTTTGTTCACTTGCATGACTGTGGAGGAAGAAGATAAAGAATAGAAGACCAAATTGCCAAAAGTTGTATGTGAATTTCCTGATGTGTTCTCGGAGGAAATTTCTAGGTTGCCACTTGAAAGGGAAGTGGAGTTTCGTATTGACTTAGTTCCAGGCACTAAGCTTATTTCCATTCCCCTATACAAGTTAACGCTAGCAGAGTTAACAAAATTGAAGAAGCTAGTTGAAGAGTTGTTAGTAAAAGAGTTTATTAGGCCTAGTACCTCACCTTGGGGTGCATCGACATTACTTGTAGTTGAGAAAGATGGAACATTACGGATGTGCATTGATTATAAGAAATTAAATAAGGTAACTATCAAGAATAGGTACCCGCTATTAAGAATTGATAATTTATTTGAACAATTGAAGGGGTCGTTTGTATTTTTTAAGATTAATCTAAGATCCGAGTACCACCAATTAAGAGTAAGAGAAAAAAATATTCCAAAGATGGTATTCATGACTTGGTACAGTCACTACAAATTCTTGGTTATACCATTTAGTTTGACAAATGCACCAGTAGTGTTTATGGGCTTAATGAATAGAGTGTTCAGAGACTATTTGGACAAGTTCATAGTGATTTTTATAGACAATATCTTGATATATTCCAGGTCAGAGGATGATCATAAGCAACACTTGAGAATAGTGTTAAAGAGGTTGAAAGACCATCAACTATATGCTAAGCTAAATAAGTGCGAATTTTGACTCAAGGAAGTGAAGTTTCTTGAGCATGTTGTTTCTGAAGAAGAGGTGGTAATAGATCTATCCACGATTGAGGCTATTCTGGAGTGGTCCAGGCCAAAGACTGTGTTTGAGATTCACAGTTTCCTACAGTTAGCAAGATACTACAAAAAATTTGTTCTAGATTTTTCCAGATTGACGGTCCCTTTGACCGGGTTGACACAGAAAAGAGTCAAGTTTGAATGGAATGATACTTATAAGAAGTCATTCTAGGAGATTAGGAAGAGGTTAACCACCGCACCAATGTTAATCATTATAGAGAGAAAAAGCAGGCTACTCGGTGTATTGTGATGCATCCCGAGAAAGGCTTGGTTGTGTTCTCATGCAAAATGGGAGAGTTATGGCCTATAGTTCAAGACAGTTAAAGATTCACGAGCAGAATTATCATGTTCATGACTTGGAGTTGACAACTGTAGTACTTGCTTTGAAAAGTTGGAGATATTACTTATATGGTGAAAGTTTTGAAGTATTCTCACACCACAAGTTTGAAGTATATTTTCACCAAGAAAGATTTGAACTTGAGGCAACAAAGATGGATGGAATATATAGAGAATTATAATTTTGACTTACACTATCATCCCGATAAAGGTAATGTCGTTGCAGACGCCTTGAGTAGAAACACTCGGGGTACCTTAGCCAGTATTACAGTCAAAGAATGGGAAATGATGGAGAGCTTGAATAAATTTGATCTGGAGCTTAGAGAGGATGATGAATGGGTGGTATTGTATACCTCTGTAGTTCTACCAGCATTGGTCAGCAAAATGATTGAAACAAAGAGAACAGATGAGGAAACTAAAGACATTCGGGTGAAAATGTGAGAATTGGTAAATATACCAAGTTGGACGGTAGATGATGAGGCACGGTTAGACATCTGGTGAGGATCTTTGTGCACTTATTAGTTCAAAGTAAAGTTATGAAGGAGTTCTATCATTCATGTTTGGCAATGCATTCGAGAGGCACGAAAATTTATCATAACGTGAAGTGGCAGTTCTATTGGGCAGGAATGAAGAAAAACGTGGCAAAATTTATCAGCAAGTGCTTAACTTGTCAATAAATGAAGGTAGAACATCAATAAATGAAGGTAGAACATCAGAGAGCAACAGGATTATTACAACCAATACCCATATCTGAATAGAAGTAGGAGAATATAACCATATATTTTGTATCAGGAATATCAAAAACTAGAAAGGCTTGTGATGCCATTTGAGTAATAGTGGATCGTTTGACCAAATTAGCTCATTTCTTACAATGTAGATGATGGACTCGATAGATTCCATGACCCAATTATATATTCGAAAAATTGTGAGATTACATGAGACGCCGGTATCTATTATTTTGGATTAGGATTCTTGATTTGTCTTCAGATTTTGGCAAAGTTTTCAAGCAGCAATAGGAGCGAAATTATGTTTTAGCACAGCCTATCACCTCAGACCGATGGACAGTCCAAGCACACGATTCTGATTCTAAAAGATATGCTTCAAGTTTGTGTGCTACATTTCAAAGGTAGTTGGAAGATCATTTGCCACTAGTGAAAAACGCTTATAATAACAGTAATCAAACTAGCATTAGGATGGCACCATTTGAGGCGTTATATGGTAGACCATGTAGATCGCCAATTTGCTGGACACACGTCAGAGAAATAGCAATAATTGGACCTGAATTAGTTCAAAAAACTAATGAAAATATCAAGGTTATCAGACAAAGGTTGGAGACAGCACGTAGTCACTAGAAAATTTATGCAGATCAAAGGCGCAAGCCTTTAGAGTTTCAAATGGCAGATCACGTATTCCTAGAAGTGTCACCACAAAAGAGACCATTCAGATTTGGTAGACGAGGAAAGTTATCTTCCAAGTATATCAGTCTGTTCAAAATTTTGGCAAGAGTTAGAGAAGTCACTTGTCGATTAGCATTACCACCACAGTTGTCTAGAGTGCATAAGGTATTTCATGTCTCGATGCTACGTAAGTATAATCCGAATCTCAGTCACATGCTAGATTGGATTGAATCAAAGGTTAATTCTTCGGATGCAATGTATGAAGTAAGGCCAGTTTAGATTATGGATTCTCGAGAATAAGTACTTTGAGGTAAGATGATTTTCTTAGTTCGAGTTTTGTGGAAACATCATGGTGTTAAAAAATCTACTTGCGAGTGTGGGACCGAGATGCAGGAATGATTTCCACGATTATTTTCATAGATTATGTAATAAATTTCAAAGGATAAAATTTTTATAAGGAAGAGAGATTGTGATAACTGAGAATTTCTATTTTTATAATTAAGTAATTTTGGAAATAGGTATAGTGGAATGGAAGATAAATAAATTATTTGAGGTGAGTTTGAAATTTTTGAGCTTATTGTACTTATACAACATGTTGGGCATAAGAATGTGAGAGTCACTCAATTGGCCAAGGGAGGGAAGAAGTTTTCCTATGCGCACACGATGGTGGGCCCACGGGAGGAAGCTTTCATGGGCACACGCGATGGCGAGCGCTTGCCTAAGAAGGGTCAGGCGCCCGATATTTTGCTGAGTCAAATTCTACCTCTGTCAATTTGACTTACACTCGATCGTTTCCATTCTAGTCTTTTTAGGTTACCATGACAAAGTGTAGGACAAAGAGATAGGCCTTTTTTGTTGGCTCGTTCTCTAAGCATATGTATGTATACGTATGTATAATGGAGGCGAGAGAGGGAGTTTGGTCAGAGAAAAAAAGAAAGAACCAGGAAGAAAGCTGAAAAAGACTAAGGTTTGGTAAGTTGTTCAAATTTCAGCCAAACTCAAATTAATTTTGTAGGAATAAAATTAAACCAATATTGAACATATTTGTGCAATCATTTTGTCGTTTAGGATTAACAGTTTGGGTATACAGTCTACTCGAAATTTTCTGGGCTTGTCGATGAAGTAATAAACTTTGCTTAACTCATTGTTTCCTCCATTTCTTCACTTGAGATAGGGACTTTATGTCTTTTACCCACATATATGATGTGTAGAAAAGATTAAAATAACATTAGTATAATTATTTTAAGTTTTAGATGAAATCTGTGGGAGATAATGGGAGTTATATATGTACATATATATACCTATAATGAAGAAAATGGAATTTAATCCAAATTTGAATCCATGACTAATAAAATCGATAATTATTTTTTTTTCATTTAATGCCTTTTGTGGTGACGTTTGAAATAAGAAATTATAGGAATTTTATTTCAAACTAAGCCAATTTGAGATCTCAAGTGGATAACCATGAGAGAATAGAAAACAGAGATCAAAAATGAATTCTGTTCAGATCTTGGGCACACAAGACACTTTTCTGTTGGGTGCTTGCAATCTTGGGCACACGAGACACTATTCTGTTGGACGCTCGCTATCTTGGGCATATGAGACACCCACACGAGAAAACACAGTCAGGCGTCCACTGACCCTTGTTCAAATTCTAACTTAGTTTTATTTAGTCTTTCCACCATGAATTTACAAAGGTTTTAGATGACATTTAATTTATCTAGTATGTTTAATTTTGTGATCTTGAAAATATGTTTAATGGCTTAAAATGAAATTAACTGTTATCTAATTTGTGATTTAAGGATACATGAATAATATGATAAATTTATAATAATAGAACTCTTGTTGACACGTGATGGTAAATGAATAAAACTCTGAATAAGAGAAGTAGAAAGAGAAAAAAATGATAAATTTTAAAGTATTGTTATCGATTGGAATGTAATTTTATGTGTTGTTTGAAAGTTTGAGATGGTGAAAATATGGCAATAGCTATGAAAATTGTGAATGAGATAAAATGACATTGAAATTGATATTATGATATAAGAATAGAGGGTACAGAGAAAATAAAAAGGTTACAGAGATAACTTTAAGGTTAAAAGACCTAAAACTTGCGCAAGAACTTATATGCATGCCGATAGGTTAGTAGCTTTTATAACATGACGTACATTACAGCTAATCGTGACCCTTAACGACGACATACATTGTGACTAATCGTTACCTTTAACAATGACGTACACTGTGACTAATCATGGTCTTGAACAACGACGTTGATTGTACCCACCCCATAAATTTAAAATGGAAATGAAAATGTGACTGAAAAACGACGACAATGATGCTAAGAAAGATAATAATTGGATTAAATGTTGAGGTTTGCACTAATGATTGGTATTTGAACTTAAATGCTATGCTATAATGATGTTGTGAAATGTTATTCACCTATTTGATTTTGTTGATACTTGTTATGGTAATTCATTATGATTAAACTGAAGATGTTAATTTATTTGTAATGCTTATACTATATGTTTTTTTTTTTTTTCACTTTACATATCATATATATTGGTATTATGCATCATAGGTAGAAGTAGTTGATGCTCACATCCTTACAGACTTTGCTACGGGTCAAGGACCTAAAGATCTAGTTGGGCATTGAATTAAGATAAGACTTGCATAGCAGTTGCAAACATTTTCTTTTTAATTACGTAGGTTTAATATTATTTGCGAGACATAATATTATTTTAATTAGGAAGATTATTCGATTGGGTTGTAAAGGCCATAAGACTTACGTTATTTATTTTTGTGGGATGTGTTGGAGCCTAATAGCTTGGCTGAGCCAAGGTTTAGTTCATTTTATTATTATTGTTAGTTAGTATGCATGTTACTCCAAAGTGGTTATAATGCTCTGATCAGAGAAATGATACTATGTGCATCTTTTGTATGTAACTCACCCCTCGGAGTCACAAGATTTAGGACATGACACATACAATGGTAGACGATCTTAATCTAACCTAATTTAAACCAAGCTAATTTGTATTCGAAGGATGGCTTTTGTATGTTTAGGTAAAGAATGATAGAGTATATGAAATACACTAAAACTAAATAAAATAAGTTAATAAATAAAAGATGGGCATTGAACCATTACGGCAAGTATATCCTAGCTAGCATGAAATCAAGTGAGATTAAAAAGGAGTTCTAGTTGGGCATTAGGAAAATAGGTCACAATCGAGCTGGACATTGAACTATCCACTCATCAGACATTCATGATCATATCACCGAAATGGTTAGTTAGGCATTAGGAAAATAGGTCACAATCGAGCAAGACATTGAACTATCCACTCATCAGACATTCATGATCATATCACTGAAATGGTTTCTAAAAGTAGGAATTTAAGTTCCAAAGGATGAGCCATTGAATCATAAAATGCCCATAAGCTTTCAACCATAACATTGCCCAATCGGGTCTGAAAGGACCAAGAAAGACCAAGACACAACTACGGAGATGAGGTTACATTAGAATTTTGAAAAAAAATAGTTTATAATTGACCAAGACACTGAATCACAAGTTCTGTGATGACCTGAAATCATAAGATTGCCAAATTTGATTTCTAAAACAATTTGGAAGAGTTATTTTCAAATGACACGCCATATGATCATGAATTCATCACATAACCTATAATCGTAACATTACCCAAGATTACTAGACAAAAAACCCCAGATTCCACGTCAGAAATCTAGGTTAATTTTATAAATTTAAATCTAATTTTAGAAAACCAAGGGATTTTAGGTCTCAAAATCCCCAAAGAAATTTAGGAATCAAGAAACCCGAAATATAAAGATATCCAACACACCACAAGTCTCCCAAATCATCATCCATCAAAACCCAATTCAATATATAGACATTCAAGAATCAAGCATTCAAGATTCAATTAAAAAAAAACACCTAGGGTTTGTATGCACATCAACCAAAAAACACAGAAATTGAAATCGAAAGAAAAAGGACTTATATCACTTCACTATCATCCACACATAGCCAATAATATAAGCCTATGAAAATCTAACTTAGATACATTAAATCTATAAAAGAAAAAAAGAAAAAAAAATGTAAGAGAGAGAGAACCAAAATCTTAAAAAATGGAAGTGGTTCTCTCTCCCTTTCAAAATTTGGAAAAAAAAAAAAAAGGCTAAAGTTCCCTAGCAAACCAGCATGCACACAGGGTGCAAAAATGCGCAACCGAGCTATGTTAAGGGTCTAGACGTGTGAATGCGCTAAAGCACGTGGGACATGGCATTTTGGCTTGCATATAGGTACGACACAACATCCTTTGACATAAGATACAATTAGGAGAGCTGCTCCGAGGTGCAAGAAACTCGTGCACAATGAGACCTTTACCCCACGCTAAGGAGAGTGTCCGAGGGGCTATTGTGCACCTGGCATGGAGCCTTGTGTTACTGGGCTATGCCTGCCTTTGCTATGGCTACTGTTATGGCATGCCTTATGGTTGCCTTGGCCTGAGGGCTATTGTGGCTTTGCTAATCCCTCAAGCGTCCATAAATAAGCATGTTTAGTTACTATGGACAAGACTTAGCCCCGACTCTACTTTGGCATGGCGGCAAGGCTAAATTTTAAGGTGCACACAGGGTGCTTAATAAAATACCACTTGAGACATCGCCTCGCTATGGATTTGGTAAGTAAACTGCGACACCTTCGCTACCTTATACATTCCGTGGGTGGCTAATTAAGCACTAGATGGCTTGATTGAGACTTGGGCAGTCATGGAGTCCACGTGGCCCTTAGATTTGGCCACTTGGCCTTAATATGGCTTTTCTTGATTTGACTTTGGTTTCAAAGCATACCTTTGTTCTGAGATGCCCTTAGGCTTGTCTCGTATGACCACTAGGATGCTTGGGCATAGCTCGAGGGTCCCCTTTTTATGTGTATGCCACATACTCAATAAATTGCCCCAACAAACTCCAAAACCTCATTCTTGCACTTTCTTTACTTCAATTTGTTTTGACTCCTCCTCGCTTATACCTTTAGAATCATTTAAACCTAAAGTGCCAGGTTTTATTGCCTAAAAATAATAGATAACAAAAATGAATAGAAGTGAGATAATTATGCTAAAACTAAACTTTTAACAAGCATAAATGTATTATTGACATGCTTAAACAATATAGAAATATATAGTAATGCACACCAATCAGATGTTGAATTGTTACATGATTTGTTATATGTGCTTGAATTGCCCTATATCCCGTTTACTATGCTATACTCACAAGAAACACAAAGCATATTTACCTACTAAATTTCGTAGCTCACTATGCTATACTCACAAAAAACACGTAGTTGTGATTAATTTTATTTGGACTTCCAATTGTATTTATTCTTACCCACCTACCTTAGTCAAGACTTATTTTATTTTTTCCATTCAGTCAATTGTAATATTGATTCAGATTTATAATTGTAATAATGGATGATCTTTATTTTCTGAATTATTTTTATCATCAATTACAATTGCTTTTCCAATTTAAGTAGATTAGAGGGACATAAATAACTGACCTTTAATTATTATTATTATTATTATTATTATAATATTCGATTTAACAAGCACTTAACCTCGTGGGTTGTGCCCTTGACTAAACTTAGGATCTAAATTTAATTCACTTAAAGTTATAATTAGTCCATTAAATTACACAATTCACTCTTGAATTGAACCCAAGGCATGATAAACGAGGTTAAAAATACTTGCCCCTTCTCGTTTGAACAATTCATACAATATACACTAACTTAATCGTTAAGGGGCACTTATCTACACTCCACCTAACCAACAGCATTTTTTCAAAAGTGGAGTACAAAAGAAAAGATATCTAAGATTACCAAAGGAGAAACAATCAAATACCAAATACATCAGTGTGCCAATCAATTATAACCAATGTTGTGAATCTCATATCATACCAACCAATACGTATCGTACCAGCTCAGAAATAATACCTTAATCTATATTACCATAATTTGTACCGACCAATACTGAAGAATATAGAATATTATTTGTAACTTTTTTTGTTTTTATTTTATTTGTATCCTAGAATTATAAAATCAAGAATGACAATAGAACTTTTTATTTTATTTTTTTCATTTGTTATCCAACTCTACATAAAGAACATTTTTTTTTAATTTTTATTACTATTATAAAAAAATGAAAAATTAATTGTCAATCAATAACAAAGTCAATACACCATCTAGTTCGATATTTACAAATGACCGTAAATACTCCTGCTCCACCTAATTTTTGGGCACTCAAAAACTGATGTCCACATCTCTACTCATTCTTTTATTTTATAGAATCCATAAAGTTCTCCAAATGTGAAAAAAAAAAAAAAAAAAGTTCTCCAAATGTAAAGAATTACTGTACGTTATCTATTTTAAAAAATTATTTAAGGAAATTGATATGAAATACTTCTTAATAAGAAACCACTTCTACCATAATTTAGAGAATCTCTCGAAAAATCTCTCAAGATGAACTGACGTAAATGCCCTCCCAACAAAACTCAAAACAAAAGGGGCACAAACATATTACATTTTGCACAACTTATCTTACTAAAAGGCAGTCTGATAATACTGTCATTTTTTTATTTTTGTTAATCTGTATATATTTTTTATTTTTTCTTTGTCATTTTTTTTATTGAAAACAAAAATTAAAACTACATTTAGGACTGTAATTTTATTTACAATTATTAATTTTTTTTATTTTCATAAATTATTAATTTAAAAAAATTAATTGAATTTGATAAAACATAATTCATATTAATCTAATTTAACTAATTAAATTAATCAATTAAATTATTTATTAAAAATCATTTAATTCAATAAATAAAATGTATTAAATTTTAATTTGATTATATTATTTATTAAAAACAATTGAATAAAATATAATTATTATATCATTTAATTCGATAAATATAAAATATATTAATTATAAATTAGTTATATTATTTATTAAAAACAATTGAATAAAATACATTTCATAATAATTTAATTATGATATTTACTAAAAATAATTTAATAAAATATATTTTATATTAAATAAATTAAATTAGTTTTATTTTATTATTTATTAAAAATAATTAATCAAATATAATTCATATTAAATAAATAATTTAATTTTAGTAATAATTAGTGATAATATTCTTTTAAAAATTAATAAAATATATTTAATATTAATTAATTTTAATTAATTATTAATTTTATTTAATTATTCAAAATAATTTAATAAAATATATTTTAAATTAATTATTAAATTAAATTAATTTTGTTATTTACTAAAACTAATTTAATAATATATATTTCATTTTAATTTAATTTAATTATATGATTTAGTAAATATAATTATATTTTAATAAAATATTCAAATAAAACAATTCATTTTAATATAATACAACAAAAATGGACATTATTAAAATCAATGAAAAAAAAAGAGTGAAAATACTTTTTTATTTATATTTTTCTGTAAGTTTTACTTTTGTTGGAAATAAAAAAACATAAATAGATTTAAGAAATATATATTTGTCATCAATTTACAAAATTTTAAAAATATAAACAACAAAATAAAAACATTACCGAACGAGAGCTAACCATTCCATACAATCTCATGTAGGCGCATAGCTCATTATTTATGAACCAAAAGTGCCGTCTCTCAATAATCTGACTAACCGTTACATACAATCTCACGGGTGCAAAGCACATTATCTACAGAGGAATAATGCCATTCCTAGTTCTCGCCAGTCCTAACCATAATTCAAGAGGCCCCAAGGCCTTATGCAACTTCTGGCCCTCGTTAGATTTCCTCCTCGTCAGCTCAGTAGCCTCATAATCAAAGGGCAGTGTTCGCGAACGCAATAATCAAATGGCAATGTTCACGAGTAAGTTGCATGCATAAACCCTCAACATCAGACAAAACATAACCGTGCATCTAGATCGCTGAAAAAGCAAAGCTAACAATGTTTGCTAAATAACTATACCCTGAGGAAACAAAAGAGCACTCAACAATCAAAAGAAGCCATGGGGCCAAACCAATCAAGGACAACGCAGTCCCACAGTGACAATGTCCGATCACAACCATCGATCAATATTTGTAGGTTCACAAAATCAACAGTTGAGGTTGCCAGTTGCACCAGTCGGAATTATCCCTGGCATTTTTCAACCTATCATTTGAGACCAGCAGAGCACAAATTCTATAGAGATTACATCCGTCTCCGGAATGCCAAGGCATAAATACATACCAATAACAAATCCACTAAGATTTTCAAGTAGCATAAAATGATGGGGAAGGGTGCAAAGATGATGAGCAAATAAAGACAAAATCACTTAAAATTACCCAACTTTTGGTGCGTGGTGATGATAGAAAAAGAAACCCACTAGCTACAAAAACCTCCCATTGGAATGGAATCTGCAAAATGCAACCGTGCAGCCCACATGTATTGGGTTAGATTCCCAATAAGAGGAATAAAACACCTGGGTTTTAGATCTAGATAAGGACAGTCCCACTAGCAGAAAACGGCAACAGACGCATTCAAAGCAGCAGAGAAAATACATTAGACTTGAGCATCACACATCAGATCACATCAACCATGCGGCAATATTTAGGGTCATCTCATCTTTTATAAAGGAAAAGATTCCCGTGGGTCATATGTATGATGCTGCATACCCAATGACTATCAATAAAAGTGGTAGGGATCACCTTCCACCACAGAAGTCTGCTGCACAAAAAGTCACATAAAACCGAAAGAGAGAGAAAGAGAGCAGCTGCCAAAGGAAAGAATCAAATAGAAAACCAGAAGGAAGAAAGTAAAAATGTGAAGAGAATAAGAGGGACGATTTAATATTTATGTATTCAGTCATCACTCTCCAAATTTGAAAATCCCTTACAATTGTGAGGTACAAGCACGACAGTTTTAAAACACGTCCAAATAGGAAACAAAAATATACTGAAATAAAAATAGAAAAACAATAAAATCAAAATCCTACAAAAATAGAACTTCTAAATAAAAATTGAAATCTTAAATAACACAATCTCCTTTATGATCTACATCATTCTTTCCTACTGAGTGTAACTCTTCTCCCGAGAGTAAATGCAACACTAATCCTACCATGAAGGATCAAACCAAAGAATCACAACCTAAAAGATCCGTGGCTTTGCTGTCTAGCTTGTTCCTCTGATACAAAAGATATCACCGATAATCATGACACAAAAAAAGTACCATTTTGAATCAGAAGAACATCCAAAGTCTAATGATCTTGGAAATGTAAGTTGCAGAATACTAGGGAAATGTGCTCGAACAGATATGGAATAAGCTTCCTCCTGCACATAAACTTACTAGCAAAATGAGAGGCTCACAACTGCCTTTGTGAGATGACAATGAAATATAATTAACTCACAAATGATAGCAAGTCAAATAAAATGCAGTAGTCCTAACTTACAAACAATATGAAAAGTTCAGCAGCTCAAGACTCAAACAAGAAGTTTGTTATGATAATGCTCAAAGACAACAACTTTACATAACACGGTTCCCAATAATGAAATCTAGCTTTCCATAATGCATAGCAAAATCAAGTTCATAATCTTCTCACTACTTCAAATAAGACAACTGCCCTACCAACATCACATGTAAGTCAAGATAACCACTAACATGAGGCATTTCTCCTAATCCAATACATCACCCGTACACCATCCTCTAGCACCATTATTGTCATTGCACGGTGACCACCCTGTCCTGTCAAAATTCATTGACAGCAGTTTGAAGCCACAGAATAAATGCAAATTTTTTATACACGAAGTGATTACTCTTAACTGATTGATGACTTGATAAGATTCAACTAGAAAAAAAAACATTAATGCAGGTCAATGACTGCGGAAAAAAAAATTAACTACGATATAGAATATATAACATCCACTCAATAAAGTTTTCACATGGCCATAAAATACAGGATGGAATGACATAGGTCCATGACATAACCATTACAAAGCAAATGCAAGTCAAAAGAATCCATCCATCCACAAAATCTGAAAGTTTCCAAAACCCTTCCTTTCCCTAAAATTTTAATTAGTCACTGTATCAGTCAATCACTGGCATAATGGAAAATTATCAGGATACAGGGAAATGTTTAACAGGAACCAGAAACTCATGGGCATGTTTGAACCTATTTCCCACAATCTGATTGAGTAATGATTTTTAATCAATATTGTAGCAATTAAAAACATGTTTTATCAGTGATTATTGAATTTTACGTTGGCTTTAAGGGCAAACAAAAACAAAGAAATTCACCGATATGGAAATTTGACCATAAAATTATTAGAAATGCCACTGGAACAAAAAGCAAGGATAAAGTAAAACAAAAATAAATATATGTTGGTATTTGGTGGTAGGTACAACAATTATAATACAATTATACACATAACAAATCCACACTAGTGATTAGCTTAACCATTGCCATATATTTGAAACTAGAATTTGTATACACACACGATGAATATTACCCTCTCTACCTGTTAAGAAAGTTGTTTTAAGAAATTTACTCGCATGCCTTTCGAAGCCATAAAAGATAAAATAAAATAAAAATCACAAAATTAAGCGGCTTTATCAAATTTAAATGTTCATCAATTGGCTTCAATGTTGTCTTATTATAATAGTATGCTAGCAGAAGACCCGTGTGATGCACCAGTATTATCACATTCCTTTTAGAAATTAAATTATATTGTACAAGTTAACACAGAGAGTTGTTAAAAACATTAAAAATACTTCAATCATATTCGTTTGCCAATGGACAAAGAAAAAAAAATGCATGTATCGATAATATAATAGCAATAGTAAATTTCTTTTGCAAAAACAGTCAAATGTCACTAAAACCCAAAACTGGCATCAGGTGATAGGGGGTTAATAATCCATAGTTATTGGTATAAACTTCTAAATAGAGTCTGCGAAATTTAAGTTACACATATTTTTCCTAAAATGCTTACCTTCTGAACCCCAAATTCTTAAATTACAGTAATAACAAAATGTCAACTAAAATTAAACTACAAAATAAAATAAAGTTGCTGCTACTACTCTTTTGTCAGGGTAAAGTACGTTCTCAGATTAAATTGTCATCCCCATGGATAATAATCCGTATAATTACAAAAATAACACAAACCAAAATGTAGCTTAAGTAGTAGGATAATTGTATGCATTGATCAAAAAGAGAAATTTTACATTTACGATGAGAGGGGAAGTGAACGAGAGAGAGAGAGAGAGAGAGCAGCGTTATTTTATTTTACTTGTTACAAAGGTGAGACAATGGAGAGAGAAATAGGAACCTGCTATAATATATATGTACAAAAGGTATGTAAACAAAAAAAAATTAAATGTTGTTCAGGTGTCATTAAACATAGCCATTTGTGGTGCATACCAACCATGTTGGCTGTATAATTTGTACTAGTACCAAAACAGCTGAGATGTATTTGAATTTATCATCACTGTTAAACTAACCCATTTTCATGTCAAAATCATAAGAAAATGACATGCATCAATTAATACATAAACCACACCCATAATAAACAAACATAGATCCAAGGATCATGCATATGTTTTACATAATTTTCCTTGCATGCATGTAACTAAATATAAACAAATGTACACACATGTGCACATACAATGGTCTTGCACACATGCATGCATGAATGGTACTTCCATTCCATAAAGGTAACCACATCTAAATGTGTACACACGTGTGCATATGCATGCCTTATATGCAGCAAACATCTAATGGCCTTTCCAGCAAACCTAAGAAACACCAAGTAATTACAAACAAATATAAAGCCAACCCAACCATATATCGAAAAAACCATTAGTTTGAAAGATCATTAATAGTAGCATGAATGAGAGACATTTCCCAAAAGTCAGGAAAATGTTCTCAACACCTAAGCAAAAACTTCTGCTAACATTAAACATATGGTTCCTGATAAAAGTACAGAAACAGCCTGCAACTAGTCACTTCAACTACCAATATATCATAAATGACCCACACCATAAAGAGCAGATGCACTGGAGAGGTGCGAAAGTACAGCCAATCAAATTCATCAAGCCAGTGTTCAAATTGTCTGCATTCACGAAAGCACCAGAATCACTAAAAAGCAACTGCTCCCAACAAGCTGTCATACACCTGAATCAAACATCCATTGACATTCAATTCATCAATCAACATCCAACAAGCTAAACAGACATCACAATAACAGAAAGATAACGAAATACAAACAAGCTCAAAGCAACAACCAAGACCATTGCAAGCAATTTAAGATGCAACCCTTACGCAATCTAGAATTATAGAATCACAAAAGTTTTTCACAGAAGATAACCACCTAAATATAGAACAGATCAAGCATCCAAAAATAACACACCAGCCAAGCAGAGCAAAACAAACACCCAAGTCAAACATAAGATTTGCAAAACCACTAAATAATAATTTGTCATTTGATGGATGCACACGTTACACACAGTGAGACTATAGTTGTCACACAAGATAAAACCTAAATGGAGGTTTAGATCAAAAGACAAAATGCCAGGCAAGCAGAATTACCCCCCCCCCCCCAAAAAAAAAAAAGATTAAGTCGTAACTTGATGTGATGTATTAAGTTATTAACCAGCAAAACAAAAATTAAGTCACACATATAAAGTAGAAAATCAAAACATTTGATGAAAGGCCCTTGACGCAACACTTCCAGCTAATTGTCACGAGTTCTAATGAAATATATACACACAAATAAATATTAATAATACCACATAACCAACAATTTCAAAGCTGTCCAATCCACTGAAATTCACAATTATCATGCAGCATCAATGTCATAAAAAATGGGAATTGACACAAATAAAGTAGAATAGATAGAGGAAAATGAGTGGGAAGAATCAGACAGCTTATCTATGTTACCTTGATTTTAGAAAAATAAAAATGATTTCAGCTCAATATCTAAAGACAAACTGAATAGCAGCCCTCATTCCTTAAATTTACAGATTATCATAACCCAACCATCAAGCATGCAAATTTGATGCCAGCAAAGTTATAAGGCAATGCTTCCCTGCTCGAGTTTCATTCAAAGATTTAAGAATTTAGTATCCCCGGCTCCAAGTATTCAGTATGCTAACAGGCCGCAACTTCACATGGCCAAAACACACATACAGAGGCTAGAAAAAGGAGAACAATGAAAATGCATAAAATCACACAAAAAATTTTCCTGCTTCCAACAAAACTCATTAGCAGATAAAAGACACAAAATCAATTTTCATTCTTGAAATGGTGTGCCGAAGGTATTGTAAAAAAGCTTTATAGCCCAATGCTGACAAGTTAAATTTGGTTAGGCAGGCAGTTAACACACTAATGGCTAGTTAGGCATGATCTTTTAAGACAATAAGCTTGCCCTTAAAAAGCAACAGAACAAGCTTGGAAAGGGAAATTCGTTACCCTCTCCAAAAAAACTGTTTTTTTTTTTTTTTTTTTGCTGAAGGCTGGTCTTTTAGATTTTTTCACAAGATGACAATAGCGGCCCATAGAACATTTTAAACATATTACATTATTATTTATTTGAACATATATTTACAATTAACAATTTGCATAATTAAAATAGTTACAATACATAGGCTCCGTTTGGAGCCCTCCCAAATAAAATAAAATTCTACAAAACTTTACAAACACGAATTACGAGATAACAAAATTTAAATTTTTCACTCACTGCACGAATTACAAGACATTTATTTTTACAATTTTATTTTATTTTATACACTTTTATACAACTCCAAACACACCCATAATTTCAATTTTCTATGTAGTTATAGTAATGAAAGCTAGAATGTCAACATTACAATGTAATTAACATGTAACAAAACTAATAACTTATCAACATATATCTATAATATATAAAGGAAGAACACCAATTGATGTCTCACTTTTGTTAAGAGCCATCACCTTTTTTGTTACCAAAATACACTTTTAACTTTCTCATTTCCCACTCATTTTTAACTTCCCACTTATTCTTAAGTTTCAAGAAATTTTATTTTTCAAATTCAAGAAAAACAAATACTCCTACTTCTCGGTACTGTTTTGTTGAGGGAGAAGGAAGGTTGGGGGGTTTGGATTGTTTATCCTAGCATGTTTCCATTGTTTGGGTTGTCCAAATAGGCGATAATTCTAAAACAGGATTAATGTAGTGAGAAGCTAACATGCACCATCTAAGGCTACGGCTCCCTTATGGCGGGAGAGGTAGGAAATCCTTTCATGTTAATGGAGTCTCCATTGATGTAGAAGATAGCTTTAAAGTTAAGGGAGGTATCAGGCTGGTTGAGAGAGGAAGAGGCTATGTAAAGGTATTAGTTCTTTATGATGAAGAACTAAGATGGCTACAAGAGATATGCCGGAAGGAACAAAAGAGGCCTGGTGGTTATCAGCAGCTGGGAAGGATTAGGGGAGGTGCGAGAACCCTGCTTTGCACCAGAATCATATTTGGAGCTGTTAGGAAGTTGGAGCTACGCTTGTTTGCTCCATATGGCAAAAGACAGATGTGCATCCCAGAATTGGTAGCAGGGCATGGCTGGATTTTCTTCGGAGAGATAGTATCCAACTTCGTGTTGAGAAGATAAGAAGAACCTGTTATCCAACCTCTTTCTTTGCATAGAAGGTTGAACGAGGATACTCACCAAAGGTTCGAGAGGAGTATGCAGGGTGTTTCTTCTCGAATGCCAAAGTCATACTTACAAGCAGCTGGTTTACCAAAATGGCAAGCCCCTGTTTTAAGGAGTTCATATACTGTGGGAAAGGATAAGTGTGTGCTGGTAGATTCCGATGATGCTGTCGAGGGCAGCTTCCAATTGGCAAGATGTCTTGTTGGACGACTAGGAGAGTCTTGGAATGGAAAGACAGATGCAGCAGCGATGAAAAAATGGGCAGATTGGCGCTGGAAAATTCCAGGAGGGATAGAGATTAAGGAAATGGACTCTGATACATTTCTCTTCATCTTTCCATCAAGAGAGTTAGCTGAACAGAGAATAGGTAAATTCTTCATTAATGGATCACCATTATTATTGGATCAATGGCATAGCTGGTGCTGCTATGACAGAAAAGGAAGAGAACCATCATCGGTTTGGATTAGAGTCATTGGTTTACCAGTTTTCCTTTGGGACAGAGGAGTCTTTAAAAGCATCGGAGATTATTGTGGTGGGTACTTGGAGGCAGATTCAGAATCTACCAGTCAATCTCACCTGAAATGGGTTAGATTGAGAATAAAAGGACATGGCAGGCAGATTCCTTCTTCTGTTAGAATTAAAGTAGGATGTTATACTTATGATTGTCCAATCTGGGTAGAACGCAATCCATGGGTTGGCTGGACTGATTACCATGGACGCCGGTCACCGGAGATGGAGAAGGAGGTGGCGCGTGAGATGGAGAAGGAAGTGCATGAACTGGGAAATCAAAAAGTCAGAAAATTCGAAAGTTTGGGGATCCCAAAGGCAAGCATTAATTATCTCAATAACAAGGAAAGAAAAGCTCGATGGATTAAGGTAGGTGAGAAGTCTGCAGCACATACGAAGGGTCTCATTTCAAACCCGACTAATGAAGGTCAATCTTCATTTAATAGGTTTGAAATATTTAATTCTTTACATGACCGAGCTGATGCAACATTTATCAATAATGAGGGCATTAATGAGCCTGTTGATAATGAGTCTGCTGACATGGACTCTATTAATGAGGAAAGGAATGACAGGAGCTGTAATTTCCACCAACTGAATACCTTAAAAGATGCTGAAGGGGAAGAGGTGAAAGGCTCTAATTCAGCCAGTACACGTGAATTTCTGAATCCTTACGGGACTTCAGAAATTTCTGCATTTATTCCTCCTTTTGTTGAATCTGATGAGTATGAACATTATTCTCAACCTGAGAATATGCTAGTTCCTTTTGGAATTAATGAGGAATCCAAGGAGGAATTTTCCAACTGTCAGCCATTAGCTTTTTGTGGACCAGATGAGGAGTGGAAGAAGGAAGAGGACTTTCTGCTGTTGAAGAATTGTGAACAGGATCAAAGGAAGATTTCTGCTTGGGTTGTAAACAGGATGAAGTCTGTTAAGAAGATTCTTGGCATCTCATGCGACGGTTATGAGGACAAGCTAATGGATTTACTCCTTTCTATTGAAGACAACAGGAGGAAGCAGTATGGCGAGCACAGAAAGCATCAAAAAAGCAATCAAAGAAGAGGAGCAAGGGAGTTAAGGAACTTGCACTGTTCGATAAGCTACGATAAAGGAGAGAAGGAAACTGAAATGGGCGATAGAAAGGAAGGAGAGTCACTTACTTTATGTTTTTAATGAAGCCAAAAATCTTAAGTTGGAATGTTAGGGGTTGTTGTGCTAAGGAAAAAAGGACGATAATAAAAGCTTCAATTAGGAAATGGAGGCTGGATGTTGTGTGTTTGCAGGAAACAAAGTTGAATGGGATCAATGATCACATAATTAGATCATTATGGGGTGGTTGGTGCAAATGGGTTGCTATGGAATCTATAGGAGCCTCGGGTGGAATTATTGTGATGTGGGATAGTCGGAAGCTGTTAGCAGATGAATTTGAGATAGGATCATTCTCTATCTCTTGCTTGTTTCATCATGTGGAGGAGGATATTACTTGGTCATTTACTGGCGTGTATGGACCAGTGGAAAGAGGATTGAAAGCTGATTTTCTTGATGAGATTGGAATAGCAGTGTTCAGGTGGAATAAGCCATGGGTTTTGGGGGGCAACTTCAACATGATTCGTACCTTTGAGGAAAAAAGTGGCTGTAGGAAAAACACAAAACAGATGAGATTGTTCTCTAAGTTCATAGATGATTTGCAATGTATAGATTTGCCGCTCAATGGTGGAAGGTATACCTGGAGCAACAGTGTGTGTAAATCGAGGATTGATAGATTTCTGGTTTCTTCAGAATGGGAGGATTTATTTCCTGCGATCTTGCAAAAAACTCTTACTCGTTCAGTCTCCGATCACTTCCCTATTATGCTAGAGGGTGGAGGTATAAGAGGAGGGCCGAGACCATTTAGATTCGAAAACATGTGGCTTCAGGTCGATGGTTTCAAAGAGTTGATAACTGAATGGTGGACTAGCTACAAGCCTTTTGGGACAGCAAGCTACAGGTTGGAGCAAAAGTTAAAACTCCTTAAGGCAGATTTAAAGAGATGGAATACAGAGGTTTTTGGAAGAATAGCTCAACAAAAATCTAACCTGGAAAAAGACATTCAGATTTTGGACAGAATGGACGAGGAAGATAACCTGTCGGAGCAAAGGAAATTCCTGCGAAAGGAGAAGATAAAGCAGCTAAATAAGTTAATCAATATGGAGGAGGAGAGTTGGCGACAGAAATCCAGAATCAGCTGGTTAAAAGCAGGCGATCGCAACACCAAATTTTTCCATAAGATGGCATCCACTAACAAAAGGAGGAACTAGATTGAAAATCTGCAAGTTGATGGGAAGATAACAGCTGATCAAGGCGAGATTAAAAGGGCCATTGTTGATTATTATAAGAGGCTATTCACAGAAGAAACAAGCTGGAGACCCCAGGTGGATGATCTGGATTTCAATAGGCTCAGCTCTCAAGCTGCTGCAGAGCTTGAGTTTCCTTTTACGGAAGCAGAGATTTACCAAGCTACTATGGAGCTCAGTGGGGACAAGGCGCCTGGTCCTGATGGATGGAACATTAACTTCTTTCAGAGTTGCTGGCACATCTTAAAGGAAGATCTAATGTTAGTGTTCACTGAATTTCATGCTTCCTACAGATTTGTTCGAAGTTTAAATTCATCTTTTATTGCTTTGATACCCAAGAAAGAAGGGATAGTGGAGGCCAAGGATTATAGGCCTATAAGCTTGGTGGGTTCAGTCTATAAAATACTCTCTAAAGTGCTTTCCTGCAGGCTGAAAAAGGTCATGAACTCACTTATCTCAGACTCACAGCATGCTTTTGTCGGTGGAAGACAGATCCTGGACGCCTCCTTAATTGCAAATGAGGTTCTAAATTCCAGGATTAAGAGCAGAGTTTCTGGAATCATTTGCAAACTGGATGTGGAAAAAGCTTTCGATCATGTGAATTGGAATTTTCTGGTCTATATTATGAATAGGATGGGGTTTGGAGAAAGATGGTGTCACTGGATCAGATGGTGTGTATCTTCTGCTAGCTTCTCTGTCTTAGTTAATGGTTCGCCTGTTGGTTTTTTTACATCTACTAGAGGTTTAAGACAAGGTGACCCACTTTCACCTTTTCTTTTTATTCTTGTGATGGAAGTCTTCAGTAGAATGTTACAAAGAGCTGAAAATGCAGGAATTATAGAAGGATTCAAAGCAGCTACCAGAAACCGAGGGATTGGTATCTCACACCTACTGTTTGCGGATGATTCAATTATCTTCTGCGATGCAGATTTACTTCAAATGGGTCACCTTCGGTGCATTCTGTTGGGTTTTGAAGTTGTTTCTGGCCTAAAAATTAATCTCATCAAATCTGAAATCATGCCGGTGGGAAGTATTTCAAATTTGGAAGAGTTAGCATCTGTTATGGGCTGTAAAATTGGATCCCTGCCTACTCAATATCTGGGTCTGCCTTTGGGCTCCAAAATCAAGTCAAACCAATGTTGGGAACCAGTGATGAAAAGGTGCAAAAACAGATTGGCTGACTGGAAAATGCAGTACTTATCTGCTGGGGCAAGGATTACTTTAATTAAGAGTGTTCTTTCCAGCTTGCCTACTTACTTTCTATCTCTGTTTTCTGCCCCAAGTTCAATTATTAAGGAGCTAGAAAGATTGCAAAGAAATTTCCTTTGGGGTCGGAAGGAAGGGGTCTTCAAATATTGCTTAGTTGATTGGAAGGTGGTGTGCAAGCCATTTCATTCGGGGGGTGCTGGAATAAGACATCTTAGACTTCATAATGAAGCCTTGCTTGGGAAGGGGTTATGGAGATATGCAAATGAAGACAATAGTCTGTGGAAAAAAGTGATTGAAACTAAATATGGTGAGGAGAAAGGTGGCTGGCTCTCTTCTGAAGGAACAAAATCTTTAGGCATCAGCGTATGGAAGAGTATTAGAAGGCGTTGGGCTAATTTCCACAACTGTATTACCTGGAAGCGGGAAAAGGAGAAAGGATTCTATTTTAGAAACATAAGTGGTTGGCAGTGGGTTGCCTTTCAGATATTTTCCCTGAGATTTATGCTATCGCTGCAAATAAGGAGGCATTAGTTTCAGATTATTGCTCTATTTCTGGTTCAATCTGTTATTGGAATGTGCAGTTGCGCAGGAACTTGAACGAATGGGAATTTGACAGTTTCAGCTTGCTGTTGGACTTGCTTTATTCGGCTCAGATGAATGATACAGCTGATAAATGGTTGTGGATGAATGATAAGAAAAATGGATTCACGGTCAAGTCATATTATGATTTTCTTCTTGGTGGAGAGAAAGACGATTTTCTTTGGCTGAAATTATGGAAAGCTGCTGCCCCTACTAGGACCATTTTCTTCACCTGGTGTGTTGTTAAAGGAAGAATTCTGACTATCGACAATTTAAAACTAAAGGGTTTTTCTATTGTCAATAGATGCTCCTTATGTTTACAACAAGAGGAAACAATTGATCATTTGTTCATCCATTGTAGTTGGGCAGCTGATTTGTGGAGTCTCATCTCTTATGCTTCGAAGTCCAAATGTGTTTTCCACAAAATTTGAAGAGTTTTCTTTATGCATGGTGGGGCTATCCAGTTGGAAAGAGGAAGAAGAAGTTATGGAATTTGATACCACTATGTTTATTTTGGATGATTTGGAAGGAAAGGAATAGGAGATTGTTTGAGGATATAGAAATGTCTGGATTGAGGTTTAAAAGTTTATTTCTCTTTGTTTATTTAGCTGGGCGGAAGGGGGGAAGGAGATTGAACTGAGTCACTATCTTTCTTTTATTGCTACTATGAAATGAGTCGGTTATGACGTACATTTTCTGATGTATACCATTAGCATCTCTTTGATGCTTTAAATAAAATCTTACTTATCTTTTTCAAAAAAAAAAAATACTCCTACTTCTCTATTTCCTCTTCTTGATGTTTTAAATTCAAGAAGATTATCCAACTTCTCAACTCTAATATCCTTTTTTAGGGGAAAAAATAAAGAAAAGAAAAAATTACCCAAAAAAAAAAAAAAAAACACTTTTTCACATGCCCATAGTGTGCGCCTTTCCCTAGTCTATGTATAGACTCGAATACGAGTGTCGAGTACTAGTACATCTAAAAATCGGATCTATTAATTCTCTTATTCAAAGATACGTAGATACCTAACATGAAAAAGTATTCATATATTTAATATAATTATTGTATTTAATAAAATAATATGGTTTTCACGGGGCCATAGAGTATTTTACACATAAAATATAAGTTTTATGCATAATTATGTGCTAAAATTGAATTGCTAAATATAATGCATATATCATACCTTTACCCATGTGTTCTTGTCTAAGTGTGAAGTATCCAAACGGATTCATCATATATTTAGAAAAATCCCCGCAACATAGCCCCTAGTAATACAATTAAATATCTTTTCTAAATCAAAAATTATATAATACGATTACACATCAAAAAGACTAATGCATCATATTCTGTTCTGTCCTGGGCTTTAGGTTCTAGATTCTATGCACACACCCATCGTTTCAGTCTCCAATGTACTCATTTCAGTCTCCAACATACCCGGCCCCCCCCCCCAAAAAAAAAATACGTCTTTAACACAAAATTAACATGTGCTGGGTAAGGGGGGAAGGTCAGGAAATGGCAGGTGGATGGCTTCACGGTGGTAGGCAGAAGGTGGGGGAAGAGGGGTAGAAGAGTGGGGAGACGCAATGGTGATCTAGTGATGGTAGGAACTCATTGCCTACAAGGTCAAAGATAGAAGGGCAGGGGAAGATACAGAAAAATAAACAGAAAGGTAGACTCAATCAAAAATATTAGACAAATAGCTACATTCAAGGGCTTTGTTTGGGATTTATCTAGGACCTGATAGTACTTAAAAGATAAAAAATATTGTTATTAAAATTAATGTAGCTTCAATGTAATGAAGGCAACCAAAAAAAACCAAAACAAACACTTATGGACTTTGCTTAGCCATTTGAAGCACAACAGGGCCCCACCCTCCCCCCCCCCCCCAAAAAAAAGGAAAAAAAGAAAATAGCCAAAAAGTTAATTTTACCAAAGGTTTTTAAATGCAAAAGCCACCAAAGCAAACATTTTAGTTGGTGCAAAACAAGTCCTAAAAGAAACCACATGTCAATAATATTATTTGCAACCACCAAGTTCAATTTAATGGACTGTCACCAATAAACTGCCAAGTATACTTCGGAGTTTAGCATGGTAGACATGATTTTTCCAATCCAAATTAAGTCCAATAGATATCACTCATAAATTACCAAATATACCATTGAAAATTTTATCCACGAGGCTATGTGGGTATATGAGCTAAACCACAGTCAAACCACATATTATAGTATATGAGCTAACATAATAGATGAGCACACATCATCCTACAACGACAGGGCAGCAACCAATGAGTTCATCAGCCAATAACAAAATAAGATTTCAATATGAGACCAACCATGTAGTAAACTAAATAGCCACAACAGGTACTCCTTAAAAGAAGAAACTAGTATACAGGCAAACCCAAATATGAAGTCACCAGCAGACATATGAGGGGGCAGGCTTGCAGGGACCACGACCAGCCCTAAATTTTTAACATTGCATTATGATCCCTAAATTGTTTTGTTATCTATAGAAGTAAATAATGTGTTGGACCCCTCAAAATATATGCAGCTTTACCTTTCTCCCCTCACTCAAATTCCTAGGTCCATCACTATATGAAGTGGGAAGAGATCCCACCTTAAATACAAAATTTGCCATGAGATCATGAATTTCCACAATCTCCCTCATCGGAATGATGTCATATTGAGTTGAATTGTTTGCAAAACACATACGGCCTCAAAACATAATCAAATGCAACTGAAGTATTGCATCTCCTCCTCCAAGTATCCAGAAAAGAGCAAAGTGTTGTGCAAATAAAAGATGATACAGACAAGGAACCCATTTGATAATGTTTATATTTACTATTTTTCTATTTATGCTTATAAACTTTTGAAAACTGGCAACAAAAATGCGTTTGTTAAACTTGTTTTTATTTGTTTCCTTTCAAAAAAATGAAAACTTAAACAAAAAAAAGGTGTTTTCGCTCCCTTTTTTTTCTGTTATAAACATTTTATCAATTTTAAGACTTTGTCTATTTTTGTTGCGTCATATTAAAATAAATTAATTTATTCAAATATTTTACTAAACTAAAATTATTTTCAATAAATAATTTGTAATAAACTAAAATAAAAATTAATTATTATAAACAAAATTACATTTTCAAACAATGTTTCAATTTTTATTTCAGAAAAAAAAAATGACAATAGGAAACAAAAATCAAAAAACTTAAACAAATAAATATAAACATAAAAACAACAGTGTTATCAAATGAGCCCTAAATATACAACTTTTTTTATAAAAAATAACACACGTCAACATCAAAATAAATGTTACAAAAAAATTTCACTTTTTTAATTTATGACACCCCCAATGGAAGATGGTGGTCCTCATGGTATATGCCTACAAAGCAATATGTTGAATTGCTTGCAAACTTGCATTGGAATTACAAAATTGACAGAAGATCCGCAAAGCTCTCGAAGGCTGGGCTGGTGAGTCACCTTTAGTACTGTAAAAGTACGTACTTACACCTACAAATCAAGAGCCAACTGTCTACGCAAAGAGGATAGAAAAGAAGCCTTTAGGCATCTAAGGTGTAGGAAAATGGAAAAAAGTTGCAATTATAGGTGTGGTATGCTGCGGAAGAAATGGCAGTAATCCAGACTCAAAACATCATACATCTATGCCTAATAATGGAACTCGAAGATTTGAACTTAAGATATTTTTAACCTTCAAATTTATTCACTTCATTGTATACTTTTATTGATATTATTTTTTAAATTTAAAATATTTTTAACCCTTAAATTTAGTTTGCCTTTAATTTAATGGACCCAAAAAATTCATAGTTGAGATTGTCCCTCTTGAATATAAATGGCCAAATTTTAGTTCTTTTAACTTTTTAGCCCTGTGTGATAACGATTATGTTAACTGTTTTTCTGTTTATATTTACAGATTTTTGAAAACTGACAACAAAAACGTATTTATTAGACCTATTTTTATTTTTTTGTTTCCAAAAAAATGAAAACTTAAATAGAAAAACATAAATAACAAAAAAAGTATTTTCACTCTTTTTTCTATTATAAACATTTTTTTGATTTTAAATTTTTTCCATTTTTTGTTGCATCATATTATTGTCATTTCTTCTACAACATACCACATCCATAGCTGCAACTTTCTTCCATTTTCCTACACAAATGCCTAAAGTCTTCTCTTCTATCCTCTATGCCCATACAAGTGGCCCTTAATTTGCAGATGCAAGAACATACTTTTACAATACCAAAGATGACTCACCAGCCTAGTCTTCGAGAGCTTTATTAAAAAAAGATATGTCCAGATCAAATTTTTTGTATGCTTACGTGTCATTTGGTAATGCTATTATTTTATGTATATATTTAACTGCTTATATTTTTTTTTGGGGTCATTTTTTCTGAAATAAAAACTAAAATATCATTTGGAAATGCAATTTTGCCTATTATTATTAATTTTTATTTTAATAAAATATTTAATTTCAATAATTTTTTAAAAATTAATTGAAGTTAATAAAATATATTAATAATTAATTTAATTAATTAATCAATTTAATTATTTTAATTATATTATTATCAAAAATAATTCAATAAAATACATTTCACATTAATTTAATTAATTAACATACTTTATTAAAATAATTAATTTATAAATTAAATTGATTAATTTAATTCTTAATTTAATTATATTGTTAATTAAAAGAAAGTTAATAAAACATATTTCATACAATTTAATTAGTTTAATTAAATTTAATTAATAATCAATTTAAATAATTATTTAATTATATTATTTATCAAAAAATTAATAAAATATATTCCATAAAATCTAATTTATAAAGCAACAAAAATAGACAAAGTGTTAAAATTGATCAAATGTGTATAACAAGGGGAAAAAAAAGAGCGAAAACACTTATTTTTGTTTACGTTTTTTTGTTTAAATTTTCATTTTTCGAAAAATAAAAAATAAAAACAAGTTTAACAAATACGTTTTTGTTGACAGTTTTCAAAATTAGTAAACATAAATAGAAAAATAGTAAATATAAATATTACCAAACAGGGGCTTAATAACTCAATCTCTCTCGCTCCTTCCTAGAAATCATGGACATCCAATCCCCTACTACCCTACAAAGCATGAGACTCAAAACCTCACTTAGGGGTGGTCGCGAACCAAATAGTTCATGATTGCTCAAGCTTGGCATGTGTTCAATTCATGGCTTCAAACAAATCAAATTCAAGCCTTTCTATGGCTTCTTTAAAATTCAAGTCAAGCTCAAACCATTAAATACTTGGCTCAGAAGCTTGGGAGCTAGCTCAATATATATATATACATATATATTTGTAAAATTTTTAAACCAAGATGACATTGTATTGGCTAAATAAAATGATGATATTTTTATTTAATCAAGCTATTCATTTTGGATTATAAGAATAGTACGATTCACAATTCTCAAATCTAAAAGTTGAATCCACAATATGAATCTCGATTTGACAACCATGCCCCTAGCCTCACCAGAACAAAGAGAAAAAGATTAGAGCGGCAAGCCTACCCTTAAGCTCCTAGAATTCCGAAAAAAAAAAAAAAAAAAAATTCATTCACCCACACAAAGAATCACATTGTAGAGACGAAACATCCAATTCATTGCATCCATTTTACTCAAAAACCGATCTGCCAAAGCACATACAACAAAAAGTTCCAACACACGTAATCATATGCTTTCTCAAAGTAACTTACAAAGAAGTCAACTAAGATTGATATTCAATCTTAAATCCCAAAACCATTAGCCAGCAGCAAAGCATATAAATTATTGCTCCTACAAAAGCATTCTAGGATTCTAAAATCATATCACCTATAACACCTTTATCTTGAAGATGAAGCCTAAACTAAAATCCTTATACATAATTTCTATTACACTAATAGATCCAAAATCCTCTTGGGTTCTAGCACTCTTTCTTTGGAAAAAATGAATAACTTAAGCTTTTCTTGCACAACCTCGTCTTGCCCGAAAAAAAAACAAAAAAGGTCATTTGCTGCCATAACCTCGGGCCTTACAATGATAGGAAGTAAGCCAAAGGAAATTCACTTGAACCTAAAGACTTTTCACTGCTTAAAGTTCTCAAGGCCTATAGAATTTCCTCCTCCATAGGAAGTAAGCCAAAGGAAATTCACTTGAACCTAAAGACTTTTCACCGCTTAAAGTTCTCAAGGCCTATAGAATTTCCTCCTCCAAGAAAAGGTGCTCTGATCATCTTCCAATCACCTTTATAAACAACCTCGTCTTGCCAAAAAAAAAAAAGGTCATTTGCTGCCATAACCTCGGGCCTTACAATGATAGGAAGTAAGCCAAAGGAAATTCACTTGAGCCTAAAGACTTTTCACTGCTTAAAGTTCTCAAGGCCTATAGAATTTCCTCCTCCAAGAAAAGGCGCTCTAACCATCCTCCAATCACCTTTAAAGATATATCTAAAATCCAATCCATCAAACAAGAGCCTCCTAACACTAGGCTGAGAGTAAACAAGCTCATAGAACTCCACAATGGCCTAATTGATATCCACCTTTAAAATCTACTCACTATCTACCATCAATGAGGGGTAGACAATGGCCCACAAGCCTGCGGGACCCACCCAAGTCCGCCCACGTAACTTAGGGCTTGGGTTTATTTATAGGTTAAATGGGATGTGTTCAGGAAAAAATTTGGCCCTGTCTTTAAAATCAGGCTGCGAATGGGAATACAACAGGAGGCCCAGCCCCAAAAAATTTTTTAAATATAATTTTTACAAAATATTTTATTATTTTAATATAAATGTATACACAGTCAACACACGCCAAATTCTAGCCACCTACAACAAACCACTACCCACTTTTGTGTGTGTGTATATATATATATATCTCTCTCCCCTATACCCCCCCCCCAAAAAAAAAAGTGCCCCAAGAGCTATTGCAACACTCAAATAGCACAATTACTACCAGCTTTCTATTCGATTTCGATTCAACAATCTATATTTAATAATATTTTCAGGCCCTTCTAGTCCTACAGTATGGAATATGCAGAAAGGTTTAGCAGAACAGGTAGTAGTGGTAGATTAAGTTTCAAGGATTTAAGAGGGGAGGGAGTAAACAATAAGAGGTGATTGACATAGATAAGCTTCATATAGAATGGTCCCAATGTTTGAGGGGGCCACAAAAACAGGAAAAATTAAGAAATCATCCTCGAAGAATTGGGTTGTAAGTTTTCATTTTTTTTTTTTTAAGTTCAATTTGGATTCCATACAAGTTTTCTTGTTTAATTTTTTTTTTTATTTCTTATATTTATATTTTTTATGAAACCATATTTTTCAGAATATATGTTCCTAGAATTTCATGCTTGTGAACGCTCTGTTCTTTGATTTAATTGTGAATGCTCTCTCTTTTTTTGTTTTTTTTTTTTTTTTGGGGGGGGGGGGGGTTGAATTTTGTGAATGCTCTCTGTTCCATTGATTTATCTTATATTTCTATCCCCTTCCTTACTGAAGGTCATACGTAAACTCAATTCTACAACTCACCTCTTCTATAAATAAGTTAATTTTCACTTCCATAGCATAAAATACTGTGGAATCTCATAAAAACAAAATATTATTTGTCATGCATACGGGAGCACCTAAACTGCAAAAATGGCATGCCCATGACACCTTCAACTGCAGAACAACCAATAGCCCCACCCATCTATTTCCTCATACTACCAAAAATGCATAATATCCTTCTTCGCTACGTAGTGGAGAAAGATTTTTCACACTTAGTGTTTTAGTGGGTTGTATTTTCTACTATTACGAATTTGATCACTTACTAGGATTGCATATGCCCCAAACAAAGAGATATGATGATTTGAGAATATACCTTTTTTTGCGTTGGAGTTGAACTTTTAATGGTGAAGAGTCCCCAATTTATAGCAATGTGAAAGGAAGCATTCTCATTTCACATTCTTTTGGATATAGATCCGTTGATTATGCCTTTCTTCATTTGTTGAGTTTTTTTGTTTGGGTGACAATATTGGGCATGACATGATAATATGAGTCAGATGACCCGTACCAACAGAAAACACAAAATACAAGACAAAAATACGTTAACACAACATTAACACAATTTAATCCATTTTTTAAATAAATTAATTATTTAACATGCTCATTAAATTTTGAAATATCTAAGCACAAACACAAATATACACAATTATGAAACCAAACATGGCGCAATAACCTGAATTGCCACCACTTCATTTTGGGAAATTTGTATATCACCTATGGGAATATAAACTCCAGGGGGTCCTTACGTGAAGATTTTTTGTACATGTCAGTTGTAGAGGGTTTCACCTTTTTCTAGTCTTGGCCTTCTTCACGTTAAAGTACCCATTTTCAAAACAAATTATTTTATTAAACATATTTGTTAAATTCTAAGATATTTAAGCATAACACAAACAGACACAATTATGAATCAAAACAGGACACATCAATGCAAATTACCACGCCTATTTTTGTAAATTTGTATATGCCTATATATATGAACTTCAAGGGTTCTTACATGAAAGGTTTCTGTACATATCAGTTGTTTAGGGTTCCGCTTCCTGTAAGTCATGAAATTTTTATAGTGAACTACTCATCTACCCCCCCCCCAAAAAAAAAAAAAAAGTGGTATCATACCCCACAAGAAATTGACCAGACAACAATCAACCAACACCAACAAAATCCAACACGAGGAAATTATAGAAGGAAATACCGACATGTGGCACCTGAATTATTGGCTACTCACAAATGACAACATAATACAAAACTACAATCATAACCAAAAATTATCACAAAATGAATGGCGAAGAACAATGCAAATACAACACACCTACTCAAAGAAACACAACACTAGTACAAGAAAGCCAATAGCAAAACCACATCATAACCATCCAAGGATGCAAACTCTCCTCAACCAGAAACAGAGTAAGAAAAAAAAAATCTGGCACAAATGTTGCAGCACAAAAGAGACATCCAAAAAAAAAAAATAGAAAAATAAGAAAGAATTGATTAAAAATTGCATATGAGAGATAAAAGACTACCTCAATAGTATGCAGGGCCACCTTGGTACATCCCCCCAGGCGGAACTCTAGGTGCTGGTGATGTTCCAGCTGGCTGATGATGCTGACTAGATGATGACAAGCTATAGTGTGCACTCTCAGGATAACCTCCAGAAGGCATCCCAGAGCTTGGTGGCAAACCATAAAACGAAGAACCGCGACCAGCACCACCCAACCCACTTCCAACGCCACCTAAACCACCACCAGTCCCAACTAATCCACCGTATCCAGTTGAACCAGGCCCACCATAGTGAGAACTACCATAAGGACCACCCACCCCAGAACCATACCCACCACTAACACCCAAAGAAGCCGGTGCTTGACTGCCTGAAGAGAGTAAACCAGGACCACCACCCATGGAGGGCAATCCCTGACCGCCTCCCAATGATGGATTCAGAGGATGATGGCCCACTGGCGCACCCTGTATTCCACCTGAAAACCCACTGTACTGGCCGCCAGGTCCACCATACTGCGCAGCAAACGAAGAGGGCGGATGCATCCCAACTCCATCACCATGCGCCTCACCCGGAACCCCAGTCGGCCCCTGGACTCCTCCAGCCCCAGCTGCAGCCGGCATCCCGGGCTTCCCTTTCTTACCGTCAATTGCCAATTTACAGGTCAACTGATGACCATCGATCGTTTTAATTGGATCAACCAGCGAAGCTCTAGCAGCCTCTGCTGTCTTGTAGACAAACAAGGCAAACCCTTTTGACTTACCCGTAGCCTTGTCAAAACCCAAAGGCCCTTCCTCTATCTCTCCATACGAGAGAAAATGCGCCAACAACCTATCCGCCGGCATATCATACGGCACATTTGCCACATAAATTTTCCTCATTGACACATCTAGACTGCCTTGCGGATTCGCTGTCGGCCCTTGGACTCCCGCCGCAGCAAGCTGAGTCACAGTCATCCGGCCATCAATTTTCTTGCTAGGCTCTTTTAGTGCCACCAACGCCCCATCAACGTGCTTCATCGTTACAAACCCGTAACCTTTACTCTTACCAGTGGCCTTATCGAGTATCACCGCGGCCTCATCGAGCTCGCCGTATGCGGAGAACAGAGCCCGTAGCTTCTCCGTGGTGGTGTCCCAGCCGAGGCCCCGAACAAAGAGTTTCCGGTGCGCAGGATCGCGGTTGGCGACGGATCGAACAGCGTCGAGGACATCTTGGTGCCGAACAGCCGCATTTTGAACGATATCGAGGAGCTGTTCGTGAGTGAACGGTTCAATGATCTTGCGAACATCCTCGACGGAGAGTTGGTTCGCTCCCGCATCAGAGTCGGCACCGTTCTCGCCGAGCTTTCGCTTCTTGAGTAGATCCATCTGGTGATTCAAACAAGCAATATGCTTCAGAGACCGAAACAAAACCCTAGAAAAATTCCCCCTTCTGTAAACCCCAGCTCGAAGACGCCGAAGAGAAATGAAATGAGGTGCAGCCTCTTGGATCTGGGTTGGGACTTTCGGACTAGCCTGCCATAATGAACTCGGGCTTGGGTCTTGATTTTTCTATGCCCATATTATTAGATTTTCTGATTTTGGTCTCTTTCTTGAATAGATCTTGATTTCATCTTCTAATCATTTTTACTAAAATTATTTATATCATGTGGGGAGCATTTAGAGTTATAAAAAATGAGATAAAATAAAATAAAATTAGATAAGTTGTCGCTTCATAATAATTCGTGTAATGAAATAAAAAGTAAATAATTTTTAAAAATTTTTAGAGATTACATTTAGTTTTTAGCAAACTAAACGCAACTATAATATTTTAAAAGATCATCTTTTCCATTTTAAAAAAACATTTAGTATTAGTTAAAAAAATTTGAGGGTAAAAGATAGTTGGAGCAATTGTTACCCCAATAATAATTAGGATAATACGTTTATGATATTTATATTTGGATTGAGAGAGTAAATATTACTCGATAATAATTATATTATGTTTAAAATACTAAAAATTTTGAATGGATAAAAGTTAATTGTGTTTGAAATGATGGTAAATTGACTAAGGGGTAAAAGTTAATATTTGATCTTATTAAAATATTATAATAAAATAAATCATCATAATAATTGTTATTTTAATAATAATTAATTTTAATAAATATAGATTATTAAATATAATTTTAAATAAAAATATTAACTATAAAAAATTATTTTATCAAAGATTAATATTTCAATAGTAATTAATTTCAATAGTGAATTACTATTTTTTAAAAATTATTTTTATTTTGATAAAATAATTTAATAAAACAAATAATATTATTTTATTTAAATAAATTATTAATTTTAATAAAATAATTTATTTTAATAAGTAATTATTATTTATTAAACATTAATTTTAATATGAGAAAATAAATAATTTTAGTCATAAATTAATATTTCAATAATATTAATTTAATAAAATGTAATAAATTATTTTAATAATAAATTATTATTTATTAAATATTATTTTGATAAAATAATTTAATAATTAATTAATTTTTGGTTTAATTAAATAGATTATTATTTTATAATATTTATTATAATTATTTATAAAAAAAACATTGCTTAATTTTTACTACTATATAAGAGTTTCAATACTTGTAAAACTTTTGTTAGACCATAATGTCTTTTTCTTTTCAAACAAGTTCTTTTGTATTCTTTTATCTAAATTTCTTAACTCAAGACTTTACATATTCTATTATTAATTATTAAACATTTTCACTATACACATATACGCAGTAATATATATATACACACACCATATATCAAACAACAAATTTACTAGAATAGAATTCAAAAGATTTATTATAAAACCAAACAATCAAAAATATAATTTTTTAATAAAAAATATTTTATTAGTATGGGAGCAATTCACTATGGAACATGATTTTTCATATCTTGCAAAAGAATAAAATTTACGACGTTATGTCTTTTTATAATTAAGCTTCGATATAAAGTTAATTTTTTATAGTGTGTGCAAATATTTATAGAGGGGGTACTCGGACACCTGACTCATATCCACGAGAAGACACATGGTAGTTATCTAAACCACCACTTGTTCCTACCACGTCTAGTGAAGGTGTAGTTAGTACACTACCTCCACTACACATTACAGTATCGATTCAGCCTGCTCCATGACATATTATAGCGTTGATTCAGTCTACATACTAACCCAGGTAGGACCGTCTTATGAAAAAGAACCACATGTGCCTAACAACATATAAAAAAAGGTGATAAATGAAGGAAATGAGTAGGCATTATTCCCCATATTAAAACCTTATCAAAATTACTTCCGACCTTTCTTTATTTCTCTACACTATCTAACTTGACCGTCGGAAAAGCGTTCAACCAAACACCTCCCGATCGACAAATTTCTTTTAGGATTCGTGCGAGAGAATAAGGAGCTACAAGTGTTTTTGTGGATTAGTCAACTATCCGACCGCATCATCAGCGCCAACCCAACTAGTTGAACGCATCATTCAAGCATCTTGTTGTAATTTTGGCACTCCAATTAGCGTCGTCTGTGGAATTGAGATCACACTCCCACAAAGTACATAGCCCACTAGCAGCAAAGATGAGCAAAAGTATCAAAGAAAACCTACCAAGCCATGATCCTCCCAGAGTGAGATCAGAAGTGTCCAGAAGATTCATTAGCCATGAACAATCTCCGACACATGATCGGTCCGTCAGATATGAGCCCTCTGGGAGGCGTAAGCAGCCTGTAGATCAACGAAACCGTCAAGTCATCAATCATAGTCTTCCCTATGCAATATGGGCTTACCCTTAATCAGTTTCAAGTGGAGATATAGCAAAGAGAATGTGAGTTGGAGATCTTGCGCAATTAGCTTAACCTATATGCTGAGCATTCACAAGCTCGAATCATAGGCTATCAGTCCCATCGCGACTCTCACCAGCACAAACGTAGTGAGCCATCTTGACACTTATCCAGGGGAAAGGAGTCTCATGCTACGGAGAAGGAGGAGGCAGTCCTTGTTATTAAGATATTCCCACTCCTTCGTCAGAGAATAGAGAGACAATCTAGCTCGGATTCCCATGCGAGTGAAGCTTGTTTTAAACGAGTACATCTATCAACAGGTAAACCTGCTAGAGAAAACGAAGCTAACTTGAATGGGTGGGTGCTCAAACAACTCGCCAACTACGCTGATCATAATTTGGAACACTCTACTCATTATTTAGCCAGGAGGGCCCTTAGCTAAATCGCTACTTCACTATTTACTATCGCTATTGAGCAAATGGAGCCTTCTCCCAAGTTCACTCTCTAAGGTTTACGCTTTATGATGGAAAGGCCGATCCAGTGGGACACGTGCATCACTACAAACAGTTGATGTCTCTCTGGAGTTACAATGACGCGCTCATGTGCAAGGTCTTCCCTTCCAGTCTTGGGGAAGTAGCGCTATAAATGCTTGACAAACTAAAACCGAAGTCAATCAGTACCTAGCTTCAGTTAGTCGAGGCTTTCGTGGTACTACTCATCGCCAACAAAAGATAGCCTCGGTCAGTCAACGCGTTGATAACAATGAGAAAAGGAAAGAACAAAAGTTTAAGGAATTACACTCGGTGATATTTTGAGACCCACAATGAAATAGAGGGCTACCCCAAGCAAATCGCCATGGCTTCCTTCAAGCTCGGCCTGTCACGCGATAACAAACTCAAGCAGTCTTTGACCAAGAGGTCGGCGAACGATCTAGTCAACCTGATGAGTCATGTTGAGAAGTACTCTAAAGTCGACGGCGAGCCAGGGACACAAAAAGTGAGAATCCAAGAAAAGAGAAGGTGAAGGCCCAAGTCGATGATTAGAAATCGGCTAAAAAGCAAAATAAGAAGGATGTCTTTGAAGCAATCAACACAACCTTCAAAATCCTGATCTTCAAATTGTTGCCAAAGATCAAAGATGAACCCCATTCTGTGTGGCCGCGGAAAATAGGCAACAATCCGTCTGATAGAGACCAATCCCTGCACCACGCCTACCACAGAGACAAGGGTCATCGCACTAGACAATGCCAAGCACTCAAGTACTATTTGGAAGACCTAGTGCGCGCCGACCATTTGCATGAGTATTTCGAAGACTAGAAGGGTAAGGAGGTACAAGATGATCGACCATATGAGGACAGTCAACCTCGAGAACGCAATGATTGGCCCGCCCAGAGGGTCATCAACATAGTCCACCTCGACTACAAATCTCAGGAGCAGGAGATCAGATCCAGAGCTGAGTACATCAGAGCAACTCACCTCAAAAAAGTATTAAACGTGGGTAGCTCGTCGACCAATGACTACAAAAGGAGCATAGTAGAACTGAGTCACAAGGTTCTCTTTAACAATAATGACCTAGAAGGTGTCCAACAACCACATAACGATGTCTTGGTAGTCACTCTGGAGATCGGCAACTGCAAGGTGCGCCGTATCCTCATAGATCAAGGTAGTTCCACCGTACTATAGGCTCTTCAAGGAGCTCAGATTGTGTAGTTTGACCTTACTCTAGCACATTATCTTTTGATCAAATTTAACTCGACACCTGTCTGGCCTTTTAGAAGGGTCACAATTCCCGTCCAAGCTGGACCTGTAGAGCCGCGAACGGAGTTCCTAGTGGTGGACATCTCGTCTTCTTAAAACGTTATAATAGGGTGCTTATGGTTACACAAGGTAAAGGTTATCCCTCTACCTACCACCAAATGGTCAAGTTCCCAATATAACAAGGGGTATATTTGATCAAAAGTGATCAAATCACCTCTAAAAAGTGTTTCTCAATCACCATTGAAGCTAAGAGCATACCTAACGAGGTCAAGTCTATGATCGGGGCAGAAGACACTTTAACCTTGGAGGATGTGGGAGCAAAGCCTGAACAAAAAGCGATCGAGGATTTGGAGTCCATCCTTCTACACAAATCAGATTCGGACAAGTTCTTCTTGATCTGAAAAGCTTATGCCATCTAGAAAAGCAACAGTTGATCATGCTGCTGAAGCAGAATTTGGAGGTGTTCGCTTGGACTCCATATGAGATGCTAGGAATCGATCCCAAAGTAAAGTGCCACAAACTCAACGTATAGCCAACCGTGAAACTGGTGATTCAAAAAAAAAAGTGATCATCTCCAACACACACAAAAACCATGATAGAGGAGGTTGGGAAGCTATTAGAAACTGATGTAATTCTGGAAGTAAGCTACCCAGAATGGTTATCGAACACAATCGTAGTAAAGAAAAAGAATGGCAAGTAAACAGTCTGTGTCGACTTTATCGACCTCAACAAGGCATGTCAGAAAGATCCTTTCCCTCTCCCAAAGATTGCCCAGCTGGTGGATGCTACAGACAGACACAAGATGATGAGTTTGCTGGATGCCTATCGGGGTTATCATCAAAAACTATGTCCATGCCTGACCAAGAGAAAACGCATTCATCACACATGGTGGAGCATATTGCTAGTTTGTTACAAGGTGATTTCTTTTGAACTAAAGAATACTGGGGCTACTTATCAAAGGTTGGTCACGAAAATGTTTGATGTTCATATTGGAAAAACAATGGAGGTTTACATCGATGATATGGTGATTAAAAGTGGAAAGAAAAGTGACCACTTTTCCAATCTAAGTAAAGTATTCACAATCCCCAAATAGTATGGCCTATGGTTACAGCCAAATATGCTATCGGGGTAAGCTCGGGAAAGTTCCTTGGACACCTAGTAACAAGGAAAGAGATTAAAGCTAACCCCAATCAGATTGTTTCCACACAAAAGCTCCACCGACCCATCACAGTGAAGGAAGTTCACTGTTTGACAGGGATGGTAATGACCCTAAACTGGTTCATCAGGAGGGCCTCAGATTGATGCAAGCCCTTCTTCAGGCTACTGAAAGGAAAAAAGCATCTTGCATTGGGATAAGAAGTACAATCAGGCATTTGAAGAGCTGAAAGCTTACTTGGCATCTCCCTTGCTTTTGTCCACCCCTCAACCTAGAGAAAGACTACAGTTATACTTGGCCGTATTTGAGCACTCAGTCAATGCGGTGCTCATAGAAGAGGAAGATAAAGTGTAAAGACCTATCATTATGTCAGCAAAACACTCGTGGAAGAGGAACAGAGATATCTTCCTATTGATCTTAGCATTAGTCATGGCACTCAAGGAAGCTATAACACTACTTTTTGGCCCCATCTTATCATGGTGGTGACCGAGCACTCGCTCCAGTCTATACTTATAAAAGCTAACCTTTCTGGAAGGTTGGCAAAGTGGGCGATCGAGCTTGACACTTATGACATCAGCTTTATACCTTGAATGGCCATCAAGGGGCAGGTGTTAGCAGATTTCATGCCCAAGTTAATTTCTTTACCCAGTTTTGACCAATGCAATCCGGCCGATGTCACTTTAGAAGAAATTTGGAGGGTACAAGTACACGGAGTTGCAACAAAAAGTGGCTTAGGAGCTAGGTTGTGCTCATTTCTCTAGAAGGGCTAGTCTATAAGCATGTCATGGAACTGAGATTCTAAGCAATGAATAATGAAGCCGAATATAAAGCTTTGCTGATCAAACTCAAGTTAGCTCTAAGGCAACATGCCCAAAAACTCGTTCTTTCTTTGGATTCTCAATTAATCATTAGCCAACTAAATGAAGAATACGAGGTTATTTTGAATAACTTGGCAAAGTACTATAAACTAGCTCAGGTGTTGATAGGAAGGTTCGACATAGTTGATCTCAAGTTGTTTGGACAAAAGGAGAATAGCCAAGCAGATGTCTTGGCTACTCTGGGGGTGGCCGAATAATACAGTGAAGCAGACATATCACAGTAAAAAGATTGTTCTATCCAAGTATACAAAAATCTGGACATGTACAGGTGAATTCCCCTGCGCTGAGGTGGATGGATCAAATCATCCAATACCTGAAAAGTAATGTATTGCCCAAAGACAAGAAAGAAGCTGCCAAGATTAGGAGTAAAGTATCGAGGTTTTGGCTATCCCCAAATCAATAGATGTATAAAAAGTCATTCAGCGGACCATACCTACTCTATGTTCATTTCGACCAAGAGCAAGTTATGCTAGAAGAACTGCACAAGAGGAATTGTGGAGCGTATGTCGAAGGATGATCCATGGCCACTCGAGCAATGTCACAAGGGTACTGGTGGCCCCACATGCAAAGAGACGCTGTTTGATAGTCTACAAGGTGTGACAAATGTCAAAGGTTCGCTTCAATTCCCATTAACCAGCTCAAGGCATAAGCCTTTTGACCAGATTATAGCCCTTTGCACAATAGGGACTAGATATAGTTAGACCATTACCCATGGCACCATGAGGTCAATGATGGCTCCTTACGACAACAGATTACTTTACAAAGTGGATTAAAGCTGAACCTCTTAGTATCATCAAGGACTCCGATACCAGGAGGTTCGTATGGAAGAGCATAGTTACAAGGTATGGGATCCCTTAGAGTTTGATTTTTGATAATGGTACACAATTGAATAGTAATGCATTCAGAAATTTCTGTTTGAGTCTAGGAATCCACAACCACTACTCCACAAAGGTATACCCTCAAAACAACAAACAAGTTAAAGTTTCCAACAAAACCATGCTCAACAACATCAAGAAACGTTTGGAGAAAGCTAAAGGTTGTTAGGTAGAAGAATTATCGATCATACCCTGGGCTTATAAGACCACACCTCGCCAATCAATCGGAGAGACTCCCTTCTTACTTGCCTACGGAACAGAAGTTGTCATTCTGGTGGAGATATGTATGCCAACAATTCGAACAATAACCTTCTCTTAGGAGGATAATAATAAAGCCATCGAAAGGAGTTTGGGCTTCATTGAAAAGAAAAGGGAATTTGCTCAAATCAAGATGGTTGCCTACCAACAACAACTAAGGAAATCGTGAAGGAGAAATGTCCGAGTAAGATATTTCGAAGTCGGTGACCTTGTTCTCACAAAAGTGATGCTGGCAACAAGGAACCTTGTTGATGGCAAGCTCAGGCCAAACTGGAAAGGCCCTTATAAAGCCATTGAAGTAGTCGATAACGGAGCCTTTCATTTCGAGGATATGAAGGGAAAGAAGATCATGAGGCTATGCAATGTAACCCACTTAAGGATTTACTGTCATTGAAAGCCTATTGTAAATGTCAAATTATAAATGAGAACTTCCATTTCCAACACTTGCATCTCTATTATAGATGATTCTTTTCAGCAAAGCGAATACCTCGCTCAAGGCCACGATTTGGCCACCTGACCTGCTTAAGTCAACCATAGCCATACCTGACGCAAGGCCACAGTTCAGCCACCTAACCTACTCAGGTTGGCCATTGCCATACCTAGCGCAAGACCATGGTTCGGCCACCTGACTCGTTCAGGTTGGCTACAGCCGTACCTGATGTAAAGCCACAGTTCAGCCGCTTGACCTATTTGGGTTAGCCACAGCTTTACCTAGCGAAAGGCCATAGTTCGGCCACCTGACCCGCTCAGGTCGGCCACATTGGTACATGGTTCAAAACCACAATCTTGCTCGGTCTATCCTTATTCGGACATGGCCCAGTCTATATCGCATAACATGATTCGCTTTTAATCGAATTCTCCCTATTTAGATTAAGTCTCCAAATCAACTTATTTTAACAGGTGTCCAAGTTCAGATGTATATTAAAGAGCCTCACAAAACCAAACTTATGTTAAGAAAATATGATAAATTTATGTCATTAACATGACAAGTCTCCTAGTTTGAAAAGAAGCCAAATTAACTTTACCAGATTAAGTTCAGGCAAGTTTTGTTCAAATTTAATCGTCAAAGCAAAATTATTTACAAGTGTTGGAGATTGGATCACCGCGATTGGGTAGTTATGTTTGTAACTTATGGCTAGTGCGTGCTCAGTTCTCAAAGTAACATTGCTCAGGGAACAGAAAATATAAAAATAAGAAGTAAAAAGAGAAAAGTCTTTTCATTAATGAAACATGGGGGCCATCTCCCTAAGTTACAGAACATAAAGACTAAATAAAAAGAAAAAATGATAGAACAAAAGATAGCCTAGAATTATAAATTTCCGTGATGGCTGACTTCTTCAATCTGTTGTGGAGGCTGAAGGCTTTGGTCGGTGGTTTGGACAGTCTCGTTGGTGCACTTTGCTCACTTCCTCCTGACCGTCCCCAAGCTAGGTGGTCTGGTCGACATTTCGAGTGGCCTCATCCCCGATCATTGTAGACGAGGTCTCCCTGTCTTCATTATCATCTGGGGGAAGGAATTCATCTCCATCCTTCAGTCATTCGAAGGCAGTGAAAATATCAGAGTCCAAAAGTTGACCGGCCTTCTTCAGAACATCTGTCCAGCCATCGCAATAGTAAGTGTTAGCAGCAATGCACACCTGTTTCTAATCTCATTACTAGCTTCCTCAGAGCCCTCCACTTAGGCCTTCTTCCTTTCTTCCTAAACCTTGGCCTTAGCTGTGGCCGTCCTCTTTGTTACCTTGTCAAACCCTCTCTTCATCGCTTTAAAATCAGAGCTCATCATTCCTCATGAAGACCTGCTTAACGTTCTCCTCGACCCACTCAGCATGCAGACGTTGGGTCTCAACGACTATCTTGACGTTCTAAATACTTTTTATAAAACATTCAAAACACCAACTGGCGTCTCTGAAGAACTCAGTGGCCTACAAATCGAGAAAAAAAAGAATCAATGTGTGAATAAAAGCAAGAAAGGACATCTCAATTGAAGTTGAAAATTTGGACTTACCAGGAAGGAATATTAAACTGACTGAAAGAACTATAAATGATCAGGTAGATTCATAATCTGATCCTAATCCTTTGGAAGTGTAGCAGCATTAGCAATCGACATTACAATGCCTTAGTAAAAAATGATCGAATCTCCGGTGGTGATTAATCGAGTATTAATCATAGGACCAATCACGAAATCTTCACCTCGGCAGTCAGTGGCTGGCTCTTTGTCAAGCTTATTAGGACAGATGTTGCTCAAAACACCATCCCCTCCATTGGAGGAGCCAATCAGGCTGGATCACTTCTTTATTACAATTCCGCTTCGAGTCGCTGGAAACGAAAGTGGAAGTGGAGGCGTAAGGGCTTTTCACTTTCTACTGGAATTCTTCCCACTTGAACTTTTCTTCATGGTGAGGAGTAAGTTTCTAGGAGGCAAATTGTTCAAGTTAGTGGGGGCGACAATCACTATTTGGGGAATGCCGATTGAGAAATCTTTAGAATCAACCAATCCATTGATCTGCTCCTTACCAACGTCTAAAGGAAGAGTTGTGAAGCTTCGTTAAGTAGGTTTGTAGCCGAGTAAGAGCGGTGCTGTCCAAACAAGACCCTCTAGCGATCATTCCCTCTTGTAAGCAAGGACCTCGGCAATCTGGCCAAACTTGACACTCACTGGGTTGGCGAATCTCTTGTTAAAACCCCTCACTACAAAATGGGAGAAAAAGTCAATTGGCGTCCAAATAAAGGAGAAACAAAAGAAAAAAACAAATTAAGACAAAAGACAGATAACTACCTACCCATGAAATTTTGGACACCATCATGCCTATCTTCTCCCAGCAGCCATTGTCAGTCCTTACTGACTAGGATGTTGTTGTCTAGCAGGTAGGGATGTCAACGGGGCGGGTATGGGGCGGGTATGACCTTTCCCGTCCCCGTCCCCGTTTAGTAATACCCTTACCCATCCCCGTCCCCATCCCCGTTTCGGGGAAAAAAATTTTCCCCACACCCGCCTCCACAAAATAATGAATTCCCCATCCCCGTCCCCGTTTACCCGCGAAGGATATTAATTATTACAAATTATATATTATATGTATAAAATAAATATTTAAAATTATTATAAATATTATATTTATTAAATAAAAAAATATATTACATATATATATTAAATAAAAATTAAAAATATATATATAATATTTGACTTTGACTGATGCACTTAACCAAAGACGAAGTGGTCTTTATTTATTACCTCACAAGACCTTCACTTCTTTGTGAGAAACCGATGTGGGACTTCTAAAAGAGTCACCACACTAACAAAATTAACAAAAAAATATTTAAACGGGTACGGGGCGGGGTGGAGACTACCATACCCGTCTCCGTCCCCATACCCGTGCGGGTAACATTTTAAATCTCCATACCCGTCCCCGTCCCCGCTATTAACATCCCCATACCCTCCCCGAACGGGGTGGGTGAAGCGGGTATCCACCGGGTACGGGTATATTTGACATCCCTACTAGCAGGTTCTTACACAAGTTAAGAAGGGCGTGCACAAGGTTATCTTCCACTCGACATTTTAGATAGTACTATCTGCTCTTTGATGGGGTGATGGCGTAGCAGTGGAGAATCTCCTAAGGGTCCAAATTAACCTCAAGATCCTATTAAGCTCTATTATCCCAACAAAATCCTAAACCCATTTGGGGCTAGTTGCCTAATGCAAATCCTGACTGTTGACAAAAAATACAAACTAGGGGTTGGAAAGAAAGAGTCACTCTACACTCCTTTATGGCCACCATACCTATTCAAATCCTTGATTTTCAGCTATGCTGAAATCATTCTCCCTTGGTAGGGCTAACCGAATAGATTCAGGGATCTGGTGCCTAGCCCTAAAGGCCTCTATACCTCCCGACTTCTTAAGGGTGTTTAGAAATTTCCTCATATCAAGAAAATAAAAGAGAAAGAAGTCAAAGTTGACACTCACCTAAGTTGTAATACGGAGAGATGGGATCTAGTCAGACACAAAGTGAGCTTGCCTAAAACAATATAAAGAGGACCCTAAAATAGTTGATGCCTGTAAAACTTCGGAAGTTCAAAGACATAGAAAACTTGTACAGCTGTGGAGGATAGGTATTTATAGAGAGAGAAGATGAAGAGATAGAATATGAAGGGATGGAGCCCTACATTTATAGCCAAAGACCCTTGACGTGCCCTATATGGTGCGTGCCTAGGGCTGGTGTGCTTCTCAGTGATGATTAGACTGGCCCATTAATGGCCCACTGACACAGCCAACTATCATATTCTTTGATACAGATAGTTGTGGTATCCGTACACATGTCAGTAAATAAATAAAGTACTCTGATTAGGGTTTGTACGAGCCGAACTCACTTTCGTACCTTTAACTGGTTATCTCAAGCTCTTATACATGTGCCAAGCACACAACACGTACAAGAACTAATGGGCAATTAGAAGGGGTGTTCAAACACGTGGCTCAAATCCAATTGTAGCTTTGATTCAGTTTGCCCTACTATCCATGATAGCTAGGTAGGACCGTCCCATAAGAAAGGACCACACATGCCTAATAACATAGAAAAGAGGTGATGAATGAAAGAAAGAGATAGGCACTATTCCCCATACTAGAACCCTGCCAAAATTACTCCTGACATTTCTCTACACTGTCTAACTTTACTATCAGAGGCCGTTTGGCCAAACACTAATTGGCCAGCAATTTGTTTCAGGATTCGTGCGAGAGAATAAGGAGTTGAAAGTGCTTTCGTGGATCAATCAACCATTTGACCACATCATTAGTGACCGACCCTAAATTGTGTTTCGGGTTCTACCTCTCAAGTGCAAGAGGGCAGTCGTAGTTTTAAAACTCGGTGAGTACCGAGGTCGAATCCACAGGGAGGGCTTTGTTAAAAGCTCTAGACTTGTTCTCTTAATTAGTAGGTGAACCTAAATTAATTTAAACTATTTTTTTTAGCAACTCAAACTTTTGTTTTAGATTCTAAATGAAAGAAATTCAATTTAATTTAAAAATGCAAACAAAGCGTCTACTCTAAATTCTAAAGCGAATAAATCAACTCATAAATTAAATTAAATCACAAGCATAATACTAAAAAGGTTCTTGATCCAACTTTCAAGTCCGGGTAGTTCACTACTTTACCTTGGGATGTTTTTGTTTGAAGAACAGGGTTTATTTGAAAAGTTTTGAAAATGTTATAATCAAAGATCAGTACCAGTGATCTCAAGCGGATATGGTTAAAGACCTTTGTTTCCTAGAGTTTTTCAATTAAACGCCAAATATTATAAAAATCTGATTTTTAATTCTATTCAAAAGTATTTGATGATTGGTTACGAAAATCCATACCAGTGATCTCACACGGATTTGGTTAAGGGTTTTCGTATTCGAATGTTTTCGAAATAGAAAAAAATAGATTTATGAAAGGTAAATTCCTTCGCGAAAGGTTTCACAACCTACGCGAAGGGTTTCGCAACCTACGCGAAGGGTCTTGAATCCTACGCGAAGGTTTTCGAAACCTATGCGAAGGGTCTCAAATCCTACGCGAAGGGTTTCGCAACCTACGCGAAGGGACTACGAACGCCCCAAGGCTTTTCGTGAACTACCCTTTCTTGATTCGTTGAATCAATAACTAGGGTTTTACGCTAAAACTACTTTAACATCTTAAAAACAATCAAATAGCATTCAATCATACGAAAAGAGAATTGAAACAAGCAAAACATGATATTACGAAACAAATCGAAATAAAACGAAGTAGATTAAAGTGCAACTTACAACGTAAAGCAAATGTAAAAGATGAAGTGAAGAATCACTACAAAGACGACGATGAAAGCTCCAACAAAAACCATGAATCCACGCATGCAAGCTAAAAACCTAATCTAAAAACTCTCAAAATTCTATTCTAACGCTTAATTGAAGGTGCAAAAATAAAAAGGGGCTTCCCCCCCTTGGCCGTGCAATGGGTCTTTATATAGATGCCACAAAACCCTAGAAGATGAGCTTTCACGCGGCAATTGTAAATCACGGATGGTCCCGACCGTCTGGAGAGGGGGTCGGGACCGTCTGAAGTTTTAACTTTCTGTGGTCCCGACCGTACTGGAGAGGGGGTCGGGACCGTCCAGCTTTTCCTTCATTGCTCTCTTCACTTCTTGGTTGGTCTTAGGCTAGTCTTTGTCCCATCGAAGATGAGGTTCGAACCATGACTTTTTTCTAGTCTTCTTGGCCCTCTCCATAGCTATAAACTTCGACATCCTTACCCTTTTTCCTACAATAAACAATAAAAGTATGAGTATACTATAACACTAAAACTTCATACTTTATTATTAAATGCATGAATAAGTGTTGAGTTAGGGAGGTTTGTAATTACACTTTTCAAGTGTAATCAATTAGCAATATCCCAGCTGTCACAGCCCCTAACATAAATTGTCGAAGACGGACGTCATGGGAATATAGAAACTAATAAATTAAATGAAAACCCTATTCAAGGTCAAGTCATAATATAATAACCATCATTGGAGGCAACTAAAACATCCCTTATTCTCAATTAAATAAATAAAAATAACATCAACACATGATAAAATCTACTGTCACACCATAGTGACTCAACAAGGCTTACACAGCCGAATAAACATCCTCAATAATAATATAACCTCATATATATGAATTTAGGACCCACACTCTGGGGCGCACAAATAAAGATACAATCATCCACATGTAAATAATCAGGTGCTAGGTTAATCCATCAACCTCAACTCAACTTAAGGTGGCTACTCCCTGGCCTTGTCGGATCACCTGTTATATGGATGGGATAAGCAAACTTGCCTAGTGGGTAGGGATCTGTATAGTGTGCCACGAGTGGACATAGTCAAACATTAGCATAACTCACAACAATATCAACCAAACATGATAGGTGTAATGCACATACGATGAAATGTAAGGCCCAACTACAAATGACTAAGCTTTAGTCATATATTCGACCTGGGGATTATTTTGGTATTTTTAAAATCTTACATTTTATTATTTTTCTCAAATCATGGATCCTGTCCATTATATATAACCTGTGCCTCGGGCATGTCATATATACATGTGGGCACCCTCGGCCAACCAATTGTTCTCAACAATAACCAGATATTACCACCACAGCCCCATGTATATGATATGCTCTATCATGTAATAAATATCACCTTATATAAAAGTAATTCCCATTAAGCTTGCATGATGATTTGAGGTTTATCCATCAATAGAAATCCATAATAATTTCGTTTTGACACAAAAATATAAACTAAAAACCAAAATTTAACATTTTCTAAAAGTCTATCACACTATAATTGGGACACCCTAAGCTACGATTGGGACACCCTGAGCAGTGGTTTGGACACCGAGTAGCATACGAGCTGGTCCAGACACCCATTGGCCGGTCCGGATTACAGAGTCCAGTGTTCAATTCCTAGGTTCATTTCTGACGAAACTCAGCCCCAAATCACCATTTCCAAGCTTCAATCTCTAACAATATAACTCATGTATAAACACTCAAACACATACATCACTCGTTATTTTCGTCATTTAATCAAAAAAATACTATAACATAATGCAAGATATTCGTATTTATATGCATATATATAACCACGTTCATATATATATATATGCACGAATCACTTGTATTCACCAAATCAAGCACATGCATATATCAAAATCACGCTAACACATCTAAAACACGAATTTAAGTCCCACATATCTTAAATCCGAAAAGAAAAAAAAGAAAAACGAAGAAATTAGTAGAGCTCCCAACCTTCAAAAGCTGATTTCTCCCACCTTGGGCTAAATCATCGAAAATGAATGTCACCACAATGTTCATGACGTTGAATACTACCTTGATCCACCGACCTTTCACTTCGGATTGCAATTTCTCTCATCTTTCTCTCTCTATTCTCTTTATGGTCTCAGTAAGTCGTATGTAGAGCTGACACCACTCCTCCATAAAATCTTGATTCCTAAGAGGTAGAAAATGAGTTGATTTATTTAATCAGTCCACAATCACCCAAATAGCATTATGCCTGGTATGAGTCTTTCGTAAACCCATCACAAAATCGATAGTTACATGATACTACTTCCACTGTGCCATTGGTAATGGTTGTAACAAACCAGCCAGTCTTTGGTGTTTGGCCTTTACCCTGTTGACAAGTTAGGCAACGAGACACAATTCCTGCAATTTTCACGCTTCATATTGCTTTACCAGTCCTAACGTCCCAAGTCTTTATAGATTTTAGTTCCTCCAAGATGTACTACAAATCTCGAGTGATAAAACTCCCAGTGTAACTCTTCCTGAATTTTATCTACATCAAGCACAAAAATTTTATCTTTAAATTTCAAATATCTTGCTGTGGATAAACTCTAACCTTCAACTGCCTGTCTTGAAGACAATAATACCTCATATTCTGATAATATTGATCATTCTATTAAGCCTCAATAACCCATTCAACAATATAGGTACCACTTGGAAATAATCCAAATTAGAGTAGGTGATGCCATCCTCATCATTATCGTCCCACCAAAATTCGAAATCACCAACATCTTCCGAAAGACGCCATTGAAAACGAACCATCATGGATGCCAAACATTGTTGACTTCTACTCAAAGCATCAGCCACCACATTAGCCTTCCTAGATGATACTGAAGATAAAAATCATAATCCTCCAAGTATTCCATCCACTTATCTGTCTCATATTCAAATCACGCTGAGTAAACAAATACTTTAAACTCTTGTGATCAGAAATAAACATTAAATCTCCCACCTATATAGATAATGCGCCATTGTCTTTAAAGCAAAACCCACCGCGGCCAACTCTAAATCATTCGTAGGGTAATTTCCTCATGCGACTTCAATGCCCTAGACCCATATGCCACTACTCAATCATTTTGCATTAATACATATCCCAAACCTTCACGTGAATATCACAATACACCGAATATCTCATTTTATGTTTAGGTATTATTTTTACTAGAGCCACAGTTAATCTCTGCTTCAATTCATTAAAAGCATTCTCACAAGCATCATCCCATTTGAATTTAATTCATTTTCCAAGTCAACTGAGTTAATGGGCCGTTAATTGAGAGAAATCTTGAATGAAAACGACAGTAATAGCTAGCTAAACTAAAAAACTACAAACTTCAAAAATAGATCTCAGCCGCACCCAATCTAACATAGCTGAAACCTTAGAAGGACCTATGCAATTCCTTGACCAGAAACTACATGACCTAAAAACTTCACCTCAGATAACCAAAACTCACATTTACTAGCCTTGGCATACAACTTATGGTCCCAAAGTGTCTATAAAACTATCCTCAAATGTTGTTTCGTGCTCATACTCATCATGAGAATAAATTAAAATATTATCAATGAACACTACCAACAAACCAATCGAAGTAGGGGTTGAAAAATCCTATTCATCAAATCCATAACACCCGCTGGAGTATTCGTTAACCCGAAATGGCATAACCACAAAATCAAAATAACCATACCGGGTACGAAACACCATCTTAAAGAATATATCTCTCCCGAATCCTCAACTGTTGATACGTGAACAAAGATCAATCTTAGAAAAATAAGCTGATCCCCGCAATTGGTTAAATAAATCATCTATCCTCAATAACGGGTACTTAATAGTTACCGAATTCAACAACTAATAATCAACACAAAGCCTTAAGATCTTATCCTTCTTTTTTACAAAACTACTGATGCTCCCACAGCAACATACTAGGTTGAATATAACCTTGAGTATACAAATCATTCAGCTGAATCCTCAATTCTTTCAACTCTGCCGGCACCATATGGTGCGGCGACACAGAAATAGGAGAAACTCCTGGCACAAGATCTATACAAAATTCAATCTCCCTCTAAGAAGGTAACTCACACAATTCCTCATGCAATACATCTTCATGCTTGCAAACAACTCTTAGAAGAAAGTGTTTGGAGTCTTTCTCATTCAATCTCAAACTTGCCAATAAAACAAAAAACTTTCCTACACACCTAGTGTCTAACAATGGAGAAAGCAAAATTGCTCTTGCCTCACCCCGAATCCTAACCACAGTACCATCAGGTAGAATAGCCATCATTAACTTATAGTAACAATCTATCGTCACTCGATAAGTAGATAGGCAATCCATTCCCAAAATCACATCAAACTCTTTCACTTCAAAACTCTCAAGTCAATCCATAATTGAACATCGCCCAATTGCAAACATAATTTCTACAAATCCAATTCACTGAAGACCTACTACCCACTAGGGAATCTAGTAATATAGGCTCTTCTAAACTCTCGTGTGTTTACCCAAAGTCTTCACACAAGCATGCAAAATAAATAAATGTGATACACCGGTATCAAATAAAACATGCACCCAAGTGCTAAACAAAAGAAATGTACCATGTATCACAGAAGCATATGGAGTCTCATCTCGCTATGCTAGTGCATAGGCCTGCCCCTCAATCCTCTAACTCCCTAAGCTTCCATCACCTGTACTCTTCTCTTGCTGGCCACTACCACCACCACTATGTGGCTACTGAAATTGCTGAACCTGTTGCATAGGTTGTTGCTGTATAGGTGGTGTAGGCCTCATTGGATACTGTTGACTCTGATAAAAACCAATCTGTGAGAACCCCACTCAACACTTTCTTATGACATCTCCCCAAATGGACAATTAACCCAAAGTGTCCAAGCTGATTATGCCTGTAACACGTGTCTGCCCAAATTGATCCTAAAATCCCCCCTTTTGAGGAGACTAAAACTATTGTTGTCGCTGACCACTCGACGAACTTGAACCTGACCCTGAACTAGAACTACTTTCCTTCTGATAGTGAAATTGCTGATGTTGCTAAAATCTCCTCTTAGAACCACCAACCTTTTCTTTACCCTTTTTTTTTTTTTTTTTTTTTTGCCTAGAACCAGAACTATATTCTTGTGTCACATTTTTTCCTGAATTTGTCTTTAGCCTCCATGAGCCCTGGACCTAAAGTCAATGGTATCTCTCTTCACCACGAAAGCTTTCGCCACCACACCAGAGTAAGTATGATGCCTTAACCTGATAATCTACCTGCTAATGTAGGGACTCAATATCCATTCAAATTTCCTAGTCTTGCCACCTCATTTGGCACAATTTGTGGAGAAAATCTAGCCAGTTCCGTGAATTTCCTCTTATACTCCTGCACTGATAAGTTCCATTAAGTCAACATAAGAAATTTATGAACCTTCATCTCCCTTATCACTGTAGGAAAAATCTCTCAAGAAATGCTTCCTTAAATACTTCCCTAAGTCAAAGTATGAATGTTAATAATGTCCCTCTAGGACCTCCACCAATGAACAACACTTCCTTGGAACTGACGTGCTGCCACCCTGATTCTGACCTCATCACCTTCTATATCTAAAGTTTCCATCATCTCAGAAATTTCCTCTAACCATCTTTCTGCCTCGACTGGATCCCTTTTCCACATCGAACTTAGGGGGATCATGCTTCTTAAATTAACTAATAATTCTCATGATCAGTGTGTCTCTCAGTGGAGATGCTGCCACCGCTGCTTGGGTAGGAGCTATTGTAGGTACACCTAATCCCTGCATCTAGGCCCACTGGGCCGCCATAAACTACATCATCTACTCTATATGATGGCTGTGAAAAATCACCATAAGTTAATGGCACCTCTTGAAAATCCTTTACCCAACACCTAGAGCATTAGGATTCTGACAACTAGATTGATTCCTTTGATTTCTACCTCTTCCACATCCACCATTCTACAAAATATAACCATCATCAATTCTAAAACTAACAATATATTATGACAAATGATAATTTCTCAACGGAAACGAATAGACCTCAATATCCAAAACCCAAAAGTAACCCAACCTGGGGCTCTTATACCAATTTGTCACTCCTCTAACTTAATTGTCCGAGATAGATGGCATAAGAATATAGGAACTAAATAAATTAAACGAAAATTTGTACCAAGGGTCAAGTCATAATATAATAACCATTATCAAAGCAACTAAAAACATCCCTCATTCCTATATTAAATATATAAAAATAACATCAACCATGATAAATCTAATGTCACACCCTGGTGACTCAAACCAAGACTTATACAGCTGAATAAACATCCTCAATAATAATACAATCTCATATATAATAAATTTAGGACCCACACTCTGGGTCGCTCAAATAAATATACAATCATCCAAATATAAATAAATCATGTGTTAGATTAATCCATTAATCTCAACTCAACTCTGAGTGGCTACAACTTGGCCTCACCAGATCACCTGTAATATAGATGGGATGAGAAAGCTTGCCCAGTAGGGAGGATCGTACTAGTGTGCATGAGTGGACATAATCAAACATAGAGCATAACTCACAACAATATCAACCAAACATGATAGGATAATGCACATGTGATGAAATGTAATGGCTAATGCAATTCTCTAATCTCCATCTACCCCCAACCTTATCCTGGGATGAGTGACGCTTAGCACTGCACATGGGGTCACCAACCGCACCATTTACGCTCACAGCAAATGTATATCTCAGTATATATATAAACTAAATAGGGAACTGTGTTACACCCCTATTGGTGTAAAACTCAGGAAAACTGTAATAACCTAAATTTTTTATCCCTCTTAATTAATTTGCTTAAGTGTGGTAGTGATATTTGTTATAGTAAAAATCTAAAAAATTGAGGATTTGAAAATTTTTGGAATAATAAAATTAGTTGGAAAGATTTTCGGATTGAATTTCACTGTATGTGGGAGTTTAATGTAGAATTTCTAAAATTTTTATCCAAACACTTCCTAGCCCAATTACCAATTTGGTTCAAACCAAGCCCATTAACCCATGGGTCAACCCTTTTCTTTGACTCATCTCAACTCACTTCAACTCACTTTATCACTCAATGAATTGACTAATGAATAGTTGCTCGAAATTATTTCCCGACAACTTCATTTTCCATCTTCCATACACTCTCACAATCTTTCAAAATTATTTGACTAATTAGACAAAGAAAAGACCCTACATTGATGACCTTAAAGCATCTTTTTCAAATTATTTAGCAAACAAGATTTAAAGCATTTTGTTTGAAAGCTAGCATGATTTAAAGCATTTTGTTAATTTGTCAAAAAGCTAGCATGATTGTTTAATTTGTCAAAACATTAACATGATTCCCGGATCATGCCACCCATCCTCATCCATCCTCCAACACCTATCTTTAATTATGTGGTTAGATAGTCAAAAAGGCTAAGCTAGATTATTTAGATTATACTACCTAATGCATAATGCTACTTTAGTGGTTTTCAAGTTTAGGTAGTGGAACTTGTTTTTCTCTACCGACACTTCCTCTACACTCCCTATAAATTGTGTGTCTTCAAAGAGAAGAAAATAAGAGATAAATAATAATAAATCATTAATTAGTGAGGTTGGAGATTTGGTGTTGCTTGGAGGAAGAAGAAAGGCTTGGAATTTTCCAATTTGGGTGGTGTTCAAAGCTAACTCATTTTTCCTTCTCAGACTTGGTCATTAATATCTTCATTGAGGTAGGATGACGAATCTCCTAAAATATATTTGATGCATTTGCTAGGTTTGAAGTATGAAACTGGATTGTGATAAAAATATATGCCCATATATTGGGGGTAGGGAAGCCGAAACTTTGACTGATGTAGCTTAGCATGCTGTCAGCTCTCTTTTTGTAGCTTCTGATGTGCTTCTAACCCCTAAAACGGTGGAATTAGGCTTGGCTAAAACATAAAAATTGTAGGCCTTTAAGGTTTCTTTCCAACCCAAAAAGATTTGCATCAATCCGATTTGTGAGTCAAAAGTTATGCCAAAAATACTAAGCACGTGTAAAACTGTATTTTCTGAACAAACTGAATTCAAGACTATTTTTGTACCTTTAGACCTTAGAATTTTAAAAAGTGTAAAACATGAAAGTTGTAGGTCTTGATGTCTAGTTTCTATAGATATAAAGTTTATAGATATTGGAGTCCTGCTCTATTTTATATGAATTTTCCTTCAAGCTGCTATTTCTGCTTAGCTTTAATTGATGCTTGTTTGGATTTCTTTAGAATATTATGTTTAAAGATTTATTTAAATTTCTAATTACCTTCTGCTAGTTATTGTCATCTTAATAATTTTTATTGATATGAAATTATTTTAAACTGGATATTATGTATTATTTGACATTATAATATTGATGATAATTGACTTAGATAATCAGTTTCATCATGGATAGTTGGATAACTTATTCAAACTAAAATGCTAAGTATTTGATAAAATGCCCAAAAGAAATAATGGATTTGTTCTCTTCTCATTTGGTCTTCCTTAAATGAAGCTGATTTATTATTAGGCATTGTTTTGTCAACCTAGCATGTTATATAACTATATTTTTATGATTAAGTGAATTTAATGAAACTTATTTAATACCTTCCTAAGCATTGGAATAATTCTTGGGACATTTGTGGATATATTGAAGCCAAAAACCTATGATAAGGGTTTGATTATAAAGAAGACGATGATTGAAAAATTTATTCAAATTATTTTGAATAAAAAAAATATAAAACTTATAAATTTTTCTAAAATTAAATATAAGTTCAAAGAGCTATTTATTATCTTTATATTCTATAAAATAATAAAATAAAAAGTAAAAGAGGCAAAAACCAAGATTTGCAGCCAATGAGGTTCGAACTTGCGACTTTAAATCATAATTAGGGTTGCCTACCGACTAAGCTACCAACCTCAGCTTAATTAATATACCATTAAAAATAATTTTATTCTTATCAAAGGTGGTACGGTAAACTTGTCAAAATAATTAACTAAAATACTAATTCGTATTCTAAATTTTGTTTTTACTTCCTACTTGTTAATTTACATGTAATACCTACCTTTGTGATAATGATATTGGTGACTATGTTAAATTTTTGATTTATTGAGAATTATTATTAAATTATGGATTTAGATAAAGTGCTTAAAAATATACTGCATGTGATTAAATAATTCCACTTTTAATTCATCGCCCGGGAACATTGCCGGTTGTTATTAAAAATGTCTTATTTCCATACAAGGTACCCTTGGAATGTAAAAGGGTGAGAAGAAATTAAGGCACTCGGTGCTAAAGTTATTTTTGGCAATTGGGTGATGGGTGGGTAGAAATGGCCTTTTAGATGGAGATGGGAACATATACATTTTATTTGGGAGATGCTCCCTTCTGACCTGGCCAGTCAGGTAGTCGATCGCAACGACTAGGTTTTTGGTGGGTGACATTGTTGGAATGCATTAAATGCTAAGCCCGTAAAGTCACTGGTTCCCAAGGTTGGGGGTAAAGGAGGATAGAAATATGATTGCCTTAGGAGGATTTAGATTAAATCCCTTTATCAGATTTTACTATGACTGGCAATCTGTTTTGCTTATGTATGAATGATGTGTTGGAATTATTTAATTATATTTAGTTCATCTTGATGAATATTTTATAAATATATATATATATATATATATATATATGAAACTTGTATCGCTACGGGGTTTGATCATGAGACCTTGAAGATCTAAATCTGAGATCCCTACCACTACGACACATACTTCATTGTGGTACACACATCAATATTTAACTATTTTTACATGTAAGTAAAATAGTAGTTACGGTGACGGTTTCATCGAACCATTGTAAATATAATTTACATTATTCAGTTGGGATCTATTGAATTAATTATTGCATGAATAGTATGTCACCTAATCACATTCACTGTATTAGGTTATCTAATACAGTGTAGTATTATTACCATTTCATATAGACACCTTGAAGATTCTGATTACTCGGCTTTAGTAGCTCACCCTTTTGTGAGCTACTAAAGTTTAAAGTTTAACATATAAAAGTTTCAAGAATTAAATCAATCTCTAAGTATGATTTTTATAGAAAAATATATACTCATTTTAGCGTAGAAGTTCCAGAATTTCATATAATAAAAAAAATCAATTCATAGAATAAGATTTCAACTTTTGCACATCTACATATACATGACATGATAAAAAAATATATCAAATAAACACAATCCCACCTACCTTGTATTATATACGTCGTCAAAGTATATAAAAACTCCAAATAAAATACCAACTCAAGTTGGTCCTACAAACAGTCCCCGTCAATTTCACTCCAAATTCCCTCTGCGGTCACATTCGTCGTTTCTTCCAATGGATAAATGGTAAACACTACTTTCTCTCTCTCTCTCTCTCTCTTTTTTCCTTCACACAAGAAAGAAGAAGAGAAGAAAGAAAGAAAACAAAAAAAGATGAAAGAGGTGTATAGAGTTATACGAGAGATAATGAAATTGATGGTGTAAGTGTGAAAATGGGTATTTATGCACTAATTAAAAATCCCCCTCTCTTACTCAGATGCATGCACTCATAAAAACCCCTTTAATTCCTCCTCTGACTCACACACATCCTACCAACTCTTACCCTTCCCACAAAGTAATAAACAATGATCAACGCCTCCCCTCGCTATTGATGAGATATTAACATATAATTACATACATACCTATGCACACATTAATACATATAACATAAAAATAATTTAACACAAGATCATTTACATTAAATATAAATGGGGTCCAAAATATCATAATTTTAAATATTATAAATTCAAAATAAAAATGCCAAAAAATTTGGGTCTTTACGATGGGACTGCTTAAGTAGAGTTGATATTTCAAGTAGCTCGTTAATTTTATTTTAGGAAGAAAACTGCACAATTTTTTTTAGTTTATTTTTTCTTTTGATTGGATTTTTATTATTGTATATGTTTCAGTTTGGGAGACTAGAGATGGATTTATTTAATTTTTTATCTAAGTTTGGAGATTTTTAGTTCATTATTATTATTAAATAGCTTTGATTATTTTGGATTGATGGTTTTGGGGATCTATGGTTGTTTGTTCACACTCCCAGGTTTGTGAAAAATTCGGGGCGTGACAGATTGGTATCAGAGCTTAGATTAGAATACCTAGGGACAATGGAGACTAAGACTTCTATGTGATAGAATGCCTACGTGTCTTATAGACGTTCAGGAGAGTTATTGGCAATCGGAATTGTGAATTGATAGTAATCAGTTTCGTATTCTCTTTCTGATTTCCATTTTTAGAAGATGCCTCCATGTGTTGCTAATGCTAGTGCTAGGGACCGTGGCCTAAGTCGTGGTCGTAGTTGTAGTCGAGGTCAAGGGTAAGGATGAGGAGTCTCGATAATTGAGGATGTACACATACAACCTGATGCGGCTTGGGATCAAGAGTCACATGCAGGAATTGGAGCAGAGCTACTACCAGGAGTGACCGATGCACCGCAGAGAGTAGAGATCCCACTTGCTGCTAGAGTTCTATTGGAGGCTCGTGACGTGCTTCATGCAGAAGGCGAACAGGCGAGGGTGGCTAATACACCACAAACTATTAATGATCAAGCCGGAGTGGCTAATGTTTCTCTAGGAGGTTCAGTTAACTCGAAGAATTCATATGGAATATGGTCACAGCAATAATGAAGATGGTAGGAGGAGTACAGAAAGATGAATCTATTTTAGCATTCACTACATTCAAGAGGATGAATCCACCAATATTTGATGGAGAAGTAGATCCAGGTACGATTGAGAGTTTCCTATCATAGTGCAGGGGGGATATTTAATACAATGGGGATTATTCAGGATGAGGTAAAGATGTCTTACATAACATTTCAATTGACTGGAAAGACAGGTGATTGGTGGACATTAATAGAAGATTCTCAGGATGTGGGTGAAATCACTTGGGAGAAATTCAAAGGGATGTTTAGGGAACAGTTCTTTCCATTGCCAATGAAAGATATGAAAAGGGATGAGTTCATGAATTTGATCCTAGGTACAATGACAGTCTTAGAGTATAAGCATAAGTTTTTTGCTCTTTCTAAGTATGCACCAGAGATGGTTTCGATAGAGTATAACAAATACCGAAGATTTGAGAGGGGTTTGACACCAGCCATTAGGGGTAGGGTAGTACTTTTACATTTTGAGGACTACATAATGTTGACATCCCGAGCTATGATAGTAGAAAAATACTTAAATAACATGAGCTAGCAAACAGATAACAGGCAGGGTAAGAGTTCAGCTCCTTTACCAGACAAGAAAAATAAAAAGAGATAAAGAGAAGATTCACAGTATTGGTAGAGCAGTGCACACCCTACTCATCTATAGTAGGGACGACCTTACAAAATTCATTTATTTGCTTCTAATATAAACAACCGAGACATCAAAAGTCAGAATGCCCTCAAAGGGGTAGATCAAGTAGAGTTAAGCAGAGGATTAATTTGTGGTCATATTACCAGTGTGGCTAGTAGGGCCATATTCAAAGAGATTGTCCGCAACGGTAGGGGACTTCGAGTGTTGTTCGACCACAGCAACCCACTCAGTCAGTTTCTTATCTGCAGAGTTCTAGATCATCAGGGTCACAGGCCGTGCAACCACAATTTTCGAGAGCAAACCAAAGTGGATCTCAACAGGGCCAGAGAGGTACCAGACCGCTAGTTACGCAAACATAGGGAAGAGTTTTTGCATTGACATGAAATGATAAACTTGTTGAACCGATTGTGACTAGAGGTACTTTTCTTATTTTTACTTCTAGAGCCACGGCACTTATAGATACTGGAGTATCGCATTCGTTCATTTCTACATATGTTGCATCTACATTGAAATTAGTTGTGGAACAATTGGTCCCACCTGTACATGTCGAGATGCCAACTGGGGGTCATACTATTTTAACTCAGATTTGCAAAGGGTGCAAAATCACCATAATTGATGAGATCTATGCATTTGATCATCGTTTGCTGTTCAATTTGATTGTGTTAGAGATGAACAACTTTGATATCATTCTCGGCATAGATTGGCTACCTATTTAACAAACACTAATAGATTATGCCAAAAGAAGAGTAACCTTACATACACCTAAGGGTGATCAGATATGATTCATTGGTAAAGAGATTCTTTAGTCACACTTGTTCTAGATGGCCAGAAAAGGGTTGATTTGTATAACTTATTTACCAGCTTAGGTTTGGAAGAGGAAGTGAGTAGTGAGGTAGAGTTGCCACCAGTTGTGTGTGAGTTTCTAGATGTATTCCTAAAGGACTTGACAGAGGTACCACCAAAATGAGAAGTGGAATTCAGTATCAATCTAGTTCCAAGCACGGAGCCAATATCCGTGGCGCCGTATAGACTTGCTCCAGCAGAACTAGTTGAGCTAAAGCCTTAGCTTGAGGCTTGATTGTACTTCACCATGGGGAGCACCGGCATTGTTCGTGGCAAAGAAAGATGGCTCGTTGTGGATGTACATCGACTACAGGAAGTTAAATAGGGTGACAATAAAGAATAAATACCCACTGCTGAGGATCGATGACTTATTTAATCAGCTCAGGGGTCCACAATGCTTTTCGAAGATTAATTTGAGATCAAGGTACCATTAATTGAGAGTAAAGAATGAAGATATACCAAAGACAGCTTTTACGACTCGATACGAGCATTACTAGTTTTTAGTGATGCCTTTTGGGTTGACAAATGCCCCGCAGCTTTATGGACTTGATGAACAGAATATTCAGTGCTTACTTAGATAAATTTGTGGTAATATTCATTGATGACGTGTTGGTGTATTCTTGATACAAGGAAGAGCATGAGGAGCATTTGAGATTAATACTCTAAGCTCTAAGAGAGCACAAGCTTTATGCCAAGTTAAGTAAGTGTAAGTTTTGGTTTGAATAAGTGAAGCTTCTCGGGCATGTCGTGTCTAGTGAAGGGGTATCAGTAGACCCATCTAAGATAGAAGCAATTATGGATTGGCTGTAACCAAAGACAGTATTTGAGATTTAAAGTTTCTTGGGATTCTGGATATTATCAAAGGTTTGTTCAGGATTTTTTGAGGTTAGCCGCACCAATGACCAGGTTGACTTGAAAAGGAGTGAAATTTGTGTGGGATAAGGCTTATGAAATGTCATTTCAAGATATGAAAATGAGATTAACTTTTGCACCAGTGTTAGTGATTCCAAAAAGAGGATTGGGTTATACAGTGTATTATGATGCATTTAAGGAGGGATTAGGATGTGTATGCAAGGAGGTAGGGTTGTAGCCTATGGGTCAAGACAGCTAAAGATTCATGAGCAAAATTATCCGATACATGACCTAGAGTTAGCAGCAGTAATTTATGCTTTGAAGAGTTGGAGACATTAACTATATGGAGAGAAGTTTGAGGTATTCTCAAATTACAAAAGTTAAAGTATATATTTACCCAGAAGGATTTAAATTTGAGACAAAGGAGATGGATGGAATACATGGAAGATTATAACTTTGAATTACAATATAACCCAAGGAAAGCAAATGTGGTTGCAGATGCCTTTAGTTGGAAGACTCATAATGTTTTGGCCAGTCTTGCAATGAGGGAATGGATTATGATTAGGGAAATTGGGGAGTTTGATTTTCACCTAACAGAAGAAGGAAGATATGCTACTCTTTTTTCTGTGGTGGCACAACCGACGTTGGTTACTCGTGTGATAGAGGCTCAAAGATTAGATGTTAAATTTTGATGTGAATCGGGCAAAGGTGTTAAGTGCAAAAGGATTACCAGGTTAGACCTTTGATACTGATAGTCGTTTGAGATATCAAGGTAGATTATTTGTGCTAGCATCTATTGGAGACGAGGTCTTAAAAGAGTTTTATCACTCTAAACTTGCAGTGCATCCAAGAGGCACGATGTCACGCCCTGAATCTCGCGACCCGATGGGTGAGTGATAAACACACATAACACGCACTAATATAACCATCCCATGATCAGAGCAATACAAAAACCTCTAGGTGAGCCCAAAACATATGATGAGATAACATAAATTTAACCTTGGCTATAGGCAGGTCACATACTTCAAACATTCTTCCCATTAATATATAACTTAGGCCTTAGGGCCCTTACAACTAAATTGAATAAGTCCTCAATGTACAACATTACAATTTCAGATAAAAATTAAACTAAGTAACCAAAAGTTTTGCTAAGTTTAGAAGGACTCATACATAAGCACTCTTAGTTCAACCCCATCAGCCCACTTGATTGTTATGACCTGTTCTTGCATCAAAATCTATAGGGATATGAGCACGGGTCCACTTGTGCCCACGATGCCTCAAACAAACATATATAGTATGTAATCAACACATGCAAGCCAATGTTCAGATATGTATAGATACACTAACATCTTTCCATAAGCCATAACAATTCATTGATATCAATTAGTTTTCAACTTAAGTAAGTATTTATCATCATTCAACATCATCATAGTATTGTATTCAATTCCAATTATTCTTCATTATTGAATTTCCCAATGTTATATTCAATCACATTCCTTAACACATCATCACATATTCAACATTTAATCACATAACCATATCCACATTAGCACTTATTCATCATTCTATCACATCTCCACATCCACATTTTCACTTATTCATCATTCAATCACATTGCCATAACCACACAAGTCATTGAGGGTTGGGTACATACACAGCACTATTTTTTAACATTATATCCAATCACATTCCTTAACATATATCACATATTCAACATTTTATCACATAACCATATCCACATTAGTACTTATTCATCATTCTATCACATCTACACATCCACATTTTCACTTATTCATCATTAAATCACATTGCTATAACTACACAAGTCATCGGGGTTGGGTGCATACACAACACTGTCTTTTATGGGTCCAGACCCAACGGAAATAGTAAACCGAACACCATCGTTTAAGATCGCAATCCAGGGCCATGGGTAACCCATATACACACACAATGTTGTGGGCTACTAACCCACTAGCATTGACACCAAACCCTGCGCAAGTTTTAGGTCGTTTAACTTGAGGGTAATCTCAAAACCCTTCCTATTTCCGCACCCCACCACGACCCGTGGCACATAATCAACCATTCATCACATTCCATTCTCATTTACCATAGGTTCACATTCATCATCAAATGCTTTCCAACAACACATACCACATTCTGTTTCATCATAGTGCACATCTCATTTTATCTCTTCATTTCATTTAGTCTAAGTCTCATTTATTTACCATTCACATATCAACAAAGAATCAAACATCATCAAATAGTCAACATTTAACACCCTTTTGATTATGATACTTTTGTTCAAATCACATTTTAATTCATCATAAAGCTCATCACACTTCGTCTTTCCATTTCAATGATTCAAAGTCTCATTTATTTAATTACCATTAATTTTTAACAAGAGTTCGCATTTCAATACATACATCCTTATACCACAAAATAACAATACTTATTAACATTTTAGAGTAAGTTTCCCTTTCCAATTCATAGAATTAAACAATTAAAACATCATGCAAAAACATGAAACTAAACTCTTAACAACCCTATAGTAGATGTCCAAAATAAACTAAGTCAGAAAATTTTCTTAGTCTCAGTGGGCGCCCAAGTAGTACTCAGTCATGCACCCAAGACCTTGGGCGCCCATACCTTGTGTGCCCAAGAGGGTGGGCACCCAACTGACAACCCCTCGCGCGCCCACAGTATAGCTCAAGTCATAGATCAGGTGCTCTGTTTTTCGGGTCTTTCATCCTCCACACTTGGAACCTCAAATTGACTATATTTATGATAAAATACCTAAAGTTTCATGTTTCTAACATCTCCACAAGACTTATGAGCATCAAAAGAAAACAACCATTTGAGTTTTCATCAACTACGGCCCAAGTTATGGATCAAAGGTCTTTTTCTCTCTCTCAACCCACACATGTGTATACAACTCCCATTTTCTTCCATGAATGAAATCAAAACTTGAAAGGGTTTCTCAAATGTTGTTCTAGACCTTGTTACACATCATATAGGTAAGAATGAGCATAAAATCCCTACCTCAAGTTGAATAAAGATGAAGAACAAAAGGTGATCTTCTCCTAGTTTCAAGCTCCCAACTTTGATAGTTTCAATCTTTCCACCCTTTGATCTAAATAACAAACAAATTACATAGATGGGTTTCTTGAGTATCTAATTGCATCCTTGCAAAGTTAATTAGGTTTTGGTTAAGGTTAGAAAGACTTATCATACAAGACTTCACTTAGTTCTCTTGTGTCTCCTTCCTTCTTCCTCTCTCGGTCTTCCTCTCTCTCCAACACCCAAAACTTTTCTTCCTCTTCAATCCATATATGTATATATATAATATTTCCAATATTTTAAGGCTCCTATAATACTCTCCAGACCTTTCCCATCCCTCCTACCTTGATATAAAGCTTATAGGGGTGAGACTTGGCCGCACAAGTTAAAACACATCACACCTGTCACTTCTACAATAGCTCGGATGCCTAACACCTTCTTAGCCACGCGCCCAAAGCTTGGGCGCCCACATTCCGTGCACCCAAGGTGCCTCCCTCTTCTGCACTTGTGCTAAAATGCTAACTCTCACATATTTGGCTCATCCCTCTCAAAGTTACCAACTTTAAAGTACAATTAATGATGAATACCACTTAATCAACATACTATTACCTCAAAATGTTTGAATAACCATCCATTTACATTCATGCAAAAGTCCCGGGGTATTACACACGAAGATGTATCATGATTTGTGTCGATAGTTCTTTTGGGTAGGAATGAAAAAGGAGGTGGCAAAATTTGTTAGTAGGTACCTTACTTGTCAACAAGTGAAGGGCGAACATCAGAGACCAACGGGTATGTTGCAGCCACTACCAATATTAATGTGGAAATGGGAGATCGTGACAATAGATTTTGTTTCAGGGTTACCAAGATCACGGAAGAGCCATGACACAATTTGGGTAGCAGTGGATAGATTAACAAAGTCAGCTCATTTCCTACCTATTCGTTTAACTGATTCTATAGATGCTTTTGCTCGACTTTATATCAAGGAGATTGTAAGACTTCACAGGGTTTTTGTTATTTTGGCAAGGTCTCTAAGCAACTATGGGGACTCAACTGTCACTTAGTACAACCTTCCACCCGCAAACTGATGGGTAATCAGAACGAACTATTCAGATTCTAGAAGATATGCTCAGAGCTTGTATACTTGATTTTCAAGGTAGTTGGGAAGATTGCTTACCTATAATAATAGCTACCAGTCAAGTATTGGGATGGCACCTTTCGAGGCGTTATATGGTAGGCCATGTAGATCACTAATTTGATGGACCAAAATTGGGGAAACTACAGTTATTGGGCCAAAGCTTCTTAGGGAAACCACTGAGAAAGTCAAATTTATTCGCCAAAGAGTTGAGATGGTGCAAAGTTGCCAGAAAAACTATGCTAATCGGAGACAGAGACCACTAGAATTTGAGATGGGAAATCACGTGTTCTTAAAGGTCTCATCACGAAAGAGAGTGTTTCATTTTAGCTGCAGAGGAAAGCTTTCACCTAGATTCATCGGGCCATTTGAGATTTTGGCTAGAATTGGAGATGTGGCGTATCGTTTTGCCTTGCCACCACAATTATCGGGTGTGATGTTTTTCATGTATCTATGTTGAGGAAGTATGACACTAATCCATCACATGTTCTTGATTGGACCGAGCTTGAAATTGACTCTGATGTGACATACAAAGTGAGACCAGTGAAAATTTTAGATTCACGAGAACAAGTTCTAAGAAGGAAGACCATTCTCTTAGTTAGAGTGTTATGGAAGCATCATGGTGTCGAGGAGTCGACTTAGGAATGAGAGTCAAAGATAAGGAATAAATATTCAAAATTATTCAATGATATTCAGGTATTTTCTAAATTTTGAGGATGACATTTTTTTAAGGATGATAGGATGTAATGACCTAGGAATTTTAAATCTTACTTTGATCATGTTTTTATATTTAATTTCGTAATAAAAAATTTAGTCAATTTAAATTTTGTTGAGACATCAATTAATATTTATTTTATTATGGATGCACGGTGGGTATAAAAATTTTATTTTGAGTACTTAAATATTTTTTAAAAAAATTATTAATTGTGAAAACAGTTTTCATTTTAAAAAATGCCCCTAAATTTCCAACCGTGTGATATTCGGTGCGAAGGTTTTACTAATCCAATAGGATTCCCACACACAACTAATCTAATAGGATTCTAATATTTTTTGGTTAGGATTCTATATATAGGTATACGTTTATATATATATATATATATATATATGGGGGCTCTTTGGCAGGGTGGTTAAAAAAAAAAAAGAATTCAAATCCAATTTGGATTCTCATAAGCAACCTTGTAGGTATATTTCATGCTTGCACGCCGCAGTGTGCAAGCATAAAGTTAATAAAAAAAAGAAGAGAGAGAACAAGGGTGGCGTCACAGCAGAGTGTAACCGAGGAGCAATAGGTTCAGTTTTTCTTTGTTTTGTGGCCACGATTGGCAGTGAGATGTGAAGGCAAATTGGGTGTTCTTTTCACAATAGATTCAGAATTAATTTAAGGTAGGGGCGAAGTTGAATAAAAATTAAATTTATTATGTGTGGTTTAATTTTGTGAACTTTGGTGATTTTTAGTTTATTGTTACATGATAAATTATGTGATTATGATTGTCTTGTGGATTGGGAAAATATGTATAAATTGATTTTGATTTTTGAGGAATTAAAATTAAGTTGGTACAAAAATTTTAATTTTTAAAATTTGTGTTTTATTATGGAACCTTTAATAAGGAAAATAAATATTTTTAAAGAATGATTTGGATTTGAATAAGTAAATAATTATTTATTCATTGATTTTACGATTTTGGTTTTGGATTGTAAAAGGTACTAGGATAAGTAGCTGGTACTGAAAGCTCCGCTGGTGAAAGACCAGGAACCCGTGCAGGGTTGGGTTATCATGTCCAGTAGGCTAGTAACCTACGAAGTATTGATGAGTTGATATTTTGGTATCCTAGGGTTGAGGCACAAGTTGACTGGATAGTGTTACCTAACCGAATAATTAGTAATATGGTTTGTTAAAATAATTTATTTTATTTTGTATTTTGTTCAAAATATTTAAATTTAAATTTAAATAATTTTGATGTGTGATGTATGTTGACATTGCCACGCCTCGGATTTTCATAACCGAATGCCCAGGGGTGACTTGGGATTTATTTGATGGGTATAAAAATAAGATGATAATAACACGCTGTCACACCCCAGAATTTTCCTCCAAACTGGGGTTGACCTGCAAGAAAAATTTAAGATATTCAAAATCCCTTGTTTATCCCAAACAATATTTATAAGTCATTAGACTGAATCATTTGATGGGATTTCAACTACAGGGCACAAAATAAAGATAGAGAAAAATATTACAGAGTCATCTAAGTGTCCCAACCATGCGATTAACATTACATACCAAATAAAAGTAAATTAGGTCTAAGCTTAATAATTACAATCATCCAACAATTATTACAGACCACAAAAATAAAGTCCTCCAGCTCTGTGCAGGAAAGAAGAAAAAAATAGATAATTCTTCTAATGGAATATTTAAGAGAAATTAATCTCTTTCTAGCTCATTTTCAGTATCCCTGTGCTTAATATCCTGAAAAAAATATTCCCACAAGGGGTGAGCTACTAAAGCCCAGTAATCAGAATCTCCTAGGTGCCTATATGCAGTGGTTGTAATGCTACACTGTATTAAGCGACCCACTACAGTGAATGTGTTTAGGTGGCATACTGTTTATGCAACAATTACTTCAATAGATCCCAACTGAATGATGTAAATTATACTTACAACAGTTCGATTAAACCGTCACCGTAACTATTATTTTACTTACATGTAAAAATAGTTAAATATTGATATGTGTACTACGATGAAGCCTGTGTCGCAGTGGTAGGGATCTCAGATTCAGATCTTCAAGGTCTTGGGATCAAACCCCATAGCGATACAGGTTTCATATATATTTATATATATATTTATAAAATATTCATCAAGATGAACTAAATATAATTAAATAATTCCAACACATCATTCATACATAAGCAAGAGAGGTTGCCAATCATAGTAAAATTTGGTAAAGGAGTTTAATCTAAATTCTCATAAGATAATCATACTCCTATCCTCCTCTACCCCCAGCCTTGGGAACCAGTGACTTTACGGGCTTAGCATCCAATGCATACAGACGGTGTCACCCACCAAAACCTAGCCGTCGCGACCGGCTACCTGACTGGCCAGGTCAGAAGGGAGCATCTCCCAAATAAAATGCATATGTTCCCATCTCTATCTAAAAGGCCATTTCTATCCACCCATCACCCCATTGCCAAAAATAACTTTAACACCGAGTGCCTTAATTTCTTCTCACCCTTTTTCATTCCCAAGGGTACCTTGTATGGAAATAAGACATTTTTAATAACAACCGGCAATGTTCCCGGACGATGAATCAAAAGTGGGATTATTCAATCACATGCAGTATATTTTTAAGTACTTTATCTAAATTCATAATTTAATAATAATTCTCAATAAATTAAGGATTTAACATAGTCCCCAATATCATTATCACAAAGGTAGGTATTACATGCAAATTAACAAGTAGCAAAAAAAAAAAAAAATTCGAATTCGAATTTGTATTTTAGTTAATTGTTTTGACAAGTGAGCCATACCACCTTTGATAAGAATAAAATTATTTCTAATGGTATATTAATTAGCCGAGGTTGGTAGCTTAGTGGGCGGGCGACCCTAATTGCGATTTGAAGTCGCAAGTTCGAACCTCATTGGCTGCGATATCGGTTTTTTGCCTTTTTTACCCTTTTTTTTATTTTATGGAATATAAAGATAATTAATGACTCTTTGAACTTATATTTAATTTTCAAAAAAAATTTGATAAGTATAGTACATCACTTGAATAATTAAATCAAAGTGAGATTACAAAGATAATAGATTCTATCTTTTAGATTTGGTAAGAGAATAATATTATTTAAAATAATTTGAATAAATTTCCACTCATCATCTTATTTATAACCAAACCCTTATCATAGGTTTTCGGTTTCAAGATATCCATAAAGGTCCACAGAATTTCAATGTTTAGGAAGGTATTAAATAAGTTTCATTAAATTCACTAATCATAAAAATATAGTTATATAACTTGCTAGGTTGACAAAATAATTTCTAAAAGAATCGATCAAATTTAATTAAGGAAGACCAAATGAAAAAAGAACAAGTCCATTGTTTCTTTTTGGCATTTTATCAAATACTTAGCATTTTAGTTTGAATAAGTCATCCAACTATCCATGATGAAACTGATTATCTAAGTCAATTATCATAAATATTATAGTGTCAAATAATACATAATATCCAGTTTAAAATAATTTCATATCAATAGAAATTATTAACATGGCAATAACTAACAGAAGGTAATTGAAAATTTAAATAAATCTTTAAACATAATATTCAAAAAAAATCCAAACAAGCATCAATTAAAGGCTAAGCAAAAATAGCAGCTTGAAAGAAAATTCAGATAAAATAGAGCAGAACTCCAATATGTTTAAACTTTATATCTGTAGAAACTAGACATCAAGACCTACAACTTTCATGTTTTACACTTTTTAAAATTCTAAGGTCTAAAGGTACAAAAAAAGTCTTGAATTTAGTTTGTTCAGAAAATACAGTTTTACACGTATTCAGTATTTTGGGCATAACTTTTGACTCACAAATCAGATTGATGCAATTCTTTTTGGGTTGGAAAGAAAACTAAAAGGGCTACAATTTTTATGTTTTAGCCGAAACCTAATTTGTCACGCCCCAAATTTTCATAACCCGAATGCCCGGGGGTGACTTGTGATTTAAAATGGGTATAAAAATAAGATGATAATAACACGCTGTCACTTCCCAAAATTTTCCTCTAAACTGGGGTTGACCTGCAATAAAAATTTAAGGCTTGTTTATCCCAAACAATATTTATAAGTCATTAGACTGAATCATTTGATGGGATTCAACTACAGGGCACAAAATAAAAATAGATAATAGTATTACAGAGCCATCTAAGCGTCCCAACCACACGATTAACATTACATACCAAATAAAAACAAGTAAGTCAAAAATTACAATCATCCAACAATCACAAATAAAGTCTTCCAGCATTGTGCTGGAAAGAAAAAACAAGAGATAACTCTTCTGATGGAATATTTAAGAGAAATTAATCTCTTTCCAGCTCATCTTCAGTATCCCTGTGCTTAATATCCTGAAAAAATATTCCCACAAAAGAGTGAGCTACTAAAGCCCAGTAATCAGAATCTCCAAGGTGTCTATATGCAGTGGTAATAATACTACACTGTATTAGATAACCCAATACAGTGAATATGATTAGGTGGCATACTGTTCATGTAACAATTAATTCAATAGATCCCAACTGAATAATGTAAATTATATTTACAACGGTTCGATGAAACCATCATCGTAACTACTATTTTACTTACATGTAAAAATAGTTAAATATTGATGTGTGTACCACAATGAAGTATGTATCGCAGTGGTAGGGATCTCAGATTTAGATCTTCAAGGTCTCGGGATCAAACCCCGTAGCGATACAGGTTTCGTATATATATATATATATATATATTTATAAAATATTCATCAAGATGAACTAAATATTATTAAATAATTCCAACACATCATTCATACATAAGCAAAACAGATTGCTAGTCAGAGTAAAATCTGATAAAGGGGTTTAATCTAAATCCTCCTAAGGCAATCATATTTCTATCCTCCTCTACCCCCAGCCTTGGGAACCAGCGACTTTACGGGCTTAGCATCCAATGCATTCCGACGGTGTCAACCACCAAAAACCTAGCCGTCGTGACCGGCTACCTGATTGGCCAGGTCAGAAGGGAGCATCTCTCAAATAAAATGTATATGTTCCCATCTCTATCTAAAAGGCCATTTCTACCCACCCATCACCCTATTGCCAAAAATAACTTTAGCACCGAGTGCCTTGATTTCTTCTCACCCTTTTACATTCCAAGGGTACCTTGTATGGAAATAAGACATTTTTAATAATAACCGGCAATGTTCCCGGGCGATGAATCAAAAGTGGGATTATTCAATCACATGCAGTATATTTTTAAGTACTTTACCTAAATCCATAATTTAATAATAATTCTCAATAAATCAAAGATTTAACATAGTCACCAATATCATTATCACAAAGGTAGGTACTACATATAAATTAACAAGTAGCAAGTAAAAAAAAATTTAGAATACGAATTAATATTTTAGTTAATTGTTTTGACAAGTTTACCGTACCACATTTGATAAGAATAAAATTATTTTAATGGTATATTAATTAAACCGAGGTTGGTAGCTTAGTGGGTGGGCGACCCTAATTGCGATTTAAAGTCGCAAGTTCGAACCTCATTGGCTGCAAATCTTGGTTTTTGCCTCTTTTACCTTTTATTTTATTATTTTATGGAATATAAAGATAATAAATAGCTCTTTGAACTTATATTTAATTTTAGAAAAATTTATAAGTTTTATATTTTTTTTATTCAAAAAATTTGAATAAATTTTTCAATCATCATCTTCTTTATAATCAAACCCTTATCATAGGTTTTCAGCTTCAATATATCCACAAGTGTCCACAGAATTATTCTAATACTTAGGAAGGTATTAAATAAGTTTCATTAAATTCACTTAATCATAAAAATATAGTTATATAACATACTAGGTTGACAAAACAATGCCTAATAATAAATCAACTTCATTTAAGAAAGCCCAAATGAGAAGAGAACAAATCCATTATTTCTTTTGGGCATTTTATCAAATACTTAGCATTTTAGTTTGAATAAGCCATCCAACTATCCATGATGAAACTGAATATCTAAGTCAATTATCATCAATATTATAGTGTCAAATAATACATAATATCCAGTTTAAAATAATGTCATATCAATAAAAATTATTAACATGACAATAACTAACAGAAGGTAATTAGAAATTTAAATAAATCTTTAAACATAATATTCTAAAGAAATTCAAACAAGCATCAATTAAAGCTAAGCAGAGATAGCAGCTTGAAAGAAAATTCATATAAAATAGAGCAGGACTCCAATATCTATAAACTTCATATCTATAGAAACTAGACATCAGGACCTACAACTTTCATGTTTTACACTTTTTAAAATTCTAAGGTCTAAAGGTACAAAAATAGTTTTGAATTCAGTTTGTTCAGAAAATACAGTTTTATACATGCTCAGTATTTTTTGCATAACTTTTGACTCACGAATCGGATTGATGCAAATCTTTTTGGGTTGGAAATAAAACTTAAAGGCCTACAACTTTTATGTTTTAACCGAAGCCTAATTCCACCGTTTTAGGGGTCAAAAGCACATCAGAAGCTACAAAAAGAAAGCTGACAGCATGCTAAGCTACATCAGTCAAAGTTTCAGCTTCCCTACCCCCAATATACGGGTATATATTTTTATCACAATCAAGTTTCATACTTCAAACCCAGCAAATGCATCAAATATATTTTAAGAGATTCGTCATCCTACCTCAATGAAGATATTAATGACCAAGTCTGAGAAGGAAAAATGAGTTAGCTTTGAGCACTACCCAAATTGGAAAATTCCAAGCCTTTCTTCTTCCTCCAAGCAACACCAAATCTCCAACCTCACTAATTAATGATTTATTATTATTTATCTCTTATTTTCTTCTCTTTGAAGACACACAATTTATAGAGAGTGTAGAGGAAGTGTCGGTAGAGAAAAATAAGTTCCACTACCTAAACTTGAAAACCACAAAAGTAGCATTATGCATTAGGTAGTATAATCCAAATAATCTAGCTTAACCTTTTGACTATCTAACCACATAATTAAAGATAGGTGTTGGAGGATGGATGAGGATGGGTGGCATGATCCGAGAATCATGCTAACTTTTTGACAAATTAAACAATCATGCTAGCTTTTTGACAAATTAACAAAATGCTTTAAATCATGCTAGCTTTCAAACAAAATGCTTTAAATCTTGTTTGCTAAATAATTTGAAAAATATATTTTATGGTCATCAATGTAGGGTCTTCTCTTTGTCTAATTAGTCAAATAATTTTGAAAGATTGTGAAAGTGTATGGAAGATGGAAAATGAAGTTGTCAGGAAATAATTTAGAGCAACTATTCATGAGTCAACTCATTGAGTGATAAAGTGAGTTGAAGTGAGTTAAGGTGAGTCAAAGAAAAGGGTTGACCCATGGGTTAATGGGCTTGGTTTGAACCAAATAGGTAATTGGGCTAGGAAGTGTTTGGATAAAAATTTTAGAAATTCTACATTAAACTCCCACATAGAGTGAAATTCAATCCGAAAATCTTTCCAACTAATTTTATTATTCCAAAAATTTTCAAACTCTCAATTTTTTAGATTTTTACTATAACAAATATCACCACCATACTTAAGCAAATTAATTAAGAGGGATAAAAAATTCAGGTTATTACATAATTCCACCGTTTTAGGGGTCAGAAGCACATTAGAAGTTACAAATAGAGAGCTGTCAGCATACTGAGTTACATCAGTCAAAATTTTGGCTTCCCTACCCCCAATATATGGGTATTTATTTTTATCACAATCAAGTTTCATACTTCAAACCAGAAAAGGCATCAAATATATTTTAGGAAGTTCGTCATCCTACCTCAATGAAGATATTAATGACCAATTCTGAGAAGGAAAAATGAGTTAAGCTTTGAACACCACCCAATTAAAAAGTTCCAAACCTTTCTTCTTCCTCCAAGCAACACCAAATCTCCAACCACACTAAAATAATGTTTTATTTTTTTTCTCTTATTTTCTTCTCTTTGAAGATACACAAATTTATAGAGAGTGTAGAGAAAGTGTCGATAGAGAAAAACAAGCTCCACTACCTAGACTTGAAAGCCATTAAAGTAGCATTATGTATTAGGTAGTATAATCCAAATAATCTAACTTAGCCTTTTTGACTATCTAGCCACATAATTTAAGATAGGTGTCGGAGGATGGATGAAGATGGGTGGCATGATCCGGGAATCATGCTAGCTTTTTGACAAATTAAACAAAATGCTTTAAATCATGCTAGCTTTTTGACAAAATACTTTAAATCATGCTAGCTAATTTATTTGGAAGAATGCTTTAAGGTCATCAATGTAGGGTCTTCTTTTTGCTAATTAGCCAAATAATTTGTAAGATTGTGAGAGATATATGGAAGAAAGGATAGATGGAAATAAAGTTTGCTGGAAAATAATTTAGAGCTACTATTCATGAGTCAACTCAGTGAGTGATAAAGTGAGTTGAAGTGAGTTGGGGTGAGTCAAAGAAAAGGGTTGACCTATAGGTTAATGGGCTTGGTTTGAACCAAATAGGTAATTGGGCTAGGAAGTGTTTGGATAAAAATTTTAGAAATTCTACATTAAACTCTCACATAGGGTGAAATTCAATCCGAAAATCTTTCCAACTAATTTTATTATTCCAAAAATTTTCAAACTCTCAATTTTCTAGATTTTTACTATAACAAATATCACCACCACACTAAAGCAAATTAACTAAGAAAAAAAAATTCAGGTTATTACAAACATGGCATGTTAGAGGCTTATTCTAGGACACCCATGCATAATTTATTTAATTTTTAATTTTCTCCAAGCACCAGTTGATTATTTTAATATATATTAGTATATTGTACTTATGCCCCTATATCTTTAGATGGAGGTGCAAGTGTTGAACCAGACGATGGTCGTGATGGGACCGTTTAGGCAAAGTTGATATTTCGAGTAGTTTGTTAATTTTATTTTAGGAAGAGAACTGTACAATTTTTTTTAATTTATTTCTTCTTTTGATTGGATTTTGATTATTGTATATGTTTCGGTTTGGGAGACTAGAGATGGATTTATTTAATTTTTATCTACATTTGGAGATTTTTAATTCATTATTATTATTAAATATAATTAGCTCTGATTATTTTGGATTGATAGTTTTGGGAATCTATGGTTGTTTGTTCACACTCCCAGGTTTGTGAAAAATTCAAGGTGTGACAATGCTATTCATGGTTTTTTTTAATTTTTTTATCACTAAAACCGCATTTTCTATAATGCCTTTCTCGAGTGTGGAAAATCCTATGTAAAAATAAAATTAATTTTTAAATAAACATTTATGTAAGTTTATTTTGTACATTACATTTTAAGAAACTTATTTTTTAAATATATTTTATTTATTTTTAGAAAAAATTAAGTTTTTATATCAAAATTTATAAAATAAAAATATTTTGTTCGGTACTAAACTACTTATTTTCATAATTTTTAAAATTATTTTTATTTAAAAATATAGCCTATAATTTGTTAAGTCAAATCAAAGACAACAAAATTATTCTAAACCCAAGACGTGCAATCCTAATTTAACATCGCTAAAAAAACTTACTAAATGACAAAAAATATTATTATTATTATTAATTTGTTTTTGTCACTAAAATTCCATTTTCTATAAAAATTATGTTTTGTGCCTTTAGATATGGGCAAATAGTAGCTTGCTTTGGTTAGTAAGTTAAAAGGGTTATTCGATAAAATATAGATGAGTATTTGATTTCACAATTAATGTTTAATTTTAATGAATTTTTAGGTTGCAACATAATTAACTTGCAACAATCTGTGATCATGAAAGATGTCATGATTTTTGGTCATGTAAATTAGATTTTCTTAAATAGCTTAATTTTCATTGCGGTTAATGTGCACTTTTGCTTATGCTATTTAAAAAATAGGCGGATGTAGAAGTATACCGAATGGTAAGATAGATCATTTTACTCTTTTTATTTTATCATTTCTTTTGGTATTAAGGATAATTCATGGGTACGACACTCTTTCATAAAGGAAAAAATTAAGACATGGCATAAAATTGCATTACCATCTATTATCTTAAATAGCAACACTATAAGGGGTGAATAGGGAAGCTTGAAAAAGTTTTACTAATAAAAATTTCAACCCCTAAAACAAATATGTCAAGATGAAAAGGATAATCAAATATGGAATGCACTTAAAAAAATTATTCTATATTTGTGGATGAAGAGTGAGTGTTAGTGTTTGCAATAAATACAAAGAAAATGAAAGAGAAGCAAACACAATCGATTTATAGTGGTTCGGCTTCAATATTGCCCACGTCCACTCTGCAAGGCCTTTCTTGAGATTTCTCTACTATTCTTTGAAGACCTTGTTACACACTACTTCCCAAGGTTCTAAAAACCTTTCCCAATTGATTTTATCTCCAAATCACTCACGTCGAGTGATTTATTCCCAAATCACTCCACAAGGCTCTCTTAAAGAATATCCTTATCTTGGTTCTAACAATTGAACCAAAACCAACAAGAGCTCACTAAACTCTCACAAGTTAAAAGGGTTATAAATTTCCCTTTCCTACAATAATAATGATGAGTTTAAAACTTAATCAAATAAAAAAAAAAGCTCTCACAAGTTGAATGTGAAAGATGAAGCACAAGTGTAGAAAAATGTACCTTATCTTTGCAAAATGATGAACTTTCTTATTTCTTTTTGTAAGTACTTCTTTCTTGCTATGTTTTACTACTTGAATCTGAGTTTGAGGTTGTATTTATAGGTAAAAATCCCCAAATGGTCGTTACTAAGTAAAGATGCTTTTGCCCTCCAAAGAATTTAAATTTCTAGCTTCCAATACTGTCTTTCATAGTTAAATTTTTTTTAGATATATTTGTTATCGTTTTTACCCTCATAGCATTCATATCTGACATTGCCTTAGCGTAATGAATTTCTATGTATGTAAGTCAATTATAATATGGCCAAATTTAAATTTCATCCAATGGTTAGATCTTCAGATATAGCCTCCAAACCGAGACTAGCTCCAAATAACTTTTTCTAACAATCTGAATCTGTGTTTCCAATTAAGGCTACTGTTTCACTATTATACTTTTAGAATTTGAAGAAACTTAAACTACAAAAGTTGTAGCTTTGTTAGTCTTCTTTTCACACACTAAAAATTAGAGTTTTTAAAGCTGTAGAGTATAAGTTATGTCTCAAAAACCAAGACTAGCTCCAAAATTCAAGATTAAAATTTCTTCTGCAATGATTAATCTTCCAATTCATTTTTGGACATCTTAACTTTAGATCCACAAGAATTTTCCTTCAGTAAACTTGCAGATATGGAAGTCTTGTTTACTATATTAAAATTTCATGAAAATTTAACCGTTAGATCATCAAATATCATCCATATACTAACATCTATTTGATTTGTCTGTTCATCCGAGTTAACCTTCGAGTTCAACTCTTCATCTTTCTTTAATTTCTATTACTCCAAACTTTCAAATTCCTTTATTTCTTCATCCAAATTTTGTAAAAATACCTGAAAAATAATATCAATCTCTTCTAAGCATATTATCTTAAATCTATCAAATTAAAAATGAATTGTAACATTTCATATAATGTCTATTTGAAAATTAATTGTGAAAATTTAATTCAATATTTGTTATCATCAAAATCAATTATAAAACTAAGTTTATAAACTTGGGCAAACAACATCTATTTATTCCCTTCTCAAATGCTTTTGTATATATAGGTTCAATTATTGCGTGAAAAAAATGTAAGTGTTATGATTCATGATGAACAAGACTTTAATGCTATGCGCATTCACAAGGAAGACCCCTATTTTAACGTAACAAAGTGCCGTTTTAATACAATAAATATGAGGTAGCATATCATGACCCTAAATTTTTTTACTTGTTCTTTTAAATGAAAAAGTAAAAGCAAACATGATATCCAAAGGAAATAAGAAGGTTAGCTACAATAGAAAGTGGAAGAAAAATCCATTTCTAGTGGTAAGTTCTTTAATAATTGTAATATTTTTCTATTATTTATTCATTCTAAGGTAAAATAGCAAGACATTAATTTTTTAAACTTATTTTTTAAAGGCAAAGATTAAGGCAAACAAGATGTGCAAAGGAAAAGAAATAACAAACTCTTCTAGCAAGGAGAAGGAAAATGGATATCCAGTGGTAAGGATATTTAATAATTTTTAGTATACATTGTCCTACTGTCTAGCAGAAATAAAAAAAGTTCAAATTTCTATGTGTTTAGTGTAACCTTTTTTTAACCTTAAGTTTATGACAACATGCATACTACCCTAAAAGTTTTTATCTTTTTTATTGGAATATCTAGAAGGTCTAGAAAAGTTGAAAAGAATTATATGCATACAATCAGTGTATGAGTTTTGGTATTAATTTTATCATTATATACTACTCTACAAACTTTGAAAATATGATGAGTGACGTGTTTTGGTTGGTCCAATTAGTATATACTTTTTTGATTTTCATATTCTTGATGTTTTATTCGCTATTTTAAATGCTTTAATGCCATGCTCATTGATGAGGTAAGACCATCATTCTAATATGAATGGGTGTTGTTATTTTATTTATTATTCCAAGATAACATAACAAGACATTGAGGTGACATTTGGTTTGTTTTTCTATTTTTTATTTTCTATTTTTTGTTTTGAGCTCATTTGCCATTTTGCACTTTTGAAAACAAGAAAAACAGCTCAAAATACATTTAGTCACTTGTATTTTCAAATTTTGTTTTAGAAAACAAAAAATAGGTTTACACATGAAATGAAAAATAACAAAAAATCATTTTGAGAGTTCTCAACCCAAAATAAGGAAAATCTCAAAACAAGAAAAACAAAGTATTTTCTGTTTTATTATGTTGGAATTTTTAACACATAAAATATAAATCAAAAAATAGAAAATAGAAAAACAATCCAAATATCACTTAATTTTTTAAACTTACTTTTGAAAAGTAAATGTTATTTTATTATATAGATTCCAAGGTATCATAGCAAAACATTAATTTTTTGAACTTATTTTCTATAGATAATGATTAAGGTAAACATAATGTCCAAAAGAAAAGAAATTGCAATCTCTTCTAACAACAGGAAGGAAAATGCGTGTCCAATGGTAAGGATCTTTATTAATTTTTAATATATATATTTTGAATATCTAGAAGTTATAGAAAAGTTCAAAAGATTCTATATATTTAAAGAATATATAATTTTCAACCTTAAGTATCGTCCATGCATACTACTCAAAAAGCTTTAAGTGCATGATGAGTTAGATATTTTTAAATTTTGTTCCAATTAATATATATTTTTCAGTTTTACGTATAATATGACAAAGAGTTTTAAGAGTTTGGTGTTTATTTGTTCCAATTAGGTTTTTTTTTTTTTTTTTAGTCGTTGAAATATGATAGCATGTATAAAATTGTAAATTTGTGATGCACTTAAGTATTTTATTTGTTTTAATGGTATGTTATTTAGATCATGTTATAATAATTATAAAAATTAAAATAAAACAAATATATCAAAATCTTCATATAATAATGACTTTAAAATATTACATGGCTTCTATTAAGTGTTTACATAAACCTAAATAGTTGAAGAAGAGAAGGGAAAAAGTTCATCCAAGAAACAAAATTAACCCAAAAATAAATAGAAAAAATGTACATCATATAGTCCTATACGCACCTAATAAAATCTATATAACAAGGCTTCTCAGAAGTTTAAAAATATGTATGTGGATCAATAACTGAAATTTATTAATTTCAAAATCAACGGCTGAGATTTCGATAATAACTTGGGAGGAAAAGCTTGAAAGAGAAGTTTTAAAGCCATTTAAAACTCAGCTCTCAAATCAAATTAATGCTCTCTTTAAAAGAGTTTTGCAACACTCAACCCTCACGTTGGGAATTCAGTCGGCTCCTCTCAACCTTGACGAGTATTGTAGGTACGGGTTATTTGTTAGTTTATACTATTGTAAAAAGTCTAAATAATTTTAACTTTTGTTTAACCTATTTTACCATCTTTTTTAAGCTATTTCATTTTCTAACAAGAACTCTCAGCTTCTCTAACGATGCATTCATGTTACACATTTAGTACTCCTGTTACCAATACCGTGTGTTTATGTTTGTAGTGAACTAAATAAGCATCAGAAATAATAGAACAACAATGAGGAAGAGAGTGGAAATGGCGTCCAATTTTATTAAGAACAACGATTTCTTCTTCTTCTTTTGTTTTTTTTTTTTTAGTTCCATGTTTTATCGATGACAGTTTTGTTTTTCTTATTAAGAATTCACAAAGAGAGCTGAGAATTGAAAATTTATTAATATTTATACGCATTGCGTATATAAATAGTTACATTTTACCATGTTAATTTTCTATAATAGATCAATGAAAGATAAGAACAACAATGATCAACTAAACCTTTGAATGCTGATTTATTTTTTTAGCTTTTTTTTCCAATTTGTTTATTAAATTATAGAAAGTTATCCAAATGCTGACTGAGATGTATTTGGTTCAACTAGTTTTCTAATGGGCTATTTATGGACTTTGTTTATGTTGCCTAAAAAAAAGAATTTGAGTTCAGACTAATATTTCAATTGTGTGTGTATATATATATATATATATATATTTTTTCTCTCTTTTGGGAGATGAAGTGTTTATGCATTTCTCAGGGTTGAATTTTAAAGTATAAAAATATGGACGTAATATTGTATTTTCAATTTTGAAATTTTGTAGATTTTTGAACATCAGTTTTATATGCCTTCAATATGTTTCCTAATAATATACGAAATCTTGTTCAACCTCTCTATTTCTCTTCTCCTGTTGTTAATGTATAATCAAACAAGCATTTGGGGTGACTATTGATCATCAGCTCATACTATAACAAGTTTTTACTTGTACATTCAGTACATTCTTAGTTTGGCTTGCATTCAAAAGAAATGTGAATGTGCATTCTTAGTATGCTTTGCATTCAAAATAAAGGATTTGGTGAAAGGATCCTTTCTTTTGTCTTGATTTCAATTAACTCCCACAGTGCACTATCTGGAGGTGCATCAAGGAAAAGTATTAAACTATTGGACTTCTTTCCTTGTAAGACCATATATTGTTAAAATTCAGTAATGATAGTTTAATCTAACCATTGACAAGTAAAATATTTATTGTTAGAAACTTGTTTCTCTCTCTAATCTTTTGTTTTAGGTTCTACTCAATCAAGTATGTCCCTTCTGTTCTGTTCGTTCATTGTCTTCTTTGTATTCTTCCAGTGTATTTATAGATCTTTCTATCACCATTAGTATTTCTTGAAGAGAAATTGAATTTCAGAGAGAGATACATTCATGTTGTGTGTGTTTTTTTAGAGGGCGTGGGATTGTGTATTTTGATATATATAATTTTCATTCAATAAAATATTTTAATGAAATAAATAATAATTTACTAGATTATGGATTATATTAATATAATTTATTAAAATCAATAATTTATTTAAAAACTAAATTATTTGTTTTATTCAATTATTTTATCAAAATAAAAATAATTATTTACAAATAATAATTCACTATTAAAACTAATTAGTATTGAAATATTAATATATGATAAAATTATTTTTTATAAATATTTTTATTTAAGACTATATATTTTAATAATATATATTTTTATTAAAATTAATTATTATTAAAATAATAACAATTATGATGACTTATTTATTATAATATTTTATTAAAATTAAATATTAACTTTTACTCTTGGTCAATTTATTCTCATTCCAAACACTATTAATTTTTACCCCTTCAAAATTTTTAATATTCCAAACATAATATAATTATTATCAAATAATATTTACTTTCTTATTCAAAATATAAGTATCACAAAATCGTTACTCTAGTAATGGTTGTTACCCTAGTAACCATTACTAGGGTAACAATTAAACCCTAATCTTTTACCCTTAAATTTTTTACCCTACACCAAACATGTCCTAAAAGATAATGAGAAAAAAGTAAAATTTTTATATTATCCCCATTACCCACCTCCCCAGAAATAAATATTTACCCTCATATGAGGGTAATTGTTACCCCTTCACCCAAACTTATTTAACGGCGAGTAAAAATTATGCCAGTAAAATTCACCCTCTGTTATCCCTAAAAGAAACATGTCCTATAATAAAAATTTATCCCCATATGGGAGTAATTGTTATTTCCAGAATAATTGTCACCCCTCATCCAAGCAGATATAATGAAAGATAAAAATTATTCCGATAAAATTTACCCTCTATTACTCTCAAAACAAACACCTCTTAAGATGAGAGAGAGAAGTGATTGAAATATAGAAAAGGAAATGGACTTTTTCGAGAAAGGTGAGTGAATGGTATATAGAAAAAGAAATGAGGCATAAATATTAAAGGAAAAAAAGAAAGAATAAAATTTCTTACATTTAATTGCTACATTATTTTTTGTTGATAAATTTTATTTATAAATTATTATAATACAAAAGGGATATTTAAAAGGTAAATTACACTTAGACTTTTTAAATATTAGCGTAATTACACATAGATCCCCTCAACATTTCAAAATTACATTAACTTCCTTTATTTTGAAATGTTTGTAACCCAAACCCCTTCCGTTAGTGTGCCGTTAGGATTTCTATTGAAATGATGATGTCAGCAAAATTTTTTTTTCAAAATACCAACTTTATCCTTCATGTATGTAAATGGATTAAAATAACCTTTCCAACATTTAAAATTTACACACACACACACATATATATATATATATATTTTAGGGGTTTTTGGAGGCCGGTCATTATTTATGTACTTATAAAGATTTAAGTCATACCCAAAAAACTTGTTTGTAAATAAGTCGCACTTGCAACAAAAAGACAAAAAAGGACATCACGCGTTTTTCACCACATTTCAAAACTGCCAGTTTTATCCGAAAATAGTGTACACTTCACTCATAACTTCCGTGACTTTCCATCTTCTTTACAAAGTAAGAAAAATCGATTTTTGGAAACAAAATCAAAACTGTTTTGAAAAAACTTAATTTCGCGACTTTCCATCTTCTTTACAAAGTAAGCAAAATTGATTTTTGAAAACAAAATCAAAACTGTTTGGAAAAACCTAATTCCGCGACTTTCCATCTTCTTTACAAAGCAAGCAAAATCGATTTTTGGAAACAAAATCAAAATTATTTGGAAAAAACCTAAATCTATCATCATTCCTAAGTATATTTATTTTTTTTATTTTGAAACAGTATCGGTACTGTTTTGAAGATATCTCAAAATACTAATCAACTCCATGAATTTCTCTTGCCCAAAACTTATCATCTGCTTATAATTCATGGTGCTATTTTAAAAACAGTACCGGTACTGTTTTGAAGACAGTACCGATAAAACAGTATCGGTACTCTTTTGAATCGGTACTGTTTTCATACTGCCTAAAAAATATCAATCGATACATAATACAAACCAACGATACGAGCCAACATCATCATATTTTTTGAAACAGTACCGGTACTATTTTGAAGATAGCTCAAAACGTCAATCGACCCTATGGATTTCTCTTGCCCTTAAAACTCGTCATCTGCTTATAATTCATGGTGCTATTTTGAAAACAATACCGGTACTGTTTTGAAAACAGTACCGATAAAACAGTACCAATAAAACAGTACCGGTACTGTTTTGGACCGGTACTGTTTTCATATTGCCTAAAAAACATCAATCAATACATAACAAAAACCAACGATACGAGCCAACATCATCATATTTTTTGAAACAGTACCGGTACTGTTTGAAGATAGCTCAAAAAGCCAATCGGCCCCATGGATTTCTCTTGCCCTTAAAACTCGTCATCCACTTATAATTCATGGTGCTGTTTTGAAAACAGTACCGATAAAACAGTACCGGTACTGTGTTGAAAACAGTACCGATAAAACAGTACCGGTACTGTTTTGGACCAGTACTGTTTTCATATTACGTAAAAAACATCAATCGATATATAACACAAACCAACCATACGAGCCAACATCATCATATTTTTTGAAACAGTACCGGTACTGTTTTGAAGATAGCTCAAAACGTTAATCGGCCCAATAGATTTCTCTTGCCCTTAAAACTTGTCATCCGCTTATAATTCATGGTGCTGTTTTGAAAATAGTACCGATAAAACAGTACCGGTACTGTGTTGAAAACAGTACCGATAAAACAGTACCGGTACTGTTTTGGACTGGTACTGTTTTCATACTGCCTAAAAAACATCAATCGATACATAACATAAACCAACCATACGAGCCAACATCATCATATTTTTTGAAACAGTACCGGTACTGTTTTGAAAATAGCTCAAAACGTCAATCGGCAAAATCAATCCATGAAGAAGATAGGCCAAATAAGTTCTATCTTCTTAATATCTTCACGACTAAAACTGTAAATAATGAAACTGAAAATAAAGAAAGAAAAAAAAATGGAAGAAGCGTGATTCTTGGTAAACATATCTTCACGTGATTCCCGGAATTCCTGGAAATAACTTGTGTAACTTTGTTATAGAAATAAAGGATATTATCGGTATATTAGAAACTATATTTAAAACAAACTCGTGGGACCCACTCAAAAGTGTGACTTAAATACAAAACTTTTCACATTAATGTGACTTAAAAGCAATACTTTTTTTTGTGTGTGACTAATAGTTTTAAAAGATTACAAAGTATGACTTGGATATAATTTTCCGTATATTTTATATAAGAAGGTGGAGATCCGAACCCGTCAGCGGCGCCTCCGTGCTCAGCTAACTCACTCGGGCCTCCAGTTCGGGGTTCCTGCGGATGGATGATGAGGTGACGAATTGTGGCACCGGTGTCGGTGCTATAAGCTCCACCTGCAGGTGCGAGCTTCAGACTCCACAGTGCGACGCGTAAGAATTTTCAGATTTGGGTGCCATAGAACACGCTGCTCCAGTTCCGGCTTTCAATTCTTTGCAATCGACGAGGAACGCACTGTTCAAGGAGATCTGCGGCTTGGAATCATTCCTAGGGATGGACTTGGGGAAATTAACTTCAAAAAGCCTTCCCATCTCTTGGTGAAGGAGATTAGGGAAATTAAGCCTGGCCAAGTTCGATTCTGGGGACGAGGATGATGAAAAGTCTGGGCGAGTTCGATTCTGCTTTCGTTAAAGAAGTGTTTGAAGATTGAAACTCACCGACCATGGTGTCGAAAAATCCATTGAAACCATTATGTAAAGTCGCAGAACAATTGGGCTGTTAGGGAATGAACGGCAACGAAGATTGAAGCTATTTGTGCTTGGAGTCCAGCTAAGGCATCAGTAAAATGATTTGGGTTAAATCTTTTTTGGCCAAACGGCATCTGGTCTGGGGATAAAGTCATGGCTTGGCCGGAAATGCCATGAACGGGAAGAACAGCAAGGGTTTTCATTTCCTTACCAGCAGATTGTATAAGTTCGAGATTCACCATGGAAAGGCTGGAGGTAGTAACAAGGGCCGAAGCACCGTTTGACTGGGCCAAAGAATGGCCGGAAAGTGGAACAGAAAAAGTTTTCTTATCGGAACTGTTCGGGGACAGCGGCGGCATTCCTTCTAGGCCACCGTGAGGAGCCATTAGCTAGTCCAAAACCACCAAGGATCTTGGAGGTTGGCAAGCAACCGAGGTGGAGGAATTTTCAGGTAGAAAATCCAGTGCGGAAAGGAGTTTTTTTTTTTTATTTTCAGTAAAATGATATATATATATATAAATTACAAAAAATGATATATATATACATGGGTAAATTATACCTTCCTTATTTTGAATACCCTTCTACTAATATAAGGGGTATATTTGACTTTTCACCTTCAAAATTAACGGCGTCATGGGAGATAGTAACGGAAGGGGGTCTAGGATACAAACATTTCAAAATAAGGAAAGTGTCTGTAAATTTGAAATGTCGAAGGGATCTATGTATAATTACGCATATGTTTAGAGGGTTTAGATATAATTTATTCTATTTAAAATCCAACTAGGGCCCAATGACTGAAACCCTGTCATATATGATATACCCACATCGAATTTATATTATTTTGAGTTTAGCAGATTGAGTTCAAAACTAAAAAGTTATATACTAATAGCAAAATTTTCAAAATAATATACATTATAAGAATATATAGAGAATATAAACATATGCTAATGAATTGATATATTATTTTTTATTGATATGTATTATTTGTGTACTATTATAATAAAAAATAATATTTAAAATATAATAGGAGCAGGGTCAAGTTAGAATGGCTAAAGTCTTACTTTGTTACATATTTACATTAGATTTATTATTTATCCCACAAGCACTTTATGTTTTATTATCTAAATATCAAATCCTTCAAATTACAGTCGGATCGAAGTGGGTAACTGAGTTTTTGGGTAAATTTGTTATCCATAAAGATAATGACGACCTATATAAAATTAAAAAAATAATACAACACAGAATGTATAATAAATAGTATTTGTGACTTTTTGTTAACAGGATAACTATGGGAAAAAAAAAGAAAAACTTTATTTTAGGTGTGCCACATCATTTTTATTATATTTATTATTTGTGTCATATTATAATAGAAAAGTATTTGAAATATAATATGGGTAAATTCTGATTACGGTAACCAAATCCTATCTCATCTGACATTTGCGTTGAACTTTTTTTTTTTTTAATTATTACCTTATATTTAATTATTTAAATCTCAGGCCTTTCCTAAGGTCAAGCTAAAGTAAGTAAATGAGTTCTCAAATTGATTATCTTCTTATTGATAATGATTACCTATACAAAATTATAAAATTAATATAAAATAAAAGTTAAGTGCAAATGCAATAAACTATATTTAAAACTTTTTGTTATAAAAATATTGTTTGCATTAATTCCAAAGGAAAAAGAGTTTATTCATTTAGGAGGGGAGAGAGGGGAGGGGACTGGATATTAAAGGGAAAAAATAAAAAAGAAAAATTGTTAAGTAGTCAGACATCTTGCTATAAGTATATTAATGTTTGCTTGTGTGATGTACGAAATTATATAATATTTTTTATTTAAAAAAAATAGTTTCTAAATATATTATAAGATATTTTAATAAAGTTACAAATTTAATAAAGTACTTATTGTTATGACCTGAGCATTTATCTGCATGTTATATTCACTTAAAATTGGTTTTTTTTAAGCAATATCCGAGCGTTAGCGTAACATGATCATTTTACATAATGTAACATTATTTATAAGCTAAAATTTTCCTAAATCTAGAAACTTATTTGCACGCACGTCCGGATGACAGTACGTTTTCTGACTTTTTTGACAGTTTCATTTGTTGATATGCGATATAAATCTGATAAATATATCGAATTGCATGGATGGGTTGTCTCCACTTGGCCCCTTATCTTGCCATGAGGCTTCCCTGAACTCCACTTCATTCATAATATATACATCAACATGTATGGGCTATTGGGGGGTTGCATCGAGCTTGTTGGGGAGAGAAAGAAAGGGAGTTATTGATGGACTTGCAGAGGAGCTTGAGCAAAGAAGAGAGGGAGCTCGGATTGTGGAAGTTGAGTGAATATACAATTAGGGGGTGTGCTGCGAGAGAAGAAAGGAAAGAAAGAGAAAAGGAAGAGAAAAAGGGAAGGAAAGGAAAGGAGCCACTAACTCACAATCTTCTTTGCATCATCTCCACTTTCTTGGACTCTTGGGTACGAGGCAGAGGTTTTTGGACTTAATATTACTGCTGTGTTGGCTTAATGGGCTATGCTTCGTGCTGGAATTTTCTATCTATGGGTTACAAATGGTTCATCATAAGACTTGGTCATGCAAGTTGTTAATTCATGAAATTGATAATGTAGTTGTGTTTAGTTTCCATTTACTTATGATTTTGAAACCTTAGCATTGGGGGATTTAGACTGTAATGCATCCAGATTTTGAAATTAATTTTTAAATAGAAAACGGAGCATGCAATTGAAGAATGTAAACCTTTTAATTGATGTTCGGATGGCCATCCGCACAGTTGAGTCGCAAGAACGCCGGCCTAGATGGTTTCTTCGACTCAGCCTGTCAGTTGTTCTTGCTCCTTTAGTTTTTCACAGTCATCCATCTGCACCCTTATGTGCATGATCTCTCCATTCGGATGTGAGTGCGAACGGCGAATGCATAACTGACTTTCATCTTTACTTGTTTCATGAATTGCGTATAGGATGATATATGTTTGATTATGATACGATCATGGTTTCAAAAAATGATAACGGGTGTCATAACGGTAATGATCGTGGTGACGTAGAAGCGGAATATAACGAATGTTACGTACCGGAAATAGAAACTGAAAGCATGATTTTTTTTTTTTTTCAAATTCACGCCTCACTTAAATTGGGCAATTTTTAATATTTTAACAATTAAAAATATAAATATAGATTACTGGTATTGTTTAATGGTTTTATATTAATCAATAATGCTATGTTTATATATATATATATATATATACATTACTTATTTTCAGACACCATTTACATGAAAATGAGCTCATATATATATATTAAATTGTTAATATTTATAAAATAATTATCGTAATAATAAATGTTCAATTACAAAAGTAAAATAATATATCACTCTAGAAGATAACAACCAACTAGTTAATATATAAGTAGCCATAGAAACAAAACAATAATTATAGTCTACTCTTATAAAAAAGTTAAAAAGAAAATAAAGTTGGAATAATAAGACTTACTTCGATTAGATAGATGAAACAAGTGATGTAGTCATAAAAGTCACCACCAAAATAAATGTTATGTAGGCTCGATTACTTTTTTAGAATCGTAATCCCATCTCGTGCTATTAGATGTGGTGTTGTCATTGTAAAATTAATACTCACAAGAAGGATGGAGATACTAAGGAGGGTATTGAAAAAGATATTGAGAGTATTGAGGAAGATATTGAGGAAGGTAGCCATAAGGGTCAAAAGTACTATATGGATGTAGTGAATTATATGATAATTCACCACCACTACCTTATGAAGACTCACCAAGTGAAACCCCTCCAAAATTTAAAAAAAAAAAATGTCATTGAAGAACTCTTTAACTTATGTTGTTAGACCCCTTAGTTCACCTTGATCGTTCTCTTCATCACCCCTAAAACCACTAAGTCCTATTTCTCCTCCATAATGATTTGGGATCTCATAATCACCACCAACATTACCACCATCATTATCACAACTACTATCACCGCTAGGTGGGCTCAAGCCACCGTTTTTATCACTAGGACTTGGACTAGAGCTGGCACCATGAACATTATGTGATAAGGGGTCAATATCACCACTATCAATAAGCTAATGTATTCTTAATTGAAAATCTTCATCTGTGTCTAACAAACGATCCTCTCTCTTCTAACCATGGATACAATAGGTCATCTTCCTCAAAAATATAATCCAAATTGATTAGGTTAAAGCTAATCTCAATTTTTTATTGGTTTCTCCTCGTTGTGTGCCTTATCTTTAATCTCATATTGTAGTAGACAAAAATCAATTTGTGAAGTTTGATATACTTTAACTTATTCTTTGTTTTGCTGTGGATTAGGTTAAATCTACTCCAATTTCTTTCACAATTTGAGGAAGACATTGTTTGGCTCAAAACTTTAATTGCTATATGCTATAACTTAGGAATACTAGAACTATGGAGAATCCACCACTCCACTGTAATAAATAAACAAGTTTAAATTAGTATGAGATAAAATTATAAGAACAAATATATTAAAATAGCAGTGAGTAGAACTTAAAATATGTTTACCTGAGTTAGTTCTCATTACAGATTTTTCAGTCGCAGGTTGACCAAATAAATCATGTTTTATCTCTAAAGATAAGTAACTGTAAATTATGACAAGTTTATTCAGAGACTTTCAATCATAAAAATGAACTAATTAAACTCTTTGTGTAAATGAATAAGAATAATTGTCACTCACCTAATTCATGGCCAAATTTTGATTATCTACATCAGGTTCCAACTTGTGTTCACATTTTTAGTTCCATTTAACATTTCCATTAAAACATCAGGGGAAAATTGAGTCCCATATTGAAATTGGGGATTTAAGAAATATCCTAGCATGGACATAAATGTAAAAAAACATATTATAAGAAAATAAATAAACTGTGGTTTAAAGAAAAATCAGAAAAGATACTTATAATAAATATACCAGCAGCATGTAAATCGTGAGGTAGTTGTGAAGCCCAATGACTATCAATTATTTTCTGTTACTCTTGATAATATCGATAATTATTTTTAATTGCTAATGTTGCTCTATCCATTGCCTCGTATATTAAAACCATTGTAGGTTTTTCACCACTATATGCTAATTTTAGTACCTTAATAAGGGGTTCATATACTTTAATTGTATCATTGGACTTCTTCCAAAACTCATAATTTAAAATCCATTGTTTCACTTCAACCTCTAGACAACTCTTTGACCTCTCCCATTTTGATATTCTGCACTCCTCTGATATAAACATATTTCTCAACTCCTATTTATATATCACTATACTTTCCAGTACAAAGAATTTGCTACAAATCTAATGATAGCAGGATGAAATAATTCCCTCCCACTTGTGAACTTCTTCATTATGTGGTAGATAGTTGGATAATTGTAAATAAAAGTTATAATGGATTTTGCTACATTTTTCTTTTTTACAATATCTTGTAGCATCAAATCAATACAATGTGTAGCACATGCAGTCCAATACAGGTGATGTCTTTTTTGCATTAACTTGTGCCCATAGCTTTCAAAGTTGCCTCATTATCAGTCACAACTTGGACCATATAAGACTTACAAATTTCCTCTACGACAGAATCTAATATCCCAAAGTGGTATTCTACTGTCCTACTGCTCACATGCAATGCATTAATAGACTTGTGAAAGATTGTCCTTTCATTAAAATACACAAAAAAAATGTGATCACATGTTGGTCTATCCACCCATCACACATAATTGTTACCCCACCCTCCTTCCGAATCCCTTCAAATGAACGTATCCATTGTTTGATCTCTTTATACTCTATAGGCAAGTACACCTCTGAAATCTCATGTATAGTAGGAACCTTTACCGCTTCCCCTAACTCTGCTACTATATCAAACATAGGCTAAGTATATTCTAACTTTACAGCCTAAAAGGGGATATTGTTAAAAAATGTAAATTTGGATACGGTTCTATCCTACTTTTCTCTTACCTTTTTCAACCCCTTAAAATTCATCTTGGGTTATTAGAATGAGACTTTTTTTTTCCTTAACATAGAGGATAATAAAGATCTTAATAGAAAAAAAAAGGTAAAGTATTAAAACCACCCTTACACTTTAGCGTCGGTTTGATTTTAATCCCAATGATTTCAATTGCAACAGTCAAATCCTTACACTTTTGGTCAAGCAACAATCAGATCCTTCTGTCTATTACCCATTACAAACCACTGTTAAGGCGAGAGTAAAATTATCAATTTGCAAGATGGTCTATGTGGCGAAGTAATGACATCAGATGACGTAGAGACTGTCTACCATGTGTCAGATGCTTACTTGTCCACAAGTGTAAGGGTTGGATTCTGTCATGGAGTAGCTTCACTTTAAAAAAAAATAAAGTATTACAAATTATGCTATCCGGGGATTCAAACCAAGAACCTTAAGGATAAGGAGTCAACTACCAAACCAACTCACCAAGGGCTTGGTCTGTATAAGGTTCTTGGATAATATTTATATATATTCAAAAATTGAAGTAGATTCTATCACATCTTCTATATAAATATACACAAATGTTATATATTTTAATATATATTATATAAATATTATATATTTTTCCTTTTTTAATAATATATAAATAGTTATTCATAAATATATATAAATATATTTTATATAAATATACATAAATATTATAATGAGAGAGAATCTACTTCTTTTAATATATATAAATTTTATCTAGGAACCTTACACAAGCCAAACCCTTGGTGAGTTGGTTTCATTGTTGATTCCCTATCAATAAGATTCTTGGTTCGATTGATGAAGATAGCATAATGTAATGTTTTATTTTTTTAAAAAAATAAAGCTACTCCATGGCAGCAATTCATATTAGCCAACACTAGCACACGTGGACGGGGTGAGCATCTGACATATGATAAACAGACAATCCCCACCTTTTCCAAGAGTGTCACGTCATTACTTCACCACGTGGACAACTAGCAATCTGACACATGGCATGGACAATTAGCAATCTGACACATGGAGGACAGTTTCCACGTGATCACTCTGCCACATGAACTATCTTACGAAATAAAGGTTTTACCCTCGCTTTAACGGTGGTTAGGTGTCACATCATTATTCTGCCAAGTGAATAATTAGCAATATGATACATGGCAGATGTTATCCACTTGGCAGATAGTCTCTACGTCATCACTTTGCCACATGGACCATCTTGCGAAATGATAGTTTTACCCTCGCCTTAATGATGGTTTATAACAGACAACAGATGGAGGGACCTAATTATAACTTAACCGAAAGGATAAAAGTTTTACTGTCGCAATTGAAACCACTGGGGGGGTTTAAGTGTTGCAATTGAAACCATTGAGACCAAAATGAAACCAAAGGTAAAGTTTAGGAGTGGTTTTTGTACTTTACCCTAGAAAAAAATCTAAATATATGTTCACAAATATATTTGTTAGGCGTTGTAGAAAACACATTAATTGTTTTAAAAAAATCAATTTCTAAATAAATATTTAGCGAGTCTTTTTAAATGGGCATTCAACAGGTGAGACGAGACGAGACATGTTTGGAACAGAACGGGTTTGAGATTTTAACCAATAAAATGAATAGGTTCAGTAATGGTAATAACTAATTAGGTAGATACCTAACCTGTTTACATCCCAAACCACATCTCTATTAGTTTTACGTGCTAACAAAAAAAAGTGAAATGTTCATCTAACAATGTGAGACAAAAGAATTAAAGACCTTGTGAATGAAGATGAGAAAAGAAAAAAGAAAAAAAGAGAAGTGTGCCACCTAAGATTGAAATGAAAAAGAAGAAAGAAGAAAATATTATTTTAGTATTAAATATATATATGTGTGTGTGGGCAGTGGCGGAGTCACCTGTGGCCAAGCGACAGCGACGGCTACCACTAGAGTCTGAAAATATATATATATATATATATATATTTAAACCACGTAATCTGTAACAAAAAATATTTACTCTTCAGATCTCGTACACTCGTGATCGATAATCTTATTTTATACATAATATATTGCTTACACACATGTACAATCGAAAGTGTTCATCGCCTGAACATTCAACTTTCGAACTTTAACATCTTGAACCTGTGAAAAATTATAAGATTATGTCTGACATGTAATATTTAACAGGATAAATATTATTTTTGTAAAATTTTATTTATTTTAATTATTAACGTATATTTTATAACATTACAAATGCATTATTTTTTTCATATATTCGTTAAAAATGATTTTTTAAAAAGTGAGATAAAAGTTATAAAAGGTTGTGAAAGTAAAAAATTAATAATTTATTTTATAATTGAAATGTTTAAAACTCGATAAAACTCTAAAAGTTTTTTTTAAATTTAAATTTTTTACTTATCATATGAATTATGAAAATTATAATTTTTATAAATTTATGCTAATTTTTACAACTTCAAACACCCGGCCCTAATATTTATTTTATGAATTTTTTGCCGCCACTGAAAAAAATTTCTGGATCTACCACTGTGTGTGGGAGGTGAGTCTATTTACACTCCATAAATAACCTCTTACACTTAACTTTGCTTTTTCATTAATTAAAATTATACAATTACCCATATTTCTTTTTACATATTTTTACACATTTACAATGTCATAAAAGCTTTTATACAAAAAAAAAAAAAAACTCAATTTAAGACATAATTATAATGTTATAAATACTTTTATTTTATAATAAAAATTATTTTTAAAAAAAAATATATACAGAATGCAACTTATCAACTTTTTATTAGATATTTTGATGAGTGGACGGACAATTACAATCTTTTTTTTTTTTGTAAATTCACTTATGTAAATGAATTACCTTATTATGATAAAAATTTCTAATTCTAGATTTTTTTAAATATTTGTTATTATAAAAAAATAAAATTAAGTTTTCAAAACTAAGATACTTCTAGTTTATTTGATAAATCTGTCTGAATACTTAAAAGTTAATTTTTTTAGTTTATTGATTTTCTTAATTAGATATTTTTTTGGTAATTTATTTTTTCTATGCATGAACGGTGAGAAAAAAAAAAAACCAATAATTCTATTTTGATATGGGATTAGTGAGAAAGGTTAGTATGAGTAAAAGACAATTAAAATTTTAAATTCACAACTTGTCTTATTTTCATATAAAAGTAATTTTAATTTGTTTTATAGTTTAATGAAATAAGAAAATAATTTATTTTATTTCAATTTATTTTCAAACTTTTATCATTTCTTTAATCATCTTAATATTTATTTTTTTTTTTTACAAACCTTTTATTATAACATTTATCACATTTACAGTTTTTCTTACATTTTATTTACATATTATCTTTAAAATATGTTATTAGATTACGAAAATTAAAATGATTGCATAGAACTTTACTAAATTATGATAACAAAAGTTAATTAACAAAAATTTGTAAAAAAAAAAAATAAAGAAATTAATTTATTTAATTAATTAAATTATAAAATAAATAAAATAAATTTTATTTTTTTATGATTGTTATATATAAATATAAATAAAATTTATTTTAGTCTTCCAAAATATTTTTTCTATTCTTTTGTGAGTAAGGATATTTATTCAAATTTATAAATATTTTCTTTATGGAAGACAATTATATCATATTAAATTTTACATAAAAATAATAGAACAATTTTTAAAAATATCCCTTTTATAAACTGAGATCCAACGACTAATAATTATTTTTTATTTCGTTCAATAATTGAGATTATTTTTATATTTTTAACTTCCTACTCAATTCTTATTTTAGTGAACCTATTATCATCTATCTCGCAAAACGATTTAAACATTTTAAATTTTATTGTATTTCAAAAATAGAGATTATATACAAATCAAAACTGACAACTTAAATTCTGCCTAATATAATTTTAGGAAGTTGAACATTCTAAATTAAAACACCATAATTTATATTTTCACCATAATTTGTATTTTTTTTTTATGGTGCTTATCAAAAATTAATTAGAGAGATAAAGAAATTAACACACACATGGTAACTCCTCAAATATAAAGTTTTAACTATATAAGAAACTTAATATCAATTTTAGGCAGAGTGCCATTAAAAAAAAAGTTTCGTAATTTTATTTGATTAAAAAAGTAAATTAAAGTGAAAGAAACTATTTTTAGAGAACAAATAAACTGGACCTGTATACATACGCACAGGAAAATTCACTTCTCACATTGAAGAGAACACCCATCCAAAACTCAGCATAGAGCAAGCATTAGCAAAGAGCACCACAAAAAGCCAAAAAAGACCGTATTTGCAGCCTTACCCTTCAAAGTCATCAAACTAAATTTTAATATAACAAACTAAATTTTAATAATATATTAAGTATTATTGAGAACGTTAACTCAAAATTAATTTAACTTAATTTTGAAGCAAAATATTAATTTAATTTTTCCATTGAACTTCAAAATATAACAAAACAAGTAACTATGAATTCAACTATAACTGTGTTTATTTCAGTGCAAAATATTTAAAAAAAAAAACACACACACGACTCAAATCTTACAAGAAAATAATTTATATTGAAACAATCGAAACCTACAATACAACACATTAGTGAAGAAAATATGCCAGGAGGTGGTATGGATTTTGATATGGAATGACCTACTTGGAGAAGGATCCTCACTCTTTTTTTTTTGGACCGGCACAAGCAAATTTTATGCATTATATATCCATTCAAGCCAAACCAAAGAGACAACTATCCCAAAGAACTAATCTGAAAAGCAGTGCTGTGAAATGGCAGGGACTCGAGACCCTCTGCCTTCCTGATAATCACAGCAAGAAATCCAAATTATGAAATTACATTTATCCATCCCCACATCATTTCCAATTACTTTATAACTCCGATGGAAGCAAATGATTTCAACCAATTCAGAAGCCACTTTGCCTTACGGTAAGGCTCAATAACCACAGCCCATTTGTCACTCTAGAAATAAAAATGAACAAATAACCAGTTCATAGAAGCAACCAAGAGGAGGTTGAAACATGGCATCAGATCAGGATACCTATGAAATATCTCGCCGAGTGAAAACATACTCATTTGCACATATCCAACAGGGTTCTTAAGGTCAACACATGACAAGTACAATCATTCATAAGGAGTTGAATCAAAAAAGTGAAGATTATATTGTATGATAACCCCAAAAATATAGAACTGCATCCCTATTTTATCAACAGCATGCCTAATGATAATTTGGTGGTGGCGGCGGAGGCATATCTCTACCAGGCACGTCCTGGGGTTGATAAGGATTTCCACCATATGGGTTAGGAGCATAGCCTTGCTGGTATTGGCCTGGACCAGCCATTTCCCTGTTTTGAAAAGGCACCCCTCCACTGCTAGGTCCACCCCTATACTGGAAATTTGAAGCATTATTAGGCACTCCTCCTATGTTATTGGGCTGCATGCCTCCCATATTTGGTGTGCCTCCCATGTTTGGTGGCACTCCCCCCATGTTGGGCGGCCCTCCCACGTTTGGTGGCACTCCCCCCACGTTGGGCGGCCCTCCCCCCATGTTGGGGGACCCTCCCATGTTTGGTGGCGACCCTCCCATGTTGTTTGGTGTCATTTGTCCCATGTTGGGCGGCCCTCCCATGTTTGGTGTCATTTGTCCCATGTTGGGCGGCATGCCCCCCATGTTATTGGGTCCGCGTCCCATGTTACTGGGTGGCATGCCTCCCATGTTGGGTGGCCCACCTCCCATGTTATTGGGAGGCATACCTCCCACGTTACTAGTCGGTGGGCCTCCCATGTTACCAGTCGGTGGGCCTCCCATGTTGAATCCAGGATTAGGAGCACCTCGATTCTGCATATTCTCTCTTCTTCTTTCAAAGTTCCTTGATCTGTCAAAGTTACGAGGCCTGTCATTACGCCTATTTCTTTCATTTGCCCGGGCATTGTTCCTCACCCATTCCTCATGGTACTTGGGGTCATAAGGAACGGCTTGCCCATTAATAAAGGGCTCACCTGGAACAAAAAAGTAAGACCAAACAACAGTGATTGTTAAGAGTACAATGGTTAAGAATTTTTTTTACTGAATAGAAAATGATAGAAACATAGAAAATGCAATTCATGGACGAAGATTTTAGGATTTCTTATTTTGGCTAGTTGAACCTGTCATCTGAACGTGAAAAGTATATAAGCAAGAACATCGCATTCTTAAGACTTTAAATTCAGGCCGTGACTTCCAAATTTATCTTTAATTAGTAAAACCATCCTACCCGACACTTGCCTAGGACAATAAGCATAAAACCTTGCTCTTTGGAATTGAAATCCTATATTAATTGAACAATTCAGAACATTAAATTGCAAAAACTGCATTATAATACAGCAATTGCAAATATTTAGCAAGAACCAATGCTCACCAAGACTTCATGTACATGTGTGTTAAATTGGGTCTAAAAAGCATATAGTGGTACCTTTTCAAGAATTTTTTTTTTTTTTTTGGTAATTGTACCTTTTCAAGACTTGGTACACGAATACTTTACACAAAATATTTTACACCCGCAACTACCACAAATGCAACATGTGAAGTAGTATGTTGTTTCATAGAAAGACCGAAGAGGTTACACCTTTGAATTGCAATATTTTTTAACTTTATTTAGCAGGGACCAACCTCACCAAGGCTTCATGTACATGGTATATTAAATTGGGTCTAAAAATCATATAGTGGTACCTTTTCAAGACTTGGTACTTGAATACTCTTCACAAAATATTATATTCAATGCCCACAACTGCCACAAATGCATCAGGTGAAGTAGTATAATGCTCCACAAAAACACGAAAGAGGTTACACCTTTGAATTGCAATATTTAACTTTAAAAAGTCAAAATGATTGATAATGTCTAGTTTTTTAAAATAATTTCACAAGTTTTCAGTCCAAGAAATCACGTCCCTTAAACTTACAGTTGTTTCTTTATAGAAACACAACAAAGTTATTTTTAATTTAGGGTACACCCAAATGCTCCTAATAGAACAAGAAATCTCATACCTCCGTAATCTTTATTCTTAACATCCAAATAAGAATCAGGTAGCACCCAACGAACCCTCGGCAATTCTGCTCAGCAGTTAGGAAGCTATGCTTAGAACTTGAATACCAAACATCAATTGCAACACCCAAGCACCAAATGAATTAGTAAGTACCTTTGAGTTTGTATGAAAGTTCTTCAGATACAAGGGCACCAAATGCAAAGTAGTGTTTAGTTGAGACTGAATATATTTTCATCCTTGCTTCCTCCTCACTGCAAAACAGGATATGCATCAATAAGCAACTCAAATGAAGTGAAAAAAGCATTATCTAGTGATCTTGACTTTTTAACTGGGAAAAAATGTCTTAGACACAACATAGACTAAGTTAATTTCTAATTATGTGAAAAATTACATGTGTGTAATGCAAATCAGCATCCATGCAAAAGAAACTACCAAGTAATATCTTAATTCAAGAACTAATTCCAATCAACCTTCCTCTACTCTCTGTTCAGAAGGAACAAAGGTTTCTCTTCAATATTTCAATAAGCAAAAATGGTAAATTTTCTCAACACAATTTATCAGTACTCCAATCTATGAAAATGTGCACGAGACATTAAATTAGAACTTAAAATCTAATAATACGGTCACTATCTAGTATTTTATTTTTCTGCAACTTCTCTGCAATGAAACTTAGCAAATTTCTTGCATGTAAGAATTGCTTTCTTTTCCTCAATTCTCCTAGCATCCAAATGGAGAACAAAGAAACCAACTACCTACGAAAACTAGAATTCCGAAACCCAGTGCTTTCCACAGTTTACCAGATTTCACAAGAAATAGAACATTTCTACTAAGCAGAAGAATAAATAATGCATTATGGAAGTTTTTCTTTCATTTCATACTCATTTATCATCAAACAAGCATAAGCACACAGGAAAAACTCAAAAGCAATTTTAGAATTTAAGTAACAGAAATAAAACAAAGTTTTGAAGAATAAAATGAATTCAAACCTCCCAACAACTTGAGCTAAGGTTTTGATGTAGCTATCAATGATCTCGTCTCTCGTGGGGTCACCCTCAGGCTTCTCCATCACAACAAGCCAGTGCTCAAAATCGCAACCATCAAGCAATATCGTCTCCTTCGGAGGACGATTGGACCAGTTAGGGTTCGGATCGTTGAGGGACGACGACGTCTGACGGGTCGCAAAGCCTCGGATAGTAGTCGAACCCGGAGAGAGACGGTGGAAATGGGCGGCGAGCGAGACGAAGGGGCGAAGACGGGTGAGAGAGGACGGAGGCTTAGAAAGAGAAAGAGAAGTGTAAGAGCGAGACAGAACTAAAGAGAGAGTTTGTTTAGTGGTGAGAATAGAGCGACCGAAGAAGCGGGTGGCCATTGCTGAATCTCTCCACAAAACCCTAGCCCCGAAAGCGAAGCAGATGAGGAAGAGAACAGGGTTTAGCGATTGATTTATACGCAGAGAATTTATCGAATGCCCCTGCCGTTTGGGAAAATCACATAAATATCTTCTTATCCCACGTCTCAACTCTGACTAGGTATTTTATTTTTTAATATTTTAAAATTAAAATTCTATATTTGCACCTTAATGTTATGTAACTTGAAAAAATATCAATTACGCTGCCTACCATTTATTTTTTATTTTTGAAATAACTATTGTAATTTATTCTCATAATATAAAAAATTCTAAATATTATAAATATATTATCTCTTAGCAGTTGACACAAAATAGAGAGTTTTGGAATTTTAATTTTCTTTATCATAGATAAATAAACAAAAAATAATAAATATTTGTGCCACAAATTCTAAATTTCTTCAAAATACTCCTTTTTTATGGGTTTAGAAAGATAACTACGTATATAACTATCATCCTTAAAATAAATATTTAAAAAATATTTGTAAATTCATAATTTTTAAATATTTAATAAATATTGTATAACTTATATTTCGAATATGTAATAAATTATTAAGTGACGTGTCAAAATTCCAGCTAAACAAATATATAATTGCAACTAAGAGAGTAAATTTAATCAGCCACTATAGCAGCTATTAGCTTACCTTCTCAAATGGAGCCTTACAATTACCAATTTAAGTCACTGATTGTGCTTTCAATTTTTCAATAAATCTTGATTGTTGGCTCACCTTTTACTAAAAAATTCACTGTAATAATAATGTGATATTTTGTTTATGACATGATATGAGGTAATAAAATAAAATTTTACATGTACTTTAAATTATATCATTAGAATATTAAATCCATAATTTAAAATTTTAAATCTTTAGCTTAAATTAAAATAAGTAATGTTATAATTGTGACAAAATGTATTTATCTTATTGACTTATTATACTATAAATCATTAATGTGATATTGCATAATTATTGCACTAAATATTTTTTCTATTTTCGTACCCTAATCTTCCATTCTTCTTCAGACCACACCTACACATGTTGAAATTAAAGTGAATACATATTATGGTAATGTTATTATCCAAATATTTAAGAAGTTTGGTCACGTCGAATAACATACCCATGTAGGAAAGTTTTCGACAAAATATACACATATTTTTTTTTGGACCTTCTAAGTTTATTATCTATTTTACATAAATTAGGTTATAACTCGGTTACAATATTGAAAAATAAATTATTTGGTTTAATTTATAATTTAATGAATCGGTTAATCATACTGAATTGTATAATATAATATATTATATACAACAAGTTAAATATATAATTTTTTTTAAAAAAAAAAAGAAAAAAGAGAGAGATGATCCTAAAATCACTCTTATCTCCTGAATGGAAGTGACTGTGCATTTTTAAATTCAAAAATAATAATTTAACTCTAAATAGAAAAATTTTTAAACACTATTTACTAGTTGTAATACTCAATTAACTTTGAGGCATAAAATGGTTTCAATATTATCCCTATGTTTGAAATTTCATGTTGACAAATTGTTTCTAATAAAGCAGTAAAATCAAATAGAACTAAATTACAATTTTTTTTTGAAGTTTTTTTTTTTTTTTTGGGGTTGCATTTGATTTGATTTCTAAATTTTCTAAATAAATAATTTACGATTCAATTTAGGTTTTAATATCAAATTTAACCATGCGGACATGATATTGTGTACTTTCATTTTCTACTCGTCCTTTACTATTTTAATATTCTTCTTATCTTCTAATGATTTATATTCTTATTTATAAGTTAGTATCCAAATTAAAACAGTTATTTAAAAATAAAGAATAAAATATTTAAATTGTGATGCGACTTTGATGAAGAATAACACAACATAGGCCCCATTTGATTTGCAAACAAACTCCAAAAAATTTTATAAATTTCTATTAACTTTATATTACATTAACTTTTTTTTCACTGCACGCATTACGAACTCTTAATTTATCTCAATTTATCTCATTTTATCTCACTCCAAACTCATCCATAGTATACAATCATAAAAATCGATAAAAAAAAAAAAATTCAAGAATGTGATGTGTCACTTGTAATTCAATTACTTGAAAACAATAAACATATATGGGACGTTTGAAGTGTCAAAAAATTTAAAAAAAAATTAAAAATATTGGTGTTAATGTAATAAAAAAGTGATAAATAGTAAAATTTAATTGAAAGAACTTAAAAACTTTTTAAATTTTTTGAAATTTGTTTGAAAAATTTTAAGACACCAAACGATCCCATAAAAATCTAATTTAATTACAAGATCCTATAAGTTCCTTCTTCACACACGATTTAATGTGAGAATAGTATTCCAAAACAATAGCGTCCCGCAAATAGCAAATGCTGTGTGATCCAAAATAATTATCAAAAAGAGAGTCTCGTGTAAAACACGGGCTAGGTTTATTATTTTAAACTAATAAATAACTAAAATCATATTATAATTGTAATTATATCATTGCCACGTTATTTTTTAAACCAGTAACATTTTTCTTTGCAAAGAAAATTTATTGGAAAATTCGCTGAATTAGAAAACACATCAACCCACCAACAATTTGTGGAGTCCGAACGTGTAAATGCACTGCCATAGCCCCCAGAAACCCAATTTGCGGCTTTGTACGCTTGGAAAAGCTACTTACATTCCAATCTGGAGCAGTTTAATATTAAAAGAAAAAGAAGAAAAAAATTAAAATTTTTAAACATTTTCATAGCTTAGGAACCCTCTTAATTTGGAGTAAAAGAGGTGGGCCTTCCTGTTCCGATTTCCAACCCTAAGATGGCTTGCGTGGAAAATGTGATGGTTCATGGCTGCATACATACATACATATATATATATTTTTTTCTTTTTTTTTAATAATTTTAGTTTATTTAAGTTAATGATCGAGTAAATCTACAATAATTTTGAGGACCCAAATGATAGTTGAGAAACAAACTCAAAATTTGACCAATTAAACAAACTTTCAAAATCATTGATAGGCTTTCAAGTTTCAAGAAATTAAAAAACAATAATGGGTTTCGAAGAATTAAATATTGGAAATATTTCACATGAAATCATAAATAAAAATTGCAGAGGTACGTGAGTTTAGCCAGGAATATGGTGAGACAACCAACACCAACCCTGTATGGTCAACATTCAGCTCACCCAGAAACCCTCCCAAGCAAACCTCTTATTTTCTTCCGTTTTCTTGAAGATTTTCCAACCCTCCAAACAAGAAGAAAATTTCTCATTCATTCTCAGAAGAAACAACAGCCTGAACTGCCAAAGCCAATTCATGCCCACTACTCATTTGCTCTGAGACTTAGCTAGCTAGCGTGCGTGTGTGAAGAAAGCAAGTTTGGTAGTGTTAGCTCATCTCCTCCTCTCCCTTTTTTCATATATGATTTCATCTCTTTCTATTAGGCACGCTTTCTCGCTCCCTCTCCACACCTTCCTCTCAATGGAATTGCCTGCAAAACAGCCTGTTTCAGGCACCAAGAGAGCTCAATACAAAATCGAAACTCAAAATCTATCCTGTAAAATTTGCAGCCCATACAACGGACTCAATTGGGTTGGATTTTGCAGGACCCAGAGGAGGTCTTCCAGGTTCATTTTACAGGATGTGAACTGCCAAGCCAGGCCAGGGGAGATCACTGCCATTGCCGGCCCGAGCGGTGCCGGAAAAACAACTCTGCTCGAAATTCTTTCCGGGAAGATCTCTCATAGTGAAGTCTCTGGTCAAGTACTAATCAACCATTGTCCGATGGATCCTAAATGTTTCCGGAGAATTTCAGGCTATGTCACCCAAGATGATGCTCTATTCCCACTGCTGACTGTGGAAGAAACACTCTTGTACAGTGCTCTTCTGAGGCTTCCAGGAGGGAAGAAAGAAGCTCAGAGCAGAGTGAGAGTGCTCATTAAGGAGCTTGGATTGGACCACGTGGCGAGTTCGAGGATTGGTGAAGGGTCGAATCGAGGGATTTCGGGCGGGGAGAGACGCAGAGTTTCGATCGGAGTCGAGCTAGTTCATGACCCTGCTGCTGTTATGATAGATGAACCAACTTCTGGGTTGGATTCAGCTTCAGCCCTTCAAGTGGTTTCGCTGCTCCAGTCAATGGCAGTTAATCAAGGTAAAACCATTGTTCTAACCATCCATCAACCCGGTTTTCGGATTCTTGAGCTCTTCGATCGAGTTGTTTTGCTTTCGAATGGGACTGTGATTCATAATGGTTCGCTGAAACTTCTTGAAGAGAGGCTGAAGTTTGCGGGTTATTCCATACCTCGCCATATCAACGTGCTTGAATTCGCCATTGATGTCACAGGGAGGTTGGCTATTCAAACTTCAGAAATTTTCAACAACCAAGAAGACAGCCACAGAACAAGAAACTCTCGATCCAATATTACTGAAGAAAAGCTCATCTCCTACCCAAATTCGCGATTTGAAGAAGTTTTAATCCTAGGACAGAGGTTCTGCAAAAACGTGTTCAGAACGAAGCAGCTCTTCGCCACCAGAGTTATACAAGCTGTAGTGGCCGGATTAGTGCTTGGAACCATCTTCATGAACATTGGCAAAGGTCAAGATCGTATTGCTTTACAAACACGAATTGGGTTTTTTGCGTTCAGCCTCACCTTCTTGTTGTCTTCGACGACAGAAGGGCTTCCAATTTTCCTGCAAGAGAGAAGAATTCTAATGAGAGAGACTTCAAAAGGAGCTTATAGAGTGTCTTCTTATGTCATAGCAAATACCCTTGTCTTTCTTCCCTTTCTTCTCATGGTTGGTCTTCTGTACACCTCCCCAGTTTACTGGCTGGTAGGTCTAAGGCCTGAAATTGATGGTTTCCTTTACTTCTCCCTTGTGGTTTGGCTGGTTGTTTTGATGTCCAATTCTTTCACGGCATGTTTCAGTGCTCTGGTGCCAAACTTCATCATGGGGACTTCAGTGATTGCAGGGCTGATGGGATCTTTCTTTCTGTTTTCTGGGTATTTTATTTCGAAGGAGAATATACCCAATTACTGGATTTTCATGCATTATTTGAGCTTGTTCAAGTACCCATTCGAGTGTTTTATGATAAATGAGTATGGAGGGGAGAAGGGAAGAAGAAGATGTGTAGCTAGTGAAGGAGGCGTGTGTAAGTTAGAGGGAGATGGTTTCTTGAGACAGCAAGGTTTAAAAGAGTCACATAAATGGAGCAATTTAGCTGTCATGTTGGGTTTCATCTTTGGTTACAGAGTGCTCTGCTTTCTGATTTTGTGGTACAGATGCTACAGAACTAGAAAATAGATGAATTTTGATCCTTTTTTTTTTTTTGGTATTATTCATTGCTTGAACAAGTTAAAAAAACTTGTTTATTCACATTATATGTCCATAATTTTATCACATGCTTGTACCACTTTCTGGTATAATTTTCTGATCCAATAACATTTTCCTTTTTATCATTCTATTCTTTTTCAGTCTTTCATTTATATTCTTTTCTTAGGATTATATTAACTTTATTAAGCCAGCATGTGATCTTTCTGGGCCGAATTATTGAGACATAAATTCAGCTAGGTATTGGTATTATGTAAGAAAAAAAATCTGGCACTCCTGCGGTTAAACAATTGTCTTGGAACAGGTTATATATAATAGTGATTTAGCCATGAGAACAAGTCCTTGTGAGCTTGATCGTTAAAAGGAAATATTCTCATAGTTAAAGATTGAAAAAGATTAAAAAAATAAAAAAACAAAAAGTAAATATATATATCAATACATCTTCAATGCCAAAAATCCATAATTATAAACATTGTGTTGTTTATTAAAAAAAGAAGCATAATCAACAAAACAAAAGGGGAAAAAGAAAAGGATGGATAAGATATGATGTGGATTCATCTCAATTTGACACATTTCACTATTTTGGTAACTGAATCACATTATATACATTTCTGTTGGCTATCTTAGAGAGACAGGCAAACCAATCAGTACCTTAACCCGACTTTGAAATAAGCTACCAAGACAAAGAAACAAGTTAAAACACAGATGCACCACATATAAGAGAAAAATAACTTTGTTAGACTAGTGTTTATTTCCAAGCAAAATTACAGTCAACATCAAAACTTTGGTGGTTTAGGTATATATGATACAACAAAGTTGCAGCCTGACAAGGAAGGGGATTCAATATGATGGAAAAATGAACCTAGATTCAATAATGTGCCTGTTACAATGAATTCAAACACAACCCCTCCTGAAAAAATGAAAGGAAAAAAATAATAATAATAATAATAAGATGAAGGATCTACACCTTAGTTTGATCTATCCCATGGATCGTAAACCTGTACATTCAGGGAGACTGTGGATGCCCGTGGAGAATGGATTGCTCCATTCAACTTGGCTTAAGCCAGCTCCATTGAGTAAAAAATAACCAATGTAGAAAACAGAAGCCACAACCAACGTGAAAAATAAGAGAAACGACCTCATCTCATGAAATTCTTCAAGTGATTTCATAGATTCAGTGGTGGTACTGGTCCACATTCCAGATGATAGATATGCACTATCCCAGTCGCTGTTAAATGCAAAGCAATTGTTCACTTTTGACAGACCATGAAAATGCAAATTTACTAGATAAACAGTTTCAGAAATGCAAATTAGAGCAGGAACCAGAAATCTGTTACCATATATATGCCAGCTCAATTAGATCGGTCGTATATTGATGTGAAAGTCATGGTGGCATATGAAGTGCTTGTGTTCCCTGATGATGAGCCCCAGTCAGCAGATGATGTGTCTGTATCCTTTTGACTTTTGACACCAGTTGACTCAGAAATGAGGCCTGGTTTTGGTATTTTCTGATCGTCGACATCCATCTCACCTTTCAGCATCTTCACCACCTCAGACATGAATGGCCGGCGCTTTGGCATCTCTTGGGTGCAAAGAAGAACAATCTTCAAGAATTTGCAAGCCTCATCCACATCGTAGTCCCCTTCCAATGAGGCATCCACCAAGCTTGCTAACTCCCCCTTCTCGTATGCTTTCCATGCCTGCAAAAATTTTATGGTAACCATATAAATTGTTAAAAAAAAAAAAAAGAACACAGCTGTAGATAACAGTGAACGAACCATGCTTCCAATACCTATTGGAAGAGTACAAAAAGCAATTCACTTACAGAAGAAGAAATAAACTGTCATACTAATATATATTCTAGCCAATCGGGGAGAAGAGTTCAACTGCACTCCAATCTCACCAGTTTTTTGACCCGCCAACTTTTATAATCTGACTGCATGTGTTGTCTGTATACGCATTTCACCCCCAAAGTTTCAAATTTTCTTGGATTTAAATACGAAAATAAGCAAATAATTTCTCTAAAGTCGATATTACGAAAAAGATTCACAACATACTATTAACTAAATCCAAATTAAAAAAAAAAAACTTAATGATTGGATTCTTTCTCATCCAGATGCAGAAGGAAAGCTTCTACTTTAATAGCACAGCTCCATATTATCAACGCCATAGAAAATGGGAAGATCTAGATTGCATCCAGCAAGTGCTCTTTGTTGAATGGGGATAATCCCAGAACACGTGCAACATAATCACATTCGACCAATGCCATCAGAGTTTGGAAGACCATCTACTAAAATGAATATGACACTATCATGCTACAGACTTCCAAACAGCGTAGTGACATAATACTCCTAGAAGTTATGCAGGTTAAGATCTAAAGGGTAGTTCTCATCTGTAGCGCATATTCCATATGAGACATTTTCCTATCCAATCTTTCTACATTAAGTGAGGACTACAATTAAATCTAGTCACAAGAAAGAGAATGTAAAGTCACCAACTCATACCCTTTCAAGGAGATGTTGTTCTTCAGGAGGTAGCCGCCTGTTTGTGTTGCACCTCCCACAAACAATTTCCAAGAGAAGAACACCAAAACTGTAAACATCTGCTTTCCTAGTTAATTGGCCTCGTATTGCATACTCAGGGGCCAAGTAACCTCTACATGAACCAAAAAAGAAACACCAATTACATATTGTAAACCACATAAAAAAAAATGACAGCCATAATTGCAGAACCATGTCAATTGGCCTCTATGTAAAGTGCCTTAATTAGAGCCATCAAAATAGATTTTAAAGAACATTAGGCCACTTATGCAAGGATTAGGAATCAATACTCACTTATGCAAGGATTAGGAATCAATACTAAATTTCATTTATGATAAACCTTAAGATATATAGATTTTGGTATAATTTTATTCAATGACATTATCTTTTACATCTCCTATATTATATATAAAAAGAGAGAGAGGCCCAAACAGAGATCAGGGCCTTTCTCCCTTACCATAACTAGGTGCAATAGAGGGTGTGTCTGAAGGCTCAGCTGATGAACCTTTTGGCATTATTCATCTCTATAGTCAGGAAAGTGGTCAAGATTGAGAAGGTTAAGATAACCTAACTATTTTAATTCTTTAAGTCATGTACCCCTTGCATGGAACAATTAGTTGGTTAATCATGCCAGACTAGACTTGCTTAACAGACTGTTAAACTGCTATATATAGTCTCGCTGAAAACAAGTTCAGTATAATACTTTTGAAGCATTAAAATTCACATGTTTAATTTTGGATCTTGTTCACAATCAAATGAAAAGTAAACAATCCTGCCTTTGCCAAAAGTTAAGCAAAACTAGTTTCTTGACTGAAGATATTAGAGTTGGAATTCACACAAGAAAGATGGTAGAACTGGAATTCATGTACTCACAATGTTCCTGCAACACGTGTGCTAATATGAGTCACTTCAGGTGGGAAAAGCTTCGCAAGACCAAAATCTGAAATCATTGGCGTGAGGTCCTTGTCAAGGAGAACATTGCCTGCTTTAATGTCTCTATGAACAATATGTGGCTGAACTTCCTCATGGAGGAATGCTAGGCCCCGTGCAACTCCAATACAAATTTTTGAACGTGTTTTCCAGCTAAACTGAATGCTATTGTGGCCTTCACCTAAAAGTGAAGGTTTGCAAATTTAGATGGTAAATTGATTGCAGCTTTCATATGGGGAAAAAAATAGAAAAAAAAAGTGTGAAACCTTTACTTACCAAGAAGGGTTTGAGCTAGACTATTATTTTCTAGATAGTTGTAAACCAAGATTCTATGGCTACCTTCCATGCAACAACCATACAACTTAACCAGGTTTTCATGATCTACATTTGATATCATGATTATCTCTGTCAAAAATTCCTGCGACCCTTGCCTTGACTCGGCAGAAAGCACCTTTATAGCAGCCAAGGTGCCATCTCTGAACCTACCCTGCCCCGTTTGAATATAGTTTAGTCAAATATAATCACATTTTCCATCAATAAACCAAATAAAAATAGTACAGAGACGTGATAAAAAATCACAGAAGTATGCAGTTACCTTATAGACTGAGCCAAAACCACCCTCCCCAATTTTATTAGCTGGACTGAAATCCTCAGTGGCAATACTCAATTCTTTGTAAGTGTAAAGTTTAACATTCTGGACACCCGAAACCTCTGAGGAATATTGGACCTTGTCAGAAGCTTTTACACAGAAAAAGTATGTGACAGTATGCAAGTAGCCAAAACATTATGTATATATGGATAAATGCATGCTTGTGCTTGAAAGGTTGTGGTAGGAAGCCAGTAACATGGCAGAGAAACTTGAAAATAGCAAGGTTCTAGACTTCTTTTCACTTGATGCACTTCTCCAAGATTTGGTTCTAGAGTATTACATATGGATGAAAGGGTGTTTAGGCATTTACCTTGTTCCATGTCAATAGTTTGGTTAGGTGGGGAGGGTGCCCTTTTTCCGAAACAGATAGAAAAACAAGTCATTACACTAGCCAGGGTATGTCAGTCGTTTGCAGATCACATGAAAGCCTTTCCCTGTCAAATCGAACCATTAAACATAGGCATGTGAGTTCACCAAAATAAGTTCAGATATACCTCTTGGAAACCAAGATTCTATCCATTAAAATAGAAAAAACAAAGAAAATGAACTACACTAGCTGCATTTGTACTAATAAGATAAGCTCACAATTTAAGTAGCATGAAAAATTTATATACATAAATTATAATCTCTTCTTTTATCAAAAGGAAGTAATAAATCATTATACAACAACATACAAGCAGAGGATGGCATAAGACAAAGACAAAAGGGAATAACCAGGCGCCAATAAAAGTGTATTTTCTTCATAACAAAGAAAAAAAAAAGGTAAATTATACTTTGCACCCTTACACCTTGCATTGAATCTTACTTGAGAACCTACACTTTTAATTATAACAATTAAATCCCTACAGTTATTTTGTCACAATGTAGACCTTTTTTTTGAACTTCCATTTAGCGTCTCTCCATGAAATACTAACTAGCCATATAAACATAAGAATTTTGATCATGCCCAGTTCAATGAATTTTGATCATAAGAAGAGGAACAGTCAAAGGTCATATCTTCAAGTTGCTTCTTTGCCGGAGAAGTCTTTTCCTAGAATCAGAAGTAGAGTTTTGGGCCAAAATATTTTAGTTAATTATGCTGATGCAGTTAGTAGCAGTCACAATATGAGTCGTAGTGTTATTGGAAAGTTTAAAGGTTCTGATACTGAGATGATAGATTTAGTTTCTTTTTCCAATTGGATGAATAGGAAGTGGAAGATTCCAGGTGGTATTGAAATTAAATCTCTGGATGAGGAAAGAATTCTGTTCTTCTTCCCTTCAAAGGAGCTGGCTGAAAAGTTTGTGAGGGAGAACATTGTTTACAAAGGAAGAACTTTACTTGTTGATAAATGGCATAGTTGGGGATGTTGCTCAAGAAGAGGAAATGAAAGGAAGGAGGTCTGGGTGAAAGTGGTGGGGCTGCCGGTTTACCTTTGGAGTGTAGAAGTCTTCCGTATTATAGGGGAGTTCTGTGGAGGATTGTTGGAGGTTGATGAAGACACTCGAAACTCAACAAATGTTAGATGGGCTCGTTTGAAGGTAAAAGGTGATGGCAGGTCCATTCCTGCTTCTGTCAACATTGTAGTTGGAAATTTCAAGTATGATTGTCCATTATGGGTGGAAAGAGAGCCTTGGGTGGAATGGGCTGAATCTCCATCGTTCACTGGAATTTTCCGGCCAACTGGTGCAGGGAGGATGGAGGCTAGTGGGTCAGCAGAAGGTGCAGCGAATATGACTTCCTTGGAAAGCCGAAAAGACAAACAGGTCATGAAGATTGCAGCCTCAAAACCTGGAACTCTCTCAAAGTCTGTGGGGAAAACCAAGTGGATTCCCATCATTAAAAATGACAAGAACAAATTTATTTCGGGGGAATTCCAAGGGGCAAACAAATTTAATGCCCTCAGAAGCAAGGTGAATGAGGAGGCTATATCCATTGAACCTAGCTTAGCAGAGCAGTATGGCAATAATTACCACACGGAGGAAGATGAGGAAGTCATTGACGATATTAAGGACGATCATTATGAAGGTCAGAAAGTCTTTATTCCTCCATTGGATAGCCCCCATGATCCTTTATTGGCGGGGAATCAGGATTCCACTTGTATCTCTCCTCATTTACAGGAGAATGAAGATACCACAATCAAGTTATTTTCTGGGCAAGGCAGTGAGTCAGAAAATTTTTCTGTATTGGATGAAAACCAGCTATCTTTATGTCTGTATAGGCCATTATGGGTGGAAAATTTAAATCAACAAGAACATAGCGAAGATGTGTTGAATTGTTCCCCACTTGCTGTGGCAGCGCCTGATGTTTTCTGGAATGAGCAGGTGGAGTCTTTACTGTTGGAGAATTGTGGAGAGGATCAACAAAAGATCTCTACTTGGGTGATCAATAGGATGAAATCATTAAAAAAAATTTTGGGAATTTCATGCGAAGGTTTTGAGGATCAATTTTTGGATTTGCTCAAATCCATTGAAGCAAGGAGAGGATCTACTAAACGTGAAGAGGGGAAGAAACAAAGTAGAAGTGCTAGAAGAGGAGTGAGGGAATTGAGGAATTTGCATTGCACAATTACTTATGACAAGGGCAGCTTGGGGGAGGATGTGGCAGCAGTTAGGGAGCATAATTTAAATAATTTGTTTTTAGAATGAAGCCAAAAATTATTTGCTGGAATGTCAGGGGTTGTAGGGGGAGAAGGAAAAGGGTGGTTATTAAGGCATGTCTGAATAAATGGAAACCCACTTTGGTATGTTTGCAGGAAACTAAGGTTTGGCAGCCAAATGACAGCTTTGTGAAATCATTATGGGGTGGTAGTTGGTGTAGGTGGTTATCTTTAGACTCAGTTGAAGCCTCGGGTGGAATTATTATCTTATGGGATAGTAGGAAATTGGATCTACTGGAGTGTGAGCATGGTATCTATTCTATTTCTTGCTTACTCAAACACACCGAGGATGAAGTTACATGGGCCTTCATTGGTGTCTATGGACCTGTTGACAATCAGTTGAAAGCAGAATTTCTTGAGGAGCTAGGTGCTGCGGTGTCTTGCTGGTCTGTTCCTTGGTGTATTGGAGGTGATTTCAATATGGTTAGTTGTATTGAGGAGAAATGGGGATGCAAGAAGAGGACAAAGCAGATGAAGGAGTTTTCTGAATTTTTGGAAGACATAAGTTGGATTGATTTACCTTTGGGAGGGAGGAGATTTACATGGAATAACAAGCTTTGTAAATCAAGAATAGATAGGTTCTTGATTTCCTCAAGTTGGGAGGATCTTTTTTCCAAAGCCCATCAAAGGGCTTTGCCCAGATTAACTTCGGATCATCTTCCAATTATGTTGGATGCTGACTTAATCAATGGAGGACCCAAACCTTTTCGTTTCGAAAACATGTGGCTGAAGGTTGAGGGCTTTAAGGAGTTGATTGCAAATTGGTGGTCCAGTTATTAGTTTGATGGCACTGCTAGCTGTGTTATGGAGCAGAAGTTGAAATGTTTAAAGGCTGACTTGAAGAAATAGAACATTGAAATTTTTGGAAGAATTGAGCAGAGGAAGAAGAAGCTGGAACAGGAGATTGTTAGAATGGATAGTCTGGACGACGAGGGGAAGCTGACTGAGGAGGATAGGAGAGTTAAATATGATCTGTTGACTGATTTGAATAATGTTATTCAGATGGAAGAAACAAGTTGGAGGCAAAGATCGAGGGTTCAATGGCTTAAGGAGGGAGATAGAAACACCAAATACTTTCACAAAATTGCTTCGGCAAACAGGAGGAATAATTGGATAAGTCGGCTGTTGATTGAGGGGAGTATTACTGAAGACACCGAGAGAATTAAGGATCACATTGTGGATTTCTATAAACAGTTGTTTACGGAAGAATGCAGTTGGAGGCCTCAGTTGGATTACTTGGAGACTTCAAGGCTGGATGCAGAGGTGGCGGATAGGCTGGAATTGCAGTTCACATAACAAGAAGTCTACCAAGCTATGCATGAGTTGAGTGGTGACAAAGCACCTGGACCTGATGGCTGGACATTGGCCTTTTTCCAACACTGCTAGGACATCATTAAGGTGGATCTAATGAAGTTATTTGCTGAATTTCACCATACTAGCAGGTTTGTCAGATCTTTGAACTGCACTTTTATTGCTTTGATCCCTAAAATAAATGGAGCTGTGAATATTAAAGACTTTAGGCCTATTAGTTTGGTGGGGGCAATATATAAACTGTTGGCCAAGGTTCTTGCTAACAGAATAAAGAGGGTTATGGATATGTTAATTTCTGAAAGCCAAAATGCCTTTGTGAGTGGGAGGCAAATACTTGATGCTGTTCTTGTAGCTAATGAGGCAATAGATTCTACACTAAGGAACAAAGAGTCTGGTATAATCTGCAAGATGGATATTGAAAAGGCGTATGATCATGTGAATTGGAATTTCCTACTTTATTGGATGCGAAAAATGGGTTTTGGGGAAAGATGGTGCAACTGGATGGAATGGTGCATTTCCACGGTTAGTTTTTCAGTCCTTATCAATGGAACGCCAGCTGGTTTTTTTCAATCCTCTAGAGGACTACGACAGGGAGATCCTCTTTCTCCCTTCCTCTTCATTCTTGTGATGGAGGCTCTTAGTTTGATGTTTAGAAGATTGGAATTAGCTGGCCTGTTGAAGGGTATTACTGTGGGGTATCCTGGGCAGAATTCAATAAGTATTTCTCACTTATTGTTTGTCGATGACACTTTGGTTTTTTGTGGGACTGACAGGTTGCAACTTGGCTTCTTAAGGTGTGTGATGTTAGGGTTTGAGGCTGTGTCTGGTCTAAAGGTGAATTTAAATAAGACGGAACTAATTCCTGTGGGCAGAGTTGATAATTGTGGTAATCTGGCAGCTATTCTGGATTGCAGAACTGGTTCGCTTCCTTCCACTTACTGGGTATGCCTCTTGGAGCTAATTTTAAGAATAAAGAGGTTTGGGAAAAGTTTATTGAAAGAAGTAGGAAAAGACTTTCCAATTGGCAGCAGATATACTTATCCAAAGGGGCTAAGGCAACTCTCATTAAAAGTGTGCTATTTAGCTTGCCTTCTTATCTTCTATCCCTTTTTATTGCACCTCAATCGGTTTTGAAGGAGTTGGAGAAGATTCAAAGGGATTTTTTATGGGGGAGGAACCCAAACACTTTTAAATACAATTTAGTAGCTTGGAAGACTATGTGTTCTTGTTTGAAGTCAGGAGGTGTGGGTATTAAGGAACTAAGATTGCAAAATCAGGCCTTGCTTGGCAAATGGCTTTGGAGATTTTCTGTGGAGGATTCAAGTTTGTGGAAACGATTCATAATTGCCAAGTATGGAGAGGAGAGGGGTGGATGGTATACTGCTAGAGGTTTCAAGTCATACGGTGTTAGTCTTTGGAAAGGGATTATGAAAATTTGGCCACAATTCAAACAAAGTATTGCTTGGCAGCCGGGTCGAGGTGATAGAATTCTATTCTAGAAGCATAGATGGATGGAAATTGGAGTTCTTGCCGAGGTTTTTCCTGACATTTATGCAATTGCAGCTGATGATGAAGCTCTTGTTTCAGATTATCATACTATGGTGGGGCTTAACAGTCTTTGGCATATTGAGCTTCGTCGAAATGTGAATGATTGGGAGCTTGTGAGCTACCTCCAGCTGTTGGAGTTATTGTACTCAATTTGCTGGACCAATACTGAGGACAGACTGATTTGGAGAGAAACAAGGAATGAAGTTTATACTGTTTCTTCTTTTTATGGTAAGCTGAAAGGGGATAATTTGGATCTGTTTCCGTGGAACAAAATTTGGAAGACTGTGGCTACTCCTAGAGTCTCTTTCTTTGCTTGGTGTGCTGCTCACGGGAAGGTGCTCACTATTGATAATTTACAAATTCGTGGCCACTATTTGGTGAACCGTTGTGTCTTATGCCTATGTAGGGAGGAGTCTATAGACCATTTATTTATTCATTGCTCTTGGACAAGGGAGATTTGGAGCTTTATTCTGGCATGCTTTGGGGTTCAGACTTGTCCTACTAAAGATCTAAGAAGCTTCCTTTTAGCGTGGTGGGGGCAGCCTATGGCGAAGCATAGAAAAGAAGTCTGGAACTTGGTTCCTTTGTGTCTTCTATGGACGGTTTGGAAAGAACGTAACAGAAGAACTTTTGAAGACAAGGGAAGTTCACCTGTAAAGTTTAAAAGTATGTTTTTTAATAGTCTTTTTACTTGGGCAAATGGAGGTAGGGAGGTTGATGTCAATGCTTTAATGTCTTTTATTGAGTCACTTAGTTAGGCTGGCATGTAAGTTTTTGGCATTGTAGTATTGTGGGGTGTTGTACATATATTATTCTCTAAATAAAATTTACTTATCTTTTTCAAAAAAAAACTAGCCATATAAACATTTTTTAATAAGTAAAATTGTGAAAATTCTTTGTTTTCTTAAAATATTTTTGCCAAAAGAAATTCACTTCTATTCATTGTATATAATATAATAAAGTAATTGATATGTTCAAATACTTGTTAGTTCTTTGATAAAATATCTACGCATAATGTGATAGTTAGAATACATAGTGAACAAAAGTGAGTAATTTGTTATGAAATAAAATAGGTGATTTTATATTTTTAATCCTTAAAAAATGATCATGTGGCTAGTTAATGAAAAAATTTCAAATGGAATGTCACAGAAGAAGTACACATTGCAAGAAATTAGAAGTACTAGTTTAAAATATATGAAAAAAGAGGTCTTGTAGGAACTAGTTTAAAATATATGAATGCAAAATGTAATTTGCCAAGAAGAAGAAGAAGAAGAAAGGAGGATAAACAATAGTTTGCACCATTAGCTTTTTATCAAATAGTACATCAAGGCTTGAATATTTAATTATAACAATTAACAATCTAAAAATTTAATTTATTGCAATATTAACCCTCATTAGCAAATCTAGGCTGTAAATGAACCGAACTATTCATAAATAGGCTCTAACTCAACTTGTTAAGGGCTTGACTTGATTCATTCATTTAATAATTAAGCAAAGCTTGAACAAAAAAATTAGGCTCGTTTAATAAATGAATAAAATCTTAATAGCGGCTGACTCAACTCATTAAGAGCTTGAGCTCATTTAATATATAAAAAAGGGCAACCAATACACAAGCTCCCTTATTATGATCTTTGGGAAGGGTCAAATATAATTAAATAATATACATCTAAAACATGTTATTTAAATATTTTGTATTTACACAACGATTTAGTATGTTTTTTATTCCAAAAGTTGCATTAAAATTTATTGAATTTTTAAGAACCTTTTCTACGTACTAATTACATTTCGAACTATCATGTCACACAATAATATTTTAAATTTATTTGTTATATCTATAAAAGTAAGTAATTGCACATATATATTATTCCTACGTCAATGATTACATTTGAAATATATGGACATAACATACAAATTGCAATAAGTTAAAAAGTTATTTCTTATGACTTATGAAGACTTACTTGATTATGACAAATTTTTTTCTTATAATACAAAAGGTTACCAACAAAGAGTTGTTCATGAACAACGTGCGCTCCAGATAAGGCCTGTTCATTTATAAGCGAGCGAAGCTTGAACATAAAAAAAAAAATAAAAAATACTAATTGAATAAACAAGCCCAATCTTGATCAAGCTCGACTTATCTCATTTACAAGCATACAAATCTCCCATTGAATAGGTCAATTTAAGGCCTTAATCGATGTTCACTTACTCATGTAGCGAAAGATTTTCCACCAGCAGCCAACTGAGTATAACAAATTAATAATTAGGTCCTTAATTGTTAATTTGTTACAATTAAGAGTAGGCCCTCAAGGTGGAATTTGATGAATTCAGGGTGTAAATTGTCATCTACCTAATAATAAATTACAAAAATTAACGAATAATTAAAGAAATTTCAAATTTACTGCAACTCTCCATGTATTAGCTAAATGGTGACAAATTAAAGAATGTGCTTTAGTATCTCTTAACAAATTTTCTACTTTACAGACTCAAATACCACTTTTTCTCAATTTAGAAACTGTCTACTCAACAACAAATACATCAAAGTCTCCACTCCTAATCTCCACAATTTAAAATATTAGTTTTCTCTTTTTCTTTTATTTTTTGTTTAATTTTTATAATTTTCAATATAAATGAAATTATTTAAGAATCTCATTACTACTGATTATATATTATTTAAAAAAATATAATTTTATCCATTTAAAATTAAAATATAAATAAAAATTAATATTATCTCTTAATAAATTAATATTTAAAAGTAAAGATTCATTTGAGAAAAAATGAAAAAGAAAAGTAATAGATTATTTTATATTTTTTTTATGAGTAGATACTCTCAGTTAAGTCTATATAATTAGAGCCTCTCCTTTGAGTCTATTTTATAAAGGCTATTAAGAACTCTGATGCAGTGTAAATCTCTAGTTTACCTACATATTCAAGTTTAGACCCTAATGCGAGTGCTCTAAGTAAAACGACGGAGACAAGGAAATAAAAACAAGAAAAAGGAAAAAAAAAAAAAACTTGAACCACTGTTAATATTTGTATAAGGCTAATTTGTGTTAGCAATCCTTGAGCAAACACTTTATTTGTAAATTTTACTTCGTAGAGTTTAGAATGTCACAATGTCGTTCAATGAGTAATGAAATTAAAGTTCAAACATCGCCAAAGAGTGTTTTGACACTTCATTATTTCATTAGAAGAAGTTTGAGTGAAGATTTCAATGATGAAAGGTGTGAGAGTTTTAAAAATTTAAGGAAGGAAAAACTATGTTGTCCAGCGCACTTTGCGAGCAGGTCACGCCCACGAGCTACCCATAAGATCAAACGAATTTCGCCCCTGTTTTTCTATACGGCAACTTTTTGCTATTTTTGGACCTTTTCTCCACCTATAAACATTATCAAACATTCCTTAAACCCTAAGCTGTTGCCCTAAATCTAATGTTTCATTCTATGGAGAGCAAAAACACAAGAAAGATCATTAAACCTAAATCTAGATTATTTAAGCCTCCGTTTTCAGATTCTTTTGGAAAACCATCTTGGTTCTTGAATCTCAGATGTAGGATTGTCCACTAAATTGAGACTGCATTTTTATAGCGGTTGGAGCATTTTAAGCTTCACAGAAGAGGTGATAAGATAACCGATAAGAGAGAGGGTGTATAGCTCTCATTGTACTCAAGAGCAACAGTTGATTCATTCTCTTGTAAACAAAATTTAGTTAGTGGGTTTGTTTAGTTAGTATGCTTAACCTCTCGTCTGTATAAACTGTAAAGTGTAATCGCCTAAATTCATTCAATGAGAAAATGGTTTAGTTTTCAATTCCTCTTCAAGAGGTGTATTATGGGAGTCCAGCAAACAAGGATAGGGATATATAAACCAGATAGATCAATAGGAGTGTTTGAAGTGGGAAATCTGTATTTTCTCAGGTGAGATCCTTGTAACATTTGATTCATAATGAAGTTTTGAAATCTGATCCGTGTTAAGGATCTGAGATTTTTTTTCTTAGTTTAAGGAGTTTGCCTAGCAAATAATCTTCGACATTCTTGGGCATAATTTGCTTGTTTTTTGTTATTGGATTTACAAGCCCTAGCATCTATCATCAAAGTGGGATTTGTAAATTTGATTGTGAGTTATTTGTCCCAATCTTTCTTACTGGTGGTATTTGCACAAATTTTGGATTTTCAACCACAACTCTTCCAATCAATCTACTTAGAGATCATGTCCAGAAAAACATTGACCATTGATAAAACCCTCATCCGGGTTTACACTATGCATTAATTGTAGAATGACCCCTTGGGTTAGAAACTAATCAAAGCCAATGAGAAGATGAGATCAGCACAATAGCCAACACAAACAAATAAAAAATTCACAAGCGTACCCATTTACTCAAATACACAGCGAGAATTTCGCGATTAACAGGATCACGTTACACGACGGGAAGAATAGGATATATGCATAATAATCCACGGACAAAACAACAACAACAACAACAATTCAAGAAACCCAAATGAGATCATGAGACGAGCTCACCTTGTGACCGTGTGCCGTGACACTGCACCAGAAGATGTCGAGAGAGAGAGAGAGAGAGAGAGAGAGAGTCGTTGACTAGAAGATAGACACAGAAGATAGACACAGAGGATTCGATGAGCCAGATCAAGTCAAGTTGTAAAACTTTTGCCGGCAAAGGCAAGTTCGTAACAGCCACATGGAAAAAATCCAGAAGCACAGTATCAAATTCTACGGCTTTGGGAACGGAATGGGGCACTTTCCAACCTCCTTCCTTTCCCTGCAGTCCTGCGTTTGACCCAACGTGCGATAACTAATAAATCGGTTACGGTTCCCATTTTGGACATTTTTGTTTTTTCGGAGGAAGTCGGCTTCGGGTTTGAATGGTCATATATTCTTCTGAATCTTTTCCTGCGTTTGATGAAAAGTCAACTTTTGGCCGTTATCAGAGAGATAATTACGCCAAGGCCCCCCGGGAAACCATTCATGTTTACCACCTCCTCCTCCTCCTCCTTCTTCTTCTTCTTCTTCCTTTTTTGTTGAAATGTAAGAAACCTTTTATCCCTTATCATTTAAAATTAAAGGTTTGTCCATCCACAGTTCTAAATGAATATACTCTCTCTCTTTCTCTGCTTCACTTTAATTCTATGTGATAAACCTATTTTATTTCTATTTTATTTTTTCAGATTTTTAAATTATTTTTTAATCTTTTTCATTCTTTTCCTCTTCTTTACTCTTTTTATTCATAAAATCTTTTTTTCTTTATCTCACATCGTTAAAATATTATATCTTTATTTTTTTTAAATATAAAATCATTAGAGTTGTAACATGTAATTTTAATAGATATGAATAAACTTATGAATTTAAAAAATGATTCACTTGCTTGGATTATACCAAGAAATCTACTTGCTTATAAATTTATTATAATTGTATAATTTTTTATGTTTCAATATTAGGAATTATACTAAAAATAGAAATAAAAAATTACTTAAATAATAATTAAAATATTTCTCTCATAATAATAATTCTTAGCATTTCAAAATTCAGAAATACAAAAAAAAAAAACAAAAATATTAATTAGGCTCGAGAGTAGTTGTTTTTTTAAATTCTAATTTTAAATTTAAATTGGTCTATTGAATATATTTATTTTATTTTATAAAGTATATATGATTGATAACAATATTTTTTATTTGTATTATTTTTATAGAACCAATGAAAAATTTTTTATTTGAGTTATTCTTTTAGACCTTGGAGTAAATTTTTTTAAAAAATTAATTTTAATTTAAAATTGATCATGTTGACAATTTAGTTGAAAAATCGAATAATACACAGTATTTGAGTTTTTTTTTAACTCCATATTATTTAATATTCATATACAAAAATTCCGTAATTTTTTACTTTTTTTTTTTCTCACTTAATCCAAATAAATCTACTATCCCTATTTACCATTTTACTTTTCTTTTTTACAGAAAATTTTAATAAATACTTTATTTCTCTTTTATTTTTTAATAGTACCTTCTTTTCTCATTTTACCTTATTTTGTTCCACATCAATACATGACAAAAATTTCATTTTCTCTTTTGTTTATATAACCAATAGCATTGTAGCATATTAGTTGATTCTTAAAATAGATCCATTTGCCTTTTGGTTCACTTTAATTATAAAATTTACAATTTTTTTAACACATTAGGATTTAAATTAAATTCAAAGAAAAAAAATCCTAAATATTAGTTAGGATTGAAAAGGGGTTTAAAATGATTAAATATTATTAAATTTAAAAAAATATAATTTAAAAATATAAAAAAGGCCTAAATATTAAATAGACTTGGATCTAACTTTTTAAAAAATATATATAATTTTAAAATTAAATTAGTCATGTTGTTGATTCGACTAAAAATTTGATTAATGATACTTCATATTTGAATTATTTTGATAAAGTATAATACCTGATTAATAAAAGTAATATTTTTAGTTTGAGTTATTAATATAAAATTGGCTGAAAATTGTTTTAAGATTGTTAAAAATAATAATATTTTTAATTGAAGTTAATTTTACAATATAAGTCAATAATTAAAAAAAATAAAAACGTATATTAAGATTGGCGAACATTTTAAAGTAAAAAAAGTAGATCAAGTTGATTAAGTATGTTTGAAATTTAATATATATTCTAAAATCAAGCTTGATTTTTAGAATTGGGTTGAATAGAAATTTGATATAATATAATATTTTTAATACTTTAATAAACTCTATCTACATATTAAAACAGACACAAACAAAAAATATAAATATAAAAAAAATTAATAACTATCATATGAAATTATACAAATTTATTATAATATTTTATAATATATTTAAAAGTTTTTTTGTCAATAAAAAATTATTATACAACTCCGCATATCAAACAGATCAGCACTAGTATAATTAACTAAACAAAAGTATGCATAACTAAACAAAAAATTTTTGATTCGTGCTATTAGTTAAATTCAAAAAGTATTTTAATTCGGTTTTGATTATTACATCCTCAGAATTGAAATAACCAAATTAATATTATATATATATATATATATATATATATATATATATATATATATATATATATATATATAAATTTAATTTATACTTGCAGTTATTCATTAGATCTTCATTTCATTTGAATTTTTTCAATTGCCGTATAATTTTTGTTTTATAGATTTGAGTATTTTGATACGTGAATTTGAATTCATTCTTACAATTAATTCGGTTATAACTAAATTCGAATTGGAATATTTTGGACAATTAGATTTCTTTTATTAATGAACTAAAATAATTTGAACAATTTAAATAGAATTAAAAGCCAAAATAATCAATCGTACTCTCATTAGTCCCCCGTTAAGAAAATTGGATTGAGTTCAATTATGCACGAATCATATTATTGTGATAGAATTAATCTTACACTTAAAAACAATTTTTTTAACTAAAACACTTTCATAAATGACAGTCACAATAGTTGTTAGTGTCGTATATATCATATACATACTAAAGTATGTAAAAATAATCAATTTTTGAGTCGCAAGATATTTTTCACTTCGTTTTTCATACCTCATTCATGCCTTGCCTCATTAGATTTATAGACGCATTATTTTTTATTTTTTAATCATTTTTTCTCTAACTACTAACTAATTACTAAAAACTAAATTTTTTGTGTTTTTTAAAAAAATTAATTTTTTAATAACTAACTTTTTAATTTTTTTTAGTTCAATATTTTTACCTTCAAAATTTAAAAGAAATTTAAAAAATAAAAAAATAAATTTAATCATTTAAAAAAATCAAAAAGCTAATAACTAAAAGTTGAAAGTTGAACTACCAGCTCTCTCTCTCTCTCTCTCTCTCTATGTATATATATTTTATCAAAGGCACACTAAAAATCCCATTATGACCAGACGAAGACTTCCTCATCTGAATAGGAAAAGATTACCTTGAAAAAACAAATTAAGAGCGAGTATGACCGTTGCGCTTTGACAAAAATTTCTGGCCGCTTAAGCTCGAATCTTTCCTATCTTCTAGAATTTCTTAATATGGGTGTTTCATTTATCCCAAAATAATAATAATAATAATAATAATAAATAAATAAATAAATAAATAAATAAAAATAAAAAATAATTTCTTCTAATCAAACTTTTTGTACCAACGTCATCACCTTCTCCTTCCGATTCTTCTTTTTTATTTTATTTTATTTTTATTTTATTATTATTATTTTTTTGGGATCGTCCAAACACTACCAAGGCTCCATTTAATTTACAAATAAACTCCAAAAAATTTTATAAATCTTTGTTAACTTTATATTACATTAACTTTTTTTTTTCACTGCAAGCATTAACTCTTAATTTATCTCAATTTATCTCACTCCAAACTTACCCTAAAGTTCCCACCATTGCTTTTTATTCACAAAAAGATCAATTTATTTGACTTATGGCTCGAAACCCATCCGTATAAAATATTAGACATACAGTCCGGTCCATAGCCGTAGCATACTAACACACGAAACTCAAGCTTAATTTACATTAATTACTGCAGGAAGTTCGCACCAGTGAGGGAGCAAAAGACACTGGGAACAAAATCTAGCGACGCACGAAAAGCATAGCTTTCGCAAGCTCTAGTGCTTTCTCGCGCCCGAACAGCTTCTCCACGATTGCCAGAGAGAACTCCATGGAAGTTCCAGGTCCTCTGCTGGTGATGAGATTGCCGTCAACTACAACCCTGTTCTCAGCTTCACTCCGGTCTGATAGCTTGTCGCACAATGCAGGAAATGCAGTGGCTTTCTTACCCTGGAAATGAATTGGGAATAAATAAATAAATAAGTCCATTTAGAGATTTGAAATGGAAATGAATTGGTACCTTGAACGAGTCGATAGGAAATAATGACTCGATAAGAAATATAAAGAAACTATGTCGCACATACGGAACAACATGTGATTAGAAAGGAAAAAGAGCACGACACCCCGAAATGAATTCTGCAATGGAAGCATGCAATGCATTCCAAGAAGACAAGGTGGGGTAGCAGTGCAGTTTGATATTCCAATGTCTGCTAGCAATTAAAGCTCTCAATCCCATCCAATAAACTGTTGTAACTGTTTGATTGGCTTAGTTTGGTAAATTAAAGAGTAGCCGGCTCTTTTAGTCTGTTGTGATTTTTCACTTAAGTCAGATTTTTTATTTTTTTATTTGATAGCTTTTAGGCATGTTAAGCCACTTTTTTTCAAAAATATAAAAATAAAAAATAAAAAACTTAGAAATAGAAAAAAAATTGTATAACATGCCTAAGAGTTATCAAAAGTAAGAAAATAAATAAATCATTGTCAGTGAAATAAGTCATATAAGATGAAAATAAGCCCAAAAAACAAAATGGGCTTCTTGTTACCAAACTAGTCCTGAGTAGACTTGACTGTACTGACATGGCAAGGTTGGTACCTTGAGTAACCCATGAGGCTCCAAGACTAGAGCTGGGGATGCACATATTGCTCCATAAGGTCTATTTGCTTCCTTCTGCTTCTTCAGCAAGTTTACCAGTTTTTCTGAGTTTGCAAATGCTTGGGCACCACCAAGTCCACCCTGCATATTTACCGGATGCGGTTAAGTCAATGAGCAAGCAATGATGGCAAATAACGATATCTGAAGCATACTCACCGGCAACACAATAAGGTCATATGTAAGTTTGACAGCCTCTTCAAGAATCATATCTGCCACCAGTTTCACTTTTCGAGAAGCCATAATTTCTAGTTTTTCTCCCACAGAAGCCACAACAACTTCTGCTTTTGCCCGGCGGAGAATGTCAATGATCATAGTAGCTTCCATTTCCTCGGTCCCATCAGCGACAGGTACAAGAATCTGCAAGGAATCAAATTCACACTTCTAACGGGACCAATTCTCACAATTTGAGAAAATATAAAAGCAATCATTAGTCAGACCAAATGGAGTTCTTCCACCGAAACAACAATACATACACTTCCTTTGGGAACTTTGGATCAGATCAGAGACGAAAAGAATGCCAATTTTTTCCTTCATCCGGTTCTTTAGGAACTCATGCTATGTTTGGTTAGCCATATGCTTCAGGAACCAGAATAGGAATTCCTTGGTCAGCAAGAATTCCCATATTTAGTTAATCTTTGACTAAGAAATTGAAAGATTCATCTTCCCAAATTTGCGGAATTATAAATTCCAGGAATCTGGAGTTCGATGTGATAGTTGAAATTTCCAAAAATAGTACAACTCTCGTAAGACGTGGATTGACAAAGTTATCATCATTGGTTAAATGTCTTTCTAAAAGAAAAGGAAAATGTAGTCTTTCATTCCCATTCCATTTCCAAATGCATACATACACACCAAACACTATCAAATGGAATTTCCATTCTAATTCTTTGATGTACCAAACATTGGAATTCCTTTACCATTCTGTCTCCATTCCCAATCCCATTGGCAACCAAACATAACATTAGAGTTGAGATTGATATCCTCCAAGTATCTTAAGATTCTTAAGCGCACCAATAAAGTGATCATAAAATTCTATAATGGAAACTTAAGAAAAAGAAAATCATTGGAGAGATAAATAGTAGTAAGGTACACTTGTACATGCAACTAAGGTAATTTTTTATGGTGCATGCATTTTAAAGAACCATGCAAGGAAAAAAAAAGTTGAAAACTAAGCCTGAAGATTATGAAAACAAAAAAGAAGCAGGACCAAAAACAATCTAGGAAGCTAACTTCCCTGCAAATTAGTTGCAGTTTGGTAATATTCAACACGAGGAAATTCTGCAACAGATCCAAGAAAGACAAGAACTCATCATGAGGTTAGTTGTTACGAGTTTACAGCTACACATGCACGTTAATGTTTCTACACAAGCATGTGTATTGAGTCCATGTGCACATGCATTAGAAAGAGAGGGGGCAATTGAAATAATTTCTCAAAGCAAGAACTGAGCAATAAAGCAAGACCAAAAATAACATATAACTGATAATGAATCTCAGCTAATCTCACCTTCGGACAATTGTCAAACGTCCATGCCATTTGATTTAGCTCAACAAAAGTATATTCATCTCCATGATTGGGACGCATTACCTAAATACAATAACAAACACTCAAATACCATAATATTTCTTTTGTAAGGAGATATTATACAGAAAAAGGCCAAGAAAATCAATAAACCATACAATGAAGGCCTGAAATAATGCATATTAATCAATAGTTCTAAGTTTAGCAAACAAACAATTTCTTGAAGGCGTGGTTTTCAATTATTAAGAATCAGTTAACCAATTAAGGTAAACATTTAGCTTACAAGGGGCTCAACGCTAAAATGGCATACTTCAAAGTAATTACTATTTCATAATAAAGTTTGGATGATCATATGAAGCTTAAGAGTAGGACGATATTCACAATGGGTCTGGAAAGGTAACTGTCAGAATGTAACAAGTGAACTAGAAATAGTTACCAAGTTTTTGAATTGCTAAAACTTGAGATAAGCATATTCATCAAGATAAGAACCAGAGCCTCACAAAACTAAACTAAATAAAGGGAAGCAATCAAAAGAAAGGGGGAAAAAAAAAGAAAAAAAACACAAATATTGAACATATATTAGGACAAAAGGTGGACATTTGCTAAGTAAATATAGAGATGCATGCCCTGTTAACTTGAGTAAGCTAAGTAGTGTGTCAGGTTCATTTCCGATCCATAGGTGATAAATTTCAGTATGTCAACAGTCAATTGTCCAAGAACAATCATCAAGAAGTTAAGAAAAATGTCACAACATTTATAGTCATGACCAATATGCCCCTTGGTCAACCTTTAATCCTATGTGGTGTGGACACGGACTTGGACTCTCAGACATTGACACGACACTATAATGATGACAAAGAAATTTTAAACCACTGGAATGTAGACAAGGCAAATATTAATATTTGTAATATACGTGTATAATACACAAATATATATACACAAAAACCATATTATGTAATTTGTATTTGCAATGGTAAAATGAGAAAGATCACACCCCCATGATGCAATATCATGTGATGTATGTCACTTTTTTTTTTTTGGGGGGGGGGGGGGGTAACTACAAGCATATGATTCAATTCGATACACCATGGCCCCATTTGGAGTAAGAAAAAACAAGATAAATTGAGATAAAATGTGGTTTGGGGTTAATTTTGGCGCCCTTTTTTTCTGAAAAGTAACAAACCGTGGGAATGGTTTTCCAAATCCGTTCCCACGGATTTAAAAAAAGTCACAAAAAATAGCGACAGTGATACTCGTTTGAAAGCTTTCGACACGAAGAATATGATTGTATAAAAAATTTATACATTCGGTTAGCCTACTTTCAAATTTTTTTATTTTCTTAGCGAAATATTGGAATTTTTTGAAATTAGTGATGGCGGGAAAATTAGAGGTAGAGGGGATTGTTAGAGATTTACAGAGTTTTATGGAGAATTTTAGTATGCCAAACCGGCCCCATATAAGCAATTCAAATCTAACTTCTGAATCGAATAGAGTGATAGACATTATAAATCCAAAACGAATCTATTTAATTCGTAAAGAATCCTACGATTCTTGCGATTCAAGAAGTAAGGAAGTAGACCCGGATCTAAGTCGAGTCATTTAGACACAATAGAAAATGAACTATTTTTTCTCCCCTCGGCCCCCCTAAAAAAAGAAAAAGAAGAAGTTGGAGAAGCTTGCATGGACCTGTGAATCCTCCAATACTTGCACATCATCTTCACACACGTCATTTTTAACTCTGGTATCCATATTTTTTTGACACTATTTGAAATTTTTTTCAAATCCCACGTTTAATGAAGACTTCAAAAGCAATGAAACACCATATTTTCTAAAGACTTTGAAAACAGTTGAAATATAGCATTTTCTACAGACTTCATAAAGGACTCTATTTATTAAAAAAATGACTTCATAATGAATGGAAAACAGATTTGTGATTTTAGGTTGGACATTTTGATAAACATTGATGATGTAAGGCGACCATTAGTGATGGAAGTATGTGTTTTTAATAATGAATGTTCAACATTATTTTCTTGTTCAACTCAATTAATAGTGATAGATCACCATAACATTCTGACTCCAACTTCAAGTCATAAGGCTGATGATTTTCTATTTTAAACAAGGTGACCGTATTAAATTATTAAATTTCAACTACAATAATATTCATCTAGGAACCACAGATACTCTCTGAAGGCTATCATACAGGTGTCAGACACTCTTCGGACGTGGACAAGTGATTGACGCAGTGGACGAGTCTTCAACACGCGGTTAAGTGTGTCCGTATTTTTGTGTCCTTTTTTTGGCTTTGAACACTCTAGGGACGCATTTGAGACACGCTAGAAACACGTTTTAGGACACTAGGCCAGTTTTCTATTCCTTAATTTGCCTCTAACACCTCAATGATAGCACAACATGTTTATCCTGAATTTACCTTATTTTTCCCTTAAGTATCCTCAAAGAGTTTACCTTCTTTTTGGGGGAGGATGGTTGATAAATTGTATTCACCTTTTCATGTTATAATATATTTTATGATATAAATACATTATGTGATGTGTTGATTTACTTTTTCATTTTAATAGAAGTCATTGTTATATGAAGGATATTAAGACAATTAAGGTATAGAGTACATGATTTTGTTTTTAAATTCCAATTAGTGTTTTCTTGCATTTTTATTATATTTAAATAAAATATTTATACATATGACATAAAATATATTAAAATATGTATTTTGTGTGTCCATGTCATGTCATGTCTTCCCTTTTTTTTTTTTAAATTTCCATGTCGCATGTCTAAATCGCGTCGTTTCACACGTCATTGTCTCCGCTTCTTAGAATTTTTCATTATTCAATATCTTGTATACTGTAAGATATAAACATTATTTTTCTATCATATTTTTTATTTTATATTAGATCTTACGATTCGCGATGCCCAAATCTAGAATTTCGATGCACCATATGAATCTCAGTTTGACAACTATTTTTTTTTTTTTTTTTTTTTTTTTATCACTTGGGATATCGAGGCTAACTTGTGTATGCATCTCGACTAATCTTTGGGGTCCTAAGATTAACGATCAAATAAGTCTTGAGTGGAACTGAGCAGACTCAAACTGGTGACCACTGGAGAGCAAACGCAAGGCCTAACTGGTAGAGCTAACAAATTTTTATTATTACAACCCACTTCTATTGTTTTTCCCTCAACCTCAAAATATATTACTAAATTATTTTCACACATTAGGAATGTCCATTAAATATTTTACTTTACAACGGTCACATATTTAATCCTCTTTTAAGTATGTTTCCAATTACATTTGTGGTGAGAGTTAAGGATTCCCCATATAGGATGTGTTGGGATCTTCAATAAGTTATGTTGACTTAACCTAAATTATGAAATTTCATTCTCATATTAGGAAATTTCTAACAAGCGTTAGTGTCTGACATATGTCCAGGAAAAACACCATCACAAAAGTGTCATGCAAGACTCTACCACATAACTGTGGTGAAGTTTTAGTTGTTCCTTAGAGTATCTCAATCTTCAATTCCACATCGCTATCCCTGATCACAAAGTTTTAACTCCAAGGTTCCATATAATTATCCTTAGCCTTAGCCTTAAGTCTCTCTACAGTTATCTTGATTTTTCATTTTGTATTTCCTCTACCTGAAACATGAAGTTCTATGCCATTCTTGCACCTAAATCAGTACATAATGTAAAAAAGAACCCGTTTCTTGTTTACTTTAACAACCAGATTTTTTTTTTTTTTTTGGCCCCGGTGGTTGAACATGGAAAATAATTTTCCTCATCAATAATCTGCCAATCAAAACCACTTTCCACTTTCTAACAGGCACTCAGTACAAAAAGGTCAGGTTCTCTTGTCACAAAGATGTATCCCTTCCACTTTTGAAACACTTCTAAAACACCAGCGGAAAACATTTCACTCTAATCATCTCTTTTATGGAACACATTTATATTCTTCCTTTTCATTACAATATTTCTTTTCTCTGCTTCCAAAAGTCCATGTTTACTCACTCCATATACAAAAACTAGAAAAATGTGTTTGTGCATTTGACTCCCATAATGCATTGCAATACAAAGATATTAAACATGTACCAAGCTACCTGCCTGAACCTTGATCCCTACAGAAAACCCACTGTAAGCCCCCCCCCCCTCAAAAAAAAAAAAAAAAAAATGAAAAAAACGAAGAAGATAAATACATACCAATGGCCCAGAAACTTCATCCGCTTTATCTTTCCCAAATAATTGCTCAACAAGTGCAACAGAGAACTCCATGGCAGTGCCAGGTCCCCGGCTTGTCACAACTTTTCCATCTTGCTGGACTCTTGATTCAACTGTGGTTGCAGAAGATGATAACTGGTCCATGAAAGATGGATAACATGTCGCCTGTCAAAAACAAATATTTAATTATGAGTATGATCATCGTCAGTCCATTTTCAAAAAAAAATAAATGATCATCATCGGTGACATCATAAGTGCAGCATTGATGGTAGAGTTTTTAAATAATAACAATGATTACTGTAGCAGATTCATACTTTCTTCCCCTTTAGCACACCCCATGAACCAAGTGCCACAGCAGGAGCTGCACATATTGCAGCATAGAGATGTCCATCTGCAGCCTGCTTTTTCACCATGCTTTCCAAAAGCTGACAATCTCTAAGATTGGCTGCTCCTGGCATTCCACCCTGTACCATGAAAGCACCAAAAATCTCAATTTCAATGATAGTTTGTTTGTCATTTGAAAGAAATGGATTAAGAACAATGAGAAAGACTACATCATATGATTTTTGGTATATGTATGCATGTATTGATCGGTAAAAGAATTATTATTAACAGTAACAAACATTTATGAGATTAAAAATGTGCAGCCGGACAACAAAAGGTGATGATTTTGCTATCACAAATGCTAATTCATTAGAATAGTGCAAAGAACAGTCAGAACACAGCATAGTTGGAACCAAACAAAGAGAAACATATGATGATGAGATTTAGAAGGAATTCATGACTCAACATATTGATAAATTAGGCAACAAATCATGCGCTTCGAAGTGAAAGCAATTTTTTCCCCCTCTGGAATTTGGAAATCATTGAAAGACTAGAGGTTTCAAAGATGTCAACAAACAGCAATTATGGACGCCAATTGAAGAAACTGCAGGTTCAGAGAGGTAATACCAATAGTGAGATCTAATATATTCACTACAGATAAGCCCCAAGGTTTCTGCTATGAAAATCAGCAATCCAATATAACAATTGATAATACGACAACAATCTTGCTCGTGTAGTTAAAAACTAAGAAAACAGCACCAGAGACTAATAGAAAACAAAGTAAATACAAGGTAAAGTACTTCTCATCACAGACAGAACCATAGCATCATTGATGCTTTTTAATAGTGTATATAAGAAAATAATAAAACAATGGTCATAGTAATACAGTGCAAAATGGTACCGCAATAGTCTAAACAGAAACTATACACGTTTTAGCATTAAATTTCTCATAAAAAGCATTTATCCATGCATTCTCAACTCAACTCAACTTTGCATTTTCCCAACTAAATGGGGTTGGCAACACAAAAGTGTGTTAGTACATTAGTAATAAATGTGAAAAGGTGTGTCCATTGCCTGAACCTAATCTGGTAGTCTGGCAGATGAAGTTTAGCATGAACTTTCAAATCCGAAAGGCACATATCCATGAAAAAAAAGGGAGTTATAAATAAAGTATAATATGTTATTCCACACCTATCCCACAAAAAAAAAAGGGGGGGGGGGCTATCTCCATATTCTAAACTTAAACTGAGGAACAAGTTTTAGCGTAATCTTTCAAATACAAAAGCACATATCCATGAAATAGTCAAATAAAATTCAGTTAGAGTGCGTTTGGAGAGGAAAAAGTGAGATAAATTAAGATAAAGTTTGAGAATTTATAAGTTTGTAATTCGTGTAATGAGATAAAAAAAATAATTTTCAGAAAATTTTAGAGATTTTCAAAATTTTTCAGCATTTTTTAGAAAACCAAATGCGCCCCTAAATAACAGTGTCAGAGAAAACTAACGGAGCAACTAGAAAAATACACATTCAGCTCCAATAGCAAGTTTCAGTGCAGTGATCGACCAAATTATAGGTTTGAGAAAAACACTCCGCCATTAACTCAACTTATATAGCGAGGCTCGTAGCTGGAATTATTAGGGTATTAATTTCAATAAACAAAGAATCAAAACATTAATATCCAAACGCACTGAGAGAGTGTGAAACAGAAGATACAGGAAGAGAAATGAGATCAAAGGCAGCATCAGCACAATCAGAAACTAGGGCATCGGCGTCGATCTTCACTCCGTGACCAGCATTGACGCGGAGCTGCTTCTCGACAGAAGCCACAGTTACATCAGCGCCGGCCCTCCGCAGTATATCGATGGTTATCACCGCCTCCATCGGCTCCGTTCCATTCGCGATCGGAACCAAAACCTACAAAATCCAAATGAATAGGGCCTCAACAATCAACGGCCGGCCACGGAATATGGAAAAGGTATATAAAGATGTTCGTACCTTTCGAGTGGCGGACGCCATGGCTGGACCAGAGAAGCAGCGCTGAGTGGCTCGAGAAGGGGAAAGACTGGGAAATGAGAGATGTTTGGTTCGAAGACGTCGAGCCGCTAGAGTTGTAGTTATAGGAGAGAAAAGCGATAGGTGGCGCGAGCATAACGCCATTGTCAGTGGCTGTGGCCACGGTACAGGTCCAATTGTCCAAAGCTCGAACCGTTACGGTGTGCTTGTGGACCTTTTTTTTTTTGGTTGTGATAACGGGTGGATCGGGCTTTACCCTGCCCGGTACCGAGAATCTTCCATTTCCACCCATTCTAGTTAATTCCATTGCTTCTCAACACGTGGTAAAGGCATTGTAGTTAATTCTATTGCTTCTCAACGCGTGGTAAAGGCAACAAGCGGGAGTCCCCACCCATCCCCCAACTTTAATCCCTATTCATAGTTCGGACACAAAGTTAATTTGTCTCCCGTTTAGTTACTTATGAAATTCTATAAAATTTTGTAAAAATTTAATTTTTTATTTATTACACGAGTTTCAAAGTTGTTATATGTATCAATTTACACAAATTTTTTTTCACTCCAAATGCACACTAAATTTAGTAAAATACACTGTTGTATTTATGCTTTAAGAGTACGCATGAATTTAAAGTTTTTTTTTTTTTTTTTGTTTATTAGGATGGGGAAGAGTCTATAATATTTTCAGTAATTTTATTGATTTTTATAAAAAAAAAGTAAAAATAATATTTTTTATAAAAGTAAGTAGAGTTATGGGATGGATAAATTATATAGCGCTGAGAAATATGGAATAAAATGATAAAGAGGTGAATGAAAAATTGTATTTCAAAATAACACATTTGAATTGGAAAGAAAACAAGAATACTAAGTGAAAAGTGAGAAAACTCTTGTTTCACATTAAAAACAAGATAAAAAATTGAGTGTTTTATATATAATTACACTCTTTAAGAGTGGTAACCAACTACTGTATTATGTGTCTTGTGCGCCTTTGTTACATTTTGTTTAAATACGCCCTTGTGACATGCTTTATATCAACAGATTGCTTGACACTTGTAGGATCTGAGATTGATATAAAAGATGCATGCATATATGCAAAGATATATGTATGAACTGGGGAAGAAGACTACGAACCTTGAACATTAAAGTTACAAAACAAAGCATACGCTAATTTTCGCGTGTAGAGAGTTCGTGCACTTGAAGTGGCATGCCCGTGCACCTGCATGTGCTTTCCTATACGCCCGGACTTGTTCGTGTGCATTCCCTTTCTTACTCGTGCACCTGGACAAGCATTTTACTAAACTTTTTAGAATGATTTTTAAAAGAAAAAGAATGGTTTTGACTAAAGATATGATTAATAATTTCTATAATCATTTCCAAAGATAAATATTTCCAAAGAGAGAGGCACTTGATTTCCTAAAACATTTTTAATAAAGAAATTGTGTTTGATATTTTAAAATGATTTTAATTAAATAAAATTTTTCAAAAGAAAATGTTTGAAAACGGTTTTGAAAGTGAAGTTTTTTAAAAAAGAACTTAATAAGAATGAGAAATAATACTTTTGTACAAGTAAGGGAACAAAGAGTTTTAAGGAAAAGTATTTGGGTGGTCTCGAGAAGGATACTTTAATACGAGACTTAATAATAGAATAAGAATTTAAAATAATTGTTATAAGTTTTTTTACGAGCTGTTTGGACCGTCAAAAAGTACAAAAAAATAGAAAAAATATAATGTATCAGATACTTTTTACCGTTTAGAGAATTAATCAAAATTCACCAAAAATTCCATTTGAACAACCGAGAAAAGAAACGTTGGGATAGTCGAGAAAGAAAAAACAAGAAAGGTATTAGGTGCTTTGCAGGTGGAGATGTCAAGTAATAAAAGAACCCGCTAGAAATCATTCGTTCCAACAAATTTGAATAGAAACCTATCGAATGAAATCTCCAGCTCCGATTTGAATGGGGAACAGAAAAGTTGACAGCTCTGATGTCTGTCATTCACACACGGAGCACAAAATCGGTAATGTTTGGAAACAATTGATAACTTTTCATATATTTTGGCTACTTTTGATAAGTTTTTGCCTTGCCAAACACAGCCTTAGTCTCATATTTTCTTTGTACAGCTTCTACATATCTTTTTGCTTTTGGGATTTTAGCCTTGTTTGCTAGGGCTAAAACTTACCAAAAGTGGCCAAAAGATATCAAAAGTTATCAAAATTTTTCAAATTTTATCGATTTCGTGGTTCGTGCTTGAATGACATACACTAAAAATGTCAGCCTTTTCGTACATCAATTGACGTACACTAATTGATGTACATTGTCAATCCTTCCATGGTTGCTTTTGAAATATGTTGGAACAAGTGCTTCTTAATCTGTTCCAACAGTTTCCTTTTTTTGGCCTGGCAAGTCCTAGTGCAAAGAAGCTGATAGATTTTCATTGTTCCATATGATAGCAGGTTTGAACGTTTCCTTAGAATATGTTTGAACAGAATTTTTGATGAATTTTGATGAATCTTCTAAACGTTAAAAAATATCTAACATATTACACTTTTTTCATTTTTCGATACGTATCGGCGGTCCAAACAACCGCTTCATATAACAAAAGGGATGAGGAGCGATAACGCTGACATGCAATGATCATTGTTGACCTATAGGAGGGATACTATCGCTGTTTCTTAATTTCGTTAGTCTGCACGCACCCATTTCTTTGAAAATAATCCTTCAATGCCAAGTCAAAACCATTGAAAAATAAATATGACCGAATCTAATAAAACTATTATATGTGAAATTAGCCTCACATTTTAGCCTCGCTTGGCAATATTTTTATTTTATTTTTTTAATTTATATTTTTAAAATTTTATAAACTGACAATACAAACATATTTTACTAAATCTGTTTTTATTTTTTTATTTCTAAAAAAATAAAAACTTAAATAAAAAAACATAAACAAAAAAATGTTTTTACTCTTTTTTTTTGCTACAAATTTTTTGTCAATTCTAATATTTTGTCTATTTTTATTACATCATATTAAAATAAATTATTTTATTTAAATATTTTATTAAATTAAAATTATTTTAATAAATAATATAATTAAATTTATTAATTTTACATGTAATATGTATTATTAATTTATTTCTAATAAATAATTAAATTAAATTAGTTAATTTAATTAATAAGAAATATATATATATATATATTATTAAATTAATTTTAATAAATAATATTAAAAATAAAATATATTAATTTAATTTAATTTAATAAATAATTAAATTAATATAAATATATTTTATTAAATTATTTTTAATAAATATTATAATTAAATTATTTAATTTAATTTAATAATTAATTCAAAATAATTAGTTTAACTAATATTAAATATATTTTATTAAATTACTTTTAATAAATATCATAATTAAATTAAATTAATTTATTTAATAAATTATATTTTATTAAATTATTTTTAATAAATATCATAATTAAATTATTTAAATTATAAATATATTTTATTCAATAATTTTTATTAAATAATATACTTAAATTATAATTAATATATTTTCCAGGATTAAAAGATATAATATCTATGTTTTATTTAATTATTTTTAATATATAATATAGTTAAATTAAATTAATATAAAATATATTTATTAAATTCAATTAATTTTTTAAAAACTAATAAAATTAGGTATTTTATGAAAATAAAAATTAATAAATTTAAATTAGAATTATATTTCTAAATTTAGTTTCAATTTTTATTTCAGAAAAATCGGTAATAGAAAACAAAAAAATAAAAAATATAAATATATAAATGTAAATATAAAAACGACAGTATTACCAAACGACTCTTTTGAGTACCGTTTTTAAGTGCCAAAAATGAAATTTTGTACAACTTTTATTTTAGTACTGGCACGTGCCATATTGGAAAAAACTTGTATTTGTTTAATAAAATTAAAGAGAATTAAAAAAAAATTAAAGAAAGTAAGAAAAAGTTGGAGAAATCATCTTATGGCTAACAATCAAGGGTGAGTTGAACACCAAAGACAAGATAACGGGTTGGGGAGTTGCAGTGAACCCTATTTGTACTTTATGTGGAGATAGAGTTGAAACTCTTAAACATCTTTTCTTCCGATGCTCTTTCTCAAATGAGCTTATAGGAAAAGCCACTCTTTACTTATGCTCTATCAACAAAGGTGGACAAACTTGGATGCAAGACGTAGAATGGGCAGTTGGCAAATGCAGTAAGAAGTGCTTCACCAACATCATGAGTAAAGTTATTTGGTCGGCATTAGTCTATCATATTTGGCAAGAAAGGAACGCAAGGATTTTTAAAGGGACTTCTTTCATACCTAATGATTTACTCAAAGAAATCAAACGAGTTGTTAGATTAAAAGCTTCCCAATTATATGTCATAGAGCCCATTACTGAAAACCTTAACTTTTGTAATCGTTGGGAGATCCCATTATTGTAATTTATATAGATTGTAAAGTATATGGGAGTATGCCCCTTAGACGATGTGAAGTTTTCCGTTAATCCAAATTTAATTACTTAATAAAAAAAAAAAGTTGGAGAAAATTAGATAAAGTAAAAGTTGAAGAAAGTTCGATTTTTTTTTTTTATCTTTTGTGGAAGAGGTTAAAAAATTTAAGGAGAAACTAAAGAAAGTTAAAAAAATTGATAAATTTGTTCAAATCACCTCTTAGTTTTGATAAGAAATTTGAGTTCGAAGGGATTTGTGGTTCATTTTCTATTTTGTTTTGATAAGAAATATTTTTAATGTTAATATTTAATTTCTTAATTTTTGTATTTATTGTTCTGATAATTTTTATCCATTAATGTTTTTAGTTATGTTTTTATTAGTTTTATATTATCGTTAAGATCATCTAAACGTATAATTCTTATTTTTAAGTTTAACAAAAAAAATCAAACACTTAAGTTCATGGATTTAAAATTTTAAAAAACCTTTTTTCATTGAAATAAAATAATTTAATTATAAATTTAAGTTTTTATTTCTTCAAAATATAATCTAATTATATATATATATATTTTGAGAGGATAATGTAAGTATAATTTTACGACCAACTTTTTATTCTTCTCCGAAGGGAGATCGAAATTTGAATATTTTTATTTATTTTAAACTGCAGCACGTAGACGTGTAGAGTGCTCGGAAAGGCGTCAACAACCGGAAAACGAAAGCTGAGCTGAGACCACCGGGAAACGCCGTTAATCTCTCTCTGTGTCTGATCCTCTGAACGTCAACTTTCTTTTGTCTCTCAAATTTGTTTTTGTCTCTCAATTCTATGAATGCCCTCCGTCAAAGTTCACATCGCCAAAGCAATTTCGCCTGTCCGCACAATCAGCTTGACTTCACAGATCCGAACCTCACCCAACAAAACCCTAGAAATCTAGGGTTTTTTTGATTGCCAAACGGGGACATGCCTTCGTATCCTAAAACCTTCAATGCTCGCACTTCGTCCTACAATCGTAGATCGACAGTCTTGATCATCTGTTTTCTGATTGGACTCACTGGGTTCGTGTTCGGGTTTGTTGCAATCTCGAGACAGTCTTCGGGATATAAATGTGGAAATGGTAAACCTAGATCGGTGTCGGTGGTTTGGGAGAAAGGCGGTGGTGGTGGAAGGGGAAGTAGTGGGGTGTCTGATGGGGATCAGAAGAGGCACAAGGTGATGGGATTCGTAGGAATTCAAAGTGGGTTTGGATCGGCTGGACGGCGGAGATCGCTGCGGCGGACTTGGATGCCGTCTGACCGGCAGGGGCTTCAACGGTATGTTTATGCCTTCAAATATGCATTTTATGTTTGAATTTGTTATGATGAACAGTATGATGCATTCACATTGCCGGAGGTTTATAGTTTTGGAATCATCGGCTTTTGAAGAATTTGAAAAATTTATGATTCATTGTGAATCGATTGAAAGAATTTAGGTACAGGAAATTATATGTGGTGTTATCGAATGTTTTGTGTGTGTGTGTGTGTGTGTGTATTCCAATTCGCAGAATATTTGTGTAATCTATGTGTCACAAGAATGGCTGTGTTATTCTGTGCTAAAGGTGCTACCTTCCCCATAAGTCCTGATGACTTGGTAATTTAGAAAGGTCTGAATATTAATTTCTGTCTAGGTAAACTCTATTACCAAACAGTTAAAATTTAGTTATTCATATATATATAAAAAAAAAAGTAATCTAGTAGCAAACAGTTGGAATCCGGAGAGATGTGGAACTTACACTTTCTGACCCTATTTTGGGGCAGATTATAGACACCCTCATCTGATTCTTTAAAGCTAAACGCATGTAGACTCCACATCATTTGGATATTACAGCGACACTCTTTATTTGTGTATTTTACAAATGTTATTAGCACTTCAATCATTAATATTTTCATTAATCTTAAATGAAAATAATGACATAATTAAAATATTTACATAATATAAATTATTTGTCATTTTTAAACATGTAAAATGACAAAAATGAGTTTAGTAGTTAATTCTTAATAATTTATCAACGTCTACTATTTCAATATCATGAGACTATAAAAATACTTTTGAAATTTCTACTTATTTATGGAAGGGCAAATAATGTATATTATATAAATATTTTGATTATATCCTTAAACAATGGTTTTAAAATAATAGTAAGATTGTTCTATTATGACCCAGGAGTCATGGATTCAAACCCTAGATTGCCTCTCTACAACCAGAGGTAGGATTTTGTTCATCTAACCTTCCCTATATCTCGCAATGTAGGAGTCGTGCATGCCTTTGCTTTTATTTTCATTATATTCTTACATCGACTGGCTATTGAAGTTTAGTGTCAATAACATTTGTAGAGTATGGAGTGACGATGTAATATTGAAATGGCTTGGGATCCACTTGTAGCTAGCCAAATATTCAGAGGAAGTACTTGTAGTTTACCCTATATATTATGGTTGACCTGTATAATTTAAAGCTAAATTTTAATGCTCATTGACCAATACATCTCCATCAAGACCCTCATAAGTCAAGCATGCAATGGAAACATTTGAACAATGAGATTATGTGGTTGTGAATAAAAATTTGTAGCACATGTGTATTAGTTGTGGTACTGGTATATATAGTTGTTATGGACTTCTGATATCCCTTGTGTTATATGATTTATCTCTTTTACATTTTTGCATTGGTTAATACAAAACAGAAGTTATATTTATGTAAACGTAATTGATTACAAAGATATGCAATGTCATGTTCCTCATTCTCAAAGCATCTCAGATTTCTCTCTCTGTAAGGACCAATACAATGCTGAAGTGCCATACCCCACACTACCTCGTGCCTTCTTGAGGGGCAACCACAGATCCAGCATTTCAGCATGATCTTAGCATCCTCTGACATAACCAAATGAACATAGAGAATATTTAGCTCCATAGTTTAAATGCAAAAGGGCAGTGAAGGACAAGGTGATTAACATTTTCTCTGCTCACCTTGCACAAAAAACACCAGCTTAAATGCACCACTCCCCTCCTCAAATCACCATCCTTAAGATGGCGCCCCATGATTTGTTCATGAAGAAAAGCCACGTTCGTAACAAATCTTTCACCCCAAGGGGAAAATGGGCAGTAAAAAAGTTTCCACAGACCCAAAAAAAAAAAAAAAAAAAAAAAAAAATCTGTACTTAATAGGCTTTGCCAGATAAAGTCAGATGCATCCCTATATATCCTCACTTTGCTCAACGTCTGAAACATTGGGTCAGTCTCCAATCAATTTGACATAGTAAGATGTTTTGTTAACAGATGGAGAAGGCTTGATGATGCAATAATTTTGATAGAACTATATTGTCATAAAAATATGTTCACTTGTTGAAATGTCCTTAGGGTGTTTATGTACTACTTTCAAAAATTTTGGCGTGTTAGTGTGCGTTGTTCTGTTGAAACTAAATTCTGTCCACCATTATTGCGCAAATGATAAAGAAACTTACACCATCGCCATTATTGCAATTTTCTTATTGTTTGCTTGAATGCTTTTGTGCTAACCACTCGTGGAATGTAACGATGGTTTACAGCTTGGAAGAAGCAACTGGCTTGGCTTTCAGATTTGTTATTGGTAGAACCAATGATAAATCAAAAATGTCAGAGCTCAAAAAGGAGGTGGCAGAGTATGATGACTTCATGCTGTTGGATATTGAGGAGGAGTACAGTAGGCTTCCGTACAAAACGTTAGTGCTGGCAATGACTGTTTATCATCCTTTAGTGCCTCTTGTCTGTTTCTCTGGACTAGCATTATGGTAACTAACCTGTGTCTCTACAGGTTGGCTTTCTTCAAAGCCGCCCACTCCCTTTTTGATTCTGAGTTCTATGTTAAAGCTGATGATGATATATATTTGAGGCCAGGTGACGCGTTTTACAGCATTTTCTAGTGCTCATACTCTCATTTTATTTTTGAGATTTTCATGGCTTTTCCACATGCAGTCACTTATGGTCCACTTTCATTAATTGCCAGATCGCCTTTCACTGCTTTTGGCAAAAGAGCGTTCACACTCTCAAACTTACCTTGGATGCATGAAAAAGGGTCCAGTTTTTACTGACCCTAAGCTCAAATGGTTAGTTGTATGGATGTTTGACTATTTACTTATTTATTAATTTCCATGATTTTTGATTTTCCCATAAGGCCCATAACTCTACTTCTGAAATATATGGTCATTACATAAGACATATTGCAGAGAGATGGCAAAAGGGAAATGTAATTCATTTTGAACTACTAATATGGTTCCATCTATGTACTGATGGTTTGCAGTAACTTCGTAATTAATTGGTGAGCATTTGTAACTAAAGGTTTTAAAGAGTCAAAAAGCCATTGAAAACTTATATTTCCCCAACCATGAGGACACAATGTTTATGGTATGGATTAAAAAGCAAGCAAAATTTCAAGAAAGAAAAGGGAAATGGCAGGAAAGGCTTCTGGAAAGATGCCTTTTCTTGTACATTGTCCTTAATCTGGAAAAATTAAGACATTTTTCACGTTTGTACAAGAGATTAAGACCTAGAAGAACTTCTAATCTGAATTATAGGGATTATGAATCATTGATCCTATCAATTTTGCGTCTGTGAAGGAATTTCTTAGCACGAAATGCTGACTTTATAATTTTTATTGTGAAGTAATCTGATCTGTAAATTCATGCAGGTATGAGCCATTGTCTTATTTGCTTGGGAAGGAGTACTTTATCCATGCTTATGGTCCAATATATGCTCTTTCTGCTGATGTTGTTGCAAGCTTGGTTGCTTTAAGAAATGACAGGCAATCTCACTTTCTCAATAAAATATCTTTTTTGTTTGTTGATTATCACACAATTTATTCCCTTCCTTTTATGTTTCTTTTAAGGTATGCAGTCACCAAAGCTTTTTCTTAGAGCTGAATTTCATGGATTACTAACCAGATTCACATTTGAGGTTTATTAACTCTGTTGTTTTTGGTGTACCTCTGTCAAGAAGATTGAATTGAGAGATGATATTGTTGTGTTGTATTAGGGTTCGTCTTTGCCTATTTATATACATACGAGTCCTGCATATTTAATTGCTGAGCAAGGGAAGCAGTTAGATAAGATGCTTGAGAGTTGCTTGATACTAAAGAAGCTTGTAGTACTTCTCGCTAAAAATAGTTATTGGTGTAGGTGGAATAATCTCACTACCTAAAGAAGTCACCATTGGAGTAGGATTGTCCATGGTGGTATTATGTGCCACATGAGCAGGTTTGCCATGGAGTACCTAACATTTCTCACGAAGATGACCCATCTTACCACAATGTGTGCATTTGGGTCAAGGTTCTCTTCGCTTACCACTACATCTCCTTGGTTGTTGTTGTCATGACTATCTCTAGTGTGACACCCATATGAAAAAGTATGAGCAATTGTTTGACTGAAAGGGCAGACTGCGGGGACTTAAATTCACTAGGAGTAGGATTTTAGAATGCAATCATAAGATTATGAGTGTGTCTTAGAAAAAGATGGAAGCGAGACTTCTCTAAGGATTTTTTTTTTTGTACTGATATTTTAGACAAATTTTGTCTGTATGTTGATTTTTCAGTTTTTGAAAAGATACTATTAGTAGAGAAAGCACTTTTTAAAATAATAATACTTTTATAAAACGCCATGTCAAAGAGCGTTTTTTTAAAAACGCTCTTTCAAAAGATGTTTTTTAAAAGCACCCTTTCAAATAATACTTTCAACATAGTTATAATTTTTAACAAATTGTTACAAATTAAATATTAATTTCATTTTGTTACATTTAAAGAGAGTAAAAAATTTAAATATTTTGCTTTTGGTCACATAAATTTCACAAAAATAGTATAGTATTAATATATTTATATAATAAATATTTACATGAAAACTAGAAATAAAAAATTAATGTTGAGAAGATACAAAAAATCTTTGAAAACAATCATACACAATATATTCATCCACTTACATTTAATATAAAATACATACTTTCGAAAAGAACAATTTTAGAAAATAGTCAATTAGAAAAAATTCTAAATAACAAAATCAAAACATAATTCACTAAATTTATAAATTAAAAAGTGAGCCAAAAAATGAGATATGTTAATTCTATTAAAAAAAATTGAAAATTACATGTTAAATAATATACAAAAATTCACTTGAGAAAAGTTCATATTAGATAATTATTAGGATTTTGCCAAAAAAAATTCAAATAAATAATTAACAACTAACTGTGGCCCATAATGTTTTAATTTTATATTTTGAAATTAACCTTAGAACTAGAAATTATAGGGCTTTACCCTGAGTTAGAGGGAGCCCTTCCAGAAATTCTTAAAGACTATAGGAGAATTTGCAAAAAAGGAAAAAAAAACCGAACAATTTGCAAAAAACCGGGGGGGGGGGGGGGGAACAATTTTAATCTAAAAATTTTTCTTCTTAGGGCCAAAAATAGTTTAATCCAACTATTTTTCTTCCAATAATTTTAACCCAACAATTTCAACAATTAGTTCATCAATTTCAAAAATAAAAAAAATCAGGGCCAAAAAAAAAAAAAAATAAATTCTGTGTGTACAGCTAATCATATTTGCATACAATATACAATATACACATTTGCATATAACATTTTTTGTATGTGTAAAAATTACAACCAGGTTGAAAGAATTATTTGAAAGGATGCTTTTTAAAAAACACCTTTTGAAATGGCATTTTTAAAAAGCATTTTTTGAAAGAGCGTTTTTTAAAAGCACTCTTTCAAATAGTGCTTTCTTAGCTAAAAAAATTCATTTAAAACTCAAGTAATAGTATTTTTTCAAATGCTGAAAAATCATTAGTATTTAGCCAAAATTTGAATATAAAATCAACACAATGAAAAAAAATTCCTTCTCCAAGTATTTGTGCTCGTACGGATTCAAAATTTTGGATCAAAACTTGTGAGGAACTTGAGGACAAACTTCTGTTCACGCTGTTTTCGCATCTCATGAATGTCAACAGATAATGCTTGAAGTGAGTTCAATTCTTCATATATCTTTATTGTTGCAAAATAGTAGGTAATGCTTTTGTCATATTGTTGGAGCTTGAAGAAATTATTAGACACATTATAGAGTCGATTGAGATCACTAGAGTACTATAGTTGAATATAATCTTAGATCTTCTTGTAGGTGTCAAGAGGAAGGTGTCAAGAGGAATACATAAATCGGCAATTTCAGTTTCCATTGAGTCCCATAGCAGCCTCACAATATTATCGTCATTTTGAATCTTGATGTCATAGGAGGAATCGGATGATGCTGGTGTGTAATCGGTTACATGTTTCTGCTTGCCGAGTCCTATCGGGGCAATCTTAATTGCCTTAGACTATTGCATGTTGTTCTTCCCATTGAACCAACGGAAAGGGTACTAGAGAGATTGTCGGGTGGAGGTGAGGACACTGGTGGTTGGCTTGAGGTGAGATTAGGTTGCATGTGTTCACTCGAGCTCCTAGACTAACAGCGAGTAAATCTTACTTGCTTGTCTGATAGTCGTCCATACGGGCGCGTGTAGGCTTTTAAAGTGATGGCACTTCCTTCATGGTGGTCGATGGAGGATGAGGATGAGGATGCTCTCGTAATGGTGGTTTTAGGCCAATGAGGCTAAATGATGTTGCAATGAAGTCAACTAGACTTGTGTGATTGTGACGACGACAATTACTAAGATGAACTGGCGCAACAACGATGAATTGGTGTAACGTCAATGATGGGTTACGATGGAGGCAACGAGGATTGACAGTGGTTGTTGATGAACAATGATTGGGGTTTGGGGTTCTTGATAGATACACACAAGAACAAGGAAGCTTAAGGTTTCTTGATACGGACATAATTACCCTTAATTAGAGAAATAACAGAGTTTTTAGGATCTATACTTTGATACCATCTGAATAAACAAGTTTTGAATGGAATTGCTTGACACCCTTAGGGTTGTTTCAACATGTATTTATATACATAAGAGCTAATACAAATTAGGAAAGAAGTATGTTTTCCCTAATCAAATCAAATGTTCTAGATATTGAATCTTCCAGAATAAATCCTACCATATCTACAATATTCTAACAAATCTCCTATTTCTTTTTGAATTAATCCATCTTGTTTTGCATCAAATTAGACATAGGATCCTAACAAATCATAGCATTAATTTCTAGCCTGTTGCCTTTGGAGTGTTGAAGAAAATCCATCGAAGTAGAATTCCTATTCGCAAAGTACTTGATCCAGTTTTGACGATCCAACTAGCAACAACCGGGGCTTTTTTGCCATCAAGGATTCTTAAAGGCTTGCTGATCACCAACTGCAACATACAAGCCACCAAAATAGCCAAACATCATGAAATCCTGCACTGACGACACTATCGAGCCTCCTCTACACCACTCATGTGTCAGTCATTAAAGACCTCGACAACCACTGTTGACTATAGACAAGACCACTTCTAGACGAAAAGCTGTCTTGCTTTCACGGTGCCGCTTTGGACCAAGGGAGAGACCAAGCGACACCATCTCAAGGTCCTTGTTTGATGTCGACGTGTTCCAACAACCAAACCGCAAAGGCCCACCCACCACCACCTGCTGATACATGCCACCTAGACATCAACACTTCAGATCCAGCACCGCTGAGAGCGCATGGTGGGGCCCATCGACTTTTGGCGTCTCCTTTGACGAATCTCCTTGACCATTCTCCAGTAATTTTCGATGTTCTGGTGAGACTCCGACAAGTTCTTGTATCCTTTCTAGTGCGTCAGTTCAGTTTTAGAGATTCTGAAATATGTATGCTTCCATCTTTCTTTGGGGTTTAAAAAAAGCATATATATATATACCCCAAAAAAAAAAAAAATAGCAGAAAGGTATTTCATTTTGTTTTGTTCTTTTTATTTCTACTACTAAAAAAATTATAATAAAAAAAATTAAAAAAAAGAGTTTGTTGTCTTTGTTTCTTTTTTTTTGGGGGGGGGGGAGTGTGGGTAATGGGATAATCTATTCCATATATTTTACCAATTCTGAAACAATGAAAAGGCAATTGGTAAGAGAAGCCATATCAATTTGCATCGGGTGCTAGCTACTTGGATCTATAACATTGTGAGGTCCCATTATTTCTTGGTTGTGGCCCACAATTGGATCTGCGTTTTGGAATTGGAAGTGAAAGTGTGCACTTGAAGCGTGACCGTGTCCCTATGGGACACACCACTTACTCAATTCCAGCATCATCTTCAAATCCAAAGTCGATACCAAATCATCCTTATAATGCGCCACCAACGGATATTGATGAAAACAAGGTCATTAAAGAATATGATAAAGAGAATGGTAAGGGTCAACTAGAAGTGCTAGTTTATCAGCCTAACTTTGTTGTATTTGACTATTTAGAGGACGACTTTTGATGGCCAAATCTCTGATGATTTGGCTGATGATGTTCCATGCATCATTACATCACCTAAAGTGGTTTCTCAAATCAACTGGGAAGAGACAATTGATAAACTATCTAGATGAGTAGGTTTTGGACTGGGTTGATGTTATGCCTTGCATTATTGCACCATATAAAGAGGTGGTCCCGATCAATGTGAAAACTTCCATCACCAATGTTCCAGTTAATGCTGTGTCCAGACTTGGGTTAAAATATATGCTTGTTCAGTGCCATGCCTTTTCTGATTTCGTCATGCCTAATGCAGTGCTCTCTCCCTACAACTTCATTCAATTTTGGAATCCTTTCGAAGTTAGCTGGTTCTCTTGCCAAAGTCATATTCCTTTCACTATGAGAGAATTTGTTGGAAAACTAGGTTCAAGCTGCTTTTTACACACTCACGTGCTTTAGGAGCGCCTTTTCCAAAAAGAGTCATTTTTGAGTTATCTTGAGCAGTGATAGGGTTTGGTTAGCCTATATGAAAGTGGGTCATTTTAAGGGTTGGGTAGATTTAAATATTGAATATTACAGAACGGCATGGTTGCCTATGTTCTTTGCTCTGTAATCTCTTCTTTTTGCTATTTTTTTTAATCTCTTCCTTTTCTTGCTTTAATCCTTCCTGTTCCGCATCATTGATACTAATGGTAGACAACTCTTTATTTATGTGATGAAAAGACATATATTCTTTATAGAAGTTTAGCTTTACATTAACAAAGCATGGCCTGGTTATGAGGCCATGGCAATTCAAGCAAACACCAAGCTTAAATTTGGACATGAAATTTTATGCATCGATTAGGGCTGTAGACATCACATACGTATGGGCTAAACTTGAGCATGACTTTGAGCTGAGTGCTAGATGTGGTGCTAGTACAAAAATTCGGGGTTATGCATATTGAAGATCCACAATTCAAATGTTTATAATTATGGTCTATTATTTTTAAAACCTGTTAAGATTAGTTGACTGGTGAGTGCTGTTCTTTTTGTTGCTACCTGCAAGTAATTGGTTGATTAACTACCTCTTTAATGTATATTGTTATTTTGATATTTAACTTTCCCTTTATATATATTAAAAAGTCAACTGTTCTTTTTTTTTTTTGAGCGGTAAAAAAAAAAAAAAAGGTCAATTGTTCATTGATCAAAAAACTTGTGAAATCTTTAAAAACAGAGGCAAACTTACTGAGATCCGTCATTACCCAAAGGATATTTGATTAAAAACAGAGGCAAACTAACTGTAATACGTCATAACCCAAAGCATATTTGATTTAGTTCCATTGATGGTATAACTTATCTTTAGCATGCTTTAATCTTGCATACTCACTGTAGTTTCTGATTGCTTCCTTTGCTATTTCAATATTTTGGAGCTTGAGGACAGAGAAATTGGCCAATTTGATTTAACACAATGAAAGTAATACTGAATACCAATGCACAATATTTTCTTGTAAGCTTTTGTCATTCTTTGTCATGCCGAGTCACACAATATTTTCTTGTAAGCTTTTGTCATTCTCTGTCATGCCGAGTCACATAATATTTTCTTGTAAGCTTTTGTCATTCTCTGTCACGCTGAGTCACACTTTAATCATATTTAGCTTGGAATGAATATAGTCGCTGTCGACCAAAATGACATATCTCTCTCTGTCTCTCTCTCACATTGCTTTCAAATCCTAACTTGCTTCTTGGCTAATGCATTCTCTTTTATATGCTCTCCTTACTCGTTATATTTATCGCACTGGTATGGATATATATATATATATATTTATATATATATGGCACTTCATCAGTCGAACACTGGGAAGATAAGAGCCTATTCTTTGGCTTCTTATATCTGACAGATTGATATGCCTGGATTGGTGAGCATTATGTGGTTTGTCTAATTATTTTGGCATAATTACACTAGTCGTATGTTCTTCTCATGCAACCAATACCCAATTCAGCCTAATTCATGGGCAAAAGGTTCACCTTGATTTTGACAAGTAACATAAGGTAGACCGTAATTTAACTTTTCTATAAATGTATATAATACATTTTTAGGTAAATTGAATATTAACAAAAGTACAAGATCTTATCCTAACCATTTCAAAATTACACATATAATAATTTAAAAAAAAAAAAAAATTCAAATCCAAATCCTTTCTCATCTTGCTGAACATGGGAAGCAAAGATTTTTCATCATCTACAAATTTATTGTTATAAAAAACTTAAAAGCCTTTGTCAATTAAAAAAAAAAAAAAAAACTGGTAGTCAAAGGTAGAGAACCGAAGGGGAATGATCGGTAATGGAGAAAGGAAGGGGCAAAGAAGTATAATAAAATAGCCATAATAGTGAACAATGGATTACACAAGGCCCAGATTTCTCATGTTTCCTCAGCACTTACATCGAACCCAACCCTCCCCATAGCTAATTCTACTCCTTCCAACTTCCTTACCACACCCCTTATTGGCATTCAATGCCTGCCGTAATGGTGAACGATGGATTATGCGAGGGTCAGAGTTCTCATGTTTCCTCAGCACTCACATCGAACCCAACCCTCCCAATAGCTAGTTCTACTTCTTCCAACTTCCTCACCACACCCCTTTTTGGCATTCAATGCCTGCTGTAGTGGTGGACAATGGATAACACAAGGGCCAGAGTTCTCATGTTTCCTCAGCACTCACATCGAACCCAACCCTCCGCATAGCTAATTCCACTCAGTCCAACTTCCTCCCTAAACATGCCTTATTGGCATTCAATGCCTGCCGTAATGGTGGACAATGGATTATGTGAGGGCCAGAATTCTCATGCTTCCTCAGCACTCACATTGAACCCAACCCTCCCCATAGCTAGCTCCACTCCTTCCAACTTCCTCACCAGCCCTTGTTGGCATTCAACACCCCCCCAGCGTGGCATCGTCATTTTTTGACCCTTCCCTATCTTCATGTTGCCACCTCCTTGTGTTGAAACCACTGCCAATGGACCGTTGGCGGCAATCACTATACCAAATCTAAGAGCTTCTTGACCTCCAAATCTCTCATTGACTCCATTAAACGCAATGAACGGCATGTTTTCAATTGGATCTTTTCATGATCCAATATATAGTCTTCTGCTTTCTGTTGGTCTGTTCACGAATTGTATCTTCTGTTTCTGTTGGGTCATTCCCAGAACCATTATGCAGACATATATGTAATATGTATGTATATTCACAGGGGTATATATTTGAACTAGTTAAGAAAAGGGTATCATAGGCATACTATTCGTATTTTTTCTCAACTCTTAAAAAATAGATGGTAGATAAGTGGAATGGGTAATCTGTTAATGTTTCACAAGTAAAGCGGTATATGTAATTTATAAATGGTGGGCAAAGGTGCTTGTATTTTCACAAATATTGCCCTATTGTTATCCTTTATCCACTGCTGCCCCAACTATATATTTGGTGTATCACCCTTTACCATTATTGGCACAAAGTAGTGTCAGCTTTCAACTTGCATTTTCACTGTTGGCAGCCTGAGCTTCTATTGTTTGTATCAAGCAGTGGCCCCTTAGTCTAATCTTTGTCTCCTATACTAGAATTCACGAGTATTTCAATAAGCAAACAGTTGAAATACAAAAGTTATTGATCCTTACAAGGCTCATTTTGCGTCTTTAAATTACCATGCCCTCTAATGGATGTTGGATAAAGGTCATGTCGGTGTGTGTGATGTAGTCTGATTCCCTACCTTCTAATATGTTCGGATTTGCGTAAACTTACAGTTTCCGGATGTTCAGCAATGAGGACGTTACAATTGGTGCATGGATGCTTGCTATGAATGTCAACCATGAGGATAATCGGCAGCTGTGTGAACCAGATTGTACTCCATCATCTATTGCTGTATGGGATATTCCCAAGTGTTCAGGTTGGTAATTATTCTCAAATTCAAATTTATAGTTCCTCTTAGAAATTGGCTCCTAATGAGGGGGAAAAAGAAATGAAAGATTATAGATTACAACAGTATGTATTGATAACATGATTTTCAAAAAAAAAAAAAAAAAAAAAAACAGTATGTATTGATAACATAGCTCCTTAAAGCTGTACTCGACTCAAATAAATCACAATGGATAAGAATTTGAAGTGGCTTATGGGCATTTCTTGGGTAGAACTGTTGTTTGATTGTTCTTTAAGTTTAAGATTCTGTTTGTTTGTAAAATGTTTTTAGGAAAAATATATTTAGTTTATGTTTCAAGAAAATATTTTTAAAAAGCATAAGTAAAGTATTTTCCCCAAATATATTTTACATTGAAACAAACTAAGCCCAAATGAAAACTGCAATGGCCAATATTTGACAGCTGTGTGAAACACAACTGAATTTATCATTTTTGATCTATTATTGTGTGATAAAAGCTGATTTTGGGATTTTTGTGGGGTAATTACACTTTAGCCTCTTGGGATTGGCCTAAAAACTTGACTCCTGGTTTAAAAGTCAGCATATAATCCCCCTTGTATTTAGAATAAAGTGCAAAATTAATAAAATCTATTAAATTAACTAGATTTATCTCATATGTCAGAAATTTATATGTGATTGTGAAGGACATTGTTGAGAAAAATACAGGCAATTTTATATATGAATTGTGTATTCAGTTTCTTTAAGAAATGAAAAAAAAAAAAATTAATTTAAACATAAAAATGTACAAAATTTACTTTTATCTATCCATTTTGTCAAAAAAAAAAAAAAAAAAAAATCTTCAACGTATTGTGACTTTTGGGACACAAATTTAGTAAAATTTAACAGATCTTGTTAATCTTGTACTTTAATCCAAATCATGATATGTGGTACATGTGTTTTGGGTCAAACCTTAAGAGGGCAAAATGGAATTGCCTCGTGTTTTCTTACTTGCGTACCCATCCACAACTCCATGACTTAACTTTTGCCCCCCTTTTTTTCTTTTTTTTTTTTATATATCATTCCAGGGCTATGTCACCCAGAGGTAAAGTTACTGGAACTTCATCAGAAAGAGAGCTGCTCAAAGAGTCCAACTCTAGAATCTGATGATTAAATTCAGATTCTATATAATACTGAAAGATTTTAGAATGGCTTTGTTGTTTCATGCTGGTTGCACAGCTCCTGTACATTTTTGTATCCCTTGATCCCATCATCATTTTTTTCTCTCCTTTTTTTTTTTTTTAAATTTGTTTTTTAATTTTTCATTGATTTAAACTGGGATAGAATTCAAACGGCTCCTTGCACTTTTTTCAACCATTAGAGTTATAGAATTTAGGAATAGCTGTTGGGAGCATGATTTCTCATGTTGACTTTTGTACCATGTATGAAACATATTGATTAATGAAGTTCTCAATTTTTTTTTTTTTTTTTTTTGCTGGGTTTGAAAAATATGGTCAAGATTAATAGGGTTTCTGAGTTTTTTATTTTTTTGACTTGGTATTAATCTCTGGTAAAATATGTGATATATATATATATTGATTGAAGTGAAAGAGCTTAAGTTCTAGTTTTGTTAGGGAATGGAACAGGAAGGTAACTCACTCTTAAAATTTCCCCCCCGGGGGGGGGGGGGTGCCTTTTTACCAACTTATCTGACCCCTCTTGTCAGAATATTTGATATTTTGTGATTAAGGAAGTTGTAATCTCCAAATTTCTGGTTGTGGCAGAATCTTGGCCTTTGCGTGCAGAGCTCTGTCTTAACTGAGGACGGTGTTCATGCTGTGTGTCCACATCGGCCTAATTCTGATTCCATGGTGTGGTGTTTGGGATGATTTCAGAGTCCCATTTGGTATGGATGGATGAAATGAATAGAAAAGGAAGGGGGGAGAGAGAGAGAGAGAGAGAGAGAGAGAGAGAGAGAGAGAGAGAGAGAAGGGATGTTTATCTCTTTTTTCTGAGTTTTGAGTAGGGAAGAAATGAAAATAAATAGAGAGAGAGAGAGAGAGAGAGAGAGAGAGAAGGGATGTTTTTCTCTTTTTTCTGAGTTTTGAGTAGGGAAGAAATGAAAATAAATGGAAAAAAAGAAAAAGAAGAGAAAAAGCTCAAATCTTAACATTTATATCCATCTAAAGTTGGACGGAAATTAAAAGAAATAAATATTTGTTAAATAAATTCTTTATAATATCAAAATTTCCCAAAAGTAAAGAAAAAGAAAAATAAATCACAACCATGAATAAAAATAATATAATGATATAATAAAAGTACACATTTTCTTTTCTGTCAATTTCCTTTCAACTTGTAAATAAATAGAAAGAAGTACATTTTTTTATCATAAATTTTTGTAAGAATAGAAAGGAAACTATTATCAATTTTTTCCTTTTTTTTTTTAATTTTCTTTTCTTTTATTTGCTCTTCTAAACTCACAAATGAGGTATCAGTGTACCTTATGATTACAAATGAATCGGTTATCCAGTTTTGTTTATTAAAAAAATTCCTTTATTTTTGTTCATTTCGCAAATTAACCAATTTTGAAAGAACAAAAAAGAGAATCAGGTTCGTCCTTGCATAAATTTAAATTCGGCTCTGCTCATTATGCTAATTAATAATAAATATAATATTTAAATATATTTAATATTTCTCGCATTGTTATTTGAATAACATATCAAATATAATATTTTATATATAATCAAGTTGAGTTGACTTATGCCTAAGTTGTGAAAATAAAATAAGATTAATATAACCTTAAAATTTCTCTAAAAACAGCGCATTGTTATTTGAATAATATATCAAATATAATATTTTATATATAATCAAGTTGAGTTGACTTATGCCTAAATTGCGAATATGAAATAAGATTAATATAATCTTGAGATTTCTCTAAAAACAGCGTATTGTTATTTGAATAACATATCAAATATAACATTTTATATATAATCAAGTTGAGTTGACTCATGCCTAAGTTGCGAACATGAAATAAGATTAATATAACCTTGAGATTTTTCTAAAAACAGGTTTGAGCCGATTTTGAACTCTTTTACGTAATAAAGGAATCGAGTTTAAATAAAATAAAACCCAACTTGGTTTGCATCTTTTGCCTTTGTTTGACCATCAAGTTTGTAATCTCAACTCAATGAAATCTTAATTAAAATTGACAACATAAATTATTTTTCTCCGCTCATTAACGTTTTATGTTTAGCTAGCTAATGGTTGTGGTTAATTGACGAAAGCTCTAATCCGTAGACAAACAGTTTTTTTTTTTTAGTTTTTTTCCCCTCTGGGTAATTGTATTTTTGGCTAAAAGGAATTAGGAGGAACGAGAGAATGCGTCTGGCATATTTGTTTCATGACCCATCTAGGACTCTAAATCTCTATGGCCTTCCCCGTGCGAACGCTAGGTTGGTGAATGTCTCCATCAAATTCAGTGCTACATTTTTTGCTGTTCTTTTGTTTTTCCGTTCGGTTTCTTCTGGTGAATAAAATTGTGATAGGAAAACAAAATGAAAACGAAAAATTCATACAATGAATTTCTATATAAATTATAATAAAGGAATTAGCCCCAAAGAGCAGAGAAGGGAGCTAGTTTCTAGTGCTTCGTGATATGACGATAGGAATTTTTAATCACTTGGAGCCAGAATTTGGGAAGCGATCGATCATCTCTCGTGAGTCTTTTAACTTTTTGAAGGTTACTCTTGATTTGAGTAGCGTTACGCAGCTAGCAAACTTCATCACATAACAACAATATATATATATATATATATATATATACATATATTTCGAATGATGTGAAATATTTAAAAAATTATTACTTTAGAAAAATAAAGTATTTTTATTTATTTATTATATAAAATTATATTTTAATTACAATACTATCAACAGTCATATTGTGAGATCTTGGAACTTGACGTACAGCAAGACATCACAAAGCCATCAATAATAGACTCGGGCACAAGAAATTGAAGATCTGTGAAGGGAATTTATCGCTCCTTTAATCAAACGCCATGTGCTCTCTCTCTCTCTCTCTCTCTCTCTCTCTCTTTTGTATATATCCAATCTTAATTTTGACATATAATGGGTGCCCACGTTCGAGCTGTCCTTGGTGTGTTTCGCCATAGCTAGGCATATCCCATTCTTGGCTGGAGGCACGCACTAGAAATTGTCAATGCATGCACGTGGTTGACACGGGTACCAAAAGCCACCTACCATATTTGTAACTGTATCAACCATTTCATGCAACCAAATAATTGCGTATGCTATTAACAACACAAGCCCAAGTAAAGAAAAATACCGTCAAAGATAAGATAAGATAAGAGGGTTCAGTACTTCATTTACTAAAAGAATTCAATAAATGGTCTACATTTTTATTTTTTATGTTTTATTCTTGCTTTTTATTTTTTTTTCTAAATTTATGGTTTAAGAATATTGAAAACGCATTTTAGCTTGACATTTTCTACTTTTCATGTTCTAGGATTCTTCGTTTTTTGGGTCAAAAAAATTCAAAACGATTTTGACCATTTTGTATTTTATGTATAGACTTGTTTTATGTTTTCTAAAACAGGTTGTAAAAACTAGAGTTATCAAATGTGTTTCGATCTATTTTTTTTTTATTTTTAAAAATGTAAAAAGAAAAAGAGGTTAACGCAAGTATATCAAGATTAAAGTTACTTCTTCATGCCGATTCCTAATAAATTATATTACTAATATTTTTCTTGCAGAGAGAAAAAGAAAAGAAAAGAAAAGAAAAGAAAAAAAGAAAAACATAACATCATGGCCCCACTCAAGGTTTGATTTTTCCAACACTTCAATCTTAATTTTTGCAATAGTGATGGGTTCATTGTGGTCCTGGTGATGTACATTTAAATACAAGTCTTGTGTTGTCATGACTTTGTCTATATATAAATGTTTATTATTATCATATGATCTTTGTCTTAATGATTAAGTCATATATGTGTCCACATGAAATAATTCACATACTAAAGCTACATATGAATGTTTCATCAAATGGGTTATAATTTGTTTCATCGTATCTATTAATATTAAAAAGAAAGATATATTAAAAAGTATAATCAAAATAAAGTGACAATGTATTATTATTAGGATTAAATTATACTAATATAGATTTATTATTTTGAAGCTAGTGACAAACACACAAGTTTTCAATATTATTCGCGGGTTACCTTTACTTTTATTTGTTTATTTTATTTTTTTTATCATTACCCTATCAAAAATTATTTACATGTATAGAATTTTCATCTATACTACATATATAATCTTCCATCGAGCTTTGGTGAAATGTTGACAGATGGAAATCATCTCCAATAATATCATTACAAAAAACACACACACGCAACGCAGAGAGAGAGAGAGAGAGCGCTAATTAATCATGGGAAAGAAATCAAAGGATGCAAAAACAGAGAGAGAGAGAGAGAGAGCTAATTAATCATGAGGAAAGAAATCAAAGGATGCAAAAACAGAGAGAGAGAGAGAGAGCGCTATTTAATCATGAGGAAAGAAATCAAAGGATGCAAAAAGTAGGGGTAGAAACGAGCCGAACTTTAACATGCTCGAGCTCGGCTCGAGTTTTTTATACTGAGCTCGAGCTCGAGCTCGATTCGAGCTTTTATATGCGCTCGAGCTCGACTCGATAAAGAAGAAGTTAGGCTCGATTAGGTTCGCGAATAATTCGATTAAATCAAAACGACGTCGTTTTGATTTAAAATATAATATATTTAAAAAATATAATAAAAATATTATTAAAAATATAAAAATATTATTAAAAAAATATATATTATTCTAACCGAGCCTGCTCGCGAGCTTTCGAGCCGAGTTTCTTTAGGTTCGAGCGATTCGTGAGTTAAACGAGATCGAACCGAGCTCGGTTTTTTACTCGTTTTGGATTCGAGCTCGTGAGTTAAACGAGATCGAACCGAGCTCGGTTTTTTACTCGTTTTGGATTCGAGCTCGAGCGATTCGTGAGTTAAACGAGATCGAACCGAGCTCGGTTTTTTACTCGTTTTGGATTCGAGCTCGTGAGTTAAACGAGATCGAACCGAGCTCGGTTTTTTACTCGTTTTGGATTCGAGCTCGAGCTCGAATCCAAAACGAGTAAAAAACCGAGCTCGGTTCGATCTCGTTTAACTCACGAATCGAGTTCGAGCCGAGCTTTTTTCGAGTCGAGCTCGAATAGCTCGCGAATGGCTCAGTTCGTTTCCACCCCTAGCAAAAAGAGAGAGAGAGAGAGAGAGAGAGCGCGTGCGCTAATTAATCATGAGGAAAGAAATCAAAGGATGCAAATACAGCAACCCAAGGAGCACTATGGGCCTTTTTGTCAACATTGATTGGTACCAAAGCCAGCTAATGACAAGAGAATTGTGTGGAGTTCAAGTGAAGTATTTGACTTAACAGCACGTTATGATGTCTTTGAATTACCAGCAATTGATTCCTATATATAATATATGAAGTAGTGGGCTAAGGAGTGGAAATTAATTAAGGGTGTCTTGTGTTGGTGGGCCTGCAGTGGGTAATGGCATAAGTGTAGAACCTTCTAAATTGCAATGAAATTAAAGAAGGAAGTAAAGGCAGCTGGGCTCATTCCTCCATACATCAATCCTACTCCAGCGCGTCGTTAGAATTTCGAGACACGCTAATTCAAATTTCATTCACCCATTTATATTAATGCTCTTCAAATGTCGAAAAAAATAAATAATAAATAAATAAATAATCATCAGGGTTCATTTATGTATGATTATTATTTAGAGTGATGATAAAGACATGACACGTATTGTTAATACGGTTATTGTTAATATGCACATTTAATTTATTTTTTATATAATTAATTAGTGAAGATTCAAAACTTATATTTATTGCTTGTTAAGTTTTTAGATATTTTCATCCATTAGTTTTCAAATCGGCATTTATGTTTCTTTTTCCATTTTTTTTTTATATCATAACGAGATCTTACGTTTTTATTTTTTTTAATAATAATTTCAACTTCAATTAGTTTATATGGTTTGAGCTATAATTTTAATTTTTTTATTATCTTATTTTGATTTTTCTTTCAATAATAATTTCAACTTCAATTATCTTATATGGTCTGAATTATAATTTTAATTTTTTTCATCTTCTTATAATATAAATAAATATATATATTTACATACGATATACTATAAATATTGCACTAAAAATATGGAAGACATAAATACAATAATACTAATTAAGATATTCTTTTAAACTTCATTGATTTAGAGTAATCATTAATTAGTAAAATTAATAAGTAACTTAATTTTCTTAATTAGAGAAAAAGTATACAAAATTCAAAATTTGAACTAATTAGTTAATAAAATTTATTATTAAATCAATTTTCATTACTAAAAGATAAATATAAAAGTTTCAAATTTTAGAGTTAATCATCTAAACTAATGTTTTCACTAATTAGTAAATTTTTTTGTACTAAATCAAATTTCATGACTAAATAATAAATATATAAAATCAAAATTTTAGAACTAATTATCCAAACTACTTATGCTTCCTTAATTAGTAAATCAATTAGTAAAAATTATTATTAAATTAATTTTCATAACAACAAAATAAATATATAATATTTAATTTTAAAACTAATTATCCAAACTAAAGTTTTCACCAATTAGTAAATTTTTTTATTACATTAGTTTTTATGACTAAAATATATAAAACTAAAATTTTAGAATTAATTATTCAAGCTACTTATACTTCTGTTAATTGGCAACTCAATTAGTAAAATCTATTATTAAATCAATCTTCATAATTAACATACAAATATACAAAATTCAATTTTAATAACTAATTATGTAAACTAATATTTTAGCTAATTAGTAAAATTTTTTATTAAATCAATTTTCATGTCTAAAATATAAATATATAAAATTTAGTTTCAGAACTAATCATCTAAACTACTTATGTCTCTATTACTTAATAAATCACTTAATTTATTATATCAAAATTTCAAAATTAAAGGATAAACCAAAATTTTTAATTTTAAAATTAAGTACTCAAACTTTGTTAATTACTAAATCAATAAAATTTATTATTAAAGCAAATTTTATGATTAAAAAATAAATCCGTAAAATTCAAAATTTAAAACTAATTATTACTCATTCTTTTAAAAGCATTTTGATCACTATTATTATATTACTATTTTTCAAAATATAAAAAAAAATATGATTTGATTTGTGAGTAGATGGAGAGAGGAAAATAAATACAAATTTAAAAGTTTGTTTATTTAATAGATAGTACATTTCAATTAGATTCCCTGTTATGCCTTGGATTCCATGACCCGAGTACGCGAATAAGGGAACACATATCACACCATTTAACAAGTTTCCCTCTCCTACATCAGAGCCACACACACAAGCTATGGAGCACGGAATATAAAAATATATAAATTCAAATTTTAGATTTGTGTAAATGCCATAGTCAATACTAGTTAGGCAACAAAGTTCCAAAACAAAATTACAACCTTCAAGACTAATCCCAAATAATCTCCCAAAAAATGAAATAAGAGTAAATAAATGTTAGCCTCACAAATAGAGGTTTATTACAATCCACTAAAATAATTTTATAAAAATTTAAATGTAAGTACATAAAATGAATAAAATTTAAATTCTCATGCTCAGAAGATCTAGCACATGACTCAAATTCATTACTTGTATTACAAACTGTAAGGGGATAAGTACTAATACCACATGTGCTTGGAACCCTAATTATAATATAAATACAATAATGTCCTAGCATGCTATTAAGTGAAACATTTCTATATAAATAGCAATTTTAAATAAAAAATTAAATTTATTTATTAATTCTTCTTCCTTACATTATTAAATCGTGTATTAACATCACATAACACATCAAAAGAAAATAATTTGATTTTAAGGTATTGCTGCTTGATTGTCCTGTAAAAACAAGATTCAACCAATATACACAATTTTTCAATGTCTACTTGGTTGTCCCGTAAAAATAGGATCTAACTAATATACATTATCTTTCGGTGTCTGCTTTTTAGGCCGAAGTCATGGGAATATAATATGCCACCCTTAGGCATCTACTCATTTCGCATGTTACTAGCTTACTGAACTCGATTACCAGCCCCACGCGGGATTCAAGACTTCAACCCTTGAGTATGTATACCCGATATTTTCAAATACCTCTAAATCCAAATCCAAATAAAAATAAAAATAAATAAATAAATAAATTCAATCTAAATTCCTACCTTACAATACTTATTTATTTATTTAAGATTTAAAATCTATTAACCATCAGTTCATACTGCAATCTGTATACAAATAAATTAACCCAAATTGCTTTCATAAAGTAACCAATCACAATCAAGGCTGCACGTATCATTCCTCATATATACATTAAAAGTCATCGTGATGCTTTTATATATATAATCAATTAAATATTATATATTTATATAATCAATTAAATATTATATATTTATATGAATACTGTTAGTTCCACGTATCTTTTATATATATAATCAATTGAATATTATATATATACATATGAATGCAAACTAGTTCAACAATTCTTCTTTTTTTTTTTTTTTTGTCTTTTACATTGCTTCATGTTAGAGATAAATCAATCAAAGCCAGTCAATGTCAAACAATTTGCAGGAAATCCCAAACTTGAAACTACATAAAAAATTTAACGAATATAAGAACTGTCAAATATAAATATATAAGGCACCTATTCCCTTTACCTTGGCTAATCCAGCAGACAAAAAAAAATGCAATCCGACAATCTGTAAGAAAGAAACACAGCTTAGTCAAGAAAATTAGGCCACCACAACTATCTTAAGGTTTTCTATTTTTTTTTTTTATAAAGATATAAAGTACTGAAGACACAAACAGCGCTAATATGTTTAATTAACTATGCACTCTTCCCTCTAGGTTTAAGGAAATTATATATTTTCCCCAAAATTTTAAAATCATTTCAAATATTACCAAAATTTAACCTTTTTAAATGCAACTCAAAATTAAATTGTAAAAATTTCAAATTATTAAATTTAAATAGCGAACTAAATTTACTAAGTAATAAAATATAAATTAAGTTAAATCAAATCCAGGTCATTCCATCCTACCCTCTTACCAAAATTTCATCCTCGAAATTTAGGAGATTAAAAAAAAAAAAAAAATCAAGGAAACAACTCAGGGTACCTACTCTGCATATTTGCCTCTTGCTCCCAAGTCAACTCCTCAACACTATGGTACTTCCACAACACCTTAACTAAGGGAATAGTTTTCCCTCGAAGCACTTGCTCCCGTGAATCTAAGATTTTCACTGCTTTCACCTCATAAGTCACATCTGAATCAACCTCAAACTCAATTCAATCCAATACATGTGAAGGGTTTGGGTTATACTTTCGAAGCATGGATATATGAAACACTCATGCACTCCTGAAAGCTGTGGTGGCAAGGCAAGACAGTAAGTCACCTCTCCAACCCTCGCTAAAATCTCAAATGGCCTAATATACCTCAGGGACAACTTTCCCTTGTGCCCAAAGTAAAACTAACCCTTCTGCGGTGAAAACTTTAAGAACACATGGTCTCCTACCGTAAACTCTAATAGTCTCTACCTTCTATCAGCATAGCTCTTTTGGTGGCTCCATGCTGTCTCGAGTCTCTGCCGAATCACCTTAATCTTCTTAGTTGTTTCTTTATAAATTGAGGCCTAGTAATTACAGTTTCTCCAACCTCAGTCCAACAGATAGGAGATCTGCACGGCTTACCATACAAAGCTTCAAAAGAGGACATCTTGATGCTTAATTGGTAGCTCTAAACAAATTCAATAAGAGGAAGGTGATTCTCCCAACTACCATAGAAATCAAGCACACATGCCCTGAGTATATCCTGCAAAGTCTGAATTGTACGTTCTGATTGTTCATTAGTCTGAGGATGCAAAGTAGTACTAAACAACAACTCTATCCCCATGGCCACCTTGAGACTACCAAAATCGATAAGCAAAATTCGGGTCCCTATCTGAGACAATGGATATAGGAGCTCCGTGAAGCCTCATAATTTCCTTAACATATAGTTTAGCCAAGACATCCATAGAGTCGGTCAATTAAATTGACAAGAAATGAGTCGACTTCGTTAATTTATCCAGTGTCACCCAAATAATATCATGGCCATTTGGAGATCTCAGCAAGCCAGAAACAAAGTCCATCGTAATGTTTTCCTATTTCTATTCTGACACCGACAAAAACTGTAAAAGACCATTGGATCTTTAATGCTCAGCCTTAAATTGTTGACAAATAAGACACCTACTCACAAACACAGTCACATCATTTTTCATACCTGCCCAAAAGAACTGACGTTGTAGGTCGTGGTATATTTTCATGCCTATAGGATGTAATGCAAATTTGGAGTGATAGAACTCCATTGGCACTATATCTGAAATAGAATTAGGCATAAAAAGTCTCTCCAGATACCTTAAACCATTATCAGCACCAATCACCCATCCTGGCATCTCATTAGAATTAAACAACTTGGCCTGAATAGCCTCAAATTCAACATCAGTCCCCTGAGCTTCAATCACATGACTCAATAGAATTAGCTGAGTAGCTAAGACATACAGAAAAACATGACCCTTATCTTCCTGAAACTCCAAATCAAACTCACTAAGGCTTATCATCATTTTCCACTCTCGCGTAGCAAGACCTGCTAAAGTATCATGAGTCTTCCGGCTAAGTGCATAAGTAACCACATTTACCTTATCAGGTTGATACTGAAGTTCAAAATCATAATCCTCTATATACTCCATCCATCTCTTCTGCCTCAGATTCAAATCTTTCTGAGTAAAAAGATATTTTATGCTCTTATAATCAGAAAATACCTTAAATTTCTCACTATACATATATTGTCTCCAGCTTTTCAAAGTATAGATAACTGCGGCTAACTCCAAATCATGCACTAGGTAGTTATGCTTGTGAGTCTTCAGCTGTTTAGACCTATAAGCCACCACTTTATCACCCTGCATCAGCACACAACCTAAACCTTCCCTAGATGCATCACAATGAACTGAATAATCCAATTCCTTTTCTGGGATCACAAGTATTGGTGCAGAAGTTAACCTCTTCTTTAATTCCTGAAAAGACTGCTCGCACTTCTCATCCTAGACAAACTTGACCTCTTTTCAAGTTAGCTTAGTCATTAGCCCGGCTAATCTCGAGAAGTCACGGACAAATCGTCGATAATACCCTACCATACCCAGAAAACTCCTAATCTCAAAAACTATCCTCATTCTCGGCCAATCCATGACAGCCTCAATCTTAGATGGATCAACTGTAACTCCTTTCCCAGAAACAACATACTCGAAAAATTTAACTTCTTTGAGGCAGAACTCACACTTGCTTAATTTAGCTTAGAGCTGGTGGTTTTTCAAGGTTTGAAGTGCAACTCTGAGATGCTCCTTATGCTCCTTCTCTAATCGGGAATAATCCAGAATGTCATTAATAAATATGACTACAAACTTGTCCAAATATCTATTGAACACCTAGTTTATCAAGTCCATAAACCCGACAAGAGCATTGGTTAGTCCAAACGACATCACCAAGAACTCGTAGCGGCCCTACCAACTCTTGTATGATGTCTTGGGAATGTCCTCCTGTTTCACCCTCAACTAATGATAACTGGATCTCAAATCAATCTCAATCTTTGATTGATTTAAGAAAATGGCTGAACCCTTCAATTGATCGAACAAATCATTAATTCTTAATCCTAACCTAGTTTAGCCTTCGATAATCTATACACATTCTAAGAGTTCCATCCTCTTTGGCTGCAAACAGTGCTAGTGTACCTCAAGGTGAAGTGCTTGGATGGATAAATCATTTAGAGCCTAACTCCTTTATCTAGGATTTTAATTGCACTAACTCTGCGGATGTCAATCTGTACAGGGCTATAGAAATAGGTTCAGTGCTAAGAACCAAACCAATCCCAAATTCAACCTCCCGTTCAGGCAGTAATCCAGAAATATCATTTGAAAACACTTCTAGAAATTCACAAATGACTCGTGTTAACTCAACTTTGTCATCATCCTCATCTTCAAAAGCCATACAAGCAAATAAGCTGCATAATCCACTCATCTTTGCCAATCAAGAGAAGGCAAGAGCTAAGAACTATAAAAATCACCAGAAAATCGTATCTGATCTCCTTCAGGAGTAAATAGAGTCACCAGACCCTTAGAGCAATCTATTATCTGTAATAACCTGAAATTTTTTTCCTTAATTAAATTATTTAAGTGTGGTAGTGATATTTATTATAGTAAAAATCTAGAAAATTGAGCATTTGAAAATTTTTGGAATGATAAAAATTAGTTGAAAAATTTTTCGGATTAAATTTCACCCTATGTGGGAGTTTAATGTAGAATTTCTAAAATTTTTATCCAAACACTTCTTAGCCCAATTACTTATTTGGTTCAAACTAAGACCATTAACCCATGGGTCAACCCTTTTCTTTGACTCACCTCAACTCATTTCAACTCACTTTATCACTCAATGAATTGACTCAAGAATAGTTGCTCTAAATTATTTCCCGACAACTTCATTTCCATCTTCCATACACTCTCACCATCTTTCAAAATTATTTGACTAATTGGACAAAGAGAAGACCCACATTGATGACCTTAAAGCATCTTTTTCAAATTGTTTAGCAAACAAGATTTAAAGCATTTTGTTTGAAAGCTAGCATGATTTAAAGCATTTGGTTAAATTGTCAAAAAGCTAGCATGATTGTTTAAATTTGTCAAAAAGTTAGCATGATTCCCGGATCATGCCACCTCCATACATCTTCCCCAATGCTTTTCTTAAATGATATGGTTAGATAGTCAAAAAGTAAGCATGATTCTTGGATCATGCTACCAATTGTATAGGCATGATCTTACCTTAGTTGATTTTTCTCCACTAATAATTTTCTCTACACTCCCTATAAATTGTGTGTCTTCAAAGAGAAGAAAATAAGAGAGAAATAAAAATAAATTATTTATTAGTGAGGCTGAAGATTTGGTGTTGCTTGGAGGAAGAAGAAAGGCTTGGAATTTTCTAATTTGGGTGGTGTTCAAAGCTAACTCATTTTTCCTTCTCAGACTTGGTCATTAATATCTTCATTGAGGTAGGATGATGAATCTCCTAAAATATATTTGATGCATTTTCTGGTTTGAAGTATGAAACTTGATTGTGATAAAAATAAATACCCGTATATTGGGGGTAGGGAAGCCAAAAGTTTGACTGAAGTAACTCAGTATGCTGACAGCTCTCTATTTGTAACTTCTTATGTGCTTCTAACCCCTAAAACGGTGGAATTAGGCTTTGGCTAAAACATAAAAGTTGTAGCCCTTTCAGTTTTCTTTTCAACCCAAAAAGAATTGCATCAATCCGATTTGTGAGTCAAAAGTTATGCCCAAAATACTGAGCACGTGTAAAATCGTATTTTCTGAACAAACTGAATTCAAAGCTGTTTTTGTACCTTTAGACCTTAGAATTTTAAAAAGTGTAAAACATGAAAGTTGTAGGTCTTGAAGTCTAGTTTCTACAGATATAAAGTTTATAGATATTGGAGTCTTGCTCTATTTTATATGAATTTTCTTTCAAGCTGCTATTTTGCTTAGCTTTAATTGATGCTTGTTTGGATTTGTTTAGAATATTATGTTTAAAGATTTATTTAAATTTCTAATTTCCTTCTGTTAGTTATTGTCATGTTAATAATTTCTATTGATATGAAATTATTTTAAACTAGATATTATGTATTATTTGACACTCTAATATTGATGATAATTGACTTAGATAATCAGTTTCATCATGGATAGTTGGATGACTTATTCAAACTAAAATGCTAATATTTGATAAAATGCCAATGGACTCGTTCTTTTCTCATTTGGTCTTTCTTAAATGAATTTGATTTATTTTTGGCATTGTTTTGTCAACCTAGCAAGTTATATAATTATATTTTTATGATTAAGTGAATTAAATGAAACTCATTTAATACCTTCCTAAACATTGGGATAATTCTGTGGACATTTGTGGATATCTTGAAGCCAAAAACCTATGATAAGGGTTTGGTTATAAATAAGATGATGATTGGAAATTTATTTAAATTATTTTTGAATAAAATAAAACTTATCAATTTTGCTAAAAATTAAATATAAGTCCAAGAGCTATTTATTATCTTCATATTCCCTAAAATAATAAAATAAAAGGTAAAAGGAGCAAAAACCGAGATTTGCAGCCAATGAGGTTCGAACTTGCGACTTTAAATCGCAATTAGGGTCGCCCACCCACTAAGCTACCAACCTCGGCCTAATTAATATACCATTAGAAATAATTTTATTCTTATCAAATTTGGTACGGTAAGCTTGTCAAAACAATTAACTAAAATACTAGTTTGTATTCTAAATTTTTTTTTACTTGCTAATTGTTAATTTACATATAGCGCCTACCTTTGTGATAATGATATTGATGACTATGTTAAATCTTTGATTTATTGAGAATTACTATTAAAGTATGGATATAGATAAAGTGCTTAAAAATATATTGCATATGACTAAATATTCTCACTTTTGATTCATTGCCCGGGAACATTGCCGGTTATTATTAAAAATGTCTGATTTCCATACAAGGTACCCTTGGAATATAAAAGGGGGAGAAGAAATTAAGGCACTTCGTGCTAAAGCTGTTTTTGGAAATGAGGCGATGGGTGGGTAGAAATGGCCTTTTAGATGAAGATGGGAACATGCATTTTATTTGGGAGATGCTCCATTCTGACCTGGCCAGTCAGGTAGCCGGTCACGACGGTTAGGTTTTTGGTAGGTGACACCGTCGATATGCATTGGATGCTAAGCCCGTAAAGTCACTGGTTCCCAAGGCTGGGGGTAGAGGAGGATAGGATAGGAGTATGATTATCTTAGGAGGATTTAGATTAAACTCCTTTACAAAATTTTACTGTGACCAGCAACCTCTCTTGTTATGTATGAATGATGTGTTGGAATTATTTAATTATATTTAATTCCTCTCGATTAATATTTTATAAATATATATATATATATATATATGTATGAAACCTGTATCGCTACGGGGTTTGATCCCGAGACCTTGAAGATCTAAATCTGAGATCCCTACCACTGCGACACAGACTTCATTGTGGTATACACATCAGTATTTAATTATTTTACATGTAAGTAAAATAGTAGTTACGGTGACGATTTCATCGAACCGTTGTAAGTATAATTTACATTATTCAGTTGAGATCTATTGAATTAATTGTTGCATAAATAGTATGCCACTTAAACACATTCACTTAATACATTGTAGTATTGCAACCACTGCATATAGGCACCTAGGAGATTCTGATTACTAGGCTTTAGTAGCTCACCCCCTGTGGGAATATTTTTTCAGGATATTAAGCACAGGGATACAGAAGATGAGCTGGAAAGAGATTAAATTCTCTTAAATATTCCATCAGAAGAGTTATCTATTTTTTCTTCTTTCCTGCACAGAGCTGGAGGACTTTATTTTTGGTCTGTAATAATTGTTGGATGATTGTAATTAGTAAGCATAGACCTAATTTGCTTTTATTTGGTATGTAATGTTAATAGCGTGATTGGGACACTTAGATGGCTCTGTAATATTTTTCTCTATCTTTATTTTGTGCCCTGTAGTTGAAATCCTATCAAATGGTTCAGTCCAATGACTTATAAATATTGTTTAGGATAAACATGGGATTTTGACTATCTTAAATTTTTCTTACGGGTCAACCCCAATCTAGAGGAAAACTCTGGGGTGTGACAGCGTGTTTTTATCATCTTATTTTTATACCTAACAAATAAATTCCAAGTCACCCCTGGGCATTCGGTTATGAAAATCCGGGGCGTGACATTATCACCTGGTAGATTGACAACCAGTTCATGCTGAAAATCACATCAAAGTTCCCCATATTTAGCACAATCAAATTAGAAACTAACAAGTGCTTATGTCCTAAAACCTTAATCCTGATAGTGATCTCACAACCCTTATAGACTTAGCTCAACATAGAATGACCCCTTATTGGTGTTTTAACTTGTAATGGTGGAATCAACTCATCCATGAATAAATTCAATGCAGACATAAATAGTGCGGTAATAAATGAGTAAGATGCTCCTATATCTAGAAAAATTGTGAATTTAGTAGTATAGATGAGAAATGTATCTCTAGTTACTATAGGCTCTGCTCGTCTATCATTCTGGGCCACAGTGAAAACTCACCCCTGAGCTAGCACTTTTAGTGGCCTACCCCTATTTTAGCCTTGCTGGGATCTAGCCTGAGTTCCATAATGTTATTAAACTTTACTTGGAACACCCATTTGGTATTGCTATGCCCCATTCTGAGTACCCCTCTGAAATTGAGCCTGCACTGATTTTGACCCTGTTTGTCCTATTACTCTGTACTAACTAAACCGACTATAGAGGTCTCATAGCACTACCATTACCTTGCCTTTGCCGGTAATGCTTCTGCACATGGCCTTGTTGGCCACAAGTATAGCAAATTTTTTTCTCAGCTCTATTTTCAGATCCTACTAGCCCATGTTTGAAAGGACAATTAAACTGCTAATGCTCAGGTTGTTTGCAACTATGACAAATAATAGGACTCTATGCAATAACCCTTGTCACTGTTGACTGACTTGGGCCTATACTCCCCTGCTGAAATTACTGAGTCTGTGCCTTATATAAATTTTCTCTTCGTCTTTTCGTAAGTCTGCTCTCTTGATGTGAAACCTTACTTTGTTTAGTTTCATTTTGTATCCTGATATCTATCAAATTCTCCTCTATTACCATTGCCCGATCAACTAAAACTTCATATTCATTGAGCCCCAATGGCATTATCTGATCCCTGACAATAGGCTTTAGTCTTTTCTCAAATCATCTACACATAATACGTTCAATGGACACTAACTCCCTAGCATATTTGGCCAATGAGATAAATTTATGTCTATAATCCAACACAGACATTGTCCCTTGAGTCAAGTTAAGGAATTCGTCAAGCTTGGCATCTCTCAAATACTATGGGAAGAAGTAGTTTATGAAATGCTCCTTGAAAGCATCTCAAGTAAACGTTAATGCCCCACGAGACCCTTTACAGTACTCTACTGCTGTAGTTCCCTCCATTTGAAAAGCAGCAAGTAGGACTCTAGTGTTATCTTCATTTAATTGCATTACTTCAAATATCTCCACATTCTCGTGTAAGAATTTCTCAACCTCTTCAGTATCTACTATACCAGAATAAGTGGGAAGCTTCATCCTCCTGAACTTCTCATATAGAACTATAATCTGACTTGCCTGCATTCCCCTAACAAACATTACAGCCATTTGTTGAATCCACATTTCAGGGTCCACCATTCCTAGTTGCAGCACACTTGGTGCTTCAGATTGTACCTCTGCCATGTGAGGCACCCCTAATAGAGCCTCGCTCCAACCCTAGCGTGAGATCTCTGTTTCTGTGAGACTCCCATAGTAGTAGGATCATTATCAAAGGAGCTTCAGGGCCCTGCCAGCCTGAATCCCTCAGCCTTGCCCGACTAAACTCGTACCACGGCCACGGTATGTGCCTTTGCCTCTACCTCTAGTACCTAGAGCAGCATGTGGCAACATACTCTAAAAAAAAAAAAAAATTCATAAGAAAATATACCAAAGTTATTTCTATAACAATCAAAGTCTAACAAAAATCAAAATCATAACACATTGTCACATAATCACATAACACCTAAAATGCAAAAGACGCATTGTCCCTAGGTGTTCTAAACCTAGACTTTGATACCAAGTTACCATGCCCCGAATTCCATGATCCGAGTATGTGAACAAAAGAACACACACCACACCACACCACCATTTAACAAGTTTCTCTGTCCCACATCAGAGCTACACACAGAAGCTATGGAGCATTGAATATAAAAATATATAAATTCAAACTTTAGATTTGTGCAAATGCCTTAGTTAAAACTAACTAGGAAACGAAACTCTAAAACAAAACTACAACCTCCAAGACTAATCCCAAATAATCTCTCAAAAAATGAAATAAAAGTAAATAAATATTCACGTCACAAATAGAGGTTTGTTACAATCTACTAAAACAATTTTATAAAAATTTAAGTGTAAGTAAATAAAATGAATAAAATTTTAATTCCTATGCTCAGAAGGTCCAGCACGCGACTCAAATTCATTACTTACGTCACAAACTGTAAGGGGATGAGCACTAATACCTCATGTGCTTGGAACCCTAATAATAATATAAATACAATAATGCCCCAGCATGCTACTAAGTGAAACATTTCTGCACAAATAGCAATTTCAAATAAAAAATTCTTCTTCCTTACAATTTAATTGTGTATTAACACCATATAACATATCAAAAGAAAATAATTTGATTTTAAGGTACTGCTGCTTGGTTGCCCCATAGAAACAGGACCCAACTAATATGCACCATTCTTTGGTGTTTGCTTGGTTGTCCTATGGAAATAGAACCCAACCAATATACACCATCCTTTAGTGTCTGCTTTCTTGGTCGAAGCCATAAGAATATAATATGTCACCTTTAGACATCTACTCACTTTATAGGTTACTACTCTATTGGACTCAATTACCACCCCCACGCGGGTATTGGGACTTTCAACCTTTGGGTACGTATACCTAATATTTTCAAAACCTCTTAATTCAAGCTAAAATAAAAATAAATAAATAAATAAATAAACAAATTCCATCTAAATCCCTACATTATAATCCTTTATTTAGTTATTTATTTAAGATTTAAAATCTATTAACCATCAGTTCATGTTGTAATCTGTACACAAATAAATTAACCCAAATTACTTTCATGAAGTACCTAATCAAAATCAAGGCTGCACGTATCATTCCTCACATATACGAAAAAAGTCATCGTGATGCTTTTATATATATATAATCAATTGAATATTATATATGTATGTTTATATAAATACTATCAATTCCATGTATCTTATATATATATATATATAATCAATTGAATATTATATATATATATATATATATATTTATAATGCAAACCAGTTCAATATTTCCTTTTTTTTTGGTCTTTTATGTTGCTTTATGTTAGAGACAAATTAATCAAAGCTAGTCAATGTCAAACAATTTCCAGGAAATCCCTAACTTGAAACGAGACACAAAATATAAGGAACAGAAGAACTATTAAGTATAAATACATAAGACTCTTATTCCCTTTACCTTGGCTAGAGTTCACCCGCTTACTTAACTCATTCGACAGTCCAACAAACGAAGAAAACGTAATCTAGCAATACGTAAGGAAGAAACACAACTTAGCCAAGAAAATTAGGTCGACACAACCATATTAGGGTTTTCTATTTTTTTTTATAAAGGTATAAAGTATTATATATATAATCTGAAGACAAACACAAACAACCACAATATATTTAATTAATTACACACTCTTCCCTATAGGTTTAAGAAAATTATATATTTTCCTAAAAATTTTAAATTATTTTCGAAGGTTACTAAAATTAGGTTATCAAAATTTAATCTTTTTAAATGCAACTCAAAATTCAACAGCAAAAGTTTCAAATTATTAAATTTAAACAGTGAACTAAATTTACTAATTAATAAAATATAAATTAAGTCAAATCAAATCTGAGTCATTACATTCCCCATTAACTAAATAAGAGTAAAATTATAATATACAAAAAGTGCATTAAATATGCTTTAGTGTTAACAATGTTTGATTTGGCATTATCACCACCCATTTATTTATCATGATAGGTGGCAATTGGGTCATGCTGTGTTTTGTTTAGATTCATAATTCATGCCAATCCATGCGATTTGTATTTGTACTCAAATATCTTAAAATTAAACAAACATATTAAATAATTAATTTTCTTCAAAATTTATATCAAATCATATTAATTTTGGAAGTCTTTGTGTTGTGTTTATATTTTTTCCAATAACTTTGTGTTTGAGTTGTGTCTAAAATTGCCACCCTATTTATCATTATCATCTTCTCCAAACCATGCAAAGAATGTTCCCAATTTACTGTAAAGAATGTTCCCAATTTATTATATATGTTATAGCTGTTGATTATTTATTGATTGAGTTTAAGAATTTCAATCAATTTTTCTCATTAATTTAAATTTATAGACTTCAAAAAAATACTATTGGCATGAAACTACTAGTTTTTCATCAATATATCAATATATTTAGTGTTACTTAGCAACTCATTTTAATGCATTTATATAGAAGCTAAATTAAATGTTTTTGTTTCAAAATAAGGAAACATTATCCCAATTAAATGAATAAGGCAACATTTTCCAAAAATAAAGTTTATAAAATAAATAAATAATTTTTTACAATCTAACCATGCATATGTTACAGTTTAATCATTTTTTTTTCATTAGATATTTTAGATCGCATATTCCTTTGTATAATTATATTAAACTAACAGTGACTTTATTATAATAGTGACTTTATTATGCATGAGACCTAAAAGTAAAAAGATAGTGATGACATACTATTTTTTGTGCTAAAAGATATGTTTAACTTTTTAATTACTTTTTTGTTATCTAATAATATCATAAATTATCAAAAGATTATGTGTGTTCCATTTTTATTTTATTTCATGAACCCAAATGATTCAAAACAAAATTTGAATTTTGGATTATAATTAATGCTGTTTTTAAATAATTTTTCTATCTATTATATAAAAATAGAAAAATATTGTAAATTCTATACAATATAAATTTTAAATCTAATTTTATTAAAATTTTAAATAATATTAAGATAACATGTTCCATTAAGTGTCACAACCTGATTGGTTAACATTTAAACTTATATAATTTTTTTCTTTCTTTAAGTGGAGATGGAAAAAATCATATACCCTTTCTTTTGTAAGCCCGCTTTCTTTATCTCCTCCATTGAACCTATAAACAACACCACGTAGAGGTTCGACTAGTGGTAGCCAGTCGGAAGCCCTCCGACGTTTAAGTTAGTGTTGGGTTCCAATAAAAAAAAAAGAAAAATCATAAAGGTTAAGAGGAAGATAGAGGAAGAGAGAGAGGGAGAGAGAAAGAGTCATATATATAGAAAGAGAGATAGAGAGAGAGATATCTATATGTAAAAAGAGAGCTAGATATATATATATATATATATAGAAAAAGAAAGATAGAGAGAGATATATATATAAAGAGAGAGAGATCAATAGAGAGAGATATCCAGAGAAAGCCTCCCTCGAGCCCCCTACCCAGATATATACGTATATATCTCCCTCCTCCAAAACATACATTTTTCTCTTTTCCAGCGTGGGAGACCATGACCTTTCTGTCAAGTAATGGGAAGGTAGCTAGGTGGAAAAGTGGCAAAGATATTTGTAAGTGGCAAAGTGGATATTTCTTTCTCCCCAATCTTTGTGAACCAAAAGCTAATGGGATGCCACGTTTTAGAGGAGTCTCTATATATATTTCTTAACCCTCTGATTGCCCCCCAACGTTTGCTCTTAGCTCAACCTTGAGATGAGAGTTGAAGCTCAATAATAGAATCTGAAGCCTCGCGCTTTTGAGGTATACTTGCCCCTTTTTATGCTATTCAAAATTATCTAACAATCCATTAGTAGGTTGAAGTATTTATGCAAGCGAACCTATACATGAGTCAAAGTATGAAACAGTTTAGAAACTATGTGTTATTCGATATGAAAATAGTTAGAAATCAAGTGAGCTAAAGTATTAAGATACTTAGCAATTGTAAAGTCTCTAGTTGGTTAAGCATTGAGCCAATGCCGAAATATATGAATGTTAATTGGGTCGTGCAAGTAGATGTGCTAAATATATATATCTTGATTGAGCCGAACAAACAAATATGCTGAATGTATGAGCTGAGCTAGAGTGGCAGAATATGATATCTGAGCTAAGGTACTGGAGTACGCTAGGCAATCACTATGGCCAACCTGAGTAGGTTAGGTGGTTAAATTGTGGCCTTGTGGTAAATGTGGCTATGGTCGACTTGAGCAGGTCAGGTGGCTAAACCGTGGCCTTGTGCCAAGTGTGGTTATGGCTGACTTGAGCGGGTTAGGTGGTCGAATTGTGGCCTAAAGTCAAGTATTGCTATGACCAACCTGAGCGGGTCAGGTGGCCGAGCCATGGTTCTGGTGAGCAGAGACCAAGTAATGCAGGCTTCCATATATCTAATAAAAAGTCTTTTAAAGATTGGTCGCTACTCGCTAATATAGTCATATTTGAGCATTGTGTAGATAAAACTTCAAAAAGTCATATTTTTACGCTTAGGTGCTCGTTTTGGATAATCTTTATATTGATTTCATTTATCTTTTTAAGATCCACGCGACCAAACTATAACGGTTTGAAACGATCAGAATTCTAAAATAATATCATTTTTATGATTTTTTGGACCTTTTTTTTCCCTTGGATATGCCTTGTCTGAAATAGAGAAACGACAAAGAGCTGTTCGACCACACGTAAAGAGATTCTCAACCTATAGAGAGATGTTCAGCTATATATACTATATCCACCAACATGGCTTATTAGTCAATGGTGTTGCTTGATCTCAGGGGAGCTGTTTTTCTTAGTTAATCTCCAAGTACTTGATGACCCTCCAATACTATCATTAACATGTAGTTAAGCTTCATATTTCTCATTGAACATAAGATTGTTCGGAAGTACATTTGACAGTGATTGCTTGGTTTGACATTCCTTATGCTCGATGTTGAGTATAGCAACCAATGCTCAGAGTAATAGGTGTTGGACATTCGATCAAATATTCACAATGGATATTCCTCCTTACGCTTGCATAAGTGCTGCTCAGACAATAAAGAATGCTTGCTCAGAAAAAGAAAAGTTATGCTTGGCCTTTAAGTCGCACGAGCCATTTTAGCAACTTGGAAAGGAATGTTTGTCTTTCATAATATTTAAGAGTCGAACATGAGAAGCACCAGGCTGGATCTATTATTACTTTTAATGCTTTAATAAATTGACCTATCCACTTGTAACTCGACATAAATGCTTTTGGACAGAATAGAAACATGAATTGACCGAGTAACTTGGTTAGGAGAAACAAATCAATATTGGTCGGATGAAAAGCTCAGATGAAATGAAACATAAATGCTATCATTTCCTATTGTTTGGCCATCATATGGGGAGTTGATAAAGCCATAGAGAATTGCTCAGTAATTAATTTATTTAGTAAAGAAGTTGCTCTATCACGCCTTGGGTTTCAAGACTCTGAGGAGCGAGTGAATGAAACACACACAATATGCATTAAAATGTCCATAACCTTGATCAGAGCATTCAACCACCCTGGAGCATACATCCACAATAAGGCAATAAGCTAAATAGCTAAGCCTCAGTCAAACCAAGCATCATTGCTCTAACTACATCCCAAATAAATAAAGAAATCTAGGCCTTATGCCCTTTACAATCCAATCTAAAAACATCCAAACTTAATAAATATTGTAGTCCCGAATAATTAAACTTAAACAGAAATATAACATATTTGCTACTGCAATCCATCACTTAATCCAACAATAGCCAACTTAATCTTAGTCTCGGGAGCTAGAACACAATCTGTAGGGATGTGACACTAATCTACTTACACCCACGATGCATAATAAGACATATGATATGCAATAAAATAACATGATTAATAATCCATACCAGTTTAATCGACAATCACAATTCAACTTAATTTATATCATCATTTAAAATCAATGCACAACATCAGTATGAATCTCAATAGTAATTCCTATTATTAGTCTTATTAATCTTATCATCATCAAATCACTCGAAGATGACTCGAGATGCTTATCCTCATCTTACTATGGATCGATAATGGAAGACCAACACTTGAATTTTAAATTTGAGGATACTTTAAAATTTATTATTCATGTCTTGCTTTCTTTTATTTTCAAAAAATAAAATTTAATTTTGAAAAAGACTTTCTTTTACAAAATTTCAAAGCAAGTTATGAATGATTTTTCTTTTTTAAGTTCATGGATTTTAAAAAAGTGTTTTTCTAGCATGCATGCACAACATGTATATTATCAAATATAATAACATCGCACGCAGTATAAATATGCATAAATGTAAACAACATATCTCTTTTGGTTTCTGGTCTACAATAGAAAATCTATGCAAAATCTATAACATAAGGTTGAACTCGGCCTCCTTGGTCTCCTTCTTCCTCTTCGTTTCTTCAACATTCAAAAATTACATAATGCCTATGCCCACGAATGGGCGTACATAATTTCTAAATAGTTGGAAGAGAAAAATAAAAAAAAAATGAAGTAAGAAATAGGAAAACCAATAAACTCACCATTTCACGGGAAAACTAGAATTACTGCCCTGTACATGCTTTTCACATAAATTTATACAATCTTTTCCTATTGACCAACCAAAAGAGAGATCCCCATGGCACATTTATAACAAGCATATATAACCATTCATAACCAAACAATTTTAAACGACAATAAAATAGTAACATATGAATTATTATGTAAAGTTTAGAATTAATAACAATTATTAATTGATAACTTTATATTAATTGATTGCAAATCTTTAATCATACATTAAAGAATGTCCGGAACTAGAGAAAAAAAATTAGGAAAGAACTTGGCTTCGTTTTGAACCAAAAACCTTATTTTCAAAACTTTTAAACAACCTATAATTTTAAAAATATTTAAAATATTCAAAAATTGAATTTTAATTTTTAAAACTATTTTTAAGTTTTTAGAAAGTTACAGAAAAAAATTGAGTTCAAAACAAATTTATTTTGATGCCAAAACGGCCAAATAACACAGTTTTTAGAAAAATCGACAGGCAAACAGAGCCTTAGTCTAATTCCAGCACTTGGAAGGCTTGCTGCCAGCTGTGTACATCAGTTATGGTGCACTGAGAAGCATGGAATCAAAACTCACAAAAGGTAACCTTTCCAAACCGTGATTCTTATGCGGGTAATGCTCCAGAATTCCAAACCTTTTGGGATTGTGCAAGACAGCACATCCTTTCTTTTGTAGGATTAGGATTCCAGCGAAACCTTCGTGGCTGCCTGAAATTTTTTTTTAGAAACAAGTTCAAAAATAATTAAAATAAGAAAAATAGAAAAACCCTTTTTTGTGTCCAACTCTTTAGCCAAATAAAAAAAATATTCAACAAAGCCGTTCTTAGTGAGGATTTCTTTTTCTTCTCATATTAACTAAAATCTAATTTTAATTAATATTTTAGACAACAATTAATCAATACAACTCGCATAAATAAATTAAAACTTAATTTAATTCAATAAACAAATAAGAAGTTATAAAGAATCATGCAAGACCGCTCTGATACCAATTGTTGGAATCAAGAACGCAGTGGAATAGGTTTTAAAAAAAATTTTGGATCGATCATGCATGAAAAATTATAAACTTCTTTAATCGTATTCAAAATACAAAAGCGAAATTAAATTAATAAACAAAACTAACCTTTTGTTATTTTTTGATTTGATCTTGGTTTCTTGAACTTTTCTTTCTCTGACGGTTAAAACGCTTAGGTTTTTCGCTCTTTCTCCTATTAGGATCCTCTCAGGATTTTCTAATGTCTAGGGTTGTGTGAGCAACCTAACAGGTTGATCCTTTATATAAGCAAGAGTAGAGGACTTTGGTGCAAATAAACTTAAGTTGGCTAATTAGGAAATTACCCATGATTATCTCATAATTATGAATACATCCCCTAATAATTATACCTTACTCCACTAAAAAGGTATAATTGAACTCCAACCCTAGTTTATTAAATAATTTCACAAAACACCTTATTCACTCTTTAGTTCCGCAATTGAGCCCTTGCACCAGATATTGAGACAATTAGAATTAAGAAGCTATCCAATTCTAATTGATACCTCCCTCCATATTCTAAGAACTATTATGCTAATCATTTTGTGTTGGTTACCATCTTAATAACATATTATTAAGACTATCGGATCTAGATTTAATGATTAGTTAATATTCTTAATATGGATAATATCCTATCTCAAATGAGATTGTAGATTCCTTCTTGATAGTGTATGTTCCCTAGTTTTATGTAATGATTTTTCAAAACACTGCGGTGTTGGCCTAATGATAATCAGCCTCACTCCTAATGAATTAAAGTCATCATTACATAAAATAGTGTCCATCACTATCTTAGGATTTAGAGCAATAGCTTAGAGTAAACATAAGAAATACATCAATGCAGATAACATAGCTTAGATGTGTTTCTTATTATTGTCCTGTTCAGTGTCTTTCACATCGACACTTTAGATTCAAAGTCCACTACTCTAATGATTGAGATAAATCATTCTATCATATTGAAATCTAAAATGTTACAATCTTTCAGTTGAAATGTCCCCATCTCAATACTGACTGTGAACAAATCTAGATTGATTAATACTTAGATTCATATCTCCTGTGTATGAAACACTTTCATGCACATGAATCAAGTTCATTAATCAATCAAGGATTACATTTATCGCATGAAATATATGCATCCATAAATAATAAAGAAACTTTAGATAAACTAAATCATAATTCTTTGCTAAAATAAAATTAGTTCATCATTTAATATATGACTTTAGGGCAGACATCCCAACACTCCATCCCCATATTCACAATCTCAATCTCATTTCATCATCTCATTTCATAAGTATTATCATAATTATTTTCATTATCATTAATGTCATCTTTAGAACTATTTATCATAAACAACATTTCATCATAGGTAATCCATCACACACAATATCATCTCATCATAACAATTTATCATAACCATTATCATCATCATTAATGTCATCTTTAGAATCATTAATCATAAACAATCCGTCACAAACAATATCATCTCATTATAACAATTTACCATAACCAAAATTATCTCATCAACTTATAACAAGTTAATATTTTATCATAATCCACTAGGAATATTATTTCATAATAATCCATATCGCAACAAATCATTATTATCTACAATTATCACATCAGTATTTTTCATTTAATATGAAAGGCGTTTTCCATTTTAAAGAAAATCATCTGAATATTTTAAAATCACACATTTATCATTTATTTAAGAAAATACTCATCTTTATTATATCTTTTTGTATTTAAGAAAATTTTGACCAAGAGATATTACTAAAACAAAAATATTAGAATTATCTCATGAGCCAAACTATAATTTCCCACAACTCTAGGGGTAAAATTGTAATTTCCCACAACTTTTGGGGTAAAATTGTAATTTTTTAAAAAATTGGGGCCACATCGTAATTACTCAAAATTTTGGGGTCATTATGTAATTATCTAAACTTTTGGAGTCATTATGAAATTATTTAAAACTTTGGGGCCATTATGAAACTATCTAAAACCATTGGGTCATTATGAAATTATATAAAACTATTGGGCCCACAAGGTAATTCCAGAAACTTCTGTGGGATATGCTTTGGCATATTCTCTCACATATAACTTAACTTTCCAGTAAGCTTTGTTTTTGCCTGGGTGTTTTGGTGTTCTTACTTAGACTGAACTCACACAATGTAGTCTAAATTTAATTACATTTATGCAAAATAAAGATATAAAAATTTATCAAAATATTTTTACATCTCGAATATGTAAATAAAATGTATTAAATCCCTACCTCAAATATGAAGAAAAAGTGAAGAAACCCCAAAATTTTAAAACTTCTTTCCTTCATATCTCCCACCTTGGGCTGAATCACCATGATCCGACACTGCTATGACAATCATGACGTTGAAAATACCAAAGCCTAGTTATCCCTGAAGTTAAGCCATCACTTTCTCTCTCATCTTTCTTTTTTCTCTTTTCCTTATCTCTTTTTTTTTTTTTCTATTTCCACCTCTCTCATTCTCTCAGTTTTTCTCTCACAGACTATCTCATATATATATATATATATATATTATACCTATAAGACTTGGTCACCAGTTAAAGCCAAAAAAAAAAAAAAAAAGAAAAGATAAAAAATTCCTAAGTTACCAAATCTTCCCTCGGCTTCTAGGTAACTTCTTTTGACCCTTCTCTCTCTTTCTCTCTCACTCTCTCTCTTTTAAATATTAACAATTAAAATAATATGTATATTAGAAATTAAAATGTTGAGGTTATAACATGCTCGTAATGAAGTTGTTTTGTAGTTGATTTGTTAACTAGATAGAATTCACATTCTGTAATACTCGGTACTTAATTTTGGCAATTTATGTGTTATTTTGGACTAATAAATTATTTAAAATGAGATTGAGTAATTTCTTTTATTTTTCTTTGAGCCGGGTGTGGCCTGAATAAATATTTGGTTGGATAACTGGGTCGGGCCTAGCCTTTCTTTTCTTTTTTTTTTTTTCTTTTTTTCTTTTCCTTCTCTTTTTTCTTTCTTCTTTTCTTTCTCTTTTTTTGGGCACTGCGTCTTCCAGAACGGGGAAGGGGGAGAAAAGGGAAGAGAGAGAAAGAAGAGAGAGAGGAGAGAGAGAGCAGAGAAAGAAAGTTTGATCCAAGAAGGAAGATAGGCAGACCCGAGTAGTTTTCAATGCTGTGAACACTGTGGTGGTGTCTGTTTCGCATGATTTCACTTGAGGTTGGAGAAATCGACGCCAAAAATTTGGATGCCAAAACTAAAATTTCTTTATTTCTTCTTTTCTCTTCAGATCTGAGGTAGGCGAGACTTATATTTGTATTCCAGACGTTGTAAGGGTGATTTTGGTATAGTTATATACTTGATTTGGTGAAATATCATGAGATCTATGCCTACATATATATATACGAGCGTGTATATATATATGCATATATGTGTTGAATTCTTATATACTTTTGAGCTATGATAATTACACAAACGATATGTAGAGATTTTAGGATAAATTTTTATATGTTTATTTTATATAAAAGTGATTAAATTTAGACTGATAGTATGAAATCAGTCCGAATTGGAAACCCAGGCGTTGTTGGGGTTCACTGGAAGGAAAAAAAAGAAAATACTTTAGTATATTACCATTCAGCCCCAAAAGTTTTAAATAATTATAGAGTGACCCCAAAGGTTTTAAATAATTACAAAGTGGCCTCCAAAGTTTTGAAAAATTACGATCTTACCCCTGAAGAATTGTGAGAAATAATGATGTTGCCCCTAGACTTATGGTAATTATAGTTGATGTTACAAAATTTGAAAGATATTAGAAAAAAAAATGTAAATTTTGAGATTTTAAGGCATGCTTTGTTTTATCTTGATAATTGTAGAACATAATTACTATACATGATTAAATTATATGAGATATAATTGATGACTAAATTATATGCAACATAATTGATGATTGAATGTAGGATGCTTTGTTGTGAATTATTGAAGAGAATTATTATGCATGATTGAGTATATGATGTGCATGGGGCTGGGGTTACATCATCCAGTTCTATATTGTGATAATTGATTGACCAAGAGTGCCATTTTGGTATTATTGATGTGCTGAGGCATAGGTTATATATATGGATAGGATCATTGATTTGAGAAAAATGATAAAATAAGATTTTGAAAATACCAGTTAATCCCTAGTTGATACATATGAATAAAGCTTAGTCATTTGGAGTTGGGACGTTAATATTAAGATAAGATATTGTGAGATTTTCTCCAAACTGCAAGGACCCTGCTTGAGCTAAGCAAATACATGACTAAGGGTGTAACTCGGTTCTTTAGCAGAAGGGCCAAGAGGTGTAAGTTGGTGCCCCCTGAGTCTTACACCGGTGGGGGTATAACTCAGTGCCCCACTTAGTTTATATATATATATATATTGAAATATACGTTTGCTATATGCGTAAATGTTAAGGTTGGTGACCTCGCGTGCTTTACTAAGCGTCACCCATCCTAGGATAAGATTGGAGGTAGATGGAGATTATAGAATACGTATTGACATTGCATTTCATCACATTTCATTGCATGAGATTACATTTGTATTCCTTTATATTGAAATTTAATATAATGTGACTGTGACATTGATTGATGAGATGTATGGTTTATCTGGTTCATCATGACTTTAGTTATAAAATAAGAGATATAAATTTAGGAACTATGGTGATTTGATTCCCAAGATGAGATATGTCGGCAGCTTAGGCTAGAGTAGCTTGAGTCCAGTCTTAATTATGGATGACAATATTTGTGTTTAGTTTTCTTAACTGAGAGTTGAATTATGTTATTAACAAATGGACGGTGACGAAATCAAAAATTATTTTATATGGGAATGAGTAATGATTCTAGGTATTCTGATTACTTTAATTCAATGTGAATTGAATTTAAATTAGATTTTGTTATTTATTTTGGTTTTCACATTCTCATGCCGTCCATCTTAGATAATTACGTTAGGGGCGTGACATATTCTACACGCATTTTCTAGTGGGTTGATTGTTCAGCGAAGTTGCTCTTTGCTGGTTTAAGTGCTATCGTGACGTTCATAACTTCGCTTCAGCTCAGCATCACAAAACCTTACGATGACAATTTGTTGGTAATAGTTGCATGTGCAGTTCAAGCATAGGTTCCATGTGCAGTTTAGGCATAATTAGGATGGAACTTTGGGTAGATGATGATTGGGTAGCACTGAATTCAGTCGAATAGAAAGCTACTCGGACAAAAGTGCTGCTTGGTATGTGAAGAGCTTGTGATATGTGCTATAGCGGCTAAATAAATTAACGCCAGTCGATTGGGTTGTGGACGAAACTAACAGAAAGTTGATAGCCGAATGATTCAAATAACGCTTAATAGCTGCATGTTAGCTTAATAGCATCTAATCATAATAAATTGACTAAATAAATTCATGGATTTTATGGATGAAGTGAAATATATATAAGTTATTGGGCAATCCAGGTGCTCAGGTAAGTGTCTAAATTAAAACTAACTATTGTGAACCTAAATAAAGACTTATACCTAGTAATATTAAGAAAATTAAATGTACAGTTTAATGCACGGGAACATGTATTAACCATGCAAACCACCTACTCTAGTAAGTTATGTGCCTCGCTCGCGGTGCTCAGGAATAAAGCTGGTTGGGTAACTTGTTTTGTGCTTTGTTTGGAATTATAAGAGTGTTGTTAGGCTATCAGGGTCGTGTTCGGAACTAAATACCGATCACAGTCATATATTATGTAGCTCGTTCAGAAGTATAAAGTTCCTCCATGCTTGTTCAGCATATGCTTAGAATTGGATTAGGGATGAATCATGCTTAACAATGCTTGGTTCTGATGGCTATTTTAACAAAAGGCAAATAAAATGTCTAAAAACGTAATTAGCTAAGGATTTTACCTAGTCAGGCCACTGGTATTTAACACTTTTGTCAAGCAAACCTCATTCGGTTCTTTTACATAGCGAGTTGGTCTGGCCGGTTGTTCGGAATAGTAATTCGGCAAAGTTGTATGCGGTCGCTGGAGCAATTAAATGCTTGAAGTAGATTAAGCATATATATATATATATATATACACTTCTAGAATGAGAAAACCAACGACAACTAAGTGGAGCTTCATGTTCATGAAGGCCAAAATCACTATAAATGTACTGATTGGGGAGCAAGAAAGTTGCTCGGACAGAGTAAGTAGAGCTTGGTTCCATATAAGTGCTGCTCAAACAAATACAAGTGCTTTGTTGCCTGACTTCTGTTCTATTATATGTGTTGCGATGGCATTAGGCGAGAGCCCGACTCCTTGGCATGATTTAAGCTACTTAGGCTAGTAACTATTCTTGGCACTGATGTTCAGTAATGACATGTTCTAGTTGAAAATTTATAGTAACTGGACTTTGAAATTTGTGATTGTGCTCCATCCTTGTTTGGCGTACAGCTTGTTTAGATAAAACCAAGTAGTCTACTCACCAAGGAACTGTTCTGTAGGAATATATTATTGATGCTTGAAAGAAAATAGATATTATGGTAAAGAAATATGATATAATGTTTGGTAATGATCCTTATTTTCAGGTTTGAAAATGTAATTAAACACATGTTGCACATAACAAACTGATGGCTTTCATTATATTCTCAGGCTTGGTGTAAGTATCAACTTGAATAGAAATGCCTTGACACGTGAAATTACAATCATACACATAGCTATGTGTGAAACTAATGCTCAGCCTAGCTATGTTAAGCCATAATTAGTTTATGCACCTGTTACATATATTAATGCCTGGCGCCAATACCTATTGCAAACACATAACCAATTTGAGTCATGTATGAAATTAAATATTATTCACATGAATACTTGACCATGTGACATCACCTCCGCTGAGAATTGAAACAAAACCAATGTTCGGACATAACGATATTCTTTTATTGTAGCCCTTTCTTTGTCTGATTGTGGCCAAAGCAAGGCAAGCAAACAAGGCCGAACATGTTAATTTGACAAAAATAACATTTGATAACAATTTAATAAAATAAAGGTTTGATAGATAAACTCGACGGACAGCGTTCGGAACGATCTTTGGTTGATCAGTACTCCTATTCTCTTTATTTGAAGCAAAAGATCCTTGCCACGCAATACCAACTTTAGGAAAAATATAGCTGAACAGAGTATATTTACACACAGCTTCCATTGATTTGGCTACGGCTACCCTCCAATCCATTCCTAACGCAACATGGATATAATCTTGTTTATGGAGTAGGAAGGTCTAAGTCCGACCTTCTCTTCACACCACATTTTCTGTCACCATTAGATATTTGGTGCGAGATTTTTCGATTCCCACAGATGGCACTAATTGGGGAGGGAAAAAATCATAAACCATCTTTGCTGTAAGCCTTCCTCTCTTTATTTTCTCCATTGAACCTATAAACAATACCACGGAAGAACGGTATTAGAAGTTCAATCGGTGGTAGCCAATCGGAAGCCCTTCGACGCTCAACTTAGTGTCAAGTTCCAATAGAAGAAGAAAAAAATCATAAGGCTCAAGAGCAAGAAAGAGAGAGAGAGAGATTTATATATATAGAAAGAGACATAGAGAGAGATATATCTATATACAGAAAAGAGCTAGATATATATATATATATAGAGAGAGAGAGAGAGAAAGAGAGATAGAGAGAGAGAGAGATCAATAGAGGAGATATCCAGAGAGAGAGATATATAAGGAGTCGGAGAGAGCCTCCTAGCCCCTCACCCAGATATATATGTATATATCTCCCTACTCCAAAATGTACCTCCTCTTTTTTTGGCATAGTCGACCTTTCTATCAAGTAATAGGAGGGTGGTTAGGTGGAAAAGTGGTCAGATGGATGTTTTTTTCTCCCTAATCTTTGTGAATCAAGAGTTAATGGGATGTCACGTGTTGGAGTGGTCTCCATATATATTTCTTAACCCTCCATTAAGTATCATAAAATTATTGGTGGTCAAAATTTTGATTTAATTTGAATTGTTTCTATAGAAACTCTAAATTTGCTAATTTTGTAAGTTAATTTAAATTATTTCCCATCAGGTTTTTACATGTCCACTACATGTAGAACCATCCACCAGAAAATTAAACCAAACTTATTTTGAACATTTCCTTGCAAAACTCAAATAATGATATAGAAGAGGGGCTATCGTGCACATGAAAAAAAAAAAAAAAAGGAAAAAAGCGCGTCGTGCGCACGAGACTACAAAAGAAGTTGTTGTGCGAACATCAATGGTAATATGTGAAATTTCAATATCGTTTTTCGTCAAAACGCCTAACCACGATTCCGGAACGCACTCCAACCCGAATAAAATAAACAAATAGACTCCCAAAATGAATGTTCATGGTGTAATAGGTAATAAAATAAGAATCTGGGCCATCATAGTTCTAACACACCTATAATGCAGACAAACCCAATACAATTACTTTATATACATACTATATAAAGTCTAGAAGGAAATGTACACATATTAAACTTGTACATAGCTACAAATATAGCAACCCAACACAGTTTTTCTCCTACACTTTCTTACCTCGACTCCACCCATCTTGCATTATATGGAACATGTAAGGCTCTAAATGCCTATGTTTAATTCTTGAAAGTGATGAACAATACAAAGCACAAAAGCGTGGGATTTCTATGATAAAACCGGACCTTTAGGGGGGAAATCAATATAAAGAACAGTGTAAACCAAATGTAAATATGCAATATTGAATGATCGTGATAATAAACATAAACTCTCTTAAATTTTCATAAAGTATATAAATAATAATGGAATAGAGTAAAATATGATATGAGCAACGCATTTACCATGTTTAATCCCATACCAAACGCTACCCTTTTAACATTTACCCCATTTTAAAATGTGTCATCTCTTAGTAAAAACTCTGCCCGAGTCAATAGTGAAATATTACAGAAGATGCTAATGCTTTGAGAAGAAAAGTCTTACAATTTACGATGGTGAAGATTTTATCTTAACCGTGATTCTTCTGATGTGGGAATTTTTATTTTTTTTAAACAATAAATAGAATGGGGATTCCACGGTGTATGCTTTTTTTTGTTTTTGTTTTTCTAACTGATTATATAATTTCAGGAGATAAAATGAAGAAAATTGAGTAAATGATAAGGCATGATTGTGAAAAGAAAAGTTAAAATGATGAATTTTTTGGTAGATTAAAACTAACGTCGGTAAAAATACTAATGAAGTAAATGGTTCGATTTGAGGTGATTGAACAGAGAATGTAGTTCCAAACCAAACGAAATGAAAAAAAAAAAAAAAAAAATTCATCTAGTTTACCCCATTTAGCCAAAAAAAAAAGCTAAATTAAGTTTAATTGAGATAAGAGATAACTACATAACAATCAAAGTGGAAAATCATATATTTCTCACAAATTTTGGGTTTAAAGTAATTATGGTGATAATTTTTTTTTTTTTGGCCCACATTTAAGGTTGTAAATGAGGCTAGTCGAGTTGAATCCGACATTATTTAAGTTTGACTTATTTACTAAATAAATTTTATTTATTTATTTATTTGTTCAAACTCTACCTCTTTCTGGTTGAATGTGCCCTAGTAGTTCATGAGCAACTTCTCATTAGGAGCCTTTTATATTATAACCTTTTATATTATAAGAAAACTATTTCATTGCAATCTAAGTATTTTGAAGCTTACAAGAATTAATATTAATTTATATGTTATATATATAGATATTTTAAATGTAATTACATATGTGTAATTATTAATTTAAAATTTATATAGATATAACATATAAATTTAAAATATCATTGTGAGAGACGACGATTCAGAGATTAATTATTAATATAGAAATAATGTAACTAAAAATTCAATTTGTTATATATAATACAATTTTATAATAAAAACACACAATTTAATGATATAAATACCAAAGTATTTAATTAATATATTTTAGATGTATATTATTTAATTATATATTAGTATTAAAAGAGTTTGACCTCTTAACAAGCCGAGCTAATTAATGCTGAGACTCGGCTTGTTTACTAGATAAGCCTAATATATATATTATTTTCTATTCAAGGCTTGAATCGTTATTAAATAAGTGAGTTGAGTTGAATCCTTAACGAGTCAATCACGAACCTATTAATTAACGATTTTAGTTAATGTACAATCCCATTCACGTTATTTTCTCCCGATGAAAATATATATATATATATATATATATATATTTCCTTATCAATCGGTGGGAGGCAATTTCATTACAATCAAAGCTAAATTATACAAGACAATCATACATTTAAATTAGTTAGGGAATTCGAAAGAAAAATTTCAATTATTTAATAAACCAATTAATTTGATTAAATTTTTTTAAGATCAATTATAGGTGTCACTAATGATGACAAAGTCAACTCATACTCATCAATTTGTCCAATTAAGTCGATAATAAATAGATTTGAGTCATGTTATTTTACTAATTAAGTTATTATTGAGTAATTTCTAAAATATTCATTTATAACATTTATAAATAAGTGTAATTGAGCCGTTAAACAGAACCTATTAAAACAGCCGATTATACTAAGAAGAGGATTGCTTGGTCCACCTCACCAGCTTTCGCAAACCCAACAGTTATATCATTCAATAACAGCATATCGACCTTAATGTTTTCCGCTTCGATCTCTCATAAAGTTTCTCCAACAATCTTGAGTCAATTTTGTTACTACGGGTGAATGGGTTGGAACGACCATTGTTGTGACGGCAAAAAGTGGCTGCCAAAAGTTTTGGTGGTTGTTGTGGCGGCGAATATGCTTCTTCTACCCTCCGCCATTATCGACTCGCTTCCCATCAGTTAATTTGAATTTTCTAATCTACTAAGGCAGCAGCATGAAATTTGACATGTCGGTTGTTTGATACTTAGAGGCCGATTGGAGTGTTTAAAAAAAAATTAAAAATTAAAAAAAGTGAATTTTTTTGAAATTTGGAGTGTAAAAAGTTGTTTTGAAATAATGGTTGGATGTTTGTATTTGATTTGTGATAAAGTTGTTAAAATTAGGGTAAAGTACAAAAATCATCCCTATACTTTACCCTCTATCTTACTTTGGTTCCAATTTTAATTGTAACAGTCAAATCCCTATACTTTCGATCAAGTAACAATCAGATCTCTCTGTCTATTATTCGTTACAAACCATCATTAAGATGAGGGTCGATCTCACTTTGGTCTCAATGATTTCAATTACAACAGTCAAATTGTTACACTTTCAGTAACGCAAGAATGAGATCCATCCGTTTGTTGCCCGTTACAAACCATCGTTGTAATGATTTAGGAATTTTTATTTCTTGTTTGGAATTTTTTTAATAATTTTCTAATAAAAAATTCAGTAATTTATTTATTTATTTTTGTGAGACATTAATTAAATATTTGTGGTTTACTCATTTTGACAAATGTTCTAATATATATATATATAATTTAAATGGTATGTATATTTGATGGCGTGGGTGGAATAGGAGTCTTATGCAAGACTTGGAATTCAATTGGAATTCCAACTTCCTGGGCAGTTAGGATGCACGGTAAAAAAAAAAAAAAATATTGTAGCAGCTAGCTAGTGTATTCTAAACCTAATAGGATTCAAAGTCCAAGGCTATGTCCCACCTATATAAATGGGTTGCTCGGGGTGTGACCGAGAGGAAAAAAAAAACCTTAGAGAGAGAGAGAAAGGGAGAAGAAGAAGAGAGATGAAGAAACGGCGGCTTAGTTCTCTTTTATTGCCGAACTGCTTTTGTTCCAATTGCAGAATTAAATAATGTAAGGGGCGGACCTTTAATCTCTTTATTTATATATATGTGTATATATATAAAATTTAACGAATGAAATACTCCTCAGATGAAATTACACTTACTATTAAATTATATATATATATATATATATAAGTGAACGTTTATTGATTAAGGATTTCCATATTGATTAAGAGTTTTCAGATCAGATTATTTTTTTGTGAATTCGTTCCTATTAAATAATATGTGCATATATATATATATATGTATAGGCATATATTTTATATGTATGAATTGATTAATTGTTCCGACTCGTCCATCAATGTGGTTAAGAATATAAAATATATATATATAGCTTTTGTCGTAAATTAATTGTTTAGATAAACGGTTTGGCCATGATTTGATTGGAGTTGATCTATAATTTTTTTTATTTAATCCCCTATTAAATTCTTGGACATGTAATTGATTCTTTTTATATACACACGTACACATATCTATACATATATGCTAACGTGTGATGTTTGGTGCCCAGCAAGGATTTAACTTTTGTCCTTATGTGTCTCTTGTCTTTTTCTGAATTTTTGTCTTTTCATGTTCATTTGTTTTAAAAAGCACTTGCATCAGAAGTACACTTGGTAACTTTCTATACTGTGATTATTTCAGAAATTATGATTATTGTTTTTATGTTGAAAAAAAAAAAAAAAAAAGTGGGTTCATTCCCAGATTGCACGGCTAGAGGGCAAAATTTTAATACATATATGTAGTGGGCGGTACAAGTATTGCAATATTAAATTTTTGATTGTAGTGGTATTGATTTATAAAGTAAAGATGTGATTGGCAGTGTGCTCGCATGAGTAAATATATTATTTATAATTTTTTTAAATCTTAGGAATTAAGAAAAAAATTATTTAATGTGGAGAAAAAAATTTAAAATTTTGTGTTATTTAGATTGAGGGGTACTGAAAATATCGGGTATACGTACCTAAGGGTTGAGAGTCCTGAAACCCGCGCGGGGGTGGTAGTCGAGTTCAGTATGCTAGTAACCTACGAACAATGCAGATGCCTAAGGATGGCATATTATATTCCTAAGGCTTTAGCTTAGGAAGTAAACACCGAATGATGGTGTATAGTGGTTGGGTTCTGTTTCTACGGGACAACCAAGAAGACATCAAGGAATGATGTATATTGGTTGGGTTTTGTTTCTACGAGATAATTAAGTAGCAGTACCTTGAAATCAAATTAATTTTCTTTGATGTGATAGTTGGTGCTAAAACACCATTAAAGGTGACGAAAATGGATAAATAAATAAATTGAAGTTCTTGTTTAAAATTGCTACTTGTGCATAATTGTTTCACTTAATAGCATGCTAGAGCATATTGCATTTATATTATTATTATTATTAGAGTTCCGAGCATATGTGGTATTAGTGCTAAACCCCTTACAGCTTACGATGCAGGTAATGAATTTGAGTCACGCGCAGGACCTACTCACCTTGAAAATTAGGAATTTATTTATTTATTTTTATTTGATTACATTAGAATTTCCTTTAGAGAATTGTTTTTAGTGAATTGTAATAAGCCTCTGTTTGTGAGGTTATTATTAATTACTTTATCTAGCTTTGGGAGAATATTTGGGCTTTGTTTTTTTGGAGCCTATTGCCTGGTTGACTTTAACTAATGTATTTATTTAAATTTAAAGTTTAGTTTTATTTATTTATTTTTTTATATTCCTTACTCTATAGTGTGTGTGTAAGGCTCTGATGTGGGATAGGTAAATATATTAAATGTTGTGATGTGTGTTCTTTGTTCACATATTCGGGTTGTGAAACCCGAGGCGTGATAACTTGGTATTAGAGCCGAGGTTTAGAATACTTAGGGACCGTGGATCTTTTATTTTTCTAAGTACTATGTGTTTACATAACAGTTTATTTAATTATGATATGTGAAATTGATATTTTGTTGGACTTAGATTGTTCAGAAGGCATTAACCTTAGTAGATTTTTTGTGAATTTTTAGAGAATGCCGCCACGTGTAGCTCCAGGTGTTAGAGGTAGAGGTAGAGGTAGAGGCAATGTCAGAGGCAGGGGTCAAAGTTGTGGTCGTGGTAGGGGCTGAGGAATTCAAGCTGGGCAGGACCATGAGGCTCCAGCTGATGATGTTCCTGTTGTTGCGGGAGTGTCACAGGAGCAGAGGTCATATGCTAGGGTTGGAGTAGAGGTTCCATTAGGGGTGCCTCACGTGGCTGAGGTGCAATCCGAAACACCAAGTGTGCCGCAGCCAAGAATGGTGGACCCACAGATGTGGATGCAACAAATGGCTGCAATGTTTGCTGGAGGAATGCAAGCGAGTTAGCTTACAGCTCCGTATGAGAAATTTGGGAGAATTAAGCCCCCCACATACTCTGGTGCAACAGATACTGAAGAGGTTGAGTAATTCTTACACGAGAATGAGAAGATATTTGTGGTAATGCAGTTAAATGAGGATAAGACCCGAGTTCTACTTGTTGCTTTTCAGTTGGAGGGAGCTGCAGCAGATTGTTGGAGTGCTGTGAAGGAGTCTCGTGGGGCATCTGCACTTTCTTAGGATGATTTAAGGAGTGTTTCAGAGACTACTTCTTCCCACAGTCTCTGAGAGATGCTAAACTTGACGAGTTTCTGAATTTGACTCAACGGCCAATGACTGTGCTGGGGTATGGGCGTAAATTTACCTCGTTGGCCAAATATGCTAAGGAGTTGGTGTCCACTGAACGCACCAAGTGTAGACGGTTTGAGAAGGGATTAAGGCTTGCTGTAAGAGATCGGATAGTGCCTTTGGGGCTTAATGAATATGAGACCTTGGTTGATCGAGCAATGGCCGTGGAGAAGAATTTGGTGGATACCAGGGCACAAAATGAAGCTAGGCTAGGAAAGACTCAGCACCAGGAGAACAGACCCACTAAAAGACAATGAGAAAATTTGCATGGGGCGCAAACTCAGTAGTTTCAGCAGGGGAGTAGAGCTCCAAGTCAGTCAATAGCAAGCGGGGCTCCTGCACAGAGTTCCATTATCTGTCATAACTGTAGACAACCTGGGCATCGTCAGTTTAATTGTCCTTATAAGGGTGTCTCAGGCGGATCTGAAAATAGGGCCGAGGTAAAGACTTGTTACACGTGTGGCCTACCGAGTCATGTGCAGAGGCGTTGTTCGCAGAGGTAAGGTAATGGAAATGTTATGGGATCTCCATAGCTAGCTCAGTCAGTACAGAGTAGTAGGCCAGCAGGGACACAATCAATACAGACTCGTTTTTAGAGAGGTACTCAAAGTGGGGCATCGCAGTATCAGATGGGTGTTCCAAGCAGTGTTCAGTAGCATCAAGGAGTTCAAGGTGGATCCCAGCAGGGACAAAAGGGATGTTGACCACCAACAGCTCCAGTTCAGGGACGAGTTTTTACTGTGGCCCAGAATGATGGACGTGCAGAGCCTATAGTGACGAGAGGTACCTTTCTCATTTATGCTACTAAATCTATAGTTCTTGTAGACACAGGAGCATCTCATTCATTTATTGTTGCATCATTTATGTCTACATTGAATTTATCTATGGACGAGTTAGTTCCACCATTGCATGTTGAAACACCGATAGCAGGTTATTCCATGTTGAATCAAGTATGTAAGAATTGTGAGATCACTATCAGGGATAAGACTTTAGGACGGGAGTACTTGTCAATTTTTGACTTGATTGTGATAAACATGGAAAGTTTTGATGTGATTCTTGGCATGAACTGGCTGTTAGTCTTTCGGGTGATGATAGATTATGCTAAGAGTCGGGTGACCTTATTTACTACGGAGGGAGATCGAATACGATTTTCTAGTGATCATTGTAGCCCTCATTTCTTGCCTTCCCTCGATGGGCAGGGACGAGTAGACTTGTGCAGTTTGTTTGCTTGTATAGCTTTGAAGGATAAGGATGGTGACAAGATTGAGTTAGTCATTTGTGAATTTTTAGAAGTGTTTTTAGAAGTATCTGGATTACCGCCTAAGCAAGAAGTTAAATTTGGGATTGATCTGATTCCTAGCACACAACCAATTTCTATTGCCCCATATAGATTGGCACCTGCAGAGTTGGTGGAGTTAAAATCCCAGATAGAGGAATTAAGCTCTAAGGGATTTATCCGCCCTAGCACTTTACCTTGGGGTGCACCAGCACTATTTGCAGCTAAAAAGGATGAAACTCTCAGGATGTGTATAAATTATCAAAGGTTGAACCAGGTCACGATTAAGAATTAGTATCCTTTACCGAGGATTGACGATTTGTTCGACCAACTGAAAGGTTCGGTCATTTTCTCGAAGATTGATTTGAGATCCGGTTACCACCAGTTGAGAGTGAGGCCGAAGGACATTCCTAAGACGGAATTTAGGACTTGGTATGGGCACTACGAGTTCTTGGTGATGCCATTTGGACTGACCAATGCTCCTGCTATGTTCATGGACTTGATGAACCAGGTGTTCAGTAGATATTTAGACAAGTTTGTTGTCGTATTTATTGATGACATTCTAGTTTATTCTCGGTTAGAGGAGGGACATGAGGAGCATCTGAGAATTGTACTTCAGACCTTAAGAGACCACCAGCTCTATGCTAAATTGAGCAAGTGTGAGTTCTGGCTTAAAGAGGTGAAATTTCTTGGGCATGTTGTTTCTGAGGAAGGAATTGCAGTTGATCCGTCTAAGGTTAAGGCAGTTATGGATTGGCAAAGACCGAAGACAGTTTTTGAGATTCGGAGTTTTCTGGGTTTGGTAGGATATTACCGAAGATTTGTCCGTGACTTTTCGAGGTTAGCCGAGCCGATGACTAGGCTGACTCGAAAAGGGGTCAAGTTTGCTTTGGATGAGAAGTGTGAGCAGTCTTTTCAGGAGTTAAAAAAGAGGCTAACTACTGCACCAGTGCTTGTAATTCCAGAGAGAGGATTTGGTTATTCAATTTACTATGACGCATCTAGGGACGATTTAGGCTGTGTGTTGATGCAGGGTGATAGAGTAGTAGCTTATGGGTCTAGGCAGTTGAAAAGTAACGAGCATAACTACCCAGTGCACGATTTGGAGTTGGCAGCAGTTATCTTTGCTCTGAAAAGCTGGAGACACTATTTGTATGGTGAGAAATTTGAGGTATTTTCTGACCACAAGAGTTTGAAATATCTTTTCACTCAGAAGGATCTGAATCTGAGGCAGAGAAGATGGATGAAGTACATGGAGGACTACGATTTTGAGCTCCAGTATCACCTTGGTAAGGCAAATGTGGTTGCTGACGTACTCAGCTGAAAGACTCGTGGTACTATAGCAAGTCTTTTCGTGCGAGAATGGGAAATTATAAGAAGCCTTAGTGAGTTTGATATGGAGTTTCAGGAAGATGAGGGTCATGCTATTTTGTGTGCCATGACTACTTAGCCAATTCTATTGAGTCGTGTGATAGAAGCTCAGGGGACCGATGTTGAATGTGAGGTGATTCGAGCTAAGCTGCCGAATTCTGATGAGATGCCAGGATGGGTGATTGGTGACGATAACAGTTGAGGTATTTGGGGAGACTTTTCGTGCCCATCTCTGCTCGAGATATAGTTTTAAAGGAGTTCCACCATTCTAAATTTGCAATACATCCTGGAGGTACTAAGATGTATCACAACCTGCGTCATCAGTTCTTTTGGGCAGGTATGAAGAATGATGTGGCAGAGTTTGTGAGTAGATGCCTTACTTGTTAGCAAATTAAGGCTGAGCATCAGAAACCAGCGGGTCTTTTGTAGCCTTTGCCAGTGTCAGAGTGGAAGTGGGAGAACATTACAATGGATTTTGTTTCTAGCTTGCCGAGGTCTCTAAGGGGTCACAACACAATTTGGGTGATAGTGGATAGGTTGACGAAGTCGGCTCACTTCTTGTTGATTCGACTAACTGACTTTATGGATGTCTTGGCTAAATTATATGTTAAGGAAATCGTGAAGCTTCACGGAGCCCCTATATCCATTGTCTCAGACAGGGATCCACGTTTTGCTTCTCGATTTTGGTAAAGTCTCCAGGTGGCCATGGGGATAGAATTGTTATTTACTACGGCCTTTCATTCTCAGACTGATGGACAGTCAGAACGTACAATTCAGATTTTGGAGAATATGCTTAGGGCATGTGTGCTTGATTTCTGTGGCAGCTGGGAGAACCATCTTCCTTTGATTGAATTTGTGTATAATAATAGCTACTAGTCGAGCATTGGGATGGCTCCTTTTGAAACTTTGTATAGTAGACCATGCAGATCTCCTATTTGTTGGGCTGAGGTTGGAGAAACTGTAATTGTTGGGCCTGAGTTTGTGCAAGCGACGACTAAGAAGGTCAAAGTGATTCGACAAAGACTTGAGACAGCATGGAGTCGCCAAAAGAATTATGCTGATAAAAGGCGAAGACCATTGGAGTTTGAGGTAGGAGACCATATGTTCCTAAAGGTTTCACCACGGAAGGGTCAGTTTCGTTTTGGGCGTAGAGGGAAGTTGTCCCCAAGATATATTGGGCCATTTGAAGTTTTGGCTAGGGTTGGAGAGGTGACTTATCATCTTGCTTTGCCACCACAGCTTTCAAGAGTACATGAGGTGTTTCATGTGTCTATGCTTAGGAAGTATAATCCGGATCCTTCACATGTATTAGATTGGAATGAGCTTACGGTTGGCTCAGATGTGACATATGAAGTGAAACCAGTGAAAATTTTGGACTCTAGGGAGCAAGTGCTTCGAGGGAGGACTATTCCCTTAGTTAGAGTGTTATGGAAGCACCATGGTATTGAGGAGTCGACTTGGGAGCGAGAAGCAGATATGCGGAGTAGATACCCAGAGTTGTTTCGTTAATTTTCTTTTATTTACCTCCTAAATTTCAAGGACGAAATTTTGTAAGGGGGTAGGATGTAATGACTCGGGAATTTTTATTTCTTGTTTGGAATTTTTTTTAATAATTTTCTAATAAAGAATTCAGTAATTAATTTATTTATTTTTGTGAGACATTAATTAAATATTTGTGGTTTGCTCATTTTGACAAATGTTCTAATATATATATATATATATAATTTAAATGGTATGTATATTTGATGGCGTGGGTGGAATAGGAGTCTTATGCAAGGCTTGGAATTCAATTGGAATTCTAACTTCCTGGGCAGTTAGGATGCACGATAAAAAAAAAAAAAAAATTGTAGCTGCTAGCTAGTGTATTCTAAACCTAATAGGATTCAAAGTCCAAGGCTATGTCCCACCTATATAAATGCGTTGCTCGGGGTGTGACCGAGAGGAAAAAAAAAACCCTAGAGAGAGAGAGAAAGGGAGAAGAAGAAACGGCGGATAAGTTTTCTTTCATTGCTGAACTGCTTTTGTTCTAGTTGCCAAATTATATAATGTAAGGGGCAGACCTTTAATCTTTTTGTTTATATATATGTGTATATATATAAAGTTTAACGAATGAAATACTCCTCGGATGAAATTGCACTTGCTATTGTATTATATATATATATATATATATATAAGTGAACGTTTATTGATTAAGGGTTTCTAGATCAGTTTGTTTTTTTGTGAATTCGTTCCTATTAAATAATATGTGCATATATATATATATATATATATATATATGTATAGGTATATGTTGGCCCAAGGTTTATAAAGTTAGTTTTATAATTGATTTTGATGATAACAAATATTGAATTAAATTTTCATAATTAATTTTCAAATAGACATTGTATGAAATGTGTCACGCCCCAGATTTTCATAACCGAATGCCCAGGGGTGACTTGGGATTTATTTGTTAGGTATAAAAATAAGATGATAATAACACGCTGTCACACCCCAAAATTTTCCTCCAAATTGGGGTTGACCTGCAGGAAAAATTTAAGATATTCAAAATCCCTTGTTTATCCCAAACAATATTTATAAGTCATTGGACTTAACCATTTGACGGGATTTCAACTACAGGGCACAAAATAAAGATAGAGAAAAATATTACAGAGCCATCTAAGTGTCCCAACCACGCGATTAACATTATATACCAAATAAAAGCAAATTAGGTCTATGCTTAATAATTACAATCATCCAACAATTGTTACAGACCAAAAATAAAGTCCTCCAGCTCTGCGCAGCAAAGAAGAAAAAAATAGATAACTCTTCTGATGGAATATTTAAGAGAAATTAATCTCTTTCCAGCTCATCTTCTGTATCCCTGTGCTTAATATCCTGAAAAAAATATTCCCATAAGGGGTGAGCTACTAAAGCCCAGTAATCAGAATCTCCTAGGTGCCTATATGCAGTGGTTTTAATACTACACTGTATCAAGTGAATGTGTTTAGGTGGCATACTATTTATGCAACAATTAATTCAATAGATCTCAACTGAATAATGTAAATTATACTTACAATGGTTTGATGAAACCGTCACCGTAACTACTATTTTACTTACATGTAAAAAAATAGTTAAATATTGATGTGTGTACCACAATGAAGTTTGTGTCGCAGTGGTAGGGATCTCAGATTTAGATCTTCAAGGTCTCGGGATCAAACCCCGTAGCGATATAGGTTTCATACATATTTATATATATATTTTTATAAAATATTAATTGAGAGGAATTAAATATAATTAAATAATTCCAATACATCATTCATACATAACAAGAGAGGTTGCTAGTCACAGTAAAATTTTGTAAAGGAGTTTAATCTAAATCCTCCTATGATAATTATACTCCTATCCTCCTCTACCCCCAGCCTTGGGAACCAGTGACTTTACGGGCTTAGCATCCAATGCATACCGACGGTCTCACCTACCAAAAACCTAGCCGTCGCGACCGGCTACCTGACTGGCCAGGTCAGAAGGGAGCATCTCCCAAATAAAATAAATGTTCCCATCTTCATCTAAAAGGCCATTTCTACCCACCCATCACCCCATTGCCAAAAATAACTTTAGCACCGAGTACCTTAATTTCTTCTCACCCTTTTACATTCCAAGGGTACTTTGTATGGAAATCAGACATTTTTAATAACAACCGGCAATGTTCCCGGGTAATGAATCAAAAGTGGGATTATTCAGTCACAAGCAGTATATTTTTTTAAGCACTTTATTTAAATCCATAATTTAATAGTAATTCTCAATAAATCAAAGATTTAACATAGTCATCAATATCATTATCACAAAGGTAGGTACTATATGTAAATTAACAAGTAGCAAGTAAAAAAAAAATTAGAATACAAATTAGTATTTTAGTTAATTGTTTTGACAAGTTTACCGTACCAAATTTGATAAGAATAAATTTATTTCTAATGGTACATTAATTAGGCCGAGGTTGGTAGCTTAGTGGGTGGGCGACCCTAATTGCGATTTAAAGTCGCAAGTTCGAACCTCATTGGCTGCAAATCTCAGTTTTTTGCTTCTTTTTCCTTTTATTTTATTATTTTATGGAATATAAAGAAAATAAACATGACAATAACTAACAGAAGGAAATTAGAAATTTAAATAAATCTTTAAACATAATATTCTAAACAAATCCAAACAAGCATCAATTAAAGCTAAGCAGAATAGCAGCTTGAAAGAAAATTCATATAAAATAGAGCAAGACTCCAATATCTATAAAATTTATATCTGTAGAAACTAGACTTCAAGACCTACAACTTTCATGTTTTACACTTTTTAAAATTCTAAGGTCTAAAGGTACAAAAACAGCTTTGAATTCAGTTTGTTTAGAAAACACAGTTTTGCACGTGCTCAGTATTTTGGGCATAACGTTTTACTCACAAATCGGATTGATGCAATTCTTTTTGGGTTGAAAAGAAAACTGAAAGGGCTACAACTCTTATGTTTTAGCCGAAGCCTAATTCCACAGTTTTAGGGGTCAGAAGCACATAAGAAATTACAAATAGAGAGCTGTCAGCATACTGAGTTACATCAGTCAAAATTTTAGTTTCCCTACCCCCAATATACGGGTATTTATTTTTATCACAATCAAGTTTCATACTTCAAACCAGAAAATGCATCAAATATATTTTAGGAGGTTCATCATCCTACCTCAATGAAGATATTAATGACCAAGTCTGAGAAGGAAAAATGAGTTAGCTTTGAACACCACCCAAATTGAAAAATTCCAAGCCTTTCTTCTTCCTCCAAGCAACACCAAATCTTCAGCCTCACTAATTAATAATTTGTTATTATTTCTCTCTTATTTTCTTCTCTTTGAAGACACACAATTTATAGGGAGTGTAGAGAAAGTGTCGGTAGAGAAAAACAAGCTCCACTACCTAGACTTGAAAACCACTAAAGTAGCATTATGCATTAGGTAGTATAATACAAATAATCTAGCTTAGCCTTTTTGACTATCTAGCCACATAATTTAAGATAGGTGTTGGAGGATGGGTGAAGATGGGTGGCATGATCCGGGAATCATGCTAACTTTTTGACAAATTAAACAATCATGCTAGCTTTTTGACAAATTAACAAAATGCTTTAAATCATGTTAGATTTCAAACAAAATACTTTAAATCTTGTTTGCTAAATAATTTGAAAAAGATACTTTAAGGTCATCAATGTAGGGTCTTCTCTTTGTCTAATTAGTCAAATAATTTTGAAAGATGGTGAGAGTGTATGGAAGATGGAAAATGAAGTTGTCGGGAAATAATTTAGAGCAACTATTCATGAGTCAACTCATTGAGTGATAAAGTGAGTTGAAATAAGTTGAGGTGAGTCAAAGAAAAGGGTTGACCCATGGGTTAATGGGCTTGGTTTGAACCAAATAGGTAATTGGGCTAGGAAGTGTTTGGATAAAAATTTTAGAAATTCTACATTAAACTCCCACATAGGGTGAAAGTCAATCCGAAAATCTTTCCAACTAATTCCAAAAATTTTCAAATCCTCAATTTTCTAGATTTTTACTATAACAAATATCACCACCACACTTAAGCAATTTAATAAAGAAAAAAAAATTCAGGTTATTACAAAATGTTACAATTCATTTGATAGATTCAAGATAATAGAGTTGGAAGAGATTGATATTATTTTTTTAGATATTTTCACATAATTTGGATGAAGGAATAAATGAATTTCAAAGTTTGGAGTAATAGAAATCAAAGTAAGATGAATATTTGAACTAGAGGTTAACTCGGATAAACAGAGAAATCAGACACGTGTTAGTATATAGATGATATCTTAAGATCCAACGGTTCAATTTTCTTTAAATTTTAATATAGTAAACCAGACTTCCATATCTACAACTTTACCGAAGGGAGATTTTTGTGGATCTGAAGTTAAGGTGTCAAAACATGAGTTGGAATATTAGTCATTACAGAAAATATTTTAATTCTGGATTCTGAAGCTAGTCTTAGTTTTTGAGACATAACTCATACTATACAGCTTTAAAAATTCTAATTTTTCGTGTGTGAAAAGAAGACTCAAAAAGCTACAACTTTTGTAGTTTAAGTTTCTTTTAATTCTAAAAGTATCATGGTAAAACAGAAGCTTAAACTGGAAACATAGATTCAGAATGTCAGAAAAGGCTATCAGAAGCTGGTCTCAGTTCAGAAGCCATATCTGACTATCTAACCATTGGATGAAGCTCAAAATTTGACATGTGATAGCTGACTTATATTCTACAAAGTCATTACTCTAAAGCAATGTCATATTTGTACTTTCTGAGGCTAAAAAACGGTCACAAATATATCTCAGAATATCTAAATCTGAAAGACAGCATTGGAAGCAAGGAAGTTCAATTTCTTTCAAGGGCAAAAGTGTCTTTTCACTTTGTAACGGCCATTTGGAGATTTTCATCTATAAATAGAGCCTCAAACTCAGATTCAAGGGGATGAACAAGGCAAGGAAGAAGTGCTTACAAAGAGATACAAGAAATTCCATATCTTTACAAACATAGAGTGATTTCTTCTCACATTTATGCTTCATCTTTCATATTCAACTTGTGAGAGTTCTTTTTGATTTGATTGAGTTATAAACTCATTATTGTTGTTGTAAGAAAGGGAAATTTAAAGCCCTTTTAATTTGTGAGAGTTGGGTGAGCTCTTGTTGGTTTTGGTTCAAGTGTTAGAACCAAAACAAAAGACTTTCTTTGAGAGATACTTGTGTGAGTGATTTGGGGATAAAATCACTTGGGAAAGGTTTCTAGCACCTTGGGAAGCTAGTGTGTAATAAGCTCTTCAAAGAATAGTGAAGAAATCTCAAGGAAGGCTTTGGGGAGTGGACGTAGGCAACATTGAAGCCGAACCACTATAAATCGATTGCGTTTGCTTCTCTTCCCTACTCTTTATATTTATTGCAAACACTAGCACTCACTCTTCATTCACAAATATTAAATAATTTTTTTTGGTGCATTTCATATTCATCTTGACATATTTGTTTTAGGGTTGAAATTTTTATTGGAAAATTTTTAAGCAACCCTATTCACCCCCCTCTAGTGTTGCTATTTGGGATAACAGTATATATTTTATATGTATGAATTATTAATTGTTCCAGACTCGTCCATCAATGTGGTTAAGAATATATATATATATATATATATATATATCTTTTGTGGTAAATTAATTATTTAGATAAACGGTTTGGCCGTGATTTGATTAAAGTTGATCTATAATTTTTTTTATTTAATCCCCTATTAAATTCTTGGACATGTAATTGATTCTTTTTATATACACACATACACATATCTATACATATATGCTAACGTGTGATGTTTGGTGCCCAGCAAGGATTTAACTTTTGTCCTTATGTGTCTCTTGTCTTTTTCTGGATTTTTGTCTTTACATGTTCATTTGTTTTAAAAAGCACTTGCATCAGAAATATATTTGGTAACCTTTTGTACTGTGATTATTTTAGTAATTATGATTATTATTTATATGTTGAAAAAAAAAAGAAAAAGAAAAAGTGGGTTTATTCCCAGATTGCACGGCTAGAGGGCAAAATTTTAATATATGTATATATATATATATAGTGGGCGGTACAAGTATTGCAATATTAAATTTTTGATTGTAGTGGTATTGATTTATAAAGTAAAGATGTGATTGGCAGTGTGTTCATATGGGTAAATATATTATTTATAATTTTTTTAAACCTTAGTAATTAAGAAAAAAATTATTTAATGTGGAGAAAAAAAATTTAAAATTTGAGTTATTTGGATTGAAGGGTACTGAAAATATCGGGTATATGTACCCAAGGGTTGAGAGTACCGAAACCCGCGTGGGGGTGGTAATCGAGTCCAGTAGGCTAGTAACCTACGAACGATGTAGATGCCTAAGGATGGCATATTATATTCCTAAGGCTTTAGCTTAGGAAGTAGACACCGAAGGATGGTGTATATTGGTTGGGTTCTGTTTCTACAAGACAACCAAGCAGATATCAAGGAATGATGTATATTGGTTGGATCTTCTTTCTACGAGACAACCAAGCAGCAGTACCTTGAAATCAAATTAATTTTCTTTGATGTGATAGTTGGTACTAAAACACCACTAAAAGTAACGAAAATAGATAAATAAATAAATTGAAGTTCTTGTTTGAAATTGCTACTTGTGCATAATTGTTTCACTTAGTAGCATGCTAGAACATATTGCATTTATATTATTATTATTATTAGGGTTCCGAGCACACGTGCGATTAGTGCTAAACCCCTTACAACTTGCAATGCAGGTAATGAATTTGAGTCACACGCAGGACCTACTCACCTTGGAAATTAGGAATTTATTTATTTGTTTTTATTTGATTACATTAGAATTTCCTTTAGAGAATTGTTTTTAGTGAATTGTAATAAGTCTATGTTTATGAGGTTATTATTAATTATTTTATCTAGCTTTGGGAGAATATTTGGGTTTGGTTTTTTTGGAGCCTATTGACTGGTTGACTTTGACTAAGGCATTTATTTAAATTTATAGTTTAGTTTTATTTATCTATTTTTTTATATTCCTTGCTCCATAGTGTGTGTGTGTGGCTCTGATGTGGGATAGGGAAAGATATTAAATGTTGTAATGTGTTTTCTTTGTTCACATACTCTGGTTGTGAAACTCGGGGCGTGACAATCGTTAAGACAAGGGTAAAACCATTATTTCGCACGATGGCCTACATGATAGAATGATGATGTGAAGACTGTCCGCCAAGTGTCAGATTAGTAATTGTTCAAGTGACAGAGTGATGAAGTAACACCTTGGGATGAGGTAGGGATTGACTGTTTCCCATGTGTCAGATGCTCACTCGTTCATGTGTGCTAGTGTTGGCTAATGTAGATTGTTACCATGGAGTAATTTCACTTCTTAAAAAAAAAGAAAATATTACAAGGAATCAAATCAAAAATCTTAACACAAGGAACTAGCAACAAACCAAGCCTCATCAAGGGCTTGGTTTGTAGAAGATTCATAGATAAAATTTATATATATTAAAAAGTTGAAGTATATTCTCCTTCATTATAATATTTATATATTCATATATTTATATAATATATATTTATACATTATTAAAAAATAAGGGAGAATATATAATATTTATGTAATATATATTAAAATATATAATATTTGTATATATTTATATATAAGATGTGGAAGAATCTATTTTAGTTTTTGAATATATATAAATATAAATATAATTTAAGAAACTTATACAGACCAAATTCTTGGTGAGTTGATTTCGTTATCAATTCCTTATCCGTAAGGTTCTTGGTTCGATTCTTGGGAGTAGCAGAATTTGTAATACTTTATTTTCTTTTTTAAAGTGAAGCTATTCTATTGTAGAAACCAACACTAGCACATGTGGATGAGTGAACGTCTGACATATGGCGAACAATTTCCACGTTATCCAAGAGTGCCACGTCATCGCTCTGTTACGTAGACCAAGTGACAGAGGGACTTGATTGTTACTTGAACGAAAGTGTAAGGATTTGATTGTCCCAATTGAAACTATTGGGACCAAAGTGAGATTGAGGGTAAAGTGTAAGGGTGGTTTTCGTACTTGACCCTAAAAATTATATAAAGTGACACGTGACAAAATTTTAGTAGAGAATCTTGAAAACTTTTAGAGTTTTGTGAAACTTTTTAGTATAAATGTCAGTCTAACTTTTCAAAAATCTACCAAAATCTGTTGAAACGAATTATAATAGTTTGTTTCAACAGATTTTGACAAATTCTTTAAGAAGTTAAAAATATTTCTGAAATTTCTTAGGATTTTTTGAACTTTTTTTGGAACTTCAACCGGCTCCTTAATTTGATATTTCATCTGTTCGCTGTTGGAGATCATGATTGGTTTATTAGTGAATTCCCAGCGTCTCTCTTCTTTTAATTTGTTGATGTGATTTTATATATAATATATATGCCCGGTTGTTTCATGCTGATTGAGAACATTAAGTTACCTTAAGCATTTTTTCCTTTTTTTTTTTCCATTGCTTGGAAACTTTAAATTACTATACATGGATTATGTACGTGCTTATTTAATTACAGATTTTCAAACCATAGCATTTATCATTTCTTACAGTTAGCCATGCCATTGGGAGAGCATTTGGAGTAATAAAAATTGATAAATTTTGATAAAAATTATGAATTCGTAATTCATATTGTGAGATAAAAAATAAAAAATTTTTAATAATTTTTAATAATCTTCCGAATTCTAAATAGAACTTGAATTGATTAATTGCTGATACACAAAAGTCAGATATACATATATATAGATATATATAAACTTGTATATATATATAAACTTGTATATCTGGTAGTAGATATATAAAAACTTGTATCCATGGTCAAATTCTTTTCAAAAGACCAAAAACTGTGTTTATCAACGATTGCTTAGTTGTCTTATGGCTAACGTTTCATCACATAAAAAATAATAAAAAAATAAAAAAATAAGTTAGATTATAAATAAATGAATTAAATACAAGTTCGTGAGTTGTATTAATTCTATCTAATCTGTTGATATTTAACCTGTTTTTTAAATGAATCAATTTAAGTTGTACTCATTTAACTTTCGAATCGTTTAAACTCACCACTAATCTGTCCATTTTGTCACTGATAGATGCCCATTTTGTCACTGAAAGATGTCACTAATCAAGCAGCTGCTAGCCTTGCAGGCACATGCGGCAAAATCAATAAACTAAGGCAAAATCAACTGTGACCATAGGAACAAGCGACTAAAAGAAAATGTCACAAATTTGAATTCATGCAGTGATAGATGCATATTTGCACCATTATGGTCTCTTTGGAATTCTTTAAATTTTTACAAAATTAAAATATTTTACTTAAAGTATGAATTACAAAATTATAACTTTCACAAATTTATACTAATTTATACAATTTCAAAACCTTGTCGATAATCTTATGTTGAAAGTATATTTTACAATGACACAACACATGTAAGGTACTGAGTGCTTATTAATCTAGAAATATTATTAGAAAATGTTAAATGTATTTTATTTTTAAATTTTCATAATTAAAAAATAGTATTTATTATGATAAGATATGATGTTAGTGTAAGATTTGTAATAAAGCTGTATATAAAATTAAGAATGTCAACAAATACATTCAATTAAGTGAAAGTGTATCTGTTTGTAGTATGATTTTTGGATGTGAACAAAAGAAGTCTCCAAAATCAAAATGAATCTTGGTGGTTGTAGAACTTTCTTTCATGCTCTGATTCTGTATGACGCATTTTTATGGGTGAATTCTGTATGTTTATGATAGATAGAAGATTTAGTCATATATTTATGTTGCTACATTGAGCCCTACGATAAAAGGCTCATAATATATTCCTTAGCCTCACACTATCAAACATTCAATCACATAATATATCTAATGAGAATACGGAAGCGCAATCCATATGAATCATTTCTTTATTAGGCCTATCCTATATGTCTCAAATTTAAATTTGAGTTCAACTTGTTTTATTAAAATTAAAATTTAATTCATGTGCATGTTTAATTTAAATAAAATACTAACAATTACAAATTAAATATATAATGATTTTTTTATTTTTATTTTTTTATAAAATGAGAATAGTACCTCCAAAATTTTACTTGATTACTTTCACTAGTGGCGTAAGAAAACCATAATTACATTTCCACAAGCATTACATTGTAACCTATATATAATGAATTAATTCAGTATTTTCCATGTTATTTAGTTCAAATATTTATGGAGAAATGTTAATATTAAAATTAATACAAATTTGAGTTTTTCATCTGTTTGTAATCCAACCCATAATTTCTCTCCCATTGTAGAAACATTATTTTAGGGAGACTCTTCTAATTTCTGTGTAACATATATAGTCTAATTATAGCACCTGACTGACCAATTTGCTTTGTGCAGCATATTATACTGTTTAAATTTCTTCTTAAAAAGTTAGACAATATTCTTCATGTTTGGAGAATTGCTTAAATATTTCTTAGAATTATTTTTAAATTTTCATATTAGATTCCTCAAATGTTATTTAGTAGCTAAAAAGGTATATAGAATCGTATTGATATGAAAGATTATTATACTAATTAATTAAAGTTTTTTTTTTTTAACTTGTAAGGTAAGGAATCAAAATGTTTATAAGTTATAGAATTTATATGAGAATATTTTAATTAATTCGCACAAAATTCACCTTATTTACATGTAACGAAAGGTAATTTGTTAAATAAATTTTTAAATAGAAGATATCAAAGTAATTTTTTAAATGTGAAAAGTATTATTTAACTTTTAAAAAAATCACTTGAAAGGCCAATATTGTAATTTTTATTTATTTATTTATTTTTTCTTTTGACTAACCCAAAATTTAACCCAAATCTAACCAAACTTTTAGAGGAGGAATCTCCATATCGACAATAGGAGCAAATGTATACAAACATTCAAATGTGAAGTAAAAGAAAATCTAATAAATAACAGAAGTGACTTAACATGCACGGTCAACAGAGGACAAAGTTTCATAGCCTAGCCATGATGGGCAACCCTTAACCAAATTCCACTGTCATCTCCCTCTCTCTCTTCCTCTCTTCCTCTCTCTAGCAGGAATCTGAGGCACCTTTGAGCAGGCAGCTGGGACTGTGAACCACCCTGGCATGTTTATCTGCATGCATGTGGCTTGTGCAGATTGATGGGAGAGCCAATAGAAAAGGTGGGCCTAAAATGGGGCTGCATGTGGGGAACCTTAAAGTTAGCTACAGGGGTTGCCCCGAATAGAATATTCATTTTGTGCAAACCAATCAAATGGGACTGGTAACTCCCATGATTATTGTGTCTTCTGATACTTCAATAAAAACTTGTAATATCCTTACGTACCCCTGCTGTATTCAGTCTCCTTCTATCCTCCCAAATATTCTAAATCAAGTTCCAGCATCACTGTTTGGTCTTTCACATCACATGGCACTTCATATTGTTAGAATATTATTGGCTTTCCATTAATTATTTAGTGAACACTAAATATAATATAGTTATAATGAAACAATTATTTCGGTTTATTTGTTATGATCTGATTTAGTATTAAGCGCTTATACACCTAATTAATAAGATATAGTTGGACTACTTAGTGTAACCGTAATAGGAGAGCTCTATTAGAATCTATAAATATAACTTATTGGTTAGGTCCCAACTCCATTTTTAATTTTGAAAACTCTAGTATTTTGGTTGTCTCATTAAGAGCCGTCATTATGAATAAGAGAACAAGTGGAAGTCTTAACTACCCGCTACAATTTTGTGCACACCAATCATACTAAACAATTGAGATGGCTATGATTAATACAGGTATGAGTTTTATTTTTGAACTTTAGTGTTCTAATAAGCATACATGAAATTCTTAAGTTTACTACATGTGATATCAAAGCCTAACACATATGGATTTAGAACTTTATGATCTAATGTGGCTAAATATTTGATTTCAGTTTAGTACGATCTCGTAATTGTTTTGCCCTATTTTGCTTCGGATCTAATTTTTTATCTTAGATATTATTTTTACCAAATTTAATTTCTAAAAGTTCTAAAATTTTAGATTATTTTAAAATATTTTTAGAATTATTTTTGGAATAATTTTTGTGCAAAAGTTGGACAGAATAAAATTTTTCTGTCCAATATTTTGATCCTCTCAATAGACGTGACTCTGTTGATTCTTTTGTTCCAATGGTAAAGGTACTGCAAGTACCTGCGTGAAATCTAAAAAAAAAAAAAAAAAGTTCTAATTGATGCCGAATTAGAATATTGGAAATCCAACATTCACCCAATCGTGGGTGAGTTTAATGAAGTTTTTTTTTAGTTGTTTTCACTGTTTCGAATTGATATATACTTTTATTTGCTTTTGTTAAGAAAAGTTAATCTGATTCTTTGATTAATACATAATCAAATTGGATTCAACTATTTTCGACTCTAACAGGTTTTATATTAAATAAATATATATATTTAATATGTTCTTTATATTTTTGAAGTATTAAAATAATATAATAAAATAGAATATAACTAATAATATATTAGTAATCGATGCGTGCTTATGTTTATACGAAAGCACAAATAGGGTTTAATGAAGTTTTTTTTTTTTTTGAATTGTTTTCACCGTTTCGAATTGATTTATGCTTTTATTTGCTTTTGTTAAGAAAAGTTAATTTGATTTTTTGATTAATACAAAATCAAATTGGATTCAACTATTTTGATTGTAACAGATTTTATATTAAATAAATATAGATATTTAATATGTTCTTTATATTTTTGAAGTATTAAAATAATATAATAAAATAGAATGTAACTAATAATATATTAGTAATCAGTGTGTGCCTATGTGTATATGAAAGCACACCATTTGTGATGATTATACAAGTGCATATACATGTTTAATGCACAATTGTGTGTTGGGCAATTTTTTAAATATCCCAATTTGAGTGAATTAATTTAATGAGTTGATATAGATGGTTACCACCAAAGTGGTCTATTCATGGCAGTTTATAAAATTTTATCATATTTTGTGTAATTAGGATATCTCAAATTACTATATCCAATTACCTGCCCAAATGGGGTGATTGTATATTTTAAATTTGAGAATTATGTAAAACATTAAGTAGAGGTACACTAGTTTAGAAAATTTACCTCCCAAAGGAGTTCAAGTTTCAAAGACTTATGCGTTCTCATTATTTAGCTTCACTTAAAGAGATTCTAATACATGTTTGCAAACTTGCCCAAAGGGAGATTGTAAGTGAAATGCTGGATTCTTATGAGAATTAAATCATATTTTATTTTGAGCATAATTTTATTACCCAACTTTATTAATTTTTGTGTTCTTATTGTGTTTTGCAATTAGTATTGGTGTGAATAATAATATTACTACTATTAAAATTTTAAATGGCTCTAACTTTAAAAAAAGGAAGCAAGATGTTGTTTTTTTTTTTTTTTCTTTTTGGGAATTGCTAATATTGATTTGACATTACGTGAGAATGAGCCACCTGTATCCGTGACTGAGAGTTCTACTGAACAAAAGGAGTTTTATGCTAGGTGGAAAAAATCTAACCGTTTGAGTCTGATTGCCATGAAAGGTTCTATATCTGAGCATCTCTTTAGTGATTTACCTGATATTAATAATGCTAACGAATTCTTTACAGCTATGGGCAATATGTACCAAGTCTCTAATAATACTGAGACCAGAAGTTTAATGAGTGAATTAACGGGTATGAAATACGATAATGTGGGTGGGGTTAGAGAGTATATCCTCAAAATGGTTCATATTCAATCCAACCTGAAAAACTTTCAAATCACCCTTCTTGACAAGTTCATTGTTAACCATGCCCTCAATTATTTACCTGTTGAATTTAGCCATATCAAAACTACTTATAACACCCATGGTGGAACCTGGTCCTTTAATGAGCTTATTACCAAATGTGTTGTTGAAGAGGATAAAGTTAAAAAAGAAAAAGGTAAGAGTGTTTTCCTTGTATCCAAACCTAAACCCAATTTCTATATGAAATAAGGAAATAATATATATATATATAGTCCTCATACTCATAAAGGGGTTCAGGATCCCAAGAGGCATAGTACAGGTTAGACACATAATGCAAGAGGTCCTAATGGTGTTATTAGAGAAAATATCAAGTGTTTCTTTTGCAATAAAGGGGGTTATAAAAGAAGCAAGTGCACAAAGTTTATTGCTTGGTTAGAGAAAAGAGGAAAAAAAATGCTAATCCACTAGCTCTTTTTTGTTTTAAAACTAATTTAGTTAATGTTTCTGTTAATTCTTGGTGGCTTGACAGTGGGTCTACTATTCATGTTCCTATTACCTTACAAGAGTTTCAAAACAAACAGAAACCAAATGAGTCAGAGGCCAAGCTAAAAGTAAGGAATAATGTTGAAATTGACGTTGAGTGAGTAGGAGTTGTTTGCTTAAATTTAGAAATTGGTTTTCAACTTATTTTGGAGAGCACTTTCTATGTACTAACTTTTAGAAGAAATTTGATTTCTATTTATTTGTTAGACAAAATTAGATATTCTTTTAATTTTGGAAATGAAAAGGTTGAATTATTTTTAAATTGTCAATTTCTTGGTCATGGTATTTTAAATGATGATTTATATTAAATGTGTTTAGCCTCTAATAGTGTGTTTGCTTCTTTGAGTACTGAAAATATAGTACTTAAGAGACCCTTAATCAAAGAAAAGTCTTCAATGTTGTGGCATAAACATTTATGTTAAATATCTAGAGAAAAGATAAATAGATTAATTAAAAATGTCATTCTTACTTCTCTTAATTTTGAAGATATGGAGACTTGTGTTTGTCACACACCGAATTTCATAACCCAAGCACGTGAATAAAAGATAAATTATACATATTTTAACAACTTCTCCTGTCATTCGTCAGTGCCATACACACACTCTTAGAGCAATAAAAGTAAAAATAAATAAAACTAAAATTTAAATTTAAATAAATGCCTTAGTCAAAGCTAACCAGGCAATAAGCTCCAAAACTAAACCTAAACAATCTCCACAAAAATAAATAAATCAACAATTTATCTTCATCTCACAAATAGAGGTTTGTTACCATCCACTAAATTTTTTTTTCTAAAATCTTTACATAACTATATAACAATAAATAAAACTTCTCATTTCCTATTCTTGGTAGGCCTAGTACGTGACTCAATCTCATTACTTGCATCACAAACTGTAAGGAGATGAGCACTAATACCACGTGTGGTCGGAACCCTAATAATAATATACATGCAGTAATGTCCTAACCTACTACTAAGTGAAACAGTTATACACAAGAAGCAATCTCAAACAACAAATTAAATCAATTTATCTTTGTTACAATTAATTGTGTTTTAGCACCACATCACACATCAAAGAAAACAATTCGATTTCGAGGTACTGCTGCTTGGTTGTCTCGTAGAAACAGGATCCAACCAATATACATCACCGATTCCACGTGGGTTTTGAGACTTTCAACCCTTGGGTACGTATACCCAATATTTTCAGAACCCCTTAACCCAAATAAAATATAACATTATATTTCATTTTAAATCCAAATTTATTTCATCATTTATTCCAATCTTACAAAAAAACATATATATATACACACACAAATATACACATATTTAATATTAAAGGCTCCACCCCTTCCCTCAAATTAAATTTACAGAAAGAACACCCAAGTCGTAACAAAACCCGAAACTCAATCAGCAGATCAGACTAAGATCGCTGCGGCCATCAAGAAGCTAGTAATCTCCACAGCATTCACATTAGTTTTTTTTTTCTTCGCCTCTGCCGCCACAACCTCTTATCTTTTCTTTTTTCTCTCTCTCTCTCTCTTTTTTTAACCCTTTTCCTTTACTGCCAAAGAACGCATGTTATATATATATATATATATATATATATATATATATATACATGTATATCTAGGCTAGCTATTAGTTGGTAGAATTCTAATGGAAAAAAGATTAGAATTCAAATCAAACTAGACTTCCAACTCCATGTACTCGCTATTAGTTAGTAGAATTCTAATGGAAAAAGGATTAGAATCCAAATCAAACTAGACTTCTAACTCCACGTACCCGCTATTAGTTGGTAGAATATTAATGGAAAAAGGACTAGAATCCAAATAGAATTAAAATTTGAACTCTTACTTTTTAATCTATTACACATTAATCCAATTGGCTGTCAGAAATACATAATATTATTACTTAACAAACAAATATATATATATATGAATATATATATGCACATAGCACCGTGAACTTCATGATAAAATTATATTTCATTAAATTAATAATTTACCAAAATTAAACCATAATTTTGTAATTCTCAAAAATAATTAAATACTAAAAATTTCTCACACAATTTGTGCGTCCACAATAAAAATTAAATTAAATTTATGTCTTAAAAATTTAAATCAATAAAAATTTTATTTTTACCAAATTAAATATTAATTAGCAAATAACCAAAGCATTAAAATTCTGGGTCAATCATATCCTCCCTTCCTAAAAAAAAATTTCGTCCTCGAAATTTATAACACAAATTTATAGGTAAAACTTAAATGACATGCATCCACGATTATTATATAGTTCTTTAATAATAAATTACCTTAATAAGTTTAAACATTTGTAAATCCATGCATATTATTCACACAAAACTATTTTTTTTAAGTTAAGAAAAAAGTAATTACAAAATTTGAAAGTTATGTCCTTGAATTAAACAGTTAGCTCACAACTATAGCATACAACCGGTATAAATCTAACTCACAAATGAGAACAGAGATAAATAAATCTAAACAAAATCACAGCCTAATACAGACCACAACTACAACAATGCAACAAATGACAATAAGCATGCATCACTAAATGTAAACCAATCTTAGCACTACCTACAATCAAATTGTGGGTAGTATTCATCTAACCCACCATACACAGCAAACCAACAAAGATTGACAAGCTGCACAAAGCAACTCATATAAGCATCCAATCAAACCAACAATCTCCGCACAAAATTACTATATCTAAAATAAATATGTTTTTTTTTTAACTCTAAAGAAAATTTTTTTTTATTAATTTAATTAATATATTGAAAATAAATATCCCAGATGTGACAATTTCTCCTCCTAATAAAATTTCATCCAATACAAATAAGTTCAATACCAACCATAGAAATTTAAATCAAAATTTATATGTTATCAAGTTTCAAAACTTACTTTTAAATTTTCGTAATAGAACTTTATCATAAACATGCTAACACTTCAAAAGTAACCCCAAATATTCATTTCAATGTAAACTCATATTCTTTAAATTTTAAGACCATCGTGAAGCATGCGCCTAATACAAATTTCTAAAATTTTCTAAATACTAACCCCACATAAGTTTAAACAATGATGTCATAGAATCTTAGTATAAACTTTTTACTTTGAACATATATGCAATCATAATTCCTTACTATCATTCAAACTTATATTAGATAATTATAATCATAAAGACTAATGTCCTTTGAGCTACCCGAACTCACAACAAACTTAACATTTAGGGTTTAATGTTTCTAGGTCCTTAGAAAATATGATTTAGCCCAAAAAAAATCACGGCCTAGGGTCCTGTGAATCCCCGATAAAGTTGACAATATCAAAATTCTATCTCTAACTATAATAATTCGGGAAATTATAAAATCTATAATTCAACACATTCCGAGATTAAAACCATAAATTACCAAAGTAACAGAATAACATTAATTTCAAAGTACTTGAATCGAAATTATCATGAAAATGCCAATCGAGTTAATATTAGTAAATTTTATTATTTTTTTTTATCATTTCATAATTAATAGATAAAAATTTAACATGTCATTATATTTAAAACAATTATGTAAAACAACGCACAACCAATTGTTTCAATAATTTGAAGCAAAAAATATATATCGCAAGTGTAATAATCAATTACTAAACAAGTACAAAATTTTCTTAAAATTATTCCAAGTTTTGGAAATATCGATATCAAAAGTAACATTTGTATAAGTTATATAAAATTCGTCACAGTATTAAGTACTAAACTCTTAGTCAGAAAATGAACCAAATATTTAAAGTTGTGATAACCTGCAAAATTTTCGATCTTCTCTAAAGAAACTTTTAAATAAAGAATAATAATAATTCAAATAGTTAACACCAGTTTTCTTGAATCAAATGATAAGTATAAGAAATACAATTATTTATACCACACAGTTTAAAGTACACTCAAGATAAAAAAGATAAAATTTTAACAAATCTCACATACCTTAATTTAAATAATAAATGGTTAACCGAAGATGCAGAATTCATAATTCACAATTTTTTTTTTATACTCCAATAAATAAAATCTAGTAATATTCAATTTATCGTATCATAACAAAAAAATAAATAATTCAATCAGTTAAATCCAATCTAACTAAAATATCACAGACATTCAATTAAATAATAATCCAATTGAACAAACTAAAATTTATAGTTCTCACAAGATATCATGCATTAAAATTAGTTAACTACCAAGTACTAAATTCCTCATATCATAATGGCCAGGGGAATGGATATGATGACTTCAATCCTTTAAAATGGAATAAAGAAATCAAGTATAATATGCAACATTCCAATAACAAATTTATTATTATTAAATCTCACATTAAGGTTTCCACAACGGTTGTCATTCATTGAAATCGCTTCTAGTCCAAACAATTAATTTATCAGCCCTATTTATCCAACGTCAAATTTAATTCAACTTACGAAGTAAACTAGTCATATCGCACAAGTATAAGAGGATATTAGTATATCAAAATAATAGATTGTCACAACTTTAGAGTAATTCCAATACATATATACCAAAAAAAAAAAATTTAAAATGCGATTTAAGTCATCATACAAATATCACATCTCATGATTATCAATATATACATGTTAAAACAATACAATTCAACTTTCACCCATGATTATCTTATATTCGAATCTCAATTTCAAAAATACCATTGTCACACCAATTTTACATCAAATCAGGTTCATCTTTTATTCAAAAATCTTTTAGATATCTAAAATAAAATAATTTTATAGTGCCAGTTTCTTCTTTATTTATTTAATAAAAATTCAAATCAAAAGTTAAAATAAATGTTAAAACAAAATTCATCAAACACCACCTACATTCTTACTCAAATCACTAATTTCATAACCACCTGACAAACTAATCCTTTTTCACTATGACAATTTACTAAAACCATATGAGATTAAACTAAATCACATAACACTTACTCATAACAATATTATCAATTACTTTAAACTAAACTCATACAAATTTAAATTCAATGCACGCAATAACATAATTTTTTTTCTTTTTTTTTTTTTACAAAATCAAGTTCTTAAGTAAGTGCATTTATCATATTATACCATCATTAATTAACAAAAGATAACATCCAAACATACTAGTCGTTACATAGATTTTTTTTTTTTTAACATAACTCCAAATATATATCTATTTTAAAGTCTCATAGTTCTAAAAACTAGAATTCAGTGGTAACATATTATATGTTTTGCATTTTTAAAAATCAAACGTCAAGAGAACCAAATACAATGCTAAAAAGAATCCCAAAAATATGTCCAGATAACTATTTATATAAATATAAAATTTTTAACTAAAACTAATATTTGCAAGCATTCAATTATAAAATTTGACAATATCACATATTTCAATCATAGCAATCATAGATAAACTCCTAGATAAATAAGGGAATGATAGTTGTCTACTAAGAATATATTAAACTACTACAAAAGATATCGTAACATGACCCAAATAATATATTTTAAATGTTTACAATTTTGAAAGCCCTTTAAAAAAAAAACAAATATTTTATTTTTCTTTAACATTTTATAAAAAACCAACCAACTCGCAACCCCAGAAAAAAAAAAGCACAACAATATACTTATACTTTTATATACTTAAAATCGTCAAGTCAAACTCAAGCAAAAAAATCCAATTCTATGATTGCATTTACTTAAATCCTAAAGTATTATCAAAATATTCATGCATTCAAAATTTATCATTTATTGGTCATAAATGATCTAAATAGAAGAATGCACGTGTTGATATTTAAATGAAATCCACATTTATAAAAAAACAAGTAGTGACACATTATTCTACCTCAAGATTCAACTACTAGTAAACCCATATAATTTTTTTTTTCAAGATGGACAATTTAAAAAAAAAAATTAAATATCCAACCAACTACACCTCGAGTCACTGTAAACTAAAGATCACCATTCATTTAGAAAAAAAAATTCCAACAAATCTGTCAGCCCCACCGATTTACATAACTCTCCTATAATCACCATTACTGGATGCTACGGTATAAAAATAAAAATTTAACTTACCAAAAAAAAAATTTATATTAGTTTTCTATGCTAACTACTAATGAGCAACATAGCTAGTTAAAATAACAATTGTAGCTCATAATATAATTTTCTAGTCTCACTACTCGCGGTCAAAAGACATCCTATGAAATATTTAAGCCTCTTATATAACCACATAACACTCCAAATCAAAGTCCCCATAGCCCCTAGGTATTCTAAACCTATGCTCTGATACCAAGTTGTCACGCCCCGAATTTCATAACCCGAGCACGTGAATAAAAGATAAATAATACACATTTTAACAACTTCTCCTGTCATTCGTCAGAGCCATACACACACTATTGGAGCAATAAAAATAAAAATAAATAAAACTAAACTTTAAATTTAAACAAATGCCTTAGTCAAAACCAACCAGGCAATAAGCTCTAAAACTAAACCTAAACAATCTCCACAAAAATAAATAAATCAACAATTTATCTTCACCTCACAAACAGAGGTTTGTTACCTTCCACTAATTTTTTTTTTCTAAAATCTTTACATAACTATATAACAATAAATAAAACTTCTAATTTCCTATTCTCGGTAGGCCCAGCATGTGACTCAATCTCATTACCTGCATCACAAACTGTAAAGGGATGAGCACTAATACCACGTGTGCTCGGAATCCTAATAATAATATACATGTAGTAATGTCTTAACCTGCTACTAAGTGAAACAGTTATACACAAGAAGTAATCTCAAACAACAAATTAAATTAATTTACCTTTATTACAATTAATTGTGTTTTAGCACCACATCACACATCAAAGAAAACAATTCGATTTCGAGGTACTGCTACTTGGTTGTCTCGTAGAAACAGGATCCAACCAATATACATCATCCTTCGATGTCTGCTTGGTTGTCTCGTAGAAACAAGACCCAACCAATATACACCATCCTTCGGTGTCTGCTTCCTAGACTGAAGTCTTAGGAATATAATATGCCACCCTTAAGCATCTGCTCATTCATAGGTTACTAGCCTACTGAAATCGATAACCAACCCCGCGTGGGTTTTGGGACTTTCAACCTTTGGGTACGTATACCCGATATTTTCAGAACCGCTTAACCCAAATAAAATATAACATTATATTTCATTTTAAATCCAAATTTATTTCTTCCTTTATTCCAATCTTACAAAAAAATAAAAAACATATATATATATATATACACACAAATATATACATATTTAATATTAAAGGCTCCACCCTTTGCCTCAAATTAAATATGCAGAAAGAATACCTAAGTCGTAATGAAACCCAAAAATCAATCAGCAGATCAGACTAAGATCATCGCGGCCATCAAGAAGCTGGTAATCTCCACGGCATTCACATTAGTTTTTTTTTTTCTTCTCCTCTGCCGCCACAACCTTTTATCTTTTCTTTTTTCTCTCTCTCTCTTTCTTTTTAACCCTTTTCCTTTACTGCCAAAGAACGCATGTTATATATATATATATACACGTATGTCTAGGCTAGCTATTAGTTGGTAGAATTCTAATGGAAAAAGGATTAGAATTCAAATCAAACTAGACTTCCAACTCCATGTACTCGCTATTAGTTGGTAGAATTCTAATGGAAAAAGGATTAGAATCCAAATCAAACTAGACTTCTAACTCCACGTACCCGCTATTAGTTGGTAGAATATTAATGGAAAAAGGACTAGAATCTAAATAGAATTAGAATTTGAACTCTTACTTTTTAATCTATCACACATTAATCCAATTGGCCGTCAGAAATACATAATATTATTACTTAACAAACAAATATATATATATGAATATATATATGCACATAGCACCGTGAACTTCATAAAAAAAATTATGTTTCATTAAATTAATAATTTACCAAAATTAAACCATAACTTTGTAATTCTCAAAAATAATTAAATACTAAAAATTTCTCACACAATTTGTGCGTCCACAATAAAAATTGAATTTAATTTATGTCTCAAAAATTTAAATCAATAAAAATTTTATTTTTACCAAATTAAATATTAATTAGCAAATAACCAAAGCATTAAAATTCTGGGTCATCACAGTGTTGATTGCATTAGGGTAAGCTAACCAAAGTTTAATAAAAAAAAAAAGATGCAATTCCCAGTTCAAATCTTCTAGAAATCATTCACACTAACATCACTGGACCCTATTCTCCTTCATATATAGTAATAAATATTTTATTACCTTTATTGATGACTTTTCTCGTTATGGTTACATTAATTTGATAAAAGAAAAATTAGTTGCTCTTGAAAATTTTAAAATTTTTAAGATTGAGGTTGAAAAGCAATTGGGAAAAGTTATCAAAATTATGGGATCTAATCGTGGGGGTGAATTTATGGCAAACATGGTAATATTGGATAGCATATAGGACCATTTGCCAAATATTTATAAGAGTGCGGGATTATTACCCAATATACTATGCCTGAGAGTTTTGAATAAAATAGTGTCACTGAGAGAAGTAACCGTACTCTCAAAGACATAACGAGGAGTATGATTAGTCATTCTAACCTACCTAATTTCCTTTGAAGTAAGACAATCAAACCGCTTTGTACATCTTTAACTGAGTTTCTAGTAAATCTGTTCCCAAAACATACTTTAAATTATGGACCAGTAGGAAACCCAGTTTGAACCATTTTCTAGTATGGGGTTGTCCAGCTGAGGTGAGGATTTATAATTCTTTTGAGAAAACCACTGATCCCAGATCAACCCATTGTTACTTCATGAGCTATCTAGAGTGTTCTAAGGGGTATATGTTCTATTACCTTACATGCAGTACTAGAATTGTTGAGTATATGACAGCCAAGTTTCTTAAACATGATGTTGCTAATGTTATTGATGTTGAATGTGATCAACCTATTGATGTGGGTCAAGAGAAAGAAATTGTGTCATTTCTTTTACCCGTAGCGCGTGAAACTGCGTTCCTTACATTTGCACCTGCACTTACACTTATTGAGGAAATTGTTCCTCAACAAGAAGTGAATGCAATATCGAATGATGAGGTTAATCAACCTCAAGAACTTCCGATAGAGGTGCCATTGAGAAGATCAGTTGACAGAGACATTCTGCTATCTCTGAAGATTATGTAGTTTTTCTTGGTGAGACTGGTTGTGATTATGATGACATTATTGAACCGGTAACATACATTGATGCTGTAACTAGTTCACAGGCTACTATGTGGTTGGACACTATGAATGATGAGATGCAATCTATGGCTAATAATGGAGTATGAGATCTTACAGAACCTCTTGAAGGCTGCAAACCTGTTGGTTATAAGTGGGGTTTTAAAACTAAAAGAGATTCTCGAGGAAAGATTGAGCAATTCAAGGTACGGTTAGTGGCTAAAAGTTTCACTTAGAAAAAAGGCATTGACTATAGTGAGATATTCACACCTATGTCAACTAAAGACTCTTTGTGGATTATTATGGCTTTGGTAGCTCATATGATCTGGAGTGACATCGAATGGATGTGAAGACGGCATTTTTAGATGGTACTTTAGATGAGAAAGTCTTTATGGTACATTCTGGAAGGTTTTATTGAGAACGATAAAGAGCATCTTATGTGTAGATTAAAAAAAATCTATATATGGTCTTAAACAGACATCTCGCCAATGGTACTTGAAATTTGATCAAATAATTACTTCTTTGGATTTCATTGAGAATAAGATAAATCAATGCCTTTATGTTAAGGTCAGTGAGAGCAAGTTCATCTTTCTTGTTTTATATGTTGATGATATTTGTTAGCTAGCAGTGATTTGGATTTGTTATATGAGACTAAGGAGCTATTGTCTAAGAATTTTGGCATGAAGGACTTTAGAGAAGCTTCATTTGTTTTAGGCATTGAAATTCAACGAGATAGGTCTCATGGTTTGTTAGGACTTTTTTAGATAGCCTATATAGATCAAGTGTTGAATAGGTTCAATATACAAAATTGTAGACTCGGAGAACCTATTGTGAAAGGCAATAAACTCGATAAAAAATAGTGCCTTAAGAATAATATTGAGAAAGAAAATATGATGAATGCGCCTTACTTTAGTGTTATGGGTGCTCTAATGTATGCTCAAGTTTATACAAGACCAGATATTTCGTACGATGAGAGTGTTCTAGATAGATTCTTTTCTAATCCAGGACACACTACTTAAGATAGTAGTATTGGCATTGGCAAAAATTAGGTGGTCGCTTTTGGTGGTCGATAAAGGTATATTCGCGATTGTTTTTGGCGGTCACCGAGATGAGGGGTTGTAAATTATCTACGGCACGAGTATTCACAATAGAAAAATTCGACGACCGCCAAAGTTGTTGCTAATACGTAAAGTATGACGGCTTTAGCGACCGCCTTAGTAGTACCATTATAACCTACACAGAACCTCTTGTTCTCCCCATTCTCTCTCTTTTTCCCTCCCCGTCCTCTTTTCCCGCGACTTGTTCTCTATTTTCTCCCTCGTAGAATCACCGTTGATTGCCACCTTCAGGTGAGTTTATCTTCCTCCTTCTTCCTCCTCTCTCTCTGGTTCTCAATCTCTCTTTAACTCTTTTTTTTTTTTTTTTTGGCCAATTTTGTTTTTACTTTTTTGTCGAAAGTGATGAAATTTTTGTTGGGTTGGGTTGCTCTTGATCTACTCTTCCTCTTTATGTATGTTTTTTTTTTTTCTTTTATATACTTTTTTTTTAATTTTTTTTGTTCTTCATATGAATGTAACTGGGAAATATATATATATGCTGTAATTTTTTATATATTGTTTAATTTCTATTTTTTTTTAATTTTTGTGTTAAAGAAATGTTGAGAAATTTTCTGATGTTGTATTTTTCTTTTCCTTTCTTTTTCTTTGCTGGAAGTGATGGATTTTTAATTGGGTTGAGTTTTTCTTGATCTACTATTTGTCCTCAGGTAAGGTTTTTTTTTATATACTTTTTTTTTTTAATTTTTTTTTTGTTCTTCCATGTGAATGTAACCTAGGGAAATATATATATATATATATTGTAATTTTTTATATATTATTTGATTTCTTTTTTTATTTTTGATATTGTATTTATTTATAAGTTGACAATGTAATTTTTTTATATATTATTTTCTATTTTTTATTTTATTTTTGTGTTAATGAAATGTTGGGACGTTGGTGATATATTTCTATTTTGGCATTGTATTTAGTGTTGTTGATGTAATGTTTGTGGTGAGATTGGAAGTGAAGAGGATGAGATCGTGGCTAGGGGTTTGCACTTTGGGGTTTATGGAAGTGAGAGAAATTTGCTTTTAATTTTTATTTTTTTAGCAATTAAAAATCAATTAAAAATTAATGTTTTATATTGCTTTTGTCTTATGTAACATTTTAATTAAAAATATAATTTTTGATAATATATATGTTATTAGCATTCATTAAAATAATTATAAAATATTTTTAAATAGAAAAAAGTAATTTGTGACCAAATTATTTTATTTTATTAAACTAAAAATTTGAATTTATGAATACATGAATGTTTATTTTTTTAAATTCACAACTATTTTTTAATTACTTGTCAAATTCGTAAATATTTTTTTGACTATTGCAAATATAGTTTGCACTTGTTGCAATTAATTTCGGCATTTGGCTTAAAATTAATTTCTTAACAAAGGTTAATTGAATTTTGTATGTGAAATTAAAGAGGTATTTTTTGAGCTTAATGAAAAGTGGTTTGATTTTAAATTAAAGTTTTTAATCTAATAAAATGCAATACTTGACACCAACATAATTTTGAGTTAATTTTCTTCAAAATATATTTAATTAATTTTCTTCAATTTATATTTTGAAATAATTAAAATATGTTAAAACTCCCAATGTCTATGGCTTGTGAACGGTTTTGAAATCCATTAGAGTAAAATCTTTTTAAGAAGATAAATTTATAATAATAAGTGTAATGTAGTTATATTAATTTATAACAACATTAATGTTAATAATATTTTCTTTAGGATTATTACAATATTAATAATAATAATTGTAATAGGAATGTTAATTTATAATAATATTAATATTAATAATAACAACATAATATATTTTAATTTGTTAAATTATTAATGGTAATATAAATTTATAATAAAATTCAGTACTAATAATAATAATAATAGTAATACTAATTTTATAATAAAATCGATATTAATAAAAATAATTAAATACTAATTGTAATATTAATATTAATTAGTAATTTAATTAGTTAAATTAATAGTAATAAAGAAGTTAAAATAGAAATAATAATAATATTGTACCAGACTTTAAAATATTAATACTATTATTAATTTGTAATTTAATTGTACATTGAACACTAATTGCTCCTTCTAACAACTCTTCATTTTTTGAGTAGGAGAGTTCATTTAGTAGAGAAATTATTTTTCTTGGAAATACTTTGATTAGGTTGAGTTAATATTATTATTTAAGAGCGCACTTTCAATTTTTAATTTTATTTTTAATTAATATGAAATATACAATTAATGTTATCATTGTAAAATATAATTTTTCTTTTATAAAACATGCAATTCATTATTGTTATTATTATTATTATTTTTTATAAAACATGCAAACCCTTAATCTTACTTGGGCCAAATCCAATATCTTATTTGGTCCAATCCAATCAAATAATATTAATATAAGAAAATTAAGTAAACTAATAACATTATAATATTATAATTAGGTAATTTATAATAGTTAATTGATAGTATTTAGTTAGTTAAATTAATAACTAATATACAAACTCGCAATCTTACTTGGGTCTAACCTAATATCTTTCTTGGACCCAATCCAATCAAATATTAATGATATAAGAAAATTAGTTAAAATAATAATATAATATTATAATTAGGTAATTAATAATAGTTAATTAATAGTACTTAATTAGTTAAATTAATAACTAATACACAAACTCCTAATCTTATTTGAACCTAATCCAATATCTAACTTGGACCCAATCCAATCCAATATTATTAATATAAGCAAATTAGGTAAAATAATAATATTATAATATTATAACTAGGTAATTAGTAATAGTTAATTAATAGTATTTAATTAGTTGAATTAATAACCAGTACACAAACCTCTAATCTTGCTTGGGTTCAATCCACTCCAATATTATTAATATAAGAAAATTAAGTAAAATAATAATATTATAAAATTATAATTAGGTAATTAGTAATAGTCAATTAATAGTATTTAATTAGTTGAATTAATAACTAGTACACAAATCCCTAATTTTACTTGCGCCCAATCCAATCAAATACTAATAATATAAGAAAATTAGATAAAATAACAATATTATAATATTATTAGGAGTTAATTAATAGTATTTAATTAGTTAAATTAATAACTAATACACAAACTCTTAATCTTACTTGGGCTTAATCCAATATCTTATTTGTGCCTAATCTAATATCTTTCTTAGGCCCAGTTCAATATATTACTTGGGCCTAGTTCAATTAATCATAATTGAAATTCAAAACAAATAATTTATAATAATCCAATCCAAGTCAATATATCTGTTACTTAGGTTTAATTTAGTGTTTGTGCTGTTAATTAAATAGTCGATATATAAACCAATGATAGATATCACACTTATAAACAAATTAGAATTGCTTTACTTTATTCATTTGCATGCATTAGTGAAAGTTAGACTTGTTCGAGAATCTTGTACGCCACCCATTTGGTCATCGTTAAGCGACAAATTTGGTCTTCGATTAAGTTCGTTGTTCTTGTGATGAACATGTGAGAATTGACGTACACGGTTCTTGAATTGTTCAGCTCAGATAGTTCAAGAATGGAACTATCTATCTTGTCTTCAATAACTTATGCAATGTCTGATGTTAAATGGAGTTTCAGTTGACATCTTGTTATTCTCCAGGTGCGTACACAGAGTATGACTGATGTCGTTTTTACGTCGCATAGTTAGAGAACCACGCAGACATGTTGCCAAAATTTTGTCTAACTAAAGGAAGAAGGCATCGAGTTATTGAGTGCGATTTGGATCATTCATTCTTAAATGGGATAGGACCAACCACCTTGTAGTGAGAAGGTGAAGTTTAAGACTAAGTGACTTGTATAATGCACGATCCCTTAGGCTAATTATGCTTCTTCATTTTGAGACTTCGTAGAAATAGTTAACGAGATAAATAAGAGATCGATTGATTTGCCAAATAGGATGTCTACAGAATGTATGGAAAGGATTAATTAGTTTATCGCATTCACCAACAGGTTTCAAAGCTAGTAAATCAACTGTCCCTGTTAGAAATGGCGAACCAGTATTACTACACATGAGAGCCCGTTAGGGAGCATTTGATTTGTAATGCTCCTTCTCGCCAAGAGGAAACAGTTGAGGTGGAGGCCGAGGCTACAAAAGAGGCTGATCCAATACTCGCAATGCTTGCTGGTATTGTGTGCGGATTGACACCGAAAAACACAGTCTATGATACTAATCCAATGGGTGGGAGTAATCCTCACTCAGGTACAGACGACGGAGCTTTAAGATATTTTGAAATACTCAATGATGCGCAGATAGAATTATATCTTAGATGCAATGATTTCAGTAAATTGTCATTTATCATTGAACTGTTACATTTGAAGGCGTTGAATCAGTAGTCGGATACATCTTTCGGCATTCTCCTATAGTTATTACGCAGAGTTCTACCACCGTGAGCAAAGCTTGCTGATTTGTACTATGAGGTTTGCAAGCTAACTAAAATCTTGGATTCACATACGAGACTCTGGATGCATATCCAAACAGTTATATGTTGATTCAAAATAAGAATACCCATCTTGATATGTGCATCGTATGTCAGACTTCGAGGTGAAAAGATGTCGGGAGTGGCTAGGTTCGTCAGAACAGTTCAAGTGTTTTAAACCATGATAAGCTTGTGGTTGCAAGACAAGTGAATTATTTACTACTTAAGTTAAGGCTGAAAAGACTTTTCATGTCCTCTAAAATTTCTAAACTGATGAGATAGCATGCCAAGAACAGTGGAGAGGACAGGAAATTATTCCATCTATTAGACTTTCTAGTGTGGAAGGATTTTGATCGGTGACACCTTGAATTTATTGCTGATAGTCGCAGTGTATGCCTTGGCTTGGTTATAGATGGATTTAACCCATTTAGGGCCATGATTGGGACAAATCATAATACATGACCCATGCCGTTAGCTTTGTATAATCTTCCACCCTGGTTGTGTATGAAGCAACATTTTCTGATCCTATTAACACGGATTGAAGGACTGAGAGGTCCCAGGAATAAGGTAGATGTGTATTTGTTGCCTTTGATTGAAGAGTTTCATGAATTATACATCGAGGGTGTGATGACATTTGACTCCGTAGGAAATGAAATGTTTAGACTTCGGGCAGCGTTACTGTAGACAATCAATAACTTCCCTGCACATGCTAACTTGTCAGGTTAATGCACAAATGGGAAGTTTGCATGTCCTTGCTGCAAGTTAACCTGGCTAAAGCACAGTAGAAAGTATGCATAGATGGGTCACAGACGCTTCCTAACTCTATTGCATAGGTTCAAGAGGGACAGAATCTCATTTAACACTCGGGAGTATGGTCTGACACCATGGACAATGACTGGGGTTAATTTATTGGCCCAGATTGAGCGAGAGCAAATACGAATAGCATATGATTTTCAGGATCTATTGGCCCTCCGCTGACGTCTATTTCGGGTGCAGAGAGGAACCAAAGTCATAATTGGAAGAAGAAGAGTATTTTCTATGAATTACCTTACTAGAAAGACAACCTACTGAGGCACAACTTGAACGTCATGCATATCGAAAAGAATGTTTGCGATCATATATTATGAACCATCCTAAGTGTTAAGGGGAAGTCGAAGGACAGTGCCAAATGCTCAACGTGATTTACAAAAGATAGGGCTAAAAACTCCATTGCATTTGTAAAAGGAAGAGTCTAACAAGGCATACATGTCACTTGTACAATACACGATGAGTAAAGAAAAAAAAGGATGCCTTTTTATCAATCCTGAAAGATGTCAAAGTGCCTGGTCGATATTGTTCAAATATTTCTAAACGAGTGAATATGAAAGAAAGGACGTTATAGGATTTGAAGAGTTATGATAATCACGTTCTCATTCAACAGTTACTGCCTATAGTAGTAAGGAATTGTCTATCCAAGAATGTGGCAGAACTGTTGATTGAGGCCAGTAACTTCTTTAGATAGCTATGTTACAGAGTTTTTCATACATAAGATTTGAAAAGTCTACAGGAGAAGATTGCTTTAACATTGTGCCATCTGGAGAAAATTTTTCGACCAGTATTTTTTAATGTAATGGTTCACTTGACCATACGATTAACAGATGAAGCCGGCTTAGTGGCTCTGTCTAGTTCAGGTGTATGTATCCAATCATGGTACGTGAACACGTTGAAAAGATATGTGCATAACAAAGCTCCACCGAAGGCATCCATAGCCAAGGGTTATTTGATGGATGAGTGCACCAATTTTTGCGCTGCATATTTTAACGGCGATGTCCAAACAAAGTTAATTGGGCCAGAGTGGATAAATGAAGGTCCTATTAGGGAGGGCACATTATTTGATCTCAACCATATCAAGCGTGTCCAAGCTCACTGGTTCGTGCTCTTCAACACCCAATCAGTTGTACCATTGACTTAGTAAGTCATTCCCTCTTATAGAGAGAGTGAATTGTGCAACACTTGTAATAATTATCATGCTTATTGGTAACACAATTTGATCTGCATTGTAAGAGACACATAAATGAGCTAAGACAGGACATGCCTCATGCAACAAATAGTCAAATTCGAATGTCCTATTGTCAATTTTTTCACTACTGATTTAAGAATTATGTACGTGCTAAATATTTACATGTACTTTTATATATCCTGCTACATTATTTTAAATTTATATTCAATTAATATGTGAACTGCATAGGTTTACAATTTATAAAACACTAGCGATCTTGCTTTAACCGATGAAATGAACCAGTTAGTTGATGGTCCCTATATGACAGCTCGATGTTACATAACTTGTAACATCAATTGGTTTCAATTTAGGATCAAATAGATAGACAATAGGTGGGCTACGCAAAATAGTGTCATCGACTGTCCATCCGTCGACGGTGGTTACTACTATGGCCAATTGAACGACATTATTGAAGCCATATATAACCACGGTTTAAGATTTCTATGATCAAGTGTGATTCAGCCGATCCAATTCGTGGGGTTAAAATTGATAAATTCCAGTTTAAATTGGTAAACTTTAATAATTTATCATACCAGGATGCACGAATATAATATGAACCCTACATATTGGCGTCGATGGCGGAGCAAGTTTATTATATCGAAGATCAAGCTGATCCTAATTGGTAAATTGGGGTTAAAATGTCGAGAAGAGAGTATGTTAGATCAAATACGATGAGCCAGATATTAACGCATTCGCTTAACAAGCTCTTAACATAGATGCAATCGTCCAATATGAGAAAGATGTTAACTAGGTTAGGGAGACCGTCGAAGGAGATGCCATTGACTTACATGACTAATAAAGGGTTGTGCACCTTTTTAACTAAACAAAGTTTATTTTAAATATTCTTTTTGAAATTATAATAGATCTATCTTGTGAACATGTGTACCGACCTAGTCGAACGCACTAGGAGGAGATTTAGTCCTCGGATGATGGTCGAGCTTCTCAGCCTATCCTGTGCAGGTAGTAGCTCGACAGAGCCATCCTACCATCACCCTCTGCGTCGACACACAGTCAAGTACCTTCAGTGTTTGACCATATAGCGACGGGAATAAGATGTAAGTTTAAAAACTTTTTTAGCCGTTAAAATTTTTTCTTTTGACTCATTAAACTTAATATTTTGTATATAACAAATTCTCCCACTCCAAATAAGCCTTCCAGGTATGGTAGAGGGTCTTCGAAGGCATTGTCGTAGTGGAATTGCGGGTCACAGTGGATGACACGCCCCACCCAGTGAGAAAGGTCAGACGTTCCTTCATCTCCCAGATTAGACACATGGTCTGCAATCCAATCAGATTTTGACTAACCACCCTTGATTGGGACGTCTTCCTGCCCGACGCATTCGAGGGCCTTTGGGCCGAGTTGCAAGTATCATAGTTTACTTATATTATACGTAGTGTTTGTGTTTGAACTTATAGTATTAAACAATATTCTGTAATTTGTCTTTTTCAGACTAATGTGGTTGAGGTTCCTCTAGACTTATGGGATGTTTGCTACGGTAAGTGCTGGAAGATGTGGAAGGATCATAAGAACAAGGTTAAGATTAGCCATTAGAAGGGTCATGAAACTGAACCTAACATTGTTCAGCGGGTTCTGCCAGGTGTTTTACCCCACTAGTGGGCTGAGCTTGTTAGTTAGTGGCCGAGTGAGGAGGCAAATGTGAGTAGATTGTGATCTAAATTTTTTCCTTAAGTTTTTAAGTTATAAAACGTAACTTACAAAAGTTAATCAACAAGAAATGAAAATAGGAGGTGGCCGAGAGGAACTCACGGAATCGAGGGATATAGCACCTTGACCACAAGAGGGGGACTCAACACTTCACGCAGGTTTACCACAAGGTAAAACATTAGCCTACCACATAAAAATTTCATTTATTTTCATGTCGTACGATAATAAATTATTAACATATAATTTGTCATTCAACAGTTGAGGGAGCAGGGCCAGAGGATTGATCGGATGGCTATCTGGTCAGTGACCCGTAATAAAGATTCACCAAAAGTTCAGGCCAAATGGATAATTAAGGCTTTATTTTAGTTAATGAACATATTCAGTTTTTCTTTACATAATTTAGTTACTTATCTTTCTTATCCATCTTAACTTGTTTTCCTTAGGCTCAGTTTGAGGCATGTTTGGTTAAGCTACCGATAGATGAGAGGGAGTTCGAGGTGAGGAGAAATGAGATATTCTTTTTTATAGTCAGATGTGACGACCATGGATATACTCTCAAACGGGGCATAGGCATTCCATGCCGGTCCATCGCACGAACGGAGGCACCCTCCAGGCAAAACGTCGCAACTAGGACCTATTCCAAACCGTCCGTATAGAGATAGACACGCGAGAGGTGTCGCTTTAGTCCGAGATGGAGAAACGCTAATGTCAAAGTCAGAGCCATCCTCCTTTTTTTCAAGTTAGAAATATTAATTTTCATATTTATAGCTAATTAAAATTTTATAAATTTATTTATTTATGTTTTATTGTCACGTTCTCATTCTCTTATTGTTTCATTTTAGGACTTGGATAATGGTGGCTGGCCCTCTTAGACTGGACTAAGATGATTCTAATCAACGTATTTTGTGTTTTTGTATTTTTTTTTTCATATTTTATAAATTAATTGTTTTTTTTTTCCTTTTGTATACATTTGAATATAACAAATTTTGTGAATAAAATTTCGTACTATTTTTGCATATACTAATGAACATTGGTGTGTTATTTTATTTAAAAAAATTTTTATTATATGTGCAATTTAAATTATGATAAAAAATTAATTTAGAAATAAATATTTAAAAATAAATAATATAAATAATAAATGAATTTAAATTACACTTAGACCCCTTAAACATTAGCTTAATTACACATGGACCCCCTCAACATTTAACAATTATAGAGACCTCCCTTATTTTGGAAAGTTAGTAACACTTAGACCCATCCGTTAGTGTGCCATTAGAATTTCTGTTAAAATGATGACGTCAGCTACAATGTTTTTTAATATGCCAAATTTACGCTACCTAACAATTAAAATTTATATTTTTACACTATATATGTAACATATGAGGATTCAGCCACCATCGCCGATGGTGCCTCCTCCACCACCATTGCCAGAAACCAAGTTCACCACCTGAATCGGCTATTCATCGCCAAGCTGGTCACCGCCGGATCATGCTCCTTCGTTGGGACACATGAGTACATGGCTCCGGAGGTAAAGACCCAGCTGTTTTTTAAGGGATTAAACTTTGCGCTAGTATAGTCGAAGGCGACACTAGAGGTTCTGTTTCTTCAAAGGTAGAAAATGAGACATCGCATCAGAGTAGGAATGTGAGACAATGTACAGCATTTGATTTGTTTTGATCAGAGAAAGAACCGCAGAAAGTGCACCACGTTTAAGGCTTCTTGTATCTAATATACATACGAACTTATATATATATATATTTCCATTTACCATATCTTTCCCTCCACAGATAAATCAGTTTCTATTGTTAGCAAGAATTTGAGCTATTTATTTAGATATATTTTACTTCTCTCTTCATCTCTCCAAATCGAACAGAATTTTAGGCATATCTATATATATATATATATATATGCATATATGGGCCTCTCCAAATCAGAATACCCATCTCTCTTCATCTACCCAAATCGGAATACCCATCTTTTTCTCTCTCTATATATATATATGTGCATATATATATATATATAAAGTGGGTTTGTCCTCTTTAAGATTGGCTATTGCAAGGATCACAAAAAATGTTGAGCTGGGGTTTGCTCTCAAGAATATCTATGAATCAAATGATGTGCTGTTAAGAAAGAGAATTTGTCCTCTTTTATTGTTTGTTTTCTTTTTCAATGTTTGTGATGGATGGGCCATTAATGGGGGGGGTTTTAAACCTCGGTAAGCAATTGAAAAGTTAAAAAAATTAGATAATAAATTTTTAAATAAAATAAATTATTCTAATAAAATGCAAAAAAAATTAATATTATTCAAAAACTTTTTAATCTTAAGTGTAATATTTGTCTAAATATTTTTTTAAACTTTTGAATAGACTTATTTTAAAATTATCTAAAAAAGTTTTGAATTCTACGTGTGGTTATTAACTAAAATTTTGAAAATTTTTGGATTAACTTAATTAAAAAAATTAAATATTTTTTATTAACAAATAAAATTAACTTTTAGGATTATAATTTTTTTAACATTTGAATTACTAATTTAAAAATGTAAATATTTTTAATTGATAAATATAATTATCTCAAAAACTTTTGAATCCTAAGTCTGGTTATTATCTAAAATTTTTTAACTTTTGGATCAACTTGTCTAAAAAAAATTAAATATTTTTAATTAATTTATAAAATTAATTTTTGAATTCTAAGTGTACTAATTATAAATTTGTTTTAACTTTTGAATTACTTAATTAAAAATATAAATATTTTTATTGATAAATAAAATTATCTAAAAAAACTTTTGAATTCTAAGTGTACTTATTTTTTATTTATTTATTTTCTTTTGACTGACTTATCTAAAAGAAGTGAATATCTTTTTAGTTACTTAATTTTAATTATCTAAATTTATTAATTATTTTCTTAAACTTTTGAAATTACAAAAAGTAAAGTAATTAAAATTAAAAAAACTAATTTTTGTGTTTATCTCACTAATTTTTCATTTAATATTTTATTTTCAATTAATTATTCAAATAATTTAAAAATAATTAAATTACAATAAATAAATTATTCTATTTATTTGCAAGGAAATAAGAGGTTGATAGAAAAGTGGATGTTGGAGGGTGGGGTTTCTAGATAAAATCTTTTGCAGTAAATGGATTTTCTAATATAGATACAAACTTCTATATATGTGTGTATATATATATATTTGTTTCACTGTATCTTTCTCTCCATGGTAAGAGATGAATCAGTTTCCATTGATAGCAAGAATCTTAGCAGCTTATTTAGAAATGCTATACTTCTCTCTTTATCTGCCCAAATCACACAGGATTTTAATCAAATCGAAAGGAATGCCCAGTCTCAAATAGGTTTTTCACTTGGATCGAACTATGGCATGCTTCTACTATTTTGGTTCAAATCAGAACCCTAACCAGTTAGGTCCAACGCAGCCAGTTTGTTGACAGGTCTCATTGCAGTGGAAATAAGAGGCGTTTGAGTCAAAGGGGTGAGAAGATGACCCACAATAGTCGTCGTGCACCGACTAAACTTGAGGTGGGCCATTTGATGCGAACCCATCTTTGTCGGGTTCTAAATCCTTGCCGTCGACACCCACAGAGGAGTGAGAGTGGGGCGGCAAACCCACCAAGCTAAGCACTACATTGGCGGTTGTTGGAAGAACACTTACTGGATTTGGACATCCAGTTCAGAAGTGGATGGTTCTTTTAAAAGGAAGAAAGAATAGTAGGGGCAAATTTGTCTTTATGATAAAATTTTAACGGAGTTAAGCTTTAAATTAACAGAAGGGATCAGATGCTACTAACTTTTCAAAATAAGGGAAGTCTTTGTCATTTTTAAATATTGAGGGGGTCGATGTGTAATTACGTTAATGTTTAGGGGGTCTAAGTGTAATTTATCCATTTAAAACATTAATAAAAAAGTAATTAAAATAATTAAAAAACTAATAATTTTTTTTAAAAGAACTAAAAAACTTATTGCGACCTCCATATGCAATCACTAATGAAAATAATATTAAATATAAAAAAATTAATAAAAAATAAAAAATTAATTCATTTTTGCGACCGCTAATGGCGATCACTGATAAAAAAAATTAGCAATCGCTAATATTTTCACGCGAAGTAGCGGGGATTGGCACCAAGTTTCTGGAAAAGAATTAGCAACTGCTAATTTCTTACTAGCGACCGCCACTAGTGGTTGCAAGTAGCGGGGACTGGCACTGAGTTCTTGGAAAAGAATTAGCAACTGCTAATTTCTTACTAGCGATCGCACTAGCGGTTGCAACAGGGATCTAACTAAATTTACTGGCGGTCGTGTCATGCCCCAGATTTTCATAACCCGAATACCCGAGGGTGACTTGGGATTATTTATTTGGGTATAAAAATAAGATGATAATAACACGCCGTCACACACCAAATTTTCTTTTAAACTAGGGTTGACTTGTAATAAAAATTTAAGGTATTCAATATCCCTAGTTTATCCCAACCAATATTTATAAGTCATTGGGATTCAACTACAGGACACAAAATAAAGATAAAGAATAGTATTACAGAGCCATCTAAGCGTCCAAACCATACGATTAACATTACATATCAAATAAAAGTAACTAGATATAAACTTAATGATTACAATCATCCAACAATTATTATTACAGACCATAATAATAAATAAAGTCTTCCAGTACTGCACAAGAAAAAAAAATAACTCTTCTAATGGAATATTTAAGAGAAATTAATCTCTTTCCAACTCATCTTTAGTATCCTTGTGCTTAATATCTTGAAAAAAATATTCCCACAAAGGGGTGAGCTACTAAAGCCCAGTAATTAGAATCTCTTAGGTGCCTATATGTAGTGGTCGTAATACTACACTGTATTAGATGACCCAATACAGTGAATGTGCTTAGGTGGCATACTGTTCATGCAATAATTAATTCAATAGATTCCAACTGAATAATGTAAATTATACTTACAATGGTTCGATGAGACCGTCACTACAACTACTATTTTACTTACGCGTCAAATAGTTTAATATTGTTATTTGGACCACAATGAGATCGGTGTCGCAGTGGTGGGGATCTCAGATTCAGATCTTTAAGGTCTCGGGGTCAAACCCATAGCGATATAGGTTTTATATATATATATATATTTTTCTACATCTTTTTATAAAATATTCATCTAAAGGAATTAAACATAATTAAATAATTCCAACACATCATTCATACATAAGCAAAAGAGGTTGCCAATCATAGCAAAATTTGATAAAGGAGTTTAATCTAAATCCTCCTAAGATAATCATACTTCTATCCTCCTCTACCCCTGGCCTTGGGAACTAGTGACTTTACGGGCTTAGCATCCAATACATTCCGATGGTGTCACCCAACAAAAATCTAGCCGTCGCGATCGATTACCTGACTGGCCAGGTTAGAAGGGAACATCTCCTAAACAAAATGCATATGTTCCCATCTCCATTTAAAAGGTCATTTCTACCCCACCCATCACCCCATTGCCAAAAATAACTTTAGCACCGAGTGCCTTAATTTATTTTCACCCCTTGACATTCCAAGGTACTTTGTATGGCAATCAAACATTTTTAATAACAACCAGCAATGTTCCCAGGCGATGAATCATAAGTGGGATTATTCAGTCAAATGTAGTATATTTTTAAATACTTTTGTCACACCCCGGATTTTCATAACCGAATGCCCAGGGGTGACTTGGGATTTATTTGTTAGGTATAAAAATAAGATGATAATAACACGATGTCACACCCCAAAATTTTCCTCCAAACTGGGGTTGACCCGCAAGAAAAATTTAAGATATTCAAAATCCCTTATTTATCCCAAACAATATTTATAAGTCATTGGACTAAACCATTTGATGGGATTTCAACTACAGGGCACAAAATAAAGATAAAGAAAAATATTACAGAGCCATCTAAGTGTCCCAACCACGCGATTAACATTACATAACAAATAAAAGCAAATTAGGTCTAAGCTTAATAATTACAATCATCCAACAATTGTTACAGACCAAAAATAAAGTCCTCCAGCTCTGCGCAGGAAAGAAGAAAAAAAATAGATAACTCTTCTGATGGAATATTTAGGAGAAATTAATCTCTTTCCAGCTCATCTTCTGTATCGCTGTGCTTAATATCCTGAAAAAAATATTCCCACAAGGGGTGAGCTACTAAAGCCCAGTAATCAGAATCTCCTAAGTGCCTATATACAGTGGTTGTAATACTACACTGTATTAAGTGACCCATTACAGTGAATGTGTTTAAGTGGCATACTGCTTATGCAACAATTAATTTAATAGATCTCAACTAAATAATGTAAATTTTACTTACAACTGTTTTATGAAATCGTCACCGTAACTACTATTTTACTTACATGTAAAAATAGTTAAATATTGATGTGTGTACCACAATGAAGTCTGTGTCGCAGTGGTAGGGATCTCAGATTTAGATCTTCAAGGTCTCGGGATCAAACCCCGTAGCGATACAGGTTTCATATATATATATATATATATTTTATAAAAGATTCATCAAGAGGAATTAAATTTAATTAAATAATTCCAACGCATCATTCATACATAAACAAGAGAGGTTGCTAATCACAATAAAATTTTGTAGGGGAGTTTAATCTAAATCCTCCTAAGATAATCATACTCCTATTTTCCTCTACCCCCAGCCTTGGGAACCAGTTACTTTACAGGCTTAGCATCCAATGCATACCGACGGTGTCACCTACCAAAAACCTAGCCGTCGCGACCGGCTACCTGACTGGCCAGGTCAGAAGGGAGCATCTCCCAAATAAAATGCATATGTTCCCATCTCCATCTAAAAGGCCATTTCTACCCACCCACCACCCCATTGCCAAAAATAACTTTAGCACTGAGTGCCTTAATTTCTTCTCACCCTTTTACATTCCAAGGGTACCTTGTATGGAAATCAGACATTTTTAATAACAACCGGCAATGTTCCCGGGTGATGAATCAAAAGTGGGATTATTCAGTCACATTCATTATATTTTTAAACACTTTATCTAAATCCATAATTTAATAATAATTCTCAATAAATCAAAGATTTAACATAGTCACCAATATCATTATCACAAAAGTAGGTACTACATGTAAATTAACAAGTAGCAAGTAAAAAAAAAATTTAGAATACGAATTAGTATTTTAGTTAATTGTTTTGACAAGTTTACCGTACCACCTTTGATAAGAATAAATTATTTTTAATGGTATATTAATTAGGCCGAGGTTGGTAGCTTAGCGGGTGGGTGACCCTAATTGCGATTTAAAGTCGCAAGTTCGAACCTCATTGGCTGCAAATCTCAGTTTTTACTTCTTTTACCTTTTTATTTTATTATTTTATGGAATATAAAGATAATAAATAGCTCTTGGACTTATATTTAATTTTTTAGCAAAATTGATAAGTTTTATTTTATTCAAAATAACTTAAATAAATTTTCAATCATCATCTTATTTATAACCAAACCCTTATCATACGTTTTTTGCTTCAAGATATCCACAAATGTCCACAGAATTATTCCAATGTTTAGGAAGGTATTAAATGAGTTTCATTAAATTCACTTAATCATAAAATATAGTTATATAACATGCTAGATTGACAAAACAATGCCTAAAAATAAATCAACTTCATTTAAGAAAGACCGAATGAAAAGAAAAAAAAAAGTCCATTATTTCTTTTAGGCATTTTATCAAATATTTAGCATTTTAGTTTGAATAAGTCATTCAACTATCCATGATGAAACTGATTATCTAAGTCAATTATCATCAATATTAGAGTGTCAAATAATATATAATATCCAGTTTAAAATAATTTCATATCAATAGAAATTATTAACATGACAATAACTAACAGAAGATAATTGGAAATTTAAATAAATCTTTAAACATAATATTCTAAAAAAAATCCAAACAAGCATCAATTAAAAACTAAATTGAGACAGCAGCTTAAAAGAAAATTCATATAAAATAAAGCAAAATTCCAATATCTATAAACATTATATCTGTAGAAACTAGACTTTAAGACCTACAACTTTCATGTTTCACACTTTTTAAAATTCTAAGGTCTAAAGGTGCAAAAACAGCCTTGAATTAAGTTTGTTCATAAAATACAGTTTTACACGTATTCAGTATTTTTGGGCATAACTTTTGACTCACAAATCAGATTGATGCAATTCTTTTTGGGTTGGAAAGAAAACTGAAAGGGCTACAACTTTTATGTTTTAGCTGAAGCCTAATTCCACCGTTTTAGGGGTCAGAAGCACATAAGAATTTACAAATAGAGAGCTGTCAGCATACTGAGTTACATCAGTCAAAATTTTGGCTTCCCTACCCCCAATATACGGGTATTTATTTTTATCACAATCAAGTTTCATACTTCAAACCCAGAAAAGGCATCAAATATATTTTAGGAGGTTCGTCATCCTACCTCAATGAAGATATTGATGACTAATTCTGAGAAGGAAAAAATGAGTTGAGCTTTGAACACCACCAAATTGAAAAATTCCAAACCTTTCTTCTTCCTTCAAGCAACACCAAATCTCCCACCACACTAAAATAATGATTTATTATTATTTTTTTCCTCTCTTATTTTCTTCTCTTTGAAAACACACAATTTATAGGGAGTGTAGAGAAAGTATCGGTAGAGAAAAACAAGCTCCACTACCTAGACTTGAAAACCACTAAAGTAGCATTATGCATTAGGTAGTATAATACAAATAATCTAGCTTAGCCTTTTTGACTATCTAGCTACATAATTTAAGATAGGTGTTGGAGGATGGGTGAAGATGGGTGGCATGATCCGGGAATCATGCTAACTTTTTGACAAATTAAACAATCATGCTAGCTTTTTGACAAATTAACAAAATACTTTAAATCATGCTAGCTTTCAAACAAAATGCTTTAAATCTTGTTTGCTAAATAATTTGAAAAAGATGCTTTAAGGTCATCAATGTAGGGTCTTCTCTTTGTCTAATTAGTCAAATAATTTTGAAAGATGGTGAAAGTGTATGGAAGATGGAAAGTGAAGTTGTCGGAAAATAATTTAGAGCAACTATTCATGAGTCAACTCATTGAGTGATAAAGTGAGTTGAGGTGAGTCAAAGAAAAGGGTTGACCCATGGTTTAATGGGCTTGGTTTGAACCAAATAAGTAATTGGGCTAGGAAGTGTTTGGATAAAAATTTTAGAAATTCTACATTAAACTCCCACATAGGGTGAAATTAAATCCGAAAATCTTTCTAACTAATTTTATTATTTCAAAAATTTTCAAATCCTCAATTTTCTAGATTTTTACTATATCAAATATCACCACCACACTTAAGCAATTTAATTAAGAAAAAAAAATTCAGGTTATTACAACTTTATCTAAATCCATAATTCAATAATAATTCTCAATAAATCAAAGATTTAACATAGTCACCAATATTATTATCACAAAGGTAGGTACTACATCTAAATTAACAAGTAGTAAGTAGCTAAAAATAATTTAGAATTCGAATTAGTATTTTAGTTAATTATTTTGACCAATTTGCCATACTACCTTTGATAAGAATAAAATTATTTCTAATGGTATATTAATTAAGCCGAGGTTGACAGCTTAGTGGGTGGGTGACCCTAATTGCGATTTGAAGTCGTGAGTTCGAACCTCATTAGCTGTGATCTCGGTTTTTGCCTCTTTTACCTTTTTATTTTATTATTTTATGGAATATAAAGATAATAAATAGCTCTTTGGACTAATATTTAATTTTAGAAAAATTGATAAGTTTTATTTTATTCTAACTGGATAGTATAGTGCATCACCTGAACAATTAAGTCAATGTGAGATTACAAAGCTAATTCATTCTAACCCTTTTATTTGGTAGGAAAATAATATTACTTAAAATAATTTGAATAAATTTCAAATCATCATCTTATTTATAACTAAACCCTTATCATAAGTTTTCGACTTCAAGATATCCACAAATGTCCATAGAATTATTCCAATGTTTAGGAAGGTATTAAATAAGTTTCATTTAATTCACTTAATCATAACAATATAGTTATATAACTTACTAGGTTGACAAAATAATGCCTAAAAATCAATTAGAATAAATCAAATTCATTTAAGGAAGACCAAATGAGGAAAGAATAAGTTCATTGTTTCATTTGGGCATTTTTATCAAATACTTGGTTCTACTTAGCTATTTTGGTTTGAATAAGTCATCCAACTATCCATGATGAAACTGATTGTCTAAGTTAGTTATCATAAATATTAGAGTGTAAAATGATATATAATATCCAATTTAAAATAATTTCATATCAATTAGAAAATAACTAAGTGCCATAAACTTAACAGTCCACTTCAGTATTTCATTAAATAGTATAACTGTTTTACTAGATTAGGCCTTGTGAACAAAATCACCCATAAATAAATTATTAACATAACTATAACTAACAGAGGGTAATTGGGAATTTAAATAAATCTTTAAACATAAAATTCTAAAAAAAAATTCCAAACAAGCATCAATTAAAGGCTAAGCAGAAATAGCAGTTTAAAAGAAAATTCATATAAAATAGAGCATAACTCCAATATCTATAAACTTTATATCTATAGAAACTAGACTTTAAGACCTACAACTTTTATGTTTTATACTTTTTAAAATTCTAAGGTCTAAAGGTGCAAAAACAGCCTGGAATTTAGTTTGTTCAAAAGATATAATTTTACCTACGCTCAGTATTTTAGGCATAACTTTTGACTCACAAATCAGATTGATGCAAATCTTTTTGGGTTAGAAAGAAAACTTAAAGGGCTACAACTTTTATGTTTTAGCCGAAGCCCAATTCCACCGTTTTAGGGGTCAGAAGTACATCAGAAGTTACAAACAAAGAACTGTCAACATACTGAGCTACATCAGTCAAAGTTTCAGCTTCCCTACCCCCAATATGCGGGTATTTTTTTATCACAATCAAGTTTCATACTTCAAACCCAGAAAAAATACTTCAGTTTCAAATTGAAGACATTAAATACATTTTAGGAGGTTCATCATCCTACCTCAATGAAGATATTGGTGACCAAGTTTGAGAAGGAAAAGGGAGTTGAGCTTTGAACACCACCCAATTGGAAAGTTCCAAGCCTTTATTCTTCCTCCAAGCAGCACCGAATCTCCAACCACACTAAATAATGATTTTTTCTCTTGTTTTTTTCTTTTTGAATGCACACAAATTTATAAGAAGTCATGGGAGAGTAGAGAAAGTATCGGTGGAGAAAATAACCTCTACTTCCCATGCTTCAAAGTCACTAAGGTAGGATCACAATAGGTAGCATGATCCAAGAATCGTGCTTACTTTTTGACTATCTAACCATATAATTTAAGAGAGGTATTGGAGGATGGATGGAGATGGGTGGCATGATCCAAGAATCATGCTAGCTTTTTGACTAATTAAACAAATTATTTAAAAGATGCTTTAAGTCTTTAAATCATGCTTGCTAAATAATTTGAAAGAAATGCTTTAAAGTCATCAATGCAGGGTCTTCTTTTTGACTAATAAACTAAATAATTTGAGAGATTGTGAGAGATGTATGGAAGAAATGATGGATGGAAAATGAAGTTTGCCAGGAAATGATTTAGAGCTACTATTCATGAGTCAACTCAATAAGTGATAAAGTGAGTTGAAGTGAGTTGAGGTGAGTTGAGGTGAGTCAAAGAAAGGGTTGACCAATGGGTTAATGGGCTTGGGTTGAACCAAACAGGTAATTGGGCTAGGAATTGTTTGGATAAAAGTTTAGAAATTCTACATTAAACTCCCACACAGGGTGAAATTAAATCCGAAAATTTTTCCAACTAATTTTATCATTCCAAAAATTTTCAAATCCTCAATTTTTTGGATTTTTATATAATAAATATCACCACCACACTTAAGAAAAAATTAATTAAGAGAAAGAAAATTCAGGTTATTACAGGTCGCCACTTCGGTCGCTAATACAATAACAACTATTTTTTTTTGGTAATTATAAAATATTTTCACCTCGATTTGTGCGTGTCATACTTGCGCAGGGACCATGCTAATCTTCTCTGTATCGTTCCAATTTTATCGGATGTCCCCGAAGGGACAATACAATAACAACTGTTGATGCAATTGCTAATAATTTTTAGTGATGAAACAATTATGACCCTTGTTTAGCGGTCACTAAGTGATCGCTAAAACTTATTAGCGACCGCTACCCTCCTAAAACCCTATTTCCCAGTAGTGACTTGATCATTGGGTGGCAACTAAGAAAGTTTTAAAATACTAATACTGAACAAAAAACTACATGCTAATGCATAGAATAGTTGAGCATCTTGAGATAGTTGGTTACTCAAATTTAGATTTTGCTGGTTGCCCAGATAACCTGAAGTCTATATCTAGTTATATTTTCATGATGCCTGGAGGAGCAATCTTATGGAAAAGTGTTAAGCAGATTCTTATAGCTTCATCCACTATGCACGCAGAGTTTGTAGCATGCTATGGGGCAGTAACACATGCTATTTGGTTGACTAATTTCATTTCAGGGCATATGATGATAAAATCTATTCCAAAGCCTTCGAAAATATATTATGATAATAGCGTTGCTGTATTCTCCTCTAAGAATAACAAAAGTTTTGGTGGATTAAAAATGTTGAGATAAAGTATTTCACTATTAGAGATCATGTGAAGAATGAAGATATTATGATTGAGCATATCAATATAGAGGCCATAATAGCTGATCCATTAACGAAAGGATTGATACCTGTCACTGTTACTAAGTATGTTCATGATGTGGGTATTCTAGAATCTTTTGATGTACTTGGTTAGTAGGAGAGTTTTAATTTGCGTTTCTACATTATCATAGCATTGCTTTTGTAGATAAATATTTTGTTTTTTTGAACACTATTAATGTTATTATTGTTCTTGGTTATTATCATTATTTTATGTGCATAAAAGATATGATAAATTGTCATAGTTTGAGTTTTATCTATTTCAAATTTAAGTGCTCATGGCTTAGCATATCCCATTGAGATTATTAGAAATATACATCTTATACATCTTATAATATGTCTTATATGTGATATAGAGACAATAGAGTTCATATTATAATTTGTGGATTTCTCCTTGTAATTTATAATTGAAGCATATGTGTAATGAAGAAATTATACGTGAGGGGACCGATTAGTAATAGTATAAATTTGGATCATATAAGAAAGCTATTACTTACTACACTATTATATCTTAATTCATGTTAATATTGTTATTAATATTTGTAATCATGAAAGGTCCTATGTTAATAAAGGACATATGTACCACTATGGTTCGATATTGATAATCTTGTTGGACTGAATTGTGTTGAAAAGTGTGGTCTCAACCGTTTTAGTGTTATTTAATGGCACTTATGAGTTTCATTATTTACTCTATTGAGTTTGTAATTAATGTCACCCAAGTGGGAGAATGTTAGAATATTATTGGGCTTCCATTAATTATTTAGTGAATACTGAATATAACATAGTTATAATGAGACAATTATTTAGGCTTTATTTGTTATTATCTAATTTATTATTAACCGCGTATACACTTGATTAATAAGATATAGTTACACGACTTAGTGGAGGCCTTTGAGTCTAATAATAACCCATAATGGGAAGGTCCTATTAAAATCTATAAATACAATTTTATTGGCTAGGTCCCTACTCCACTCTTAATTTTAAAAACCTTAGTGTTTTGGTTGTCTCATTGAGAGCCATCATTGTAAATAAGAGAATGAGTGGAAGCCCTAACTATTCGCCGCAATTTTGTGCACACTAATCATAATAATAATTGAGATGGTTGCGATTAATATAAGTATGAGTTTTATTTCTAAATTTTAGTGTTTTAATATTCATATGTGAATTTTTTAAGTTTACTACACAGTTTCCTGGAAAATGCTATAGTTTCCAATTTTGAATATAAGGGAATCAATTAATTAATGCTTTTGAACTTCTACTGGTCTTTGAAAGATTCATGGTATCTTAGAAAAATTCCACATCCTTGTGAATTTTTTGCATCTCATAATTAATCTAATTATTGTGGTGTGGACATGAGATAGCTTAATTTGATTTTAATATGGCAAAAACTTAGATTCCCAGGAGGATTAGAAGTTAGAATAATATCGGCCTATGTAGGCCAATTGTTATTATTGGTGACTCTGAGGTTATGTTTATTTGAATGATGTGAGACTCGAGATTAAATTTGTCAATCACGAGTTCCACAAATTTTATATTTGATAATAAAAAATAGGGGAAATTAGTAGTTCCTCTAGATCACTGATCTCTCAAAATGTGGGATTAAGAATATTATGGGGTAGGAAGGCATGTCTCCACTTTTGAATTTACTTTTTGCCAAAATCTAAAAGTTTAAAATTATTTATCTAATATCTAATCCCCCTAATCAAACATAGTCTAAATGTTTATCCATGGGAATAAGATGATCTATGTTAATTATTCTAAACTCAATTTTTCCTCAAAATAAAAAAATAATAATAAGAAAAGAGTTTTGTATCAATATTTCTACCAACTCTTTATTTTAGTCTTTAGCATACCTTTTTATATTTAAGGAGTTATTACATATCTTTAAATATAAAGAGTTGTTACATATTCATTTCATTATAAAGAATTATTTAAAGAATTAATTGTAATTACCAAAAAAAATTAATGGAAATTGCTTTTAAATAAAAAATTTTAAATTCTTTTTTTCCTTTTATTTTAGAGTGCCTCTTAAGGGAACTCCACGTAGATGAACTAATATCAGCACATTATTCATTACAGGGTGTTTGGTTGATTAAAAACTATAGTAAAAGTACAAAAATTTTATGTCAAAGTGATAAGTGACAAAATTTAATAAAAAAAAGTACAAAAATTGATAAAAATTAATAAATTTTGGTTAATTTTGAGAGCATCCAAACACTCCTTACATCTCTCCAAAGCCTTTGTACGCTAGAGTTTCTTATGCCTACAGTGAAAGTTTTAAAAGCAATACTAGAAGACCTATATGGGACACATTCAAATAATTAAAGAGCAGAAATAGTGAGATTTTTCCATAGTATCATTCACAGTTCCAAATTTTAGTTCAGGGCCCTGTTTAGTTGAAAAAAAGTTGGGCACAAAGTACAATAGAAGTACAAAGATTTGATATAAAGGTAATATGTGGCGAAATTTGATTGGAAGAAAGTACAAAAAAATAATTAAAGTTGGTGAGTTTTGGTTAATTTTGGTATGCCAAACAGGGCCCAAATTGAGATGTTAAAGTTAGAGTAAGGCAAATCTTTAAGAGAAAGTCCATCAAACTTCTTTACTTTCAACTAAAATTAAACTATAATGATTAACTCTGGATGATTTAAAGGTTAAAAAAAAAAAGGTTGATACAATTGGTCATGGCATCTTAATATATGAGCCATAAGATGCAAATGGAATGGGGAGAGATCAGACATAGGACTAAGAACTCATTGTTTGAAGAAGAGAGTCCCTATTGATCAGAGCCTTCAACTCGAGGGAAAAAATCTCACACCCTTTACTTAATTGTCCGAGATAGGCGGCATGAAAATGTGGAAACTAATCAAAATAAATAGCAAGTCCTCCTAAAGTCAAGTTATAACATAATAATACTCAAAGTATTTAATATCATCCCTCATTCCTCTATAAAATAATAGAAACAATCTCATAATAATAAAAGCTGATGTCACACTCCAGTGACACCCATCCAAGACTTATGTAGCCTAAAAAATATAATAATAATACAATCTCACATGTAATAAGACTGGGACTCGCATCCCAGGTCGTACAAATAGAAATATAATAGTCCGACAATAAAATAAGATAACATGTTAGATCAATCCATCAATCTCAACTCAACTCCAGGTAGCTACTCTTTGGTCTCGTAGGATCATCTGTAATAAGAATGGGGTGAGCAAACTTGCCCAGTAGGTAAGATCGTACAAGTTTGCACAAATGAATAAGAATCAAATATATAACATAACTCACAATAATATCCACCAAAATATAATATGACAATGCACATGTGATGCAATATAATGACTAATGTGTTCTCTAATCTCCATCTACCCTAACCTTATCCTAGGATGGGTGATGCTTAACAAATTACGCAGAGTCACCTACTGCATCGTTTATCCTTATGATGAACATATATCTCAATATATATCATAAGTGGGGAACTGAGTTACACCTCCACTGGTGTAAGACTCAGGAGAACCGAGTTACACCCCTTGGTCCTTCTGTTAGAGAACCGAGTTACACTTTTAGTTAGGCATCTACTTAGCTATGCAGTGTCTGGCTATAGTCTTGAGAAAATCTTATTATATATCATCTCAATATTAACGTCCCAATTCCAAATGACTAAACTCTAGTCATATATATCGACTGGAGATTATTTGGTATTTTTAAAATTTTATTTTATCATTTTTCTCAAAATCAAGGATCCCATCCTATATATAACTCGTGCCTCGGTACTTCAATAATATCAACATGGCCCTTTCAGCCAATCAATAATCACAATATCCAACCAGATGATGCGACCCCAATCCTATGCATATAATATACTCAGTCGTGTAAATAAATATCGTATTAACATAAACATGCATTCTCATTAGACTTGATGATGATTTGGGATTCATTCCATTTTTAAAAAACAATAATACTTTAGTTCAGACACAAAACATGTGTTTAGAAATTAATTATGACATTTTCTCAAATTCTACCATACTGGTGTCCGGATACCTTAAGTTGTAGTCTAAACACCCCTAGTCGGGACACCTTGTCTAGTCGGTTCGAACACCCTCAATCCGAACACCAGAGATGAGTGCCCAATTTCTGAGTTCGTTTTTAACGAAACCCAACTCTAAAACATTTCTCAAATCACTCATTCAAGCCTTAATTTCAACACCAAATCATATATGAACACTTAAAGGCTTAAACCACTTGTTTTTACAGTATTTAATTAAAGAATAACTCAAATATATATAAGATCTTCACACATATATGTATATATATAGACACATTCATATATACATATATATGCATAAATCTCATGATATTCAATCAAATCAAGCATATATATATATATATATATATTAAGATTACCCTAACAACATTCAGAACATGAATATAAGTTCTACTTACCTCAGATTCGAAGAAAAGAGAAAAAACAAAGAAAATTGGTTAAGCTCCCAACCTTCAAAAGCTGATTTCTCCCGCCTCGGGTTAAATCATCGAAAACGGTCACCACCATGACATTCACATCGTCAAATACTACCCTGATCCGTTGGCCTTTCGCTCCATATCACACTTTCTCTCTCTACCCTCTCTCTCTTTTCTTTATTTTCTCTCCCTTCTTCTTTGTTATTTGGCAACCGACCTAAAAGAAGGAAAAAGAAAAGAAAAAGAAAAGAAAAGAAAAGAAAAGAAAGAGAAAGAGAGACCAGGCTTTTTGTCTAATTATCCAATTTAATATCACTTTGGGCCAAACTTAGCTCAATAAAAATAAAATAAGTTAATCTTATCTCATTTTAAATATTTTATTGACTCAAAATAATATATAAATGGATAAAAATAAATAAGGTAAAGTAAAAAAATCATCCCTACAATTTACCCTCGATATCACTTTAGTCCCATACGTTTCAATTACAACAGTCAAACCCTTACACATTCGGTTAAGTATCAATTCAATCCTTTCGTTAGTTGATCGTTAGAAACAGCCGTTACACTGAAGATAAAAAGGTAATTTCATTTATAATTTACCCTCAATGTTACTTTAGTCCACCACATTTCAATTATAACAATTAAATCCCTACACTTTCGGTGTATATTTGAAATGTATTTTATTGAATTATTTTTAATAAATGATATAATGTGAAATGTATTTTACTAATTATATAAAATATTTTAATTTGAAATATATCTTATTAAATTATTTTTAAGCAATAATATATTTAAATTATATTTTGAATTAAATTATTTTTCATAAATAATATGATTAAATTAATAATATAATTAAAATGATATTTAATTTAGTTAATTTAATATGAATTATATCTTATTAAATTCAGTTAATTTTCCAAAAAATTAATAAAATTAAAAAATTTATCAAAATGTAATTAGATGGCTTCACTAATGGTTGTTATAATTAATGGAATAGAATTAAATAAATGTATATTCTTGAATTGAATATATACACAAAATTATGTACAAAGAGAAAACTGTAGAGATAGAAATTAAAAAAATAGCGATTCTAAGGCCGTCTGATAGCATTTTTTTATTTTGTTTAACTTCTTATTTTCTGGTTTTATTTTTTGTTATCATTTTTTTTGAAATAAAAATTGAAACTACGTTTACAGAAGCAATTTTATTTAAATAAATTATTTTTAAATAAAATATTTAATTTTATTATTTTTTAAAAATTATTCAAATTTAATAAAATATATTTCATATTAATTGAACTATATTAAATATTATTTTAATTATATTATTAATTTAATCATATTATCTATGAAAAATAATTTAATTCAATAAAAAGAAAGTATATTAAATATAATTTAAATATATTATTTATTAAAAGTAATTTAATAAGATATATTTTAAATTAAAATATGTTATATAATTTAATAAAATATATTTTAAATATATATCGATAGTGTAGGGATTTGATTATTACAATTGAAACATGAGGGATTAAAGTGATACTGAAAGTAAACTATAAAAGAAATTACTTTTTTATCCTTAATCTAACGGTTGTATCTGATGGTCAACTAACGGAAATACCAAATTGATACTTGGTAAAAAAATGTAGAGATTTAACTGTTACAATTAAAACGTGTGCGATTAAAGTAATACTGAGGGTAAACTATAAGGAAAATTTTTGTATTTTACTCAAATAAATATTTGGTGTTACCAAAAAAAAGAGAAGGGGATAGGAGGTAAAGTGCATTCATGCATGTCCTTTGGAAGAAGAAGGAAGAAGGATAAGAGAACGGAGAAAAAGATAGATATATATATATATATCATGATCATTCATAGACAGAAATAGACTTTTGAAAAGGATTCAACACTGCAAAGTCCTCCCCCAAGAAATTATGAACTCTCTTCCACTGCCATGTGGTCATCACGTGCCTTTTACTGCCCCATCACAAAGTTCCTTGTCCACCCACAAGGCAACGACAGAGAGAAATTAGAGAGAGAGAGAGAGAGAGAGAGAGAGAGAGCGCTTTTTTATAGCGTTGCCCTGACTTCCATTTTCTGGTCTGACCAGCCAGATCCTATAATGTCCTGAATATGGAGTGTGATCCGAATTTTGCAATACAATGTTACAAGACTTTATGGGAAGGCATTCGAGTGCGGACCTTTCAAGTTTTGCCAAGACCCAGTAGAGTCAAGGAAGTGCAAGAGCCAAAAAATTCATCAACAGCAAAGAAGGAATTTGAGGACAAAAATTCAGCTTATCCATTCTATTCATGAGAACAATTTGTCACTCTTTACTATCCTCCGCACCAACCAATCTCTCTCTCTCTCTCTCTCTCTCTCTCTCTCTATGTATATATATTTCTCTCTCTCTCATGTAATGAGCATGGTGGATTCTGAGCCATGATTATGGTGCCAGCAATATCGTCGAAAGTTTATGTATCCGTACTCTGAACACTCATGAGGTTCCGAAGTGCAAGGCATTCTTAACGGAGTGTTTGGTGGAATAAAACTTACTAATTTTTATTAAATTTTTAAGTTTTAATTAAATTTTATTAAATATTATTTTTATATAAAATTTTTAAATTTTTGTTATTATTTTATTATATTTCTACCAACCAAACAACCTTTTTAAGTTTTCCTTCCTATTATCTATCTCCCTGATCACGTGGCAGGTCAGACCCTAGGAAATTGCAAAACCTCCAACATTACATGTTCCTTTATCTTAATTAATCCACCTTAATCCTGGCTGCATCTAAATCTGTGGGCTACTGTGGTTTTCCTTTCTCATAGCGTAGTTTGAGATATTTCAATGGGATTTGAGTGAGCATGTGACAATTGGGAAATGATATTTGACAAAAAGGAAAAGGCTACTTCGAATGCAGTAATTTTCTGTCGGCAGCTGCATATAAGCGATTAATCAGTAATTCTTAACAGTTAATTTGTGTTGGACTTAACGTAATATCCACACAAATTAACACTCGGCCACAGTAGCTCTGATTAATTGAAACCTTTACCTTTCTATTAAGAGATTACAAATAATCATAAGTAATATATACAATTGTCCAATCTGTTAGGCCCCACATGAATTAATTATTTAAATTGGAAGTGGCCCATATGCGATTGTTCTTAGCCTTTTCCTACCAGCAAAATTACTTGTTAGATCAATTGTAAATGAATTCTCTTGATGTTAAATTAGATGACCTATCAAACCTTAACTTACCAAAAAAAAAAAAAAAACCTATCAAACCTTGGGTTAAAAATTAAGAACTACTTGACGTTAGTTTAGGAAGAGGAAGTAATTATATTTAGATTGATGAATGTGAACGAACGAACGGGAAAAAAAAAAAAAAAAAACCAATGGGAATATGATTAACTAGCTAGGTATAAACTTCATAGCAAAGCTGCAAAGGGATTGCAAATGGGTGAGTTGGCCATAATATATTACCAATGACAAGTCTGATTCAGTCCCTCGTTAAATTCATTCGACATCAAGGCCCCGTTTGGGGCTCTACAAAAGAAAATAAAATCTTACAAATCTCCACAAACACGAATTACGAGATAATAAAATTTAAAATTTAAATTCTTCACTCACTGCACGAATTACGAAACATTTACTTTTACAATTTTATACTATTTTATATAATTTTATGTAACTCCAAATACATCCCAAATTTCATGCACACAACACTCTCTCTCTCTCTCTCTCTCTCTCTGGGATAACAATTTCAACATGTCTCAACGCAACGAGTACTTGTCTAACCTCGATTCGATAAGTGAGGTTATTTTTAAATTTTACGGGCAATAGGATGAGTAAAGATATAAAAATAAAATAAGTATAGGGTACTGGTATAAGATGGTAAATATAGTGTATCCAATAGGTATTACACAAATACGTTTTGATTACTCTAATTATAGGGTATCCGATGGATATTACCCAATAACCGCCCAAATTACCCATTTATTGGATATCTAGCAAATATTACCTAATTACTAATCTAAATTACTCAATTACTAGCCTATCGGATACATCGTATTTGTGCAAATAATACTATCAATTCAGATACTAAATTGTATATATATTGTATTCAAAAAATGGAGTCCATTTAATTAATAATAAATAATTCAAGATTCTAATACCAAATAATTTATTTTATTTAAACTTAGGATTTGATTCTCGATGTGAAGAATGGACAGAAATTCTTTTTTTTTTTTTTTTACTTAATTATAGTAGAGGTGTAAGATGAGATTAAATATGAGATTTGTTTTTAAATTAATTTTATTTTTATAAAAATAATATAATAAATTTTACTAAGTAAAAACTATTTAAATACTTTTATTTAAAGATATTTTTTTTAGCTTATTAGATGTAAAATTACTTATAAAGTTATTGTATTCAAAGAATTTTTTAATCCTTAATCTTGATTGAACCACCTCATATTTGAAGATTATGGGTAACCGATTAGCTAATGGGTATTCGATCACCCAATGGGTTAGGGGATACATTTCATGGAATAACAGAGATAATCTCCCTTGCTATCCTGAATTCAAGCATATATATCCTAAGTATGTCCTCTAATATTTAAATCGGACAATAAGAATTCCTTTTGTGAGAATGAAAGAAAGTATTAAAACACAAGTCTGATTTTCTAAACAACTGAAAACTCCACCAAAATTCAAAAACAAAATGAGGATCCTTGTTTGAGACGGTTAGTATTCGAACACAATGAAGTTTTATAATATACAGTTTCACTAAAACACCTATGGAATTAGGTGTCCATTAACGACAAAGTGAGTTGACCTCGTTAACTTATCCATGATCACCTAAATAACATCACGACCATTTTGCGATCTTAGCAAGCTTAAAGAAAATCCATCGTGATGTTCTTCCATTTTTACTATGACACTGGTAGTGGGTACAATAAACCCAGCAACATCTAATCCTTAGCCTTAACCTACTGGCATGTGGGGACATTTGCTCACGAACTTTATAACATATTTCTTCATCCTTGCCTAGTAAAACTGCAATGAACTAGATTTTTGAATACTTTTTTATATTGTATTTTTAGGAATATGTGTTGTTCGTAGGGTTATTTGAGTCGTATTGGTTGGCCAAGTTAGTGGTTGGTTAGTTTTGGTTAAGTCTATCGATGGGTTAGAGGTTCAAATTTAACTTGGATTAGATTTAATAATATTAAATCAGACCCTACTGATTGAATCCCTAATCTAATGAATCTAGATCCGTTAAATTCAATCACTAATGGATTTGGATTTAGATTGATCCACCAAGCCATCATTTTTAAAAATAAAATATTTAAGAATAAAAAATAAAAATTTAAAAATAAAAAAATTTTACTTAAAAAAAATTAATTATTTTAACTATTTTACTCTATTATCATTTTGTTTGCATATATATATTTTTATTTTTAATCATTTTTAAAAAAAATTAAAAACGAGTAAAATACTTAAAAGTCATTAAATATAAAATAAAATTATACAAGATAATTTTTAAAAAATTTATATTATTCAACTTCAAAATTCAAAGAAAAGCCCTTACATGTATAAATTATACAATCAAAGCTTATATAACACACTCACTCTCCCCCCCCCCCCCTTCCCTGGGCTATTCCTACAGATTTTCCTGATGTATTATTTGTGAAAGCTACAGAAGCGTTATAGGAGGAAAGGGTAAAAGACATTTGTCGAAATCTTATTTTGTATATATAAAATAATTAGATGATTTTTCAATTCTTTTTCCTTATTTACTATTTTTTTTTTTTAAATCCAACCCTCAGCTCCGACAACGTATTCCGTCGGTTTTAATTGCTTGGAGCCTGAAAAAGGACGTGAGTTTCCACTAATTATGCTAAATTATTTTCTAAGAACAATCGATGTGATTTGCGAAAAATTAAAATACTGCACAATTTAAAGAATTATTTTTATTTTTGTTAAACTTAAATATATATATATTTATTTTATAAAATAATGGTTTAAAATAAAAACTTATTCAAATATATAGATCAGATCTAAATCTTATAAAATCAGATCTGATTACTTTTGAATTTAGATCGAATGTACAATTATTAGATTCGAATCAGGTCTGCAATCTAGCAAATCTGATTCAGACATAACCCTTGACCTATTAACAGGACTAGCTTTGGTTATAATTGGACTAGATTTTTATCGTGGTTGAGTGTAGACTTAATATTATGTTTGTAATTAATAATATTATACTAGTTTGTATATGGGTTATTATGTTATTTTAAAACTACCATAAAGTAGTAGTTGTATGTGATAAATTTTGCAATTTATTTTGGAAAACATATGACGAGTTGTATCTTGTATTTTTTTTTTTTTTTTTTTTTTTTTTTTTTTTTTTTGTGTAAGACAATGTGCCTAATTGAAGATGAGACTTTATTTTGAAATATTATATTTCAGTCTTTCCTATTATTTTATAATAGCTTTATTGTAATTGGTTTTGATTGTGAATGAGTTTTGTGAAGATTGTGAATGTTTACATGTAATAGCATCCCCAGGTTCCAGGATTCGGGGGTGACAGAAATTGACAATGCATATTATGATATATTTTTGCACCTCCAGAATGCATTGGAGTATAGAACTGTGAAACTCCCTTAAAATGGCATCCAGAAAAGAAGTGCTCACATATATATATATATATATATACATTGGGGGGCGGGGGAGAGAGTGAGAGAGAGTATAAATATAGACGATTATAAAAAGTTAATTACAAAAATAATTAAAATATTTTTATTCTATGTGAATAAAAATTAAAAAAATTAAAATATTTTTTTATTATGGGTGAAATTTCAACTTTTGAAGCACCCTTTAAAATTGTTGCATTTTATTTAGTTAGCATTAATTATTATAACTCAAACAACGCTTTATTTTGAATGTAAGTCCACTATTAAGCTCCGTTTGGAATAAGAAAAAATAAGATAAATTAAGATAAAATGTAGTTTGAGTTAATTTTGGCACTTTTTTTCTGAAAAGTAGCAAACTGTGCGAACGGTTTTCTAAATCTGTTCCCACAGATTCAAAAAAATTCACAAAAAATAACGATAATGGTACTCGTTTGAAAACTTTCGACACGAAGAATATGATTGTATAAAAAATTTACACATTCAGTTAACCTACTTCTAGATTTTTTATTTTTTTAAGTGAAATATTGAAATTTTTTGAAATTAGTGATAATGGAAAAATTAGAGGTAGGGGAGTTGTTGGAGGTTTATAGTAATTTTTAGAGTTTTCTTTTAGACCAAACCGACCCTAAGACACTCTAAAACACTCTTAAACGAACATGAAACTCAACTATTGAAATATTATTAAAAAAAATTAAATGATTAAAACACTTTAAAATGAACTAAACGATTAAAACACCTAATAAATATCCTCACATTTATACATAGTATAAATATAGAAATAGATATAGATTAATTTTTTCATCATTTCTCTTTTTTTTATGTGAATTTTTTTATAAGTATTTTTTAAAAATAAATACATACCTAAAAATATAAAAAAAAATAAATTAAATCTTAACGAAGAAAAAATCAACCAAAAGCGGCGCGAAAGAAGTCAACTTCTTTTGATTGTCAAATGGAGGCTGCATCGAGGAACTTCCCCATTAAACGACACCCGCATCTTTTTCCAGTTATTTATGTAACATTTAGTTTATTTTACTATTTTTTATTTTTTGTTTTTATTTTTTATTTAAAAAATTTTTAAATAAAAAACAAAAAATATTTTATTTATATTATTTTAAAATTTTTCTTATTTTAGATTAAAAGCACTCAAAATGACTTTTTGTCATTTTTCATTTTATGTGTAAGCTCATTTTCTGTTTTTTAAAACAAATTTTAAAACCACAAGATCAAATGTGTTTTGAGTTTTTTCTTTATTTTCAAAAGTATAAAATAGAAACGAGTTCAAAACAGAAAATAAAAAATAAAAAATAGAAAAACAAACCAAATGAGCCCTTAGAGTTTCTGACAAAATGGTAAGGTAGTGTAGATTTAACCTACCGTGACCGTTCTTTTATCTCGCACAACTCACCGTATAATTAATTTGTACTGATAACTACCTGTAGTAATCAGTGCGTTTCATTTAAAATTATTATAATTATAAAATGATGTCTTCTATTTAAAAAATTAACAGTGAATATATGAGCCGTGAAAAGTATAAGGTAATTAACGGTGAGGATAATTCAACTGTACACTGTATTCAATCTATTGGAATGTATATCATAGGGCAATCAATCATCTGTTTAATGTTCAAATAAGTGTACTTGCAAAACATAGTACCCCATCATCAGAAAATTAATTAAACTGAAATTAAAATATATAATACCTAGCTAGAACATCAACCTTTAAATTGGAGACGCTATTTGCCAGTCCATATATATATATGTTGCTCATCGGTCAATATATCAGTGTGGAATATTGGAGGATAACATTATATTATGACCAACAAATTCTTTTTCAGTCTTTATATTTATATATATATATATATATATATATTGTACACCTAATCTTTTTGTATGTGGCGACTTCCCCATTAAAATCTATGAATAGAATTTGGCTTGAAAGTACCATATTTATTTATGTGCGCACTAGCCCATATCATCTAAGTAATAGACTGCTATATTTTATATATACAAAACATTGGCTCAATTTAGTGTGCAATTTTTTTAAATTATAAGATTTTAAGTCCAAGATTACCTTGTCGTTGATTTCATATCAAAGGATGGAACGATTTATTGATACATATGTGTGTGTATAAAATATTGAATTTACTGGACATTAAGACTTAGTTTGAAAAGAAAAATAACTGGCTCATTTTTTATATTTTGAAAGAAAAAAAAATGACTTTATTTTAGGTAGATTTTTAGTTTTAGTTAATTTGACAATTTTTTTTCTAAAAGGTTTAAACAAAGATTAAAATATAAGAAGAAAATTTTGATTATTTTACAAATTGGTAAATAAACTAATTAATTATAAGTCAATTAGTCCCCTGGATTTCAAACGATGCCTAAATCTGCTTATAATTTGCATGCGGCCCTCCTTACAAAATTATTCTAGGCACTTCTAGTCTTATTGAGCAGGAGCAAAGTCTTGCGTGGACCCAAAAATAATTCAGCATATTCTGTCCTAAATTATGCAGGAAGAGCATCTAATTTCAAAGAGCATAAGAATTTTTGGCTCCCCAGTTTCCCGTTAAGAATATGCTGGAATTATCAGGCAAATGGGCTCTCTCTCTCTCTCTCTCTCTCTCTCTCTCTCGTTTCAGTCATTTCTTTTTCTTAAATGTAATCGAGTTATCTTTACTAGATTACAAAATGAAGAAGCCAAAAAGGTACAATGTTCGTATTTTAAAGGATATATACATTGAATATGAGATGCCTTATCCTGACTTTATCTTGTGGACTATCTATAAACATTAGATAAGTAACGGGGAAAACAATGAATCTTATGATAATGTATATAATAACATGGACTAACTATTTATAAATACATTACATTGAGAGTTAAAAACAATGAAGCTTATGACTATAACACTATCATATGAAAATTCCTACAAGGCCCCAAGGGCGTTGAATCTTTGGCCTTGCAACGGTGAACTTTCCCAAGATAATGATAAAAGTGACCTTGTACTTTGTTGTTCTTACTATTATAATTTTTTATTTTTTTTTTCTCAATAAGAGTAGTTGTTCTCTTGCTTCAAGATGCACTTTCAGATAAAAGAGTAGTTGTTCTCTTGTTTCAAGATGCAATGCTAAAGCAAAAGAAAATTTGTTTTTTCCTCTTTTGTTAGTCTTGGACTACATCTCATATATGTTGTTTGCCATTAAAATATATATATATATATATATATACATATGTGAATAAATTTAAACTATTAAATTTTAATCTAATAGTCTTATCTCTTAGTTTCTAAAATCAATCCCTCAAATCATATTTTTTCCTCTTTATTAGCCTTGGACTACCTCTCATGCTTTCTAATGATGCCATTTGTACTTATCCGATTGGTCAAGTTTAGGTCATGTAATTTCTCCCTGGATGCAAATTTCCACCACTGCCCGCGGGCCCCGGGAGGAGGAATTAAATTAAATATAAATTAAATTGTTAATTATTAATTTTTTGGACAATTAAATAAAAGTTAATTGCTAATAATTATTGTTGCTCAACCAAATAAAATTTGACCAATAAATGGTTATTTCTTACAAATTTATCATTAAAAGATCATCTTTTTTCAACCAGTTAGTTGCTATTGCTAGAGAATTACTTTTGTTGAAGAAATAAAATTTAGTCAACAAATGATTTACGTTTTCTAATCAAATCAACTCTTGTCAGCAAAGGATTCAAATTTTCCAACTAAGGAAATAAAAATTTTATTATTTTTGGTACCAACATTTGTGCATAAATTTTATTTTTAACAATCAAAAAAATTGTATTTTATAACCAAATTTTAATTGACAGAAGGTTTAATATATACATATAAACTAAAATATATACAAATTAATTTACAAAATTAATAATTTAGCCCAATTGTCAACTACATCAACTTTGAAGGGGATATTTGAGTTTAATTCTCACCAGTAAACTAAATATGTCCTTGGTCATCAATATTTTTACTATCAATTGAAAACTAAATTATATCTTATTAGTAATACTTTTGATGAACAAAATATAACTTCCAGTTTGTGTGTTTGTTATAATGCATGTATGTATGTACTATGTGGACGTCTATCAAACAAGATTGGGGCACGTTTGGTGCATACTACACCGGTTTGTTCTCCAGTGTAAAATTACACCAATTTTTACTTGTACGTTTTAAACTTAAAAAAAAAATTAAATTTTTGTCTTTACATGTATAGTGGAATTTATACGTAGAAATCAGTGTAATTTTTGTACTAAAAGACAAATCATTGTATACTACATCAGACGTACTCCCAAGCTCTACAGGACATTGACCATCATATGTGTGTATTAAAGAAAATTATATATATATATATGACTTCCTCATAGTGCTTTTAGATTTTTGATAAATTTACTTGAACATACATAAAATTTGATCGAGCACTAGCTAGCTTATTATTTAGGATCATATAACTTGAGAATTTTGTTCAAGACAATGAGAGTACAAATATGTATTCTTTTCGACCTGTTGTAAAAAAATATACAGTTTAGGAATTGATATGAAGGACCACTTCATGAATGAAAATTGATTACTGTCTACGCAAAATTGCATATATTTGTTAAAATTACCTTGGCTTTATAATTTGAACCTAGCTAATATAAACACATATTATTTATTTATTTTTTTGGTAGTTAGTATTTAAAGGTTAATAAACATGTTTCAGGAAATTTAAAGGTTCATAAACATGCTTGATTGTTTTTCAATGAGCTTCTTCTTAAGCATATATCAATACATATATACATACATATACACATACATATATATGGGGTTAGGACAAGGAAATCAAGATATTAGCCTCTTGATATAAGCATGTATAGATTATATTGTTTATGTGTACTTGTATCATCCAAGCATAAAAAAATCAAAATGATTCCAAATGTAAACTACAAGCAAACAAGTAAGAAAATAATATAATTACAAGTTCTTTCAAAGGGAAGGCATTTGATATGTTATACTGTTTGTTGTGGCTTATATTTTTTATTTTTGGTTGTGGAGGGCATGGGCCGATCGTAGAGAAAAATTAGAGTGAGATCGGCGGAGACTATTCGTAAGGCCAACTTGAGTTGGTGTTTTATTGGGAGTTTTTATATACTTTGTCGAGGTATATAATACAGGCCAGGTTGGTGTAATTGTGTTTATAAGATATTTTTTATCATGTTATATATAGGTATATACAACCCAACTGGGTGAGTTTTTGCAATAATTAAAACATAAAAACATATTTTGTGTGCTCCCAGATTATTTATTCTGCACTCGATATTTGCAAAAAGATATACATATTAAACTGTTTAGATGTATTGTTATGGTTGATATATTTATGTATGTACATTAACTATTATAAATTTAAATGTGATGACTTGCTGTGTGAAATAAATTGGGAGCTAATATATAAATAGATATATGTATTAGCCAACTATGAGTGTATTGTTATAATTGAGATATTTATGTGTAAGCATTAACACTCATGAATACAGATATAAAATTTACTATGTGAATGGAATTGAAAGTTTGGAATTTGTGATTGAATGGGGAGTTAATGTATATATAGATATATATTAGGCTTATGCAATATGTTGTTATAAGTGGGATATTTATGTATGTATATTATTAATACTCATGAATATAAATGTAAGAGTTATAGTGAAATGAATTGAAAGTTTATATATATACATAAATGCTCATGTAAATGCAAGACTTGCTGTGTGATTTAAGCATCATGAATATAAATATTAAAGTGAATTCAATTTGAAATTTATGAATATACTTTAATGCCTATGATTATAAATATGAAACTTGATGTGTTAACTAAAATAGGAAGTTAGAAATATTGCTGTATGAATTGATTTGGGAGTTAAAGTATAAATTCGACTAAGGCAGTATGTACGAATATGTATACACAAATTTCAAACTAAAACTTTCTTATTTTTTTGTTTGATTTTACTTATTGAATAATCAATTATTTTGAACTAGGTGGCATTATTTAAGAATTTATTGAACATTAGTTTGGACTTATTTAGAAGTGAGATATTTAGATAAATATTTAAATAAAATTATTTTGGAAGGAGAATTTTAGATGATTTAATAAATATTATTTTTTATTGAAAAATAAAGGTGAATTTCAGATATATAGATATTATTTTTTACAGCTAATTAAATCTGATTAGCATGCATTTTTTTAGTAGTTTATTATATGATAATACATTGAACTTGATTGTTATCTAAAAGATATGCATGTAATGGATAACATAAAACTTAGGCCTGGGAGAATTTACTTCATAAGACTTATTAATTTAAAGGATAAACACAAGAACCAAATTAGGAAGAACTCCTGTATATGTTGTCCTGTTAATTAAAGGAATTTGTAATACTTGGTATTTATTTTTAGTTATTTATGTATTATTTTAGGCTAATAAAACATTTATTTTAAGATTAGATTAATTTATTTTATTTTTCTTAGGTCGAATGTGGTCCAAATTGATATTTGGTTAGACAACTGGGCCAATGGCCCAGTTTTCTTTTTCTTTCCTTCTTTCCTTTCCCTTTTTCTTTTTCTTTTCTTTTCTTTTCTTTTCTTTTCTTTTAATGGCTTCGGCTGCCCAGGGAGAGACCAGAGGGAAGAGAAAGAAGAGAAAGAGAGAATAGGAAAGAGAGATAGTAGAGAGAGAAAATGAGTTCTAGGAAGGAAAATCAGCAAATGGGGGAAATATTCGACGCCGTGCATGTCATTATGATGTTCGTTTCTCGTGATTTTGCTTGAAGTGAAGGATACATGCATTTAAAGTTCAAGAACCAAAACTTAAATCTTTTCATATCTTCTTTTCTTTTCAGATTCGAGGTAGGTGGAACTTATATTCGTATTCTAGATATTGTTAGGATGATTTTGGTGTATATATATGCTTGATTTGGTTGAAAATCGTGTGATTTGTGCACCTATATATATGAATGTGGTTATATATATGCATATAAGTGTGAATATCTTGGATATATTCGAGTCATTATTTGATTAAATGTTGAAGTAACTGTGATTCAAGTGTCTAACTATTTATACATGAGTTATTGTTGAGATTGAGGCTTAAATGGGTGATTTGAGGGATGAATCAGAGTTAGGTTTTGTTGAAAACAGAACCTGGAACTAGGCACGCGAAGGGGGTCGCACCACACAAAAAGCAGAGGGGTGCACGCCTTAGAAATCAGAGGGGCGCATGGCACAAAAAGCGGAGGGGCGCCCCCTAAATCTGGACTTGGCTTTTCTTCTGTCTTCTTACCTCAGCTTCTCTCTTTAGGCCACCAACATGTTTTAGCTTAATAATATGCCTAAATTAAATTATTATTGATTTTTAATGATGGAATAAACCCCAAATCATCATTAAGCCTAATGAGAAAGTGTTCATATATTGAGAAGATATTTATTTACATGATTAAGCATATCATGTGCATGGGTTAGGGTGGCATCATCTGGTTTATGTCGACTGTATTGATTGGCCAATAGTGCCATATTTATATTCTGACATGTCGAGTTACGGGTTATATATATGGACGGGATCCATGATTTATGAGAAATGATAAATGAGATTTTAAAAATGCCGAATGATCCCTAATTGATATATGTGACTAGAGTTTAGTCATTTGGAGTGAAGACATTAATTATGAGATTTTCTCCAGACTATAGTCGGACCCTGTTTGAGCTAGGCAGATGCTTGACTAGGGGTGTAACACAGTTCCCTAGTAGAAGGACTAGGAGTGTAACACGGTTCCCCTGAGTCTTAGCTGATTGGGGGTGTAACATGGTTCCCCAACCGTTATTTATATTGATTTCTTACTAAGATAAGCATATGCCTGACTAGGGGTATAACATGGTTCCCTAACAGAAAGGGGTAAGGGTTGTAACACGGTTCTCCTGAGTCTTACACCCATGGGGGTGTAACACGATTCCCCATTCGGTTTATATATGTATTGAGATATACGTTCGCTGTAAGTGTAAACAGTGAAGTTGGTGACCGCACGTGTAGTACTAAACGTCACTTATCCCAAGATAAGGTTGGGGGTAAATGGAGATTAAAGAATATGCATTGACATCGCATTCCATTACATTCCATTACATGAGATTACATTTACATTCCTTTCCATTGAGATGTTAATATAATGTGACTGTAACATTGATTGATGAGATATATGGTTTATCTAGTTGACCATGAGTTTGGTTATGAAATAAGAAATATAAATTTAGGAACTACCGCGACCTGATTCTCGAAGTGGAATACGTAGGCAGGTTGGGCTTGAGTATACGTAGGCAGGTTGGGCTTGAGTATCCTAAGTTCAATCTTAACTATGGGTAATAATAGTTGTCTATTCTTCTTAACTGAGAATTTACTTATCAATATAATAAATTGTACAACCCAAGGTGTGGGTTTGCTATTTACATTTATGATGTCATTAATTTGAGAAATTATAAACATGATTATAATATTTGTTATAATCATGCAGATCTTGGACATGGTCAAAGGAAGATGTTAAGGTGAATTATGTAATTAACAAATGGACAGTGATGTAATTAAATATTATTTATATGGAAAATAAGTAATGATTTTGGGCATTTTGAAAATTTTGACTCAATGTGAATTGAATTTAGGTCGGATTATTATTTGTTTTGGTTTCACATTCCTATGCTGTCCGTCCCGGATGATTAGGTTAGGGGCGTGACAGAATTAATTGAGATTTGATTTTTAGGCTATTGGGGTCATTAAGGGTACTAGAAAGAGTGGGTCCTAGAGGTTAAGGGTTGAAAGCTCTGAAACTTATGCAGGGTGGTTTAGAATAACCAGTAGGCTAGAAAATTATAAGGTGTATATATATGGCTTGTACTAGTGCATATTAGTACTGAGACTGCGGGACTATTTTGCCTACTAAGGTAAGATGAGTACATTTGGGACTACGGGACCAATTGTACCCCACGACTGAGGTTTGGGGATTTGATGAGTACATCTAAGACTACGGGACTAGTTGCACCCCACAGTTTAGGCCTGGAGATTTGATGAGTACATCTAGGACTGTGGGATTAGTTGTACCCCATGGCTTAAGTTTAGAGATTTAGTTTGGGTTTAGTTCTGTGATCATAGGCTAACCTTGCAGAATACATAACTCATAGTATGATATTAATGTGTAGTGATGTGAATGTTATAATATGATTTATTTTAGCATGAGACTGTGGAATTATGGCTAAGTAACTGTTTAATTAGAAAGGTATGATTAAATATGAAAATTTTGGAAATTATAAGATTTTACTTTATTAATATTGATTAAATATTGATTACTTTACATGACTAAGAAATTATATTTTATAAACACTTTCTGAGGACACGTAAAATTTAATGCTCACATTTACTTTATTAATATTGATTACTTTACATGACTAAGAAATTATATTTTATAAACACTTTCTGAGGACACGTGGAATTTAATGCTCACCCCTACTATAGTTGATAATGTAGCGGTTGATGCCCGTGATGGGCCAATGGATTAGCTAGCCGTCTTAGATTGTTATAACTGGATGATCTGTTTTATTTTGCATTTTAACATTTTTAATTATAATGTGATGAAGTATTGATTTTAGCCCATATTTGTGGCATGGTTATTTAGCCCCCTTTTTAAGGTATTTTTAAGATGTTGGAATATTCAAGAAACTGAATACTGGTTTATTTTATTCGTTTTTGCTCTGATATAGTATATTTTTCATAGTCTAAAGTTTATTTATGGGTTTTGTTCCCACATCGTCAGGTCATAGATTTTGGGGCGTGACAACTTGTTATCAGAGCTTAAGTTTTAAGGATACTTAAAGACAGTGGGAAATTTTATAATTATGGCTTTATGTGTTTTGAAAGATGTTATACATGATTTGATGTTTTAGACTTTGAAATTTTGAATCTTATAATTGCTTTTCATTTATTTCTAGCTTTATGGCATACAGAGTTACACCAGTTGCTAAGGGTAGGGGCCGTGGATGACCTAAAGATCGTGGAGCTCAAGCTGGTCATGATCATGGCTATGGAGCTCAGACTAGTTTGGACCGTGAGGCCCTAGTTGAGGATGTTCATCTAGGATTGACCTGCGAGCAGGAGTCTAATACAAGTGCAAAGTTTGAGTCCACAACAAGAGGAAGTGTAGTCTGGATAGCCTTTAGTTCAGACACTTGGGGATTTTGGACTGTGAGGCCCTAGTTGAGGATGTTCATCTAGGATTAACCTATGAGCAGGAATCTAATGCAGGTGCAAGGTTGGAGGCTCCACCAGGAGTGGCCCTAGTGCCACAGCAAGAGGAAGTACAGTCTGGATAGTCTTTAGTTCAGACACTTGGGGAATTTGATCCTACCATTTTTATGCATCAGGTGGCGATAGCCATGGCAATTTTAGCAAGAGGTGGAGCACAGATGGGACCTCTACCAACTTCTAGTCAACTAGAAGGTTCATTGGAGCACTTTACGAGGGTGAAGCCTCCCTGTTATGACGGAGTACCAGACTCTAATGTTACCGAGGGTTTTCTTCGCTGGTGTGAGAAAATCCTTAAGGACTTTCAGATTACAGATATTCAGATGAGAATTTCCCTTATCACTTTTCAGTTCACTGGTGATACTGCTATGTGGTGGAGTTTTGTAGAGAGTTCACAGGACATGGTAGCTTTGACCTGTGAGAGATTCCAGAAGTTGTTCCATAAGCACTTTCTCTCAATCGCTCTCAGGGACGCGAAGAAAAATGAGTTCACGGCCTTAACTTAAGGGATCATGATAATTCTAGAGTATAAGCATAGATTTGCATCTCTTTCTGCCTATGTCCCAGAGTTGGTATCCATAGAGAGGTACAGATGCAGACGGTTTAAGTGGGGTCTGCACATGGCTATCAGGAGTAGGGTTGTCCCGTTAGGACTAGATGACTACGGGGATTTGACTGGCTGGGCGATGACTATTGAGAAAGACCCAAATGACGTCAAGCAATGAATGAAGGTAAGTAGGGGAAGAGTGTTGCCCCACAGTCAAGTAACAGAAACAAGAAGAGACAAAATGAGGACCCAGTGAGTCCCAACCTGTAACATCCCGAATTTTAACAAAGAAACAGAGTGTGATAACTTATTATACAAATTTATTACATAAGTTTCTTCCTGCCTTAGCTATCAAATATATATATATTACATATGTGCCAAACTTTAGATTAGCATTTAATCATCGTTCTTAGTCGGCCACTAACAACTGTCAATCTTAATCTTTACTATCAGACGATTTCTCTGTATAAAAAAACCATAAGAAAGGGGCGAGCTACCAAGCCCTGTAGGAAAAATATTCGAATAATATCAACAAGTATTTCCATATAAAGATAGAAACTAAGTGCTCAAGTAACTGTCATTATAAAACGGACAATAGTAGTACAAATCAATAAATAAGCAGTGAAATGCCTATGTAAGGTTATTCCCTTATCACCCTTATAACATCTTGCCATCCTTGTAACACCTCAACATGCCACGCAAGTTATTTCCTTTGCCAACCTTATAACCCCTTACTACCCTTATAACGCCTCAACAAGCCACGCAAGCTATCTCTTTTGCCACTATTATAAACCCTTGCCTTCCTTATAATATCTCAACAAGCCACGCAGGCTATTCCCTTTGCCACCCTTATAACACCTTAACAAGCCACACAAGCTATTCCCTTTGCTACCCTTATAACCCCTAGCCACCCTTATAACGCCTCAACAAGCAGGCTATTCCTTTTGCCACCCTTATAACTCTTAGCCACTTTTATAACGCTTCAACAAGCCATGTAGGCTATTCCTTTTGCCACCCTTATAACCCCTTGCCACTCTTATAATGTCTCAACATATTTTCATAAAAGTGCACAAAATTATAATATTAACCATAATTCCATCATTTCACATTCTCTCGCATTGCTAAAATAATCAAGTAGTGAAATTATATATTATTATCATGCCTCTGTAAAATACCAAATTTCAATTATAAGAATAAATCTCCTACCTGAAAGATCCAGTAGCCTTTTTTTGCTAATTTTTCCCTTGGTCTTGTTTAAATTCTTAAAAGTTCAGCCCAAACTTTCTTAAATTATCTTCTTTTTCCTTCACTACCACTCTCTTGTCTTTCCTTTATTGCTTTTTTTTTTTTTTTGGCTCCCAAGTCTATCATGTACACACATATACATGAGCATACATATATATAGGCAAATGGAAGGCTAAGCCTCCTACTACCAAGTCGGTGATATCTTTTTTTTTTTTTTTTGGTTTTCCTTTCTAGGCTTCCAAGTGTCCCTCCACATCTACCCCTACCATCATTACTTTTCCACTTATGCACCATGTGCTAAAATACATGTGTCACCTTTTGTAATTTTTTTCTATTATTTTATTTAAATTAAAATTAAACTAATTATAGAAATATTATTTCAAGAAAAAATTTGAAACAATGCTATACTAATAATAATTTTTTTTTTGCCTCTTGGCATGAAATAAAATTAATAATATAATAAAAATCGGGATGTCACACAACCATAACAGTTCCAGTAGGGCAGTGTGGCCCCTACTCAGTCAGCATGGAGGACACAGTCTCAGGGTCCGATTGTGTGCCACATCTGCCACTAGCCAGGGCACAAGAAGTATCACTGCCCATTAAAAAATACACTAACCAGAACCGAGCAGCGACTTGAATGACTATTTGAGGATAGGTCGAGACCACCAACATATTTCTCTTGTGATCAGCTAGGCCATATCTCCAGAAATTACCTTTTGGGCAACAGTGCGGCAAGGTTTTAGCAACCAGCACAATCTGCCTAGAGTAGTAGACTTGCAGCATCATAGACTTTTCAAAGTTAGTTTCGATAGGGGCCACAAGGTGGTGCCCCTGAGTGCTTAGAGGACAACTTAGGGTGGTCTACATTAAGGGCAGAGAGGTGGAAGGTTGCCAGCAGCTCCCACTCAAGGGAGGGTATTTTTAATAGCTCGGACTAAAAGACTTAATTGTTCCAATGGTCATGTGACTTTGCATGCCCTTGAAGGAAATGTGATCAAGTTCACGAGTGATCACTACAGTCATCAGACTTTGCCTGATATTGACGAGGAAGGATGAGTGGAACTTTGAATCCTGTTTGCTAGCATGACCATGGAAGACAAGGAATAGAGTATGACTTTGTTACCATGTGTTGTTTGCGAATTTCCGGAGGTGTTCCTAAAAGATTTATTTAGGTTACCATTAGAAAGAGAAGTAGAGTTTGCAATTAATTTGGCTCCGAGAACCGAGCCAATATTTGTTGCATCTTATCAGTTGGCACCAGCAGATCTAGCTGAGTTGAAGACTCAAATTGAAGATCTGACTTCCAAGAGGTTTATTCGACCTAGCACATCTTTGTGGGGTGCACCAGCACTGTTTACAATGAAAAAAGATAGTACACTCAAGATATGCATTGACTATAGAAGATTAAATAAAGTCACCATCAATAACTGGTATCTTTTGCCGAGGATTGATGACCTATTTGATCAGTTGAAGGGGTCAATTTTCTTTTTGAAGATTAACCTGAGGTCGGGTTATCACCAGTTGAGGGCATAAGTAGAGGATGTCCCAAAGACAGCATTTAGGACTTGGTACGGCCATTATGAGTTCCTAGTTATGCCATTTGGGTTGACTAATGCACCGGTAATGTTCATGGATCTGATGAATCGAATGTTTAGTAAGTATCTGGATCAATTTGTAGTGGTCTTTATCGATGATGTGTTGGTTTACTCACGATCGGATGAAGAGCATGAGAGGCATTTGTGGATTGTGTTTCTGACTTTAAAAGACCACCAACCATATGCCAAACTCAATAAGAATGAATTCTGGCTCCGAGAAGTGAAATTCCTTGAACATGTTGTTTCAGGCAAGCGTGTTGTTGTGGACTCTTCAAAAATTGAGGCAGTTATATATTAGCCGAGGCCAACAATTGTGCTTGAAATTTGTAGTTTATGGGGACGGGCAGGATACTACCAAACAAATAGGAAAAAGTAGATGGGAAAAAGAGGCCAAGTTGGGTTATAATTTTCCCACAAAGTGTGCATTAACTAAAAAATTACAAAAAATAAAAAATTTCACGCCAGATATAAAGTAAGCTAAAAAATTAGCTTATAAAAAAAACAAATTTTAGTGAAAATAATCTAAAAAAAAATAGAAAATCGATCTAGGGTCTGTTTAACAACTCTCTAAAAATCTCAAATTTTCTCTAACTTTTAACTTTCTCTAACTTTTGTCAAATTTATAAAAAAAAAATTACCACATACATAAAAGAATAAAATTACCAATTTTTTCAATTTCTTTTTCCAATTTATAAGATTTTATCAAGTGTAAAAAAAAAATCTAAATTATTATACTTTTTTAACGCACCAAACGTGGTCTTATAATACCCAAACCGAGCTTGATGTTGTACAGCAGGATGCAGAATCCCAATCCAGCTGTGTATATCAGGGCCTCGGATCCCCCACTGCACTACACATCACGGAGAGAAAAAATAGTATTGATCCCTTTATTATGTTTGGGTCTGTTGCGTACCTCCCTCCCTATTTCAACCATCTTTTCATCATCAAATTTGTCGTTTTGTATTATTTAATTTTGTTTTGTTTTCCGTGAAACACACACACACAAAGAAAAAAATTTATTTCAATGAACAAAACCTATAAAAGGCATCATTTTTTCACGAAGAGTTGTTTAATATTTTGTTCCTTCAAAATCAAGCCAAAGTCTTGACGTTCATCGACTTTGACATTATTTACACGCATCATCAAAGTAATGGGGTGCTACTGTTTACAAGTTGAAAAGATGGAAAGTAGAAATACAACGGGAGTATATAAATAAATGCAATATAATATTACATTGTCCATTTATATTGGACAAGTCTTTATTTCAACAATCGCATAAAAGCTATTGCAGTAGTAATTTTGATCTCACGAAAGAAAATTCACCGTGCTTTCATTATGAAATTGCTATTTCGGAACCATTTGGATCTTCCAAAGTTTTCAAAATATTTTAAAATATTTTAAAAATTTTTAAATTTCTTCGATTAAATTTCGTCACGTGTCACTTTTACATCACATCAACATTTACTTTTGATTTTTTTTTTTTGACACTCCAAATACTCCTTTAGTGGTAAAGGCCTTTTGGAATGTACAATCGTACAATGACATGGATAATTTATTTTTTTTAATTGCAGTATTGTTTGAAGTTAATAAAAATACAAACTCTATAAACATGGATTACGAGATTATAAAATTTAAATTTTTTATCTAATACACAAAGCACGAAATATTAACTTTTATAAATTTACATAATTCTAAACACGCCCATTTGGTCCTTGTATTATTTATTATTTCAATACAACTGTACTCTACTGGTGAGTATAGGGTTCTCGTGCTAGCCTTCCGCCACCCCTCGGGGAGGGGGTTGCGTTGGTCTGATTTTTTTAATACCAAAAACAATATTAAGTTAAAAAAATAGGTATGTATTTGAGTCGTTGGATCTCCAATCTTAATGTCACAGACCTAACATCAATCCATTTTTTTTTATCCAAGATGACGTTTGGTACACTAGAAAAAAAAAATAAATTTTACAAATCTTTTTATTTTTTTTTATTTTTCACCAAACACGAAATTAATTTTTACCAATTTTCTTTAACTCTTATTAACTTTTTATAATTTTTTTCAACTTTTATTAATTTTTTTCAACTTTTACAAATTTTTATCAAATATCCAATTAATGACCAAAGTGTCACGTGTTAGCTTTATATATAAAGTTGTATTTTTTTAGTGCGCCAAACCACCCCTACATTAGATTATTTTTGAGCCTCTAAATCTACTCTTAGCATGTCTTTTTTTATGTTTTTTTCTATACAATTCTTTTTTATTTAAAAAAATGAGAATAATATGCCTAAACTATTCAGAATGGACCCATAATTAAATTAAGATATAATTTTCAGATGAAAAAGATGAAAAGATAAAAGAAAAAATTAATATGAAAAACGTATAATTGGATATTGGCAATTGCCCGGAATCGATTTGATTTAGTTCTACCATTGAAACTAACAAAAGTAAAAATAAAAAAGAAAAAAATAATAAAAAAGTTATATAATATGAAAAATAAATAACTGCATATTACTATTATTATTATTTTTTTCTTTTACCATACTCATTCTTAGTTTTGGCCCCCTACACTTTAAAAATTGTCTACAAATAGGTGTAAAACCAAGTCGGGTGGTGGAGTATTACTTCAATATCGTAATTAGTTAAGAATTTGTTAATCTTTTCAATCAATCTCAAATAAATTTTAATTGGATTAATCAATAAAATAATTTGAGTAACTTTATATAAATATTAGAGGGTGCATAGTCAATATGTTTGATTACCCCTTTTTTTTATGTAAACTAACTAGTTAGTGGTATAAAAAAATTAATATGATGGTTAAAATTTTAAAATTTTCAAATATCAAATGATTTAATTATGAATAGTTTTCAAAAATTATTTACTAGTTAGAAGGTAAAGTGGTATTATGGGAAACTAAAAATATTTCATAAAAAATTAAATTTCTTCAAATTTTAGATTTCACCGATACTTCTAATGTTGTCTTATATAATAGTATAAATACACAAACAATTATATTACAATCCGTTTGGAAATATTCATCTCTTAGAATTGATTTGATTTTACAATAAAGAATTGATTTGCTTTTATTTGATTTGATAAGTAAAATCTTGTATTTGGAACACATTTCGAATTTAAGAATTGAATTAATTTAATTTAAGAAAAATACCAACTTTGACCATGTTAATATGAAGTAGAAAATAAGGTAAATATGATATATAAGAATAAATTTGTCCACTTATGAAGTGAACCCACTTCCTAGTATTTGGATGGTAGGAAAATAAAAGAATAGTTAAAAAAATAAAGAAATTGGATTATATTCGAGAGTAATCCAAAACTCTCTCAAATCAAATATGATTCTCAAAGAAAATATTTCTTTTCATACTATTTTTTCTTACAATACTCGTATTTATAGACCATTTTACAACAATTAAACTAACTAACTAATTTGAGTTCATAACAATTTTCACATACTTAGAAAAATTGATCTTGTCCTTAAAGTCAAAATACAATGAAAGATAATTATTATTATTTTAATTAACTAATTATTATTATTATTATTATTATTATTATTAATGCTCAGCCCTAAATCTCTGCACCTAAAACATCCCTTCGAATTCTCAACTCTTTTGACCCAGGTTTGCTCCAACCTCACTATTGACCTTCGCCTCGATTAATTAGGCATTCAATATGGCTTCCTCTAGAAGTTCTTCCACCTTTATCTAGACAATTGAAACTTGTGCCATCTAATGGTTGAGAATTGGGATCTTCATTTTACTACCTTCGATAACCCAAGTTTTTGGGTTTCAGAGGTCAGAGATATACTAGAGGCTGGAGTTGCTGTGAGTTTCGTTTCGTTGCTAACGCCATCGTAAGGTTTATATTGGAAGCATCATTCTCAGCAAGCTTAGTAGCCTTGCAATTGAGAAAGGACTTGCGATCCTTGTCGGCATCAAAGATTGAGCTATTAACCTACTCGCAAGTGATTCGCTTACCGTCACATCCCTTGTAATTTTCTCCTACCCTTAGCACTTCTTCATCTTTCCTTACCAGCATCGATTGGTTGTTATACTTCAACTGGATATTTGACATCGGCGCTTTCATCAATGTGTGACAGACACTCGATTGTTGTGAATAGGCCTTCCGATTCTTGCAACAAAAGCTTGAAACCCTTGGTTGTGCTTCATCTTCTCTCTCCCCTTCTTTACAACTAAACTGACAACTTAAATCACTATGGGATCATGTATATCCACAAAAAAAAAAAAAAAAAAAAAAAAAAAAAATTCTTGCTTGTAGTTTTGGGCAATTCTTGATTCAATTATCATTTTTAGTTCATTTTCTTGACCTTCAATGCTTTTGAAAATTTCTCCACTGACTTTTTTAGGGATTTGAATATGATGTTGAGGAGGTGTAACTTCCCTCATTTCCTTGATTTCCACCTCTCTGTATCTGACCCTGAAAATTGCAACTGGCCACCATTAATTGTTAAATCTTTGAATCTTCCTTATTCTTTCTAGTTGCTGTTTTTGTTATCAATTTCCAAAAATGAAGCATCAATCTTCTCACTCATCAAAACCCTTTCGTCTCCCATTTTGCCATCTTGTTCCTCCATCAAATTGAGGTTAACAATTATTAGATGATTAATTTTTCTTGAAATTGTTGAAACTCTTCTTCAGTCACGTACTCTTCCTCTATTGTTGAATCTTAAAACTTGTTATTACAGGATCAAATGGTCTAATACCAGTTGAAGTGAACCCATTTCTTACTGTTTGGATAGTGAGAAAATAGAAGGAAGATTAAAGAAATAAACAAAGAAATTGGATTATATTCGAGAGTAATCCAAAACTCTCCCAAATGAGATATGATTCTCAAAGAAAATATTCTCTTCATAATATTTTTCTTACGATACTCCTATTTATAGATTATATTACAACAATTAAACTAACTAACTAATCCTAACTAATTAATTTGGGTTCATAACAACTTATTTAGATGGCGTAAGAAAACAATGAATTCTTATCAAATCCTATTGTTTTGAATTGAATTTCAAATAATATAGAAATCCCAAAATTTAAGCTATGAAATCAGATCAAATCCAACTTATAAAATTTTATTTTAATTCCAAACTTAAGAATTGATGAGAATTTTCATCAAATAAAATCAAATCTCATTAAATCTATCATTCTAAATGGAGTGTTTGAGTACATAAATTTACTGAATTAAGTATAGATAATTAAGGTCAAACTGTGTTTTTATTTTGTTTTGTAACATAACAACATGGTTTAAAAAAATAAATAAATAAATTCTTACGCTACTTAGTATTTCACTAGGTAGAATTACTTTAGCTTAGTCCAACAAGAAAATCGTAATAAGTCTACGTTTGATTAAGAAAACTGAACGAGGAAGATAAATAATATCATGGAAAAATTTTATAAAATTGAATATGATATATAATTAATATATTATGTAGAATTATTTTTTTGATATTTATGTCGAGAAATGAAATAGAATAAGAATGTTATTTGACATAAAATAAATTTTGAACTTTTAAATTATGACGGAATAAAAAAATCGAAGGTAAAAAAAATAACCTCCCACTTCCCCTCATGAAATGTTATATGGCTCAATTTAAGGGATAAAGCATTTGTTTAAATTGTATATCTGGTCAATCATATGTTGAATATGAATGAGCCATACAAATAACTTCATCAATCCTTCTTGCATGTCTTGTAGACAAACACAACCAAAGGCCACGTTCGATTGGTGATATGATGATGGGGAGTCAATAAGAGCGATTATTTGGTACTCTTATTAAAGTATGGTAGTGGCGTCAAAATAATTTTTTTGATGGATTATTATTATTATTATTATTATTATTATTATTATTATGTTTAAATGGTCAGTAAAAGGTATGATTTAATAGGAGATATTATTGTATTTTTTTAGCAAGAAACAAATCCAAAAATTACCTAAAATATATAAGTTTAAAGGATATATCATCTCATGAATAAAAACAAAAGGCTAGAATGAAATATGATAAAGCTCACTAAAAAACAATTTCATATCTCTTAACCAAATACAACCTAAGAACTCAACCTAGCCTAATTAGGCTAGCTTATGGCTAGTAGGATGGTTCATAGCTGGTGTGGGGAGCATATGGCAAGCTCATGTATCTACTTGTAAAGTATATGGCCATATGGCTATTGGAATTAGAAATGCAGTGGAATAGGTTTTCAAAAATTTTTTTATTCAGATCGATCATGCATAAAAGATTGTAAACTCCTTATGTACTTGTATTCGAAATACAATGATAAATTCAAATTAATGGAATCTAACCTTTCATCGTTTGTTAATTTGATGTTGATAACTTGAAGCTTTTTGGTTCTCGACGGTCAATACGTCTAAATTTTCTACCCTTTCTCCTATCAAGCTTCTCTCAAGGTTTTTTTTGGCGTTTAGGATTGTGTGGACAACCAAACAGACTAATGCTTTATATAGGTAAGAGTAAAGGACCTAGGTGCAAAAAAACTTAAGTTGGCTAATTAGAAAATTATCCATAATTATCTCATAATACGAATACATTCCATAATATATATACCTTACTCCACTAAAAATGTATAACTGAACTCCAACCCTAGTTTACTGAAATAATCTTATAAAATATCTTGTTCACTCTTCAATTTTGCAATTAAGCCCCTTTACTAGATGTAAGGTCAATTAGAATTAAAACATTATCCAATTCTAATTGATACCTCCCTCCATATTCTAAGAACTATTATTCTAATCATTTTGTGTTGGTCACCATCTCAATAACATATTATTAAGACAATCAAATTTAGATTTAATAATTAATTAATATTCTTAATATAGATAATATTCTTATCTCAAATGAGATTGTGAAATCCTTTTTGATAGTGTATATTCTTTAGTTTTATGTAATGACTTCCCAACATACTGAAATGTTGGCCTAATGATAATCAACCTTACTCCAGATGAATTAAAGTCATCATTACATAAAATAGTGTTCACACTATCTAAGGATTTAGAACAACTACTTAGAGTGAAAATAAGAAATACATCAATGTGGATAGCATAACTTAGATGTGTTTCTTATTATTGTCTTGTTCAATGCCTTCCACACCAACATTTTAGATTCAGAGTCACCGCTCTAATGATTGAGATAAATTATTCTATCATGTAAAAATCTAAAATAATCTTTCAGTTGAGATGTTCCTATCTCATCACTAATTGCAAACAAATCTAGATTGATTAATACTTAAATTCATATCTTTTGTGCATGAAACACTTTCATGCACATGAATCAAGTTCATTAATCAATCAAGGATCATATTCATCACATGAAATACATGTATCTATAAGAAATAAAGGAACTTCAAATGAAATAAATAAGAATTCTTTATTAAAATAAATCAGTTCATCATCTAGGATATGACTTTAGGGCATACATCCCAACAGTGGCCTCACCCACATTATACTTTCAAGGTCGCATGTCAGGAACAAAGCTTTAGCTGCATGTAGTGACCTTGATCTGCAAGTGGACAAGTCATTATTGGTAGCAACTTAAATTTATTGGTTAAGTATCAATCTTCTCTCCACAGATTGGGACAATTTAAGACACTAAACTCATTCTCTAAATTAGTAGGTGCTCTTAAACTAACCTAAACAATATTTGGATTAAGGGATTGCTCAGATATAGTTTTGGTTGAGGATGGTGGGTATTGGACCATTTGAACTAGCATCCTATCATGAACTCACGTAAGAGTAAGAAAAGTGATTTTGTTTAGACTTATTAGGAAAATGGGTCACAATTAAGCAAGACATTAAGCTGTCCACTTATTAGGCACTCATGATCATAACATCATCGAAATGATTTCTTAAAGTAAGAATTTAAATTCAAAATGGAAAGACATCGAACCAAAAATTTCTCCACAAGTTTCCAACCATTATATTACTCAATCAAGTCTGAAAGAACCAAAACACAATTATGAAAATTTGGGAATAGCTATAATTTAAGGAAAAAAGTTTGTGGTTGGCCAAGATATTGAATCATAAATTTTATGGTGACCCAAAATCATAATATTGCCAAATTTGATTTCTAAAATCTTTTGAAAGAATTAACATTGTCGGATCTTCTTTTATCTCTCTCTCAAAATCTAGAAAAATTAGCAGGAATCCCGATCCAAGGGCCTTAGGGGGTATTTATAGCCAAAATGGTGAAATGACAGGCTTAGCTTTGAAAATAGGTTTAGGAACCTACCTTGTGTATGATAATTGCTCATCTATGTGCACAAGACACCAATATAAGCTGTTGGAAGCTGCTAGGTGGTAGGACACACGAGAAATGGGCTGCAATTAGATGAAATATGCTAAAATGGAACCAGAACTCTGTTGGACATGACATGCTAAGCATAGAAACTTGATGGAACACAAGCGCATATGAACACGCTAGGTGAACACGCACGTGAGGCTGGGTATGTGGTGTGTCTGCATAGCGTTTAGGCATAATCTACGTGTGGTTGGCATGTTCAAGGGCTCTTTTGCATCTGTTTGTTCTTGTTGCGTGCTAGAGGCCATATTAGCTACCTTATGCTCTAGTTGTATGCTACAGAAGATGCTGGGCAATGCCATAGGTTATTGCTTGGCTGTTTTGAGACTTGATTGAGTTGGACAAGGCCCTTGGCATGATTTGCTTGCCTTGGTTTGCCATGGACAACCCTTGAGATGGCTAAAATACAGTGTGCATCAAATGTTTGATAAAAATGCATAGACCGTTTTGCTTGATATGAACATTCTAACCATTCCACCATACCTTAGCCACCTAATATATGCTATAAATAACTTTGCCACTATTTTTAATGGTCTTCCGCTGCTTCATTGAATCATTTGGCACGATCATTCTTTAGGCTGGCATGGCATATCTTTGGAGCCTTTTGGTCTTGGCCTTGGATTTAGGGTATGCCTTTAGCCTTGGACGGCCTTAGGCTTGCCTCAATTAATTGTTAGGGTGCTTAGGTGTAGCTTGGACTCTTTAGGTATGTCTTAAGTGTTTTCTTTTGGAGTTGTATGAACCTGTTGAGCTTGATATTATATATTTATTAGAGCACTATTGGCTAGGGTATAACTAATGTTTTATTGTATTATTTTGGAGTTGTTATAGTGTTTTTTCTTTTTTCTTTTTTTTTATCTGGTTGTGGTTTGTATATTTCTCATTGAGATAGGAGATATGTATAAATGTATGTATTGTACATATGTACCGCATATCATATTTTCATATTACGGATTCCAAGCAATGACAATCATAGGATCCTAATTAAATTGGGTGAAGAAAGAGATACTGTGTGGAAGATAACACATAAATGGTAATAATCATGATTGACTCTATCATCATTGTCGATGCACAGAGAGCGTAACCTGCACACCCCATTTGTGTTCTTCTTATGCACGTGTACATGCCTTTGCTTGAAATTTTGTTTTATTGGGATAATCTAATTACTACTTTTTTCATTTTAATAAAGGAATACTTAAAAAAAAAAAAAACATTTTCCTTCATAAATAACTAATGCTATTATTGTTTTAAAATTTTAAATTGACTTTTTTTTATTCTTTTGTGATTTTGACATTTACTCCATGGTAACTTAGAATTTTTTGTACTAATATCTTTAAAATTAAAATTAAAATTTGAAATGGCAATATATAGGATACTTACACCCAATTTGGAATGATAGATTTAATAAGATTTGATTCCATTTGTTAGGTATTCTCATAATTAAATTTAATGAGGTGAATTTGATTTCATTTTATAAATTCAATTTTGGAATTTCTATGTCATTTGAAATTTAATCCGAAATAATAGAATTTGATAAGAATTTATTATTTTCTTAAATTATTTAAGTAAGTGGACAAATTTGTCCTTATATATCGTATTGTCCATATTTTCTATTTTCTATTAATATGGTCAAATTTAATATTTCTCTTAAATCAATTTATTCAATTCTAAAATTTAAAATGTGTTCTAAACATAAAATTTTATTTACCAAATCAAATCAAATCAATTTTTTATTTTAAAAAAATCAAATCAATTCTAAGAGAGTAATATTTTCCAAACGGAGTGTTTAGAGTTTTACAATTCTCTATAAATTTTTACAAATTTTGATAAAATTTTAATTTTTTTACAAACTATACAAATTACGAGACTACCACGTGTATTAATTTATATTAATTTTGTGATATCTTTAGTGCTGTTTTTTTTATAAAAAAAATAAAAAAAATTAAAAATTAATATAAAAGTGACAAGTAGTGAACTTAGTTGAAAAAGTTAAAAAAATTAGTAAAAATTAGAATTCGTTTTATAAAATTTAGAGATCCAAACACCCTCTTATTAAAAAAAAAAAAGTTACTACCAAATAACTTGGAAAACTTGTGTTCCAATTATTTTTGAAATAATAGTTCGATAAAGTTTTTTTATCACTTAAATACTATTGTTACATTATTTTAGTTTACTTTTTTAAGAATAATTTGTAATTGTAAATCATTTTCCTAAAGTTTAGATTTAAATTATCAAATTCATATGTGAGTTATTTATTAATAATTAATGCTGAAAACATTCGCTTTAAATTCATGGATATATACAAACATAACTTTATAATTTCTTACCAAAAGATTTAAATTTAAATTTAAATTATAATACAATCTAATAAAAAGTAAATCTAACACTCGTTTAACATTTTTTGTGAAGGGACGTTTTTGTCCTTATATTTAATTGCATCTTAAATATGGTGTTTTGAGTCGTATGATTTTGAGACCGTTTGGATGTTCCAAAAAAAGTAAAAAATTTTAAATTTTGATATTTTTTTTGTGTGCTTTTTTGTTACATTTTTTTTACGTGTTTGTTAGAACAAAGTGTAATTTTTAATTTTTTTTTTATAACTTTTAGGTATTTAGTAAATTTTTTACTATAACAAAATAAAAAAATTATAACTTTTTGTGTGTTTGGTAAGTTTTTTATTGTAGCAGAGCAAAAAAGTGGTAATTTCTGTGTGTTTGGTAAAACTGTTGGTTTTATTTTTTACTGTAGTGAAAGGAAAAAAGTGAAAAAAATTATAACTCTACCAAACACATCAAAAGTTACAAAATGTAACTTTTAATACTTTTTTATTAGTTTTTGATCATCCAAATAGGCCCTTTATATAAATTTTTAAAATTAGTGTCTCGTAATTTATATAGTAAATTTGTGTAGTGAGTAAAAAATTAAATTTTATTGTTTTGTAGTTTGTACATATAGCCCCTGTTTGGAGTAAGGTGAAACTCTAAAAACTCAATAAATCTCTAACAACCCCTCTATTTCTAATTTTTTCGCCATCACTAATTTCAAAAAATTCTAATATTTCACTAAAAAAACTAAAAAAATCTAAAAGTAGGTTGATCGAATGTGTAAATTTTTTATACAATCATATTTTTCTTGTTGAAATCTTTCAAACAAGTACCATTGTTGCTATTTTTTGTGAATTTTTTAAATTCGTGGGAACAGATTTAAAAAATCGTTCTCACGGTTTGTGACTTTTAAAAAAAAAAACGACGTTAAAATTAACCTAAAATCATATTTTATCTTAATTTATCTTATTTTTTCTTACTACAAATGGGGCCATATAGATTTGTAAAATTTTATATTATTTTTTAACCCCGAACTCGTTCACGATGAGAACTAAGGAAACGTATTTATGTAAGATTGAGGTGATGACGTGTAAAATCAATTGCAAAATTAGTGCGTAGATTTGGTTAAATAGCTCTCTTATGTCAAAGATTGCAAAATTAATTACGGTGGGGAGCTTTTGGAAATATGACATCTTCGAAGAGGGACGTCAGGGTGGGCATTCTAGGGTTTTTCATTTTTTTTTTTCCTGCTCTGAGAACAGAACAAAAATAATGAGGAAAGGGGGGCAGATGGCAGGGAGGTAAGAAGAGAATCACCACCGAACAGATGAGAAGAAAATATATAATCATTTGTGATATATGTAGAGAGAGAGAGTGACAGAGCGATAAGAGAGAGACAGAGTAGGCTGTCTCGTGAAGCAGTGGGTGAGAAGGGGAAGGAAAATAGAAAAGAAAATAAAAGCTCTTTTCTTTTCGATTTCTTCTCCTCTTCGCTTCTCTGAGTGGAACCCTTTCTCTCTCTAAATCTCTCTCTCTCTCTTTCACTAACACTCACATTCATTCTTTGCTTCGACCTTTTAAATCACGAGATCCCCATTTTCTTCTTGCTTTTCCCCTCTCTCTGTACATGTCGTCGTCTTCTTCTTCTTTTTCCTTTTATTCAAACCCTCTCTGTTGTATGGTTTGGTGGTGGTCTCGTTGCTTACATTGCTGAGGGGGGAAGTGAAGAATCTTGAGAGAGAAAGTGGGTGAGGAAGAGAGAGGATTAAGCCCTCGTTTTTGGTTCGGGAATGTCGCATTCTGGAAAACCCAGTTCGGAGCTAGGGTTTGATGCCCTGGCCGATCGGTTTCGGGACTCGTTGACCTGTGATAACAACAACGCGAACAAGCCCGACTTCAGGGAACTCGATCTCGGTTCGCCTGTTTCGCCCTTGCGGACTCGGCAGTCGAGTGGACCCACCGCGAGTGGGCTCACAACCACCAGCAGTAGTTCGAGTTCTTCAGGGTCCGTCTCCGGGAGAAATGGAACTAACCAGACTGCCAGAAGATCCGATTCGGGTGGTAACAGCCACTCCGGTGAGCTGTCGGGGTCGGTCGAGAGCTCCCCAACCTCCGCCGGTGGTTCTCGCGGCTTCATACCCGGCCACGGGAGGTCCGATTCCGGAAGTTTCCACCCGTTAATCTATTCGGGTGGAAGCTCCGCGAATTCACCATCTATCAGTGTACTTCCTACTGGCAACATATGTCCGTCGGGAAAGATTTTGAAGACCGGAATGGCGAGTCGGAGCTCAAAGACTGATGTTTTGGGTTCAGGCACGGGCAATTACGGCCATGGCAGTATAATGCGAGGCGGTGCAGCACCCAAATTGGGCGGAGGAGGTGGCGGTGGAGAGGTGGGTGTTGGGGGATTCACAAATTCCAGAAGCGGAGATTCAGTGAAGAGGGCAACGTCGAGCATGGATCCGGAGGAGATGAAGAGGGCAGGGAATGAGCAATACAGACTTGGGCACCTGGCTGAGGCGTTGAGTTTATATGATCGTGCAATCGCCATATCTCCGGGAAACGCTACTTACCGGTTCAACCGGGCAGCGGCATTGACGGGTCTCAAGCGGTTTGCAGAGGCAGTCAAGGAATGTGAAGAGGCCATTAGGTTGGATCCATCATATGTCAAGGCACACCACCGTTTAGGATCTCTTCTTCTTCGGTGAGTGAGTGAAAAAATATAAAGTTCAAATTTTTGTGCTTTATCTGTTTGTTGATATGCTCCTATCGTCATAAACCAGTGGAAATATCATGGAATGTTAACTTGGATGCATGTGGATCTGTTGTTAGTTTTGGTCCACATTGGTGATCATGGTTTTTCTTTCTCTCTTATCTTCTGTCGGATCTTGTTCAGATGGACGTTCTCCTGCTTTGTAGTTTACCTGTTTGTTCTGTTCTCTCTAATCTCACTGTTCTATATTCTCTCTATGTTGCTCTTATAGCGATTGGCTTTTCCTCCCATCTTATCTAGTTAACTGTTGTTTTTCCTTTTGCTTTTCGCTATTCTTATTTTCTCAGCTGCCACCTGACCATTTATTTTTTATATTTCCTTAATTTACGTAGTTTAATGAACTTTTCTATTTTTGTTCTTGTTTGTGAGTGCTTAGAGTCATAGATTCCATGTTTGGCTATGTTGAAGGTTTAACATTTATGAGTTATCCAAATATTTTTGCTTCTTGGGTTTATGATGTTATTTGAGAACTTTACTTCTTTAATTGAAGACCATTTAGTTCACATTCAAGTTAACAGCAGTATGAGATATGGATCCTTAAGTTAGAACTTGTTTGTCACTCATAAATTCCAAGTTAGGTCATCTTCTCTCTTTATCTAAGTTCTACCTTCATTCGAGCAATGCTCTTTCAGTGGATGGGTGTGAATTTGTGTAAATTTTTCATTGTTTTTGTTTTGTTTATTTTAAGTTACTGCAATTTCCATTATATTTCCTTGATATATTGTGCAGCAAGCGATCTAATTCCTGTTAGGATCACAGTCTAGGACAGGTTGAGAATGCCAGGAGGAACCTTCATTGTCCTGGATATCATCCAGATGCAAACGATTTACAGAAGTTGCAAGCAGTTGAAATGCATTTAACCAAATGCACCAATGCCAGGAAGATTGGCGACTGGAGAAATGCGCTTAGGGAAGCTGATGCTGCCATTTTTGCTGGAGCTGATGCTTCTCCTCAGGTGAGGCAATACATCTAATTTCTAGTCTCGCAGTGGTTGAGATAGATTCAATAAAATGGTCATTTATATGATCGTAAAATTGAATTTACAGCTACATATCTGTAAAGTAGAAGCCCACTTGAAGCTCCACCAACTAGAAGATGCCAATTCAAGCCTATCAAACATTCCTAAATTTGAATCCTCTGCTCCCTCTTGCTCCCAGTCAAAATTTTTTGGGATGCTGTCAGAAGCATACCTCTTCTTTGTCCAAGCTCAGATTGAGATGGCTTTTGGAAGGTGAGTTCATGATTATTTATTTATTTTTTTTTTTAAGTATAAAGAGAGCCAAAGATTGTAGGGGAGAGTGAGGATGGATGATGGATTTGTTGCAGGTTTGAGAATGCGGTTTCAGCTGCTGAGAAAGCTGGGCAAATTGATCCTCGAAATGTTGAAATTGCCGTCCTTCTTAGCAATGTGAGGCTGGTGTCAAGAGCCCGTACCCGCGGCAATGATCTCTTCAAATCTGAAAGGTACACTGAAGCTTGCTCTGCTTATGGAGAAGGCCTCAGGCTTGACCCTTCAAATTCAGTTCTCTATTGCAACAGAGCAGCTTGTTGGTATAAGTTGGGGATGTGGGAGCGTTCTATTGATGATTGCAATCAAGCTCTAAGTATCCAGCCCAACTACACGAAAGCCCTTCTTAGAAGAGCTGCCTCAAACAACAAGGTAAATTGATTCTCAAATTGTCTCTGAGAATTTTCTTTAGGACTGCACAAACACATACTCTATTTTAGGTTTTCGAGTGATATTAAGGGTCCGTTTTACGCGATGTAAAACACTGAAAAACTCTGAAAATTTCTGAAAACCTCTAAAAGTTATTCGCTTTTTATCTCACTGTACGAATTACGAACTCACAAATTATCTCATTTTATTTCACTTTTTGTCACTTCAAACACCCTCTAAATTGATAATTGAACTACGTGGATTATAGCTTGAGCAATGGGCAGAAGCTGTCAGAGATTATGAGGTCTTAAGGATGGAACTCCCAAATGATAAAGAGGTAGCTGAGTCTTTGTTCCATGCCCAAGTTGCATTGAAGAAATCCCGCGGGGAAGAAGTTTATAATATGAAGTTTGGTGGGGAGGTAGAGTTAGTATCAGGTCTTGAGCAGTTCAGGGCTGCAATATCTTCTCCTGGTATGTCATCCTCATGTCTAGCCTTTTTCAGTTCATTCCTTTATAAAATTACAATGCCTTGAATGCAAAGTCTGGAATTACAGGTGCTTCGGTAGTCCATTTCAAAGCAGCATCCAATCTGCATTGCAAGCAGATATCTCCTTTCGTTGACACGCTATGTGGTCGTTACCCATCCATAAATTTTCTCAAGGTAAATCACCTACGTCTTCTATCTTGTTGAGTCTGGTCGCATCCAACTTGACTTCTCCCTTTTGTTTTTACTTGAAGAAAAATATGAGCAAAATGCATGACTTATTTTTCATATGGTGCTGTTCAATAAAAGGTGGATGTGGAGGAGAGCCCAGCTGTTGCAATTGCTGAGAATGTAAGGATTGTACCAACATTCAAGATTTACAAAAATGGTAGCAGAATAAAGGAAATAGTTTGCCCGAGTCCTGAAGTATTGGAATCCTCAGTGAGGCATTATAGCTTTTAGAAACACGACTGCAACTTTACCGTTTATCTGCAGTTTTTTCTTGCATCCTCTCCTAGCTTGTTCCCAAAACACCCAGCCTGATGGTTATTCTCCTTCCACAGCTTGCTCATCTTCCCCCCCCCCCCCCCCCCCAAAAAAAAAAAAAAACCAACCATACAGGATTACTGTGACATAATCAAAGCCATTATGCGATAATCCCATTATGTGCCAATGCCCGTGGAACCCAGGTTTATAACTTAGTCCCTTCTGCAGTTTTTATTTATTCATTCATTTCTCATTGCTCTCTGGTTCCATCTTCCCCCTATCTCCTTTTTTGTTCACCCCCTCTTTCTTCCTCCAAACTTCTTTTGCATTTTATGTAGGCTAGCCTTGCTCTAGCATCTCCATGTTCATTGAGAGTAGAAGGAACTGAGTAATGTGTACAATTGATACTGAACTCGAGAGAGAGAGAGAGAGAGAGAGAGAGAGAGAGAGAGAGAGAGATGGCTGGCTTTAGATGAGAATATGTACATGTATATATGTAATGAGATACACAGAACATTGGAAGCCATTGAGGGAGATTGGATGTCTGGTGGGTAGTTATGGGTTGGTGAAGGAAGGATGAAAATGATGATGTTATTGATATTGTTGTTTCATTGCCCAATCACTTCTTTAATAAAAAATTTCAATTTTTTTTTTTTTTTTGGTTCATGAATTTATTAGTTCTCTACTTGTATCCCTTGTTTTGTTTTTGTGGCAGTTTGATCTTCGTATTATTGTAATTTTACCTTTTGAGTAGGGGCAATTTTGTCATTGTAACTTCGCCTTGGGGAGAGAGGTGGCTAAGGTGCAAGATGTCTTAATTGATGGTCGGTGTTCTTATTACGGGTGGTTGGAACACACCATTCATTATTATCCTTCTTGGGCTAACCCCTTTTCTCAAGAGCATAGGGATAGAAAGTGAAAGTCTAATATCAAATTTTGTATTTACAATCTAAACTTCGATATATAAATTGAACCAAAAATAGAACATATCTCAGAATGTACGTGTATTGTCGTCTATATTGAAGATGACGGACGGGACATTAGCCTGTGGTGTTGTATTCTAGTGGATAAATAAGTAGTCGGGGTAAACTGCACTTGTCCTCTTTCAAATGTTGACTAATTACCTGCAATTGTTCTCAACATTCGAAATTTGCGTTCATATTTTTTATTTGAAGTATTTATTGTAATTAATTAATTTTTTTTTGGGGGGTCTATCTAGCTATCAATTTTAAATGAAAAATAGTGTTGTCAACGTTGGAAAATCATATCAGATATATATATATATATATATTTTAGAATATATAAAATGTCCAAAAAAATTATATGGGATTTTTCTTTTATTGTTTTAGAATATATAAAATTTTCAAAATACTATTGAGATATTTAAAATTTTTTTAAAAAATTGACTTTTTAGATTATGGTTTAATTCTATCTCCAAAATTAAAGTCAATGTTTCGAAATGAGAGAATGAAATAAAACGAAAATACTGCAAAGCATTTCACATGTCGCTGGTTTTTTAGCTCTTTGAAAATTTCAAGAAAATTTTGGATAATTTTTATAGTTTAAAAGAGTAACAGAGATTTTATATATATATATATATAATTTTTTTTATGCGGTTGCACTATTTTTTATTAAGTATTAACGATCAAATCGACCAAAAAAAATAGTTATAATAAACATTTGAAAATAAGATATAATTTTAAAGATTGTTACTTAGGTCCTAATTTTGAGGGTTATCTCAATTGATAAAATTTTAAATTTGTAGATACTCTTTAAAGATTACTAGTACGAGTTTTCGCAAAACTATTGAAGACCTACTTGGTTTTTAACTTCAGGATTTAGAGATTAGTTGAAGTGCACGTAACTTGGTTTGAATACTCTGAGTTACAAAAAATAAAATAAAAAAGGTACTTTGACTTTATTTGGTAAGGTTTATGTTTATTATAATTATTATTATTTTTGTTTATATTTATAAATATTTGACAGTTGACGACAAAAAACATGTTTTGTAAACCTATTTTTTTTTTATTTTTTAATTTTCTTTGTTAATTTTTTTGTTAACAAAGAAAATAAAAAATTAAAAAATGTAAAAATAGAATAATCATATTATCACTCTCTTTTTTTTGTTCTTTTATAAATATTTTGTTAATTTTAATACTTTATTAGTTTTGTAGCATCGTGTTAAAATTAATTATTTTTTAATATTTTATTGAACTAAAATTATTTTTAATAAATAATATACTATAATGATTTATTTTATTGAAAAACTATTTTTAAAAAATAATTAAATATTAAAATATTTATTTTTATTGAAATTAAATTAATTATAATTAAAAATAATTTGTTATTAAAATAATTTATTTTATAAGTTTAAAATTATTTTTAATAAATAAATAATAATAACTTATTAAAATGGTTTATTTTAGTAAAATTAAATTAATTATAATTACATATTAAAATACTTTATTTTATTAAAATTAAATTAATTATAATTACATATTAAAATACTTTATTTTATTAAAATTAAAAGCACTATTAAAGTAATAATTTATTATTAAAAATTAAAAATTTATTAAAATAGGTAAAATTACATTACCAAAGATATTTTTTATTTTTATTTTAGAAAAAAATGACAATTGAAAACAAAAACATTTAAATAAGCACTATTAAAGTAATAATTTATTATTAAAAATTAAAAATTTATTAAAATAGGTAAAATTACATTACCAAAGATATTTTTTATTTTTATTTTAGAAAAAAATGACAATTGAAAATAAAAACATTTAAATAAACAAACATAAATATTACCAAAAGTACCCTTATTTGGGTCTTTGGGTCTTTGTTTGGAGAGGAACAAACTTGTAGAGGGTGGGAAGTGAATGTACTGCGTCAAGACAGGAAGAGGCCCTCTTGAAAGGTGGGCGTTGGTTCAGTGTTCTGCACTTCTCCACCACATATAAGCATTTAATTGGCCACCTCCCAAACAAGACCCTAGCTGGTAAAAGCAGAGTCAACAGACACAAACGTCCAAAAGCATTACCGAAGGCGATTTTGTGTGCCGTTGCAATGAATTCTCAATTTGGAGCGTACTGCTCTGCAAGTCATCATATACTGTCCACTAATGTTTCGTGTGGGTATAATATTTTGTAAAATATTTAAAAAAAAAACTTATAATTTTTAGTAATTTTCGTGCACAATGACGTTTTGTACTCTTTGTAATTTTGTTCGGATATTGATTGGTTATTTGCATTGAAGTTGGAAAGTTGGGAAAGGGCAGTAATCGAGAAATTTACCGCTAGATTGTTTTATTTCTTTGTTTTTTCATTCTGTTTTATTTGTTGGAAAATTTTGAAATTTCATCACTGATTTTTTTTATTAAATTTTAGGTTTTAATCTTTTAATTATAATAATTAATGACCTAAATTTGTGAATTATTATAATTTTAATCCTATGTTAAAAATATCATGCTAAATAGTTACATGACTTGTTAATAGATGATAACTGATCTATTTAAGAAACGTTTGTCAGCTAAAATTTTTAAAATTAACAGCATTATATTAAAATTTTAAGTGCTTAATTGTTATAATTAAAATGCTACACTCTGTTTGAAAATATTTCTATTTTAGAATTAATTTGGTATTAAAAGAAATGTTTGATTTGATTTGATAAATAAAATTTTATATTTGAAACACATGTTTAAATTCAAAGATCGAATTAAATTGATTTAAAATAAATGTCAAATTTGATCATGTTAGTAAAAAAAATAAAATAAAATATGATAAATTTAATACATGAGAGTAAATTTGTTTACTTACTTAAATAACTAAAGAAAATAATGATTTCTCATCAAATTCTATTATTTTGAAATATTAGATTTCTAATGATATTTGAAATTTCAAAATTTAAGTTATGAAATGAACTCAAATCCAATACATAAAATTTTATTTTGATTTCAAAAATAAGAATTGGTGGGAATTCTTATTAAATTAAATCAAACCCCATTAAATCCACTATTTCAAACAAAGTATTAAGTTTTGACGTGAGATTTGATCTAAAGTTTAGTTGTACAAAATATAATTTATAATTTATAAATATTTTTTTTTGTTTTATTTTTTTGATATTATCGTACAATCACTTTTAACTAAGTTGTAAAATAAAATAAGTTACTTTAGGCTCGCTAGAGTTTGATTTGGTTAAAGGTATGCTCAATCTCAACTTAGAATATAAATAAGCTAAACTCAAATTATAATTTTAAATTTGTTATACTATTGAACCTAATAAGAGTTTAGGTGAATAAATATAGTATGAAATATCAAATAATTTAGGATCAATTCAATTGAATATTCTCTCATGTTTGACTTAAAAATAATTTTTTTTTAAATTTATTAAATTTAACGAGTATAATTCAAACACCTTATAGTTCGACTCAATTCTCTTTATTAACAAGCGACATGTCTACTTTTAAGTGTAAAAACAAAAGAATTAGTGAATTATTAATTTAGGGGTGCACAAAATATTTAAAAGTCAAATCAACCTGTTCCAATTATAGTAGAAGTTTAGTTTAGTTCTAAGGGTAAAATTTAGTTTCCAGTTGATTTCTGTTGAATTAATATGTTTTTTGACCTCATTTTAAACTTTATATTCAACATAAAATCATTTTAATTTAATTCAATTTAATTTTATAGCATGATTGATTTGGTTTAGGATTCAACAAATTAGATCTGATATAGAACAAGTAGATTTTGGGTTCAACGTGGACCCAATCTTCATCCTCAAAAAAATAAATAAATAAAAGTAATAAAAAAATTAGATTAATTATCTTTATACCCTTGTACTAAAGCTAGAAATAACTTTAATACCTTTTCACTTCAAAAACCTATCTTTACATTACTTATAATTTAGATTAAAGTAAAAACGTTAAAAAATTTATCAAAGATGATGATCTTTGCTCGTAACAAATTTAAAAATGGATTTACAGCCCTTACATTTTCTGTATTTATATTCCTTAAGATTTTTTGATTTTCAATTAGTATTTTTATCTTTTTAATTAAAAATTTAATTTTGTTCATGATTTCAATTTAATCTTGAATACAAGAGATTGAAAAAAAAGAAGGATAAGTTTTTAAGTTGAAGTGTGTTAATAACTTTCACTTTTATTATATGAGTATGAAGACAATTAACTATTAAATTTATGTCAAGTTACAAAATTATAAGTTTACATGAGCTGTTATATTGTTAATTTTTACGTGCTTAGTGAGAAGAAAAGAGAGCCCATTTGCTAAGCCATTCCCTCACGCAAATGCCATGTAAAATTCACCTCTAATAATTGTGGGGCTGTGCATATGAGATTGTCCTGAATTAAGGAGGACCAATTAAGACTTTTCATTGTAAGCAAATTAATTGTATTTCTCCAATTGGTAATTTGTTGTGACTTTAGATGAGTGAGTTCAATCCAAAGGATGAAAGTGATCAAGTAATTCCAGTGCCGAAGTACAATAATTGACAAGGAATAATAGGAAATAGGCACCACTAGTACAATTATTTATGAGGGAAGTGATGAAGGCATTCACTTTTGTGTAGGCAACTATCCCAAATTGATACCTTAAAAAGGGGGACCAACAAGTTTCCATAAAAAACAAGTTTCGATAAATCCAATTTGATAAACACATCAAATATGGCACTAACCAATTATTATTATTATTATTATTATTATGTCATTGGTGTGTAATTGAATCATCACCATCTTCTAAAAAGGATAAGATAGTCTTTTCTATGTTTATATTTATACATTACTAAAGTGATATCTCTCTTACATTAAAATTATGTTTATTTGAATTATTTATTTAAATAATTTCACAAAAAATATAACTCATGTCATAAATAAATTAAAAATAAAGAATTTAAGTAATCGACCTCAATTAATTTGAGATAAAAAAAAATATTAGTTAGTGGTTTAATTGCCAAAATTGTTGGCTTAAAAGGTCTTCCAAAATGTTCCAACTTCCACTTTTGACAAGCCTATTAAAACGTCAGGTGTTATAGGCAAAAGTAATTTTGTTGAGTTCGAATGTATTTAAAGATGTTATAGCTTTCCCTTTTAGTTTGTCTATATATATATATATATATATATAAAAGCCCTTTAAAACAAAGGTAAATATTTTTAGTTGAAAGGTATTTCAAAATGTTATAACTTTTTTTTTTTTTTTTTTTTATTTAAAGTAACAATCAGAGTGGCGCAGCGGAAGCGTGGTGGGCCCATAACCCACAGGTCCCAGGATCGAAACCTGGCTCTGATAAAAAATGTTATAACTTTGTACACTTCTAGTTTAGATGTGCCTTTTTTAAACGTTAACTGCTAGCATAGGCAAAAGTTTAACCTTCGGGTGCTTAAAATTTTCATAGTTTTAGCTTGACGCCAATTCAAGTTGTTCTTAAAAATAGGACATTACGTTTATATAGACACAGACCATCATCGATGCACGGGATCAAGGGCGGAGTCATGTAGACGGAAGAGGGTAAGTGATTCTCTTTAATTTTAAATGTGAAATTATCAAAACACTTTTGGTATTTTAATTTTATTAAATAATTCAAATTAATTCAAAATTAAGGTATTTTGTTTTTATAAAAAATGAAGGTGAATTCAAAAATTTTCAATATAAAGGGAGTCTACAAAAATCAAATTCAAATATTTTTTTTGTAATATAAAGTGTACTTTCTCACTATACTATTAAATACTTTTGTGCATAATATCAAGAAATATAAATATAACATAATAAATTTTATAAATAATAAAAATTAATTATAGTTATATTTTTTTGGTAACAAGGGACATCCCTAATAAATTGGAGACATTGTTAAAAGGATAAGTTGAATCATATAACTGTGAAAAATATATTTATCAGTTTAATGTTCAAGAATAATTTTATCTCTCTCTAAAATTAACATTGTTTCCCTCTTATTTTTAATCTCAAAGTAAACTCGTTGTCCTCTTCTTGGATACTTGGTGCTAGGAATGACAATTTTAAGCTGCTCCGATAGATATCCGTGTAGCCCCGCTCCAATAAGTGTGGTAATTTTTAAATTTTACAGGTAATGAGGTGAGTTAAGGTATAAAACAAAATAATTGTAGGTTTCGGGTGTGGGGATAATAAATGTAGTATACCTGATAAGTATTACCCGAACCCGCCCTTACAACAAGTATTATTCGATTACGACCCAAATTATCCGCACCAATTACCCATTTATAGGAGATATTACTTGATTTCTTGTCTAAATTACTCGATTATTGACCTAAATTATTAGAGACTTGAATTTATGCAAATAATACTATCAATTTGGATACTAAACTATATATATTGTGTTAAAATAATGAAGTCCATTTAATTAATATCAAAGAACTCAAGATTGTGATACCAATAATTTGTTTTAGATTTAAGATTTGGTTCTCGATATAATAAATGATTACAAATTCTCCCTCTCTCTATTTTTGTTTACTTAATTATAGTGCAGTTTTAAGACGAGATTAAATATGAGATTTTTTTAATTTTATTTTTATAAAAGTAATATAATAAAAATTTTACTAAGTAAAAAATATTTAAAAACTTTTATTGAAAGATAGTTTTTGTAGTCTTTTAAGACATACAATTATTTATAAAGTTATTTTATTGAAAAATATTTTTAGTCCTTATTCTTGATATAACTATCTTATATTTAAAGGTTTTGGATATCTAATTACTTGATGGGTATTCAATTATCCAATGGATTAGGGAACTATAACCAATTAAAAATACTTGTAGCGTGTTTGGTTAATCCGGATATTCTTTTTACTCGATTGATTTGGGAATAGTATAGATAATACCTGACTCGATCCAATCTATTGCCATCCCTAGTTGGTGCCTCCTAGGGATGGGCATCTCGGCCGACCCGTCCGAATTCGATCCGTTATCTGATTTGAATGGATGTAAAATTTGGAATGTTTTTTGGAGATTGGATCGGATTTGGATTTGATTTTTTAAAAAAATTTAGATATTGAATTGGATATAGGGATGGCATTGCCTCCGTCCCAATCTGCCCCGAATCCGATATCTAATCCGAATCTGCCCGGATTTGTCCCGATCTGTCTCGAAAAATATCTAATAACCCCAAATCATTTGAAACCACGATGACTACATCGTCACTATACCATGGCAAACAATATTCACATTCATAATACTCTAAACTTATTGAACTTTACTATTATTATCATTGAAATGAATATTGATAAATAAATTTCAAACAAAAATTGTCATCGTTTTGTATTAATTAGGGTGTGTTTGGGAAAAAAATTATAAACATTCATAATACTCTAAACTTATTGAACTTCACTATTATTATCATTAAAATGAATATTGATATATAAATTTCAAATAAAATTTGTCATCGCTTTGTATTAATTAGAGTGTGTTTGTGAAGGAAATTATAAATTTAATTTTTTTCTTCCTTTTGTGCAAATTGAAGTTTTAAAAGTTCAATTTATTTCTTTTATACGCAAAAATCAAGAAAACTTAAAGAGGTAAATTTAAAATTTTATAAGATATATTATTTGGGACTGTAGAAAATTATATAAATCCCTTTAAAATTTAAATTTTTACTTACTGCACAAATTATAAAACTATAATTTTTATGAATTTATATTAATTTATACAATTTCAAACCCCATTATGACTTGTGAATTCAATTGTTTTCAGAAAAATATCTAGATACAAATTTTAAAAAATAATTAAAATATTTTATTTGCTATTTTATTTTATTTTTCTTATTTTTAGTATAAAAAATTTTACTGTTTCATTAAGTAACTTCTTTCTTGAACTTTAAATAGTTTATTATTTTTCCCCGTATTTTTAACATTTTTAGCTAAAATATATTTTTAAATTTTTCAATATTGATATTCAAAAGAGTTTTCTAAAAAATAGATTTTTCAAATAGTTTAACTAAAATGTTTCATGAAACATTCAATATTTTTTTATAGTGAAAATTATTTTTTTAAAAATATATAGAGAAGGCAACTTATTAATTTTTTTTTTAGATAGTTTGATAAGTGCAGATAATTAAATTTTAAATTTTTTGAAAAAAATTTACTTATACAGATGAGTTATTTTATTATGATAAAAATTTATAGTTCTATGTTATTCTAAAAAATTATTTGTTATTATAAAAAAATTAAAAATTTTTTGTAGTTTTATTTTTTTCTATATGTGAATGGTGAGAAAAAAAATCAGTTATTTTATTTTGAAATTAGGTTAATGTAAAAAGTTAATAGGGACAAAGAAGAATTAGAAATTTACATTTACAACTTTTATTTTTATGTTTGTAGGTTTTATATAAGAAAAAAATTTAAAAAGCTAAAATAAATTTTATTTTTATTTATATTTTTAGCAATCATAAAAAAATAAATTTAAATTTATTTGATTAAGATATAAAATAAATTAAAATTTATTTACAAACTTTTGTCATGTTTTTTTAATATTTTGATATTTATTTATTTTTTACAATTCTTTTAAAATTTATTTATTTTAAAATTTACCAACTCATGTTTTTTCTTATATTTTAATCATTACAGTATTTTCAAATATATTACTAGATTATTGAAATGTATTACATTATTTACAAAATATGTTATTATGTATTATTTTAATTTTGGAGATGAATTATTTGGTAGTAATATGTTACATATAACTTAAAGGCAGATTCAGAAGTGAACAAATGGTTTGGAGTTTTGGATATCCGTGGATATATCCGTTCCCCGTTTGGAGTGGGGATGGAGGATCAAAAAAAGAGCTGTTTGGAGTTCGGGCCAAATTTGGAAGTAGGCAGAGGATTTGAAATTTGGATTTGAATAATGTCATATCTGCCTCTGATCTACCGCGTTCCCATCCTTGGTGCCTCCTTTAGTGAAAATCCTAGATCCACTCTTGTACGGAATTTGACAAGGTTTAATTTTTGAAATAATTTTTATTTAATCTTAATTTTTAATTTATAAAGGTTTTTTTAGTAAAAGGTAAAACTTTCAAAATTATAAGTTTAATTAATTTTTTTATTTTTCAAAATATAAAGTTTCCAAAGTTTTAACAATGATATTTAAAAAAAAAAAAAACATTGACCTATTTTTTTACACATATGCAGAAAATTTAGTCAATTAAGATATAATTTTAATAAAACTACTAGGTTTCAAAATTTCTAAGTTTTCAAAGTTTTAATAAAGATAAGATATTCAAAGTTTTAGTAACAGTTTTTTTATGCTTAAATATTTTTTATAGATATTCAAAAATTATAAAATTAAAATATTGTTATGATTAAAAGGTAATGTTTCCAATAAGTTTTCAAAGTTTCAATAGAGAGTTTGATTTTTTTTTTTAAATAGGTAAAATTTCCAAAGTTTTAAGTTTTTTGAAATGAAAAAATATTTTTAACTTATATAAATCCAATTTATAGTAGTAAATATTAAAAAAAAAATTACTTCAATTAAAGTTTGAATAGAGTTACCGTGACTTTTATAGAATTTTAGGATTTAAGTTTTTTTTTCTTAAGTTATATTTTAAAAATTACATAATCAATTAATATTTTATTTTGAGAAGAGAGAGACGTGCTCATTAAATTGTTGTGCAAGTTTCCAAATTATTTTTTATTTCCCAATTTATCTCTTTTTAAGCATATTTAAATAATAATGTATGATAGAAAAAGTTAATTTTTCTTGAAGCTCGAAGAGAGTGTCAAGTGTATTGATCTATTTAGAAAAATTTTAATCTATTCATACCAATCTCGCTATTGCCTTTCTTTGTCACTAAACTTATTTAAGCGGTGTTTGAATGGTAAAAAATTTAAAAAAATTAATGTAAAAGTAATGTGTAATGAAATTTAATTAAAAAAATTAAAAAAAAATTTACAACTTTTTGTAAGATTTAGTGACTTTTGACTTTGCCAAACAACTCCTTAATGAATGTTGTAAAAAATTGTCACTTGACTTCCAATCTTCATTCACATTCTCTCTACTCACTTTTGTTCTCAGAAAATAGGGAATTAAAAAAGTATTCTCTACCTTTTAAAACATTATCTTTTTACTCTCTCACCTTATGTTACATTAATAGTGTCTATTGGCAATTCGCATCACTCTAATAAAAAATTAATATTAATTAGATTCGATGAATTATAATTGTTAATAACTACTAATAATTAATTATAATTCAAATGAAAAATAATTAAGTTTGATGAATTAATTATAATTTAAAAAATCCATAATTGCTTAGTTAAAAATTAAAATTCCAATGAATATTTTGTTAAAATCTTGACAAAAAAAGGAAAAAGCTAGCTTTTCGTAATTTTTCAAATACAATACTTTGACTCTATCTAATAATATTTTTATTTAATATTTTTGTTATTTATGTTTATAAATTTTTGAAAACTAATAACAAAAACTTGTTTAAAAATTTAAGACTAAAATGTAAATAGAAAAATCATGTTTTCATACCCTTTTTTTTTCATAATCATTTTGTTAATTTTAAGCCCTAGATGGAACGCTTTTGTTAATTTTTGTTGCTTTTATTTAAAATGATATATTCTATTCAAACATTTTATTAGATTAAATATATTTTTCTAAACAGTATACTATTACAATTTTATTAAAATTAAAATTATATTTAATAGTTAATAACCACATATTAAAGTGATTTATTTTATCAAAATTAAAATTAATTACTATTGAAACATTTTATTTTATTAATTCAAAATTATTTTCAATAAATAATAATTACATATCAAAATGATTTATATTATTGAAATATTTTATTAAATTGATTAATTTTTGATAAATAATAATTTATTTATTAACTTATTTTATTTATATTTTGTTAAATAATTATTATTAAAAAATAATATTTTATAAATTAAATTAATTATATTTTACAAAATATATTTTACATTTGTGATCAATCTCATTTTGTTCACAAACATGCTTCTTTAAGTGTTGACGAACTACTTGATTATGTTTTCATGAGCTTTTGAAAAGTATTTATTGAAGAATAATTCGTTCCATTTAGATTTATTGATAAGCAATTCCTTAAGTGCTTCTAGCCTTCTATATTTTGAGGGATATTTACCAAGAGAAAAAATTTGAAGTTTTGGACAATTTGGCTCTTTTTATACTAAAAAAAAAAAAAAAATTCTTATGAACTCACCTTCCAAAAGCCATCTCAATCTAAGCTTGGACAGAGAAGAGGTATGCTTCCAATAGCATCCCAAAAAATAGATGGAGCGGAGGATTCAAATTTAGGAATGTTTTTTTTTTTATTTTTTATTTTTTTATTTTTTTTTGTAACGGGAGAAATCACCTAGCGGTTTTATCCACTGAGTTACAAATCCTTGGAGGAACTAGCGCAGCAATCCACCGCCACGACCCCCCACTTAAATCCTGACCGCTCCAAGTGAGAATCGAACCTGCGACTTAGGTATATCACCCAAGCCTTAGGCTTGACTCTCGCTCCACTGGACCAACCAGGGATGAGAAAATTTAGGAATGTTTGATGGGCTTGGATTGGAATCTTCTAGGAACCAAGTCCAGCCCAATTAACTAAGCTGTCGGCCCAACCCAGTCAATTCCATCATCCAGCCTACTACATCAATTAAGAGTCCAATCCATGTCACATATAGGGTTTGTTTGGAGTAAAAAAAAATGAGATAAATTGAGATAAATTGTAGTTTGGAGAGAGTTCGTAATGCGTGCAGTGATAGAAAAAAGTTAATGTGATATAAAGTTAACAGAGATTTATAGAGATTTTTAGAGATTTTCAGCAAATTATTGCACACCAAACGCAGCCATAATAGTTACAATCCAATCAATTGTATCTGGGCTTCAGCCCATTAGGTTACTGTAGCTGAATATATAAGTCTATAATGTAGGGTTTGAAGGGTATTATGTAAAAACTGGAGAATTCTAATTAGATGTTTACCCACCCTCGAAGTGGTCATTTGTCTTATTTCCTTCGTTCAAAGTTTCCGCCATTTCCATATTTTTTTCAATTGTAAGCGGTAAATAGGTCGGTTGGGCCTTTAGGCAACTTGCAGGGCGTATCAAATTATTTGGAGGCCTACGACGATATTTTGGGTCTCAAAAATTTTTATACATATATCTTTCTAAGTCGTAAAATTATGAACCAATATTTTATATTCAAAATGCTCCAATATTGTATTCTTAATAAATAAAATACTTAATTCATTTAATATATCTTGTGACATAGTTGATCTTAAATGAGGTTTTACTAATTTTTAATTTTAAAATTTTTTTTTCAAGCAACGCAATTTTTATTGGTATGGTAAGTAATATTCCGTAAGTAATACAAGTATTTGGAAAAGAATTTAACTCTTTTATATAAGTTAATATATCGAATGAAGTATTAATTTCTACTTTTAAAAATTATTTAAATACTTTTAATTTCACAAATAAATTAAAACCATCAAATTTTGAATGTTCACCTTTTTTCAAAAAAATTTCAAGAATAAGATACTGATTTTTTAAATCATTTTCATCCAAATCTTTTGATTCCTTTATGTTAAATAAAAAGTTAAAAATACTTTTGTATGCTATAAATTGCTCAAATCTATTTTTTATAGAAGAAGTAGATTGATTTACTATGTATAAAAAAAAAAACATTCAATACAAAAATATTCTTTAACAGAATATATTATCTAATCATTGCTATTTTCATCTAATCTTTTCTTTCTTTGAATTATTTGTCTTTCATGAAACGAGAGTTCTACGTTCATTTTAATACCAATTTCTATAATTGGATCAAAGCAGATTCAAATCAATTTTTCCTATAATTTTTCAAATAACAAATAAAATTTTTTAATTGATTAATAGCAACATTAATATGCATTTTTTTAGATTGTAAACTTTTACTTATTGAATTAACTGCAAACAATATATCATACCAAATATTCATGCCTAATAAAAATTAAAAAAATTTCAATTTCGTAATTGCTAGACAACTAGCTTCACTTTTTGTCTTAGGATCTTCACTAGTATTTGCCAATTAAATTAGAGCATTCTTAATTTTTGGAGTTTGAAGTTTTATTCCTCGAACACTTTACTTTCTAATCTATTTTCCTATCAAATTTGTGACAACAATTTAACAAAAAATTTACTCACATTATCTTATAATAAAAATTTTCACTGTTTAGTGAATGACGCAAGTAATGAGTATATACATTGTAGTTGTCACGCCCCAGGTTTCACAACCCGAGTATGTGAACAAAAGAACACATAATACAACATTAAATAACTTTCATTGTCCCACATCAGAGGCATAAACACACACTATGGAACAATGAATATAAAAATAAATAAAACTAAACGTTAAATTTAAATAAATGCAACAGTTTAAATCCACTAGGCAATAAAGCTCCAAAACTAAACTCAACCAATCTTTATAATAATGATAATAATAATTAACATTCACCTCAAAAACAGAGGTTTGTCACAATCCACTGTAAAATAATTTCCTAGAGTCTAAAAACACTTACATAAAAAATAATAAATAAAACTTTAATTCCTCTGCTTAGAAGGTCCAGCACGTGACTCAAATTCATTACCTGCATCATAAACTGTAAGGGGTTTAGCACTAATAACACGTGTGCTCGGAACCCTAATAATAATAATAATAATATAAATGTAATATGTCCTAGTATGCTACTAAGTGAAACAATTATGCACAAGTAGCAATTTCAAACAAGAACTTCAATTTATTTATTTATCTCTTTTCGTTACCATTAATGGTGTTTTAGCACCAAATAACACATCAAAGAAAATTAATTTGATTTTAAGGTACTGCTGCTTGGTTGTCTAGTAGAAACAAGACCTAACCAATATACATCATTCCTTGATGTCTGCTTGTTTGTCCCGTAGAAACAGGACCCAACCAATATACACCATCCTTCGGTGTCTGCTTCCTAAGCTAAAGCCTTAGGAATGTAACATGTCACCCTTAGGCATCTGCTCGTTTGTAGGTTACTAGCCTACTGGAATCGATAACCAACCCCGCGCGAGTTTCGGGATTTTCAACCCTTGGGTACGTATACCGGATATTTTTAGTGTCCTAAATCCAAACAAAACGCATCCACTTTCATTTTAAACCGACATTAAATAAATTCTTTATTTAAATTCATTTTTTATTAAATTCCTTATGAATTCATCATAATATTTTAAATAATCTGTAAACCTCAACACATAAATAATAATAACCATAATTACTGAAAAATCACAGCACAACAAGTTACAAAATATGTTTCTAACAATTAATGCAAAAGCTTTCAAAACAAACTAACACGTATAGACAAAATTCAAAAAAAGACAAACTATCATATAAGGACAAAAGTTTAAGTTTCCTTTACTTTATTCAACTAGTGGCTTTGCTGGACACCCAATTCCCACACCTTTAACGTATATATGTATATAAAGTAATAATATGTATACCTTCTAATCAATCAGGCAGAAGGCTTCAAATATATATATATACACATAGAGTAAAATAAATGCCCAGTAAAAGTCATCCCGTCAATCACATATTCATTTTACAATGCCTTAGCTCTTAAATGCATATTCCATCAATGACATATCACGGTTTACATCATGGCCGTGTGCTCAATTGACTTATAAAGGAAAAAAATAAAAACACACCATTAATTCATCTGACAAGTTTGACAGCAATCATTACCTCTTTCAAACCATTACTTATTAAATTTATATATACACACTTATTTATATATGCAATGTACTAATAATTTTCTATCATATAATATACATATGTAGAGATGTTGCATTAATTTAAATAGCTCACAGAACGAGACAAAGAAAAATAATTAAATGGGTTTCGCCCCTTACCTGTAATCCAGTAATAGAAAGAAATTGGCAATGCAAGGAAAAAAAAATTAGTCACCGGCAAAATCACAGTGCAACCGCCATACCCTTTTTTTTTTCTCCTTTCTCTCTCGGTCTCTCTTCCTCTCTTTTTTCTAGGGTTTTTAATTTTTTTTTCAAACAAATGCTGCAGTATATATATATATATAATAGCATAATTTAACTTTAACAAATTTAATTAATTTCCTACTCCTCATAAGTTTAGGAAAATTGCACCATTTCCCTAAAATTTTAAAATCTTTTCAAATATACCCAAAAATAACTTTTTTTTATGCACTTCAAAATTAAATAGCAAAATTATAAATTATTAAATTTAATTAACAAATTACAATCACAATTATATATATAAATTATATTAAATAAAAAAAATCAGGTTATTACATCCTACTCCCCTTACGAAATTTCGTCCTCAAAATTTAGGAGGTAACAAAATAACATTCAAAAAAATAACTCAGGGTACCTAATCTGCATATCTATCTCTCGCTCCCAAGTTGACTCCTCAACACCATGGTACTTCCACAACACCTTAACTAAGGGAATAGTCTTTCCCCGAAGCACTTGCTCCCGAGAATCTAAAATTTCCACTGGTTTCACTATATATGTCACATCTGAGTCAACATCTATTTTAATCCAATCTAATACATGCGAAGGATCTGGATTATACTTCCTAAGCATAGACACATAAAACACCTAATGTACTCCTGAAAGCTGTGGTGGCAAAGCAAGACGATAAGCCACCTCTCCAACCCTAGCCAAAACTTCAAATGGCCCAATATATCTCAGGGACAACTTCCCTCTGCGCCCAAAACGAAACTGACCCTTTCGTGGTGAAACCTTCAGGAACATATGGTCCCCTACCTCAAACTCCTAGGGTCTTCGCCTCTTATCAGCATAACTCTTTTGGCGGCTCCATGCTGTCTCAAGCCTCTGTCGAATTAGTTTGACCTTCTTAGTTTTCTCCTGCACAAACTCAGGCCCAACAATTGCAATTTCTCCAACCTTAGCCCAACAGATATGAGATCTACACAGTCTACCATACAAAGCTTCAAAAGGAGCCATCCAAATGCTCGACTGATAGCTATTATTATATGTAAATTCAATCAAAGGAAGATGGTTCTCCCATCTACCACGAAAATCAAGTGCACACGCCCTGGGCATATCCCCCAAAATCTGAATTGTACATTCTAACTGTCCATCGGTCTGAGGATGAAAGGCAGTGCTAAACAACAATTCTGTCCCCATAGCTACCTAGAGACTCTACCAAAATCAAGAAGCAAAATGTGGATCCCTGTCTGAGATAATGGATACAGGAGCTCCATGAAGCCTTACAATTTCCTTGACATATAATATAGCCAAGACATTCATAAAGTCGATCAACCGAATCGGCAAAAAGTTAGCTGATTTCGTCAACCTATCCACTATCACCCAAATAGTGTCGTATCCCTTTGGAGATCTCGACAAGCTAGAAACAAAATCCATTATAATATTCTCCCACTTCCACTCTGATACTGGTAAAGGCTGCAAAAGACCCGCTGATTTTTTATGCTCAGCCTTAACTTGCTGGCAAGTAAGGTACCTACTCACAAACTCTGCCACATCCTTCTTCATACCTGCCCAAAAGAATTGACGGCGCAGGTCATGATACATCTTAGTACCTCCAAGATGTACTGCAAATTTAGAGTGATGGAACTCCTTTAAAACCATATCTCGAATAGTAGTAGGCACAAAAAGTCTCCCTAAATACCTCAAATCGTTATCGTCACCAATCGCCCATCTTGGTATCTCATCAGGACTTGGCAACTTAGTTCGAGTCGCCTCACATTCAACATCAGTCCCCTGAGCTTCTATCACATGACTCAATAGAATTAGCTGAGTAGCCACGGCACTCAAAAAATAGCATGACCCTCATTTTCCTACAACTCCAGATCAAACTCACTAAGACTTCTCATCATTTCCTACTCTCGCACGACAAGACCCGCTAAAATAACACGAGTCTTCGGGCTAAGTGCGTAAGCAACCACATTTGCCTTACCAGGGTGATACTAGAGCTCAAAATTGTAGTCCTTCATGTACTCCATCCATCTCTTCTGCCTCAAATTCAGATCCTTCTGAGTGAAAAGATATTTCAAACTCTTGTGGTCAAAAAACACCTCAAATTTCTCACCATACAAATAGTATCTCCAGCTTTTCAGAGCAAAGATAACTGCTGCCAACTCCAAATCGTGCACTAGATAGTTATGCTCATGAGTCTTCAACTTCCTAGACGCATAAGCTACTACTCTATCACCTGCATCAGCACACAGCCTAAACCTTCCCTGGATGCGTCACAATAAACTGAATAACCCAATTCTTTCTTCGGAATCACAAGCACTGGTGTGGTAGTTAGCCTATTTTTTCGCTCTTGAAAAGACTGCTCACACTTCTCATCCCAAGCAAACTTGACCCCTTTTCGAGTTAGCCTAGTCATCGGCCCGGCTAACCTCGAAAAGTCACGGACAAATCTTCGGTAATACCCTGCCAAACCCAAAAAACTACGAATCTCAAAAACTATTTTCGGTCTTTGCCAATCCATAACTGCCTTAACCTTAGACGAATCAACTGCAATTCACTCCTCAGAAACAACATGCTCGAGAAATTTCACCTCTTTGAGACAGAACTCACGCTTGCTCAATTTAGCATAGAGTTGGTGGTCTCTCAAGGTTTAAAATACAATTTTCAAATGCTTCTCACGTTCTCCCTGATCAAGAATAAACTAGAATGTCATCAATAAACACAACTACAAATCTATCCAAATATCTTCTGAACACCTGGTTCATCAAGTCCATAAACACGGCAGGAGCACTGGTCAGTCCAAATGGCATCACCAAGAACTCGTAGTGCCCATACTAAGTCCTGAATGTCGTCTTAGAAATGTCCTCCTGCTTCACCCTCAACTGGTGGTAACCAGATCTCAAATCAATCTTTGAGAAAATGATCGAACCCTTCAGTTGGTCAAACAGATTGTCAATTCTCAGTAAAGGGTACCAATTTTTTATCGTGACCCAGTTCAACCTTTGGAAATCTATACACATCCTGAGAGTTCCATCCTTTTTAACTGCAAATAGTGCTGGTGCACCCCAAGGTGAAGTGCTAGGGCGGATAAATCCCTTAGAGCTCAACTCCTCTATCTGCGATCTTAACGCCACCAACTCTGCAGGTGCCAATCTATACGGGGGCTATAGAAATTGGTTCTGTGCCAGGAATCAGATCAATCTCAAATTCAACCTCTCGTTCAGGCGGTAATCAAGATACTTCTAAAAATACTTCTGAAAATTCATAAACGACTCGTGGTAACTCAGTCTTGTCACCATCCTCGTCCTCCAAAGCCATACAAGCAAACAAACTGCACAAGTCTACTCGTCTCTGCCCATCGAGGGAAGGTAAGAGTTGAGGACTACAACGATCACCAGAAAATTGTATCTGATCTCCCTCTGTAGTAAATAAAGTCACCCGACTCTTAAAACAATCTCTCATCGCTCGAAAGACTGACAACCAATTCATGCCAAGAATCACATCAAAACTTCACATGTCTAACACAATCAAATCAAAAACTGACCAGTGTTCATGACCCGAAATCCTATCCCTGATAGTGATCTCACAACCCTTAGACACGGTTTAACACAGAATGACCCCCTATCAGTGTTTCAACACATAATAGTGGAACCAACTCATTCATCGATAAATTCAATGCAGATGTAAATGATGCAGCAATAAACGAGTGGGATGCTCATGTGTCTACCAAGACTGTAGATTTAGTAGCATAGATAAGAAAGGTACCTCTCGTCACTATAGGCTCTGCATGTCCATCATTCTGCACTATAGTAAAAACTCATCCCTGAGTTGGTGCTGTTGGTGGCCTACCCCCCTTTTGGCCCTGCTGAGATTCACCCTGAACTCTCTACTGCTGAACACCACTTGGAACACCCATCTGATATTGTTGTGTCCCACCTTCAGTAACTCTCTGGAACTGAGTCTACATTGATTGTGATCCTGATGACCTGTTACTCTGTACTGACTGAGCTGGTTGTGGAGGCCTTATAACACTTCCATTACTTTGTCTCTGCGGATAACGCCTCTGCACATGACCTGGTTGGCCACATGTATAACAAATCTTTGCATTGGCCCTATTTTCAGATCCACCTGAAACACCTTTATAAGGACAATGAAACTGACGATGCCCAGGTTGTCTCTAGTTATGACAAATAATGGAGATTTGTGCAGGACCCCCTGCTGCTACTGACTGACTTGGAGCTGTACTCCCCTACTGAAACTGCTAAGTCTGCGCCCCATGCAAATTTTCTCTTTGTCTTTTAGTCGATCTGTTCTCCTAGTGCTGAGTATTTCCTTGCCTAGCTTCATTCTGTGCCCTGGTATCTGTCAAATTCTTCTCCATCGCCATTGCTCGATCAACCAATGTCTTATATTCATTAAGCCCCAAAGGCACTATCCGATCCCTGATAGTAGGCCTTAATCCCTTCTCAAATCGTCTACACTTGGTGCGTTCAGTGGACACCAACTCCTTAGCATATTTGGCCAAACCAAACCAAACCAAACCAAGCCTTTTCCCACTAGGTGGGGTCGGCTATATGGATTTGTCGACGCCAATTAGATCTGTTTAGGGCCATATCCTCCAATAGATCTAGGTAGACAAGGTCATGTTTAACAGTTTCTTTCCAACTTCTCTTGGGTCTTCCTCTACCTCTCCGACTCTTGGCAATCTTCATACTTTCACACCTTCTAAGAGGTGCCTCCGCTGGACGCCTTCTAACATGGCCAAACCATCTTAATTGGTTTTCTCTCATTTTATCTTCAATTGGTGCTATTCCTACTTTGCCCCTAATCTCATTGTTCCTAATCCTATCTTTCCTTGTAATCTTGCACATCCACCTTAGCATCCTCATCTTTGTAACTGTCATTTTCTGACCATGATTATGCTTTACTGCCCAACATTCTGATCCATATAGCAGCGCTGGTCTAACTGCCACCTTATAATATTTTTTCTTCACCTTGAGGGGGACTTTTCGATCGCACAAGACCCCCGAAGCACTCTTCCATTTTGTCCACCTGACTTGAATCCTGTAACTTACATCTTAGCATATTTGGCCAATGAGGTAAATTTACGCCCATACTCCAGCATAGTCATTGGCCCTTGAGTCAAATTCAGAAACTCGTCAAGCTTGGCATCTCTTAGAGACTGTGGGAAAAAGTAGTCTTTGAAACGCTCCTTAAAATCATCCCCGGTAAGTGCAGACGCCCCACGAAACCCCTTCACAGTACTCCACCAATCCGCTACAGCTCCCTCCAACTGAAAAGCAGCAAGTAGAACTCTGGTCTTGTCTTCATTTAACTGCATTACCTCGAATCTTTTCATATTCTCGTGCAAAAACTTCTCAACCTCTTCAGTATCTGCTGCACCAGAATATGTGGGGGGCTTCATTCTTCTAAATTTCTCATACGGAGCTGTAGTCTGACTCGCTTGCATTCCTCCAACAAACATTGCAGCCATTTGTTGCATCCACATCTGTGGGTCCACCATTCCTGGTTGCGGCACACTTGGTGCTTCAGATTACACCTCAACCAAATAAGGCACCCTTAATGGAACCTCTACTCTAACCCTAGCGTATGACCCCTGCTCCTGTGACACTCCCGCAGCAATGGAAACATCATCAACTGAAGCCTCATGGCCCTGCCCAGCCTGAATTCCTCAGCCCCTACCATGACCACGACCACGACCACGACCTTGACCTCTACCTCAAACGTTGCTTCTACCTCTACCTTTACCTCTAACACCTGGAGCTACACGTGGAGGCATTCTCTAAAATTCACAAAAATATACTAAGGTTAACGCCTTTTTAATAATCTAAGTTCAATAAAATATCAAATTCACATATCACAATTAAATAAACTGCCAGGTAAATACATAGCACTTAGAAAACTAAAAGGCCCACTGTCCCTATGTATTCTAAACCTAGGCTCTAATACCATATTGTCACACCCCGAGTTTCACAACCCAAGTTTCATAACCCGAGTATGTGAACGAAAGAACACATAAGACAACATTAAATAACTTTTCCTGTCCCATATCAGAGCCATAAACACACATTATGGAGCAATGAATATAAAAATAAATAAAACTAAACGTTAAATTTAAATAAATGCCATAGTTTAAATCCACTAGGCAATAAAGCTCCAAAACTAAACCTAACCAATTTTTATAATTATAATAATAATAATTAACATTCACCTTAAAAACAGAGGTTTGTCACAATCCACTGTAAAATAATTTCCTAGAGTCAAAAAACAATTACATAAAAAATAATAAATAAAACTTTAATTCCTATGCTTAGAAGGTCCAACACGTGACTCAAATTCATTACCTGCATCATAAGCTGTAAGGGGTTTAGCACTAATAACACGTGTGCTCAGAACTTTAATAATAATAATAATATAAATGCAGTATGTCTTAACATGCTACTAAGTGAAACAATTATGCACAAGTATCAATTTCAAACAAGAACTTCAATTTATTTATTTATCTCTTTTCGTTACCATTAATGGTGTTTTAGCACCAAATAACACATCAAAGAAAATTTAATTTGATTTCAAGTTACTACTGCTTGGTTGTCTCATAGAAACAAGACCCAACCAATATACATTATTCCTTGATGTCTACTTGGTTGTCCCGTAGAAATAGGACCCAACCAATATACACAATCCTTCGGTGTATGCTTCCGAAGCTAAAGCCTTAGGAATGTAACATGCCACCCTTAGGCATCTGCTTGTTTGTAGGTTACTAACTTACTGGAATCGATAACCAACCCCATGCGGGTTTCAAGACTTTTAACCCTTGGTTACATATATCGGATATTTTCAGTATCCTAAATCCAAACAAAACGCATCCACTTTCATTTTAAATAGACATTAAATAAATTCTTTATTTAAATTCATTTTTTATTAAATTCCTGATGAATTCATCATAATATTTTAAATAATCAGTAAACCTCAACACATATATAATAATAACCATAATTACTGAAGAATCACAGTACAACAAGTTACCAAATATGTTTCTAACAATTAATGTAAAAGCTTTCAAAACAAACTAACATGTAAAGACAAAATTCAAAAAAAGACAAACTATCATATAAGGACAAAAGTTTAAGTTTACTTTACTTTATTCAACTAGTGGTTTTGCTGGACACCCAATTCCCACACCTTTAACATATATATATGTATATAAAATAATAATATGTATACCTTCCAATCAATCAGGTGGAAGGCTTCAAATATATATATATATATATATAGAGAGAGAGTAAAATAGATGCCCAGCAAAAGTCATCCCGTCAATCAAATATTCAATTTACAATGCCTTATGTCTTAAATGCGTATTCCATCAATGACATGTCACGGTTTACATCATGGTCGTGTGCTCAATTGACTTATAAAGGAAAAAAAATAAAAAACACACCATTAATTCCTCTGACAAGTTTGACAGCAATCATTACCTCTTTCAAACCATTACTTATTAAATTTATATATATACACTTATTTATATATGCAATGTACTAATAATTTTCTATCATATAATATACATATGTAAAAAAACTGCATTAATTTAAATAGCTCACAGAACGAGACAAAGAAAAATAATTAAATGAGTTTCACCCTTTACCTGTAATCCGGCAACGAAAAGAAATCGGCAACGCAAGGAAAAAAATTAGTCACCGGCGAAATCACAGTGCAATCGTCGTACCCTTTTTTTTTCTCAGTCTCTCTTCCTCTCTCTTTTCTAGGGTTTTCTAATTTTTTTTCAAACAAATACTGTAGTATATATATATATATATATAATAGCAGAATTTAACTTTAACAAACTTAATTAATTTCCTACTCCTCATAAGTTTAGGAAAATTACACAATTTCCCTAAAATTTTAAAATCTTTTCAAATATACCCAAAACAACCTTTTTTTTTATAGACTTCAAAATTAAATAGCAAAATTATAAATTATTAAATTTAATTAACAAATTACAATCATAATTATATATATACATTATATTAAATAAAAAAAATTGGGTCATTACAGTAGTACTCTAAAAAAACAAATAACTCTAGTACATGAATTTGTGATATCACATAAAATTAAATTTAGATTATGACAACTACATCCACACGATATGTAGAATGCTCTTACAGTTATATTTAATAATAATTTTTGTACTCTTTGATATTTTCCTTTCATATTAGCCCCATTATCATAGCCTTGTACCCTCACATTATTAATATCAAGACTATGTTTTCTCAATACATTTACAAGTTTATCAAATAACTTTTTTTTGGATATCTTATCTACTTTTAAAGACTCTAAAAAGACACTTTTTAAGTTTTAGTGGATTATTCATAATACCAACAAATCTCTTATTTATTCATGATGACTTGCATTCAGCGTACAATCAAGGATAATAGAATTTTTTTTTTTTTTACTTATTCAAGTTTAAAAATTATTGCTTTTTTAGTTTCAGAAGCTAATAATGCTATTAGTTCATTTTGTATAATATAACTTAGACAATGTTTTTGAAATTCGCTTTGTTAAATATGTCTAATATGCTCTTATATTATTAGGTCAAATTTAGCTACCATTTCAATAAGGCTCAAAAAGTTATTATTACTTTTTTCATATATTTCTCAGCCGATCCTTGAAATACAATATTATTTTTAGTAAGATGTTTTACACTAGAATTAATTCTAATTAAAACTTTTTCCAATGTTCTTTTTCTTTGTTAATTCATTCTTGTATATCTTTATTAATTGTTTTATTTTTTAGTAATGTTGTTTTTAAATCTACCCATTTGCACATATTAACAATATATTCATGACTTGTTTTATGTTTTTTAAGCTTGTAACTAAGATTCTTCTAATCTTCAGTTCCTTCATTAACTAATTGATTTGTATTAAGTTTTCAATTAAACAATTTACAGTATAAACAATATATTTATCTAGATTTTTTTAGTAGACTTAACCATTTTCTATTATGTTTTCCTACATTTGATACATTTTGAGTGTAAAATGATTTAGAAAAATGTCTATTATTTATATCTTTTAGAAAATCTAACTCATCATATCTAATTGGTTCTATTTCTATAATTAAGTTTCTAACTTTTTCGTCTTTATTTGTTCAATGTCCTACATCATTAAGGGTCATATTTGTTTTAATTAACTCATTTTCATTTATTTTTCATTATTTTGTTCAACAAATATAGTGTTATAAGATGTTTCTTCTTCATTTATTTTTTCAAGAACATCATTTAATTCTACCAATTCAATATTATTTTCTTATTTATTTGCAACTTATTCTATTGAGTGTGATGCAATATTTTTGCTAATAACATCAAATCAATCTAGAGTTTCTTGTTGAGATTGAATTAACTTTTCAATTTTTCTTTTTAAAAAAAAATCATTTCCAATTTCATGTTTTCTATTAGACATAATTTATTATTTCATATAAAAATTATTCTAGAAACTAAGCCATAATAGAACACAATAAAATAAGAACCTAGCGAGTAAAAGATTGGTAAAATTAGGGAGGATTGGGTGTGTCAACTTGACACGGTACCAAGATTACAAATGAAATTTTAGGTTATAAAAACTTAAAAATTAATTTTTTCACCATCACAATGGAGGAATTTTTAAAATAGAAAAATGTTCCAAAAAAAGATAGTACAAAGACAGCATCTTAAGCATCTTAGATTACGAAAACAATTTCACCAAGAAAAAAAATAAGTTCATTGAAGAAAAAAAAAAGTTTGAAACATCCTCCACAAATTGACTCACTGCCAAGGCAAAACATTTTTCTATCTGGCATCAATTCTCATTTAAGTTATATATTTTTAATATATTGCCTTGTCAAAATGAGATCATGAGACGATAAGTTTAAATATACACAGTCAAATAAATTGACAAGTCTCTTTTTATCACTAATGAACTAGCAAAGCTTTAGGAAAGATTTCTTAATTTTTAAGATCTAAGAAATCCTGATTTAGGAAATCTCGATATCTTACTAGTTATGATTTAATCCCATTCATTCTTTAATTTTTTATCCGTTAAGATTTAGGGATCCAATTCGTTCTTTAACTTTTTATTCGTTAAGAAATCTCATTCCTCTAATTTTGTATATGTTAAGATTTTTCATTGCACAATACTCTTTCATATTTTCTCTCTCTTTCTTCTTCATTAACATGGTATTAGAGTCTAATTATTGCAATTTCCATTATTTTTCCTAGATATATTGTGCAACAAGCAATCTTAATTCCTATTAGTATTAGGTTTTCATCCAAATGCAAATGAGTTAGAAAAGTTGCAAGTGAATCTTACTCTTGTTAGGAAGCTAAAAACACCCAAGATAAGTGAGTTAGAGAACTACAACACTTTAAGAGGACACAACAGAGTAATTGAAGAACTTAGATAATGTTTTTTTTTTAATTACTTTTCTTGGATAGTTTACAAATGAGGGGGTCACACTTATTTATAGTCCTCTACCTCCTTAAGGGATGACAAAGATTTAATCTAACCAACGATAAGGATTTTGACTCTAGAATGTTCCACCAAAATAACTAAAATATTTATAAGACAAAACTTCTTAAGAAAACCAACTGCACTTTCTAGAATACTGCATTATTCTCTATAGTACGTTACAAGAGAACCATTTAAAATATATATGACGCTTCTAAAAGATGCCAATTCAAGGTTATCAAACATTCCTAAATTTGAATCCTCCACTCCCTCTTTCTCATAGTCAAATTTTTTAGGGATGCTGTTAGAGGCATACCTCTTCTTTGTCCAAGCTCAGTTTGAGATGGCTTTTGGAAGGTAAGTTCATGAATTTTTTTTATTATAATATAAAAGAAAAAAAAGATAGATATATTGTAGGGAAGGTGAAAATGGATGGTGGCTATGTCACAGGTTTGAGAATGCAGTTACAGCTGCTGAGAAAGCTGGGCAAATTGATCCTTGAAATATTGAAATCACCGTCCTCCTTAACAATGTGAGGCTGGTGCTTGTAACTATCTCTTCAAATCTGAAAGGTCCACTGAAGCTTGCTCTGCTTATGGAGAATGCCTCGGGCTTGACCCCTGCAAACGTAGTTTTCTATTGCAACAGAGCAGCTTGTTGGTATAATTTGGGGCCTTCTATTGATGATTGCAATCAAGCTCTAAGTATGCGGCCCAACTATCACAAAGCCCTTTTAGAAGAGCTGCCTCAAATAACAAGGTAGATTGATTCTCAAATTGTGTCCCCGATAATTTTCTTTAATACTCCATGAAGACATGCTCTATTTTGCGTTCTTAGTTATATTAAATTGATAATTGAACTGTGTGGATTATAGGTCGATCGATGGTCAGAAGCTGTCGGCAATTATGAGGTCTTAAGGATGGAGCTCCCAACTGATAATGAGGTTGCAGAGTCTTTGTTTCATGCTCAAGTTGCATTGAAGAAATCCCGCTGGCAAGCCTTGTTCTAGAATCTTTATATTCATTAAGAGTAGAAAGAACTAAGTAATGTGTACAATTCTATTCAACAATAAAAAATACTGCTGGACTTACTTACCACGCCAACCAAGAAAGCAAATTCAATTTTGCAGAGAAAAAGAAGTCAGAGAAAATGGCTGGAGAGAGTCCCCAACCAGAAATCCTCTGATTGTAAAGTTAGAATAGGTTTGAGAGAATTGTAATAGAAAGAGTGAAATAAACAGTTGGCAATAGTGAGCGTATTTGGATTTTAGGGTTAAATCCTATATTTATAATAGGATAGAAGAAATAAATTAATATGTAAATAATTGAATCGTTATGATTTTATATTATGTATATCTATATCGAGGTACTTAATGGTTTACTTTTCTAATGTCTTTCATTCCACATTTAACGCTCCCCACTCACATTAAATACACATGAGAGATGTGAACATAATAGACAAAATATACAGTCAAAAAGTGTCCAGATATCACGTCTGTCTACTACTTGTAAAGAAGCAAAGTAATTGGGTTAACAATGAGATACTAAATTCAGTTCATTTATTATCATTTTGTATTTATGGTTAGAATCACACCAACAAAATATTATTAAGTGATGGGACCCAATTGTGTTAGTCAATTGATTACCAGATCAACGCCGAGCACATTTTCATACTGTGCTCTTGTACTTGAGAAGATGCCACGCGTCCCTGGTTATTTTTTGTACTTACATTATGCCTCCCACTCTGGTCGGGGTAAGTTATTACTCGAGCAGAGTATGAGGCGTCTAAGACAATACCTAGCTCATTTATATGAAATATTTTCATATCCTCGAGTACAGTTTTACTTGTGATGTGCTTTCTTCTGATTGGTCTTCTTTTCAGCCCATTTATGACGCGTGAGAGCTCCTTTAACTTCCAGTGCATAAGAATGTCAAACACTATTCCCAAGCCTTAAAAAGTATCCTACTAACTGTCGCATTCACATCAATTCAAATGGTGCATTAAATGGAATTTTTGCCACTAGTCATTCCACTTCTATTTTATTTGAAATATTCATATATGTATATATATTCTGAGCATTCGTCATAATTATCTTTTTCTGTATTTCTCAAACCATCTCAAGTGTTTCAGCAATCTTAAAGCTTTCTCTCGCGATTTCGTCTTTGATATGAAGTTTTCTTTTGGTGAGTTCCTAGGGTTCTTCTTTCATCTCTTTCTTTTCTGCTTTATTTGGGATCGAGATGGGGAGCTTAGTTGAGAGATTGAAAACTAGGGAAGGATTACTGCTTTTAAGTAGAGGTATAACATTCTTGATAATGTAAACATTAGAATCACTAAAGAAATGGAGCGAGAATTAAGAATGTTCCCTCTTGTAGCCATTACAGAGGGCAGTTTGAGGTTCCCTGTCTCCTCCTTCCTTTTTAAAGTATTCCATAGGGTCAACCTTTACTCTAGGTGCATCTCCACAATTTTTACAGAATAGTCAATGGGGTAGAAGAAATCAATCGTCGATACGAGTTTCACATATCTGAGTAGGATTTACTTTATTGCTACAATATCCAAAAGCTCAAAAAGAACACAAATAAATGGTATTTGAAATCCTACTCTGATAAAGCCCTTGTCCAGGGTTAAAAGACGATGTTCACGTGGTTACAAGGCAATGGATGCACAGCCCCAACGAGGGCCCTTTCCCCTTAATTACTACAATAGCACAAGGCCCAGGTCAGGTGGTTCTTGTGTTTTCATTCTCTGTCTACATTTGCCTTGATAGAAGCCGAGAGGAAGCTTGAATTTTGCCACATCAACCACCCTAACTGACATCCTCCTGCAAACGTTGCCCTTCATCTTGAAGAGCCAGCCCCAGCCTATCTTGGAAGCAATTCCAATCGTGAATCCACATATTCACAAGGCACTAGAGGCGGAAGAGAAAGAAGAAGCAACTCTTACTCCCATTAATTTCCCTGAGCAGGAGATGGCTCCAAAAAGGAATGTCAAGACAGCTTCCGAGGAGATGGCAAAGAAGAGGAAGGCAAAGATTGCTAAGAAGGAGGCTGCGAGTGTAGAAGCAACCAAGGCCAAACAAGGGTAAAAAAATTAAGGAAGAGTAGATGGATGCAAACAAAAAAACCTCTACGGTTACAATAAGGGAGTCAACTGCAGTCTCCCGAATGACCTCCTGAACAGAGGAGGAGGACGTTAATGCTAAAAAGAAGCAGAAGATAGGTGACTTAACCGATCTGATCATTCTAAAGGACCCTCCTACTTCCAACGTGGCCCCATCTTCTTTATAAACATCAGGGAATGCAACCTAACTACCACCACCTCCTCCTCGGCGGCCAAGCTCTTTTGAAACTGAGGAAGAAAGGCATGGCTCAACTCCCCTTCAAACTATTTATCTGAGGAATCCAATTCATGATGCTCCTCCTCTCACTTCTCATATCACAGTTCCTGCCTATGGGTCCCCGAATGACCCGCCTTTTACCATCTGGGACTATGTGTTCGTCTATCCTAATGAATTCATTAAGGGAGTGGCCCTTTCATATGATCAACAGAAGATCTAGAGGAGCTGACCAGAGGATGTGCATCAAATTTTACTTAAGAGTGTCATAACAGTAAGCTCTACTTACCTTCAGTAAACTTTATTTCTCTAAATCTTATAATTTTCAATCCTTTTAACTTGACTCATTTTTTATTATTTTAGTCTTCTTTGTATTCCCTTGAGTTAATTTCCCGAAGTCAGACCATGCACAGAAAAATTAATAATGATAAAGGTTTGATTCAAGAGTTAAAAAACAAAATTGTTGAGCTCAAGGGAGATCCGATGCAAATGAAATTGGAGCTCGAACTTATCAAGTTTGAAGTCACTACTACCGAGGAGAAGGCAGAGGCCAGTGAGAGGAAGTTTAATGTCGTTGATAAACTCCTGACCTCCAAAGATGGAGAGTTGCTGGCAAAGGGTCGAGTACTTGCAGAGACAGGTTAAACTGTCTTTGTCTAAGGCCGAGTAGGAGAGGATCTCTGTAGAACTGATCAAGCCCAAGTTGGAGCATCTCAATCAGAAGGAAGCCAACATCTAACTGAAGGTTGAGCTCAAGGACAAAGATATTGCCCTTCAATAGAAAGAGCAAGAGTTGAAGACAATTGAAGAGAAAGTTGCCTAAGATATTAAAGTAAGCTTTCAAGATTTCGTTCAACAAATGACAAACGTGCAGAATGAATACTGCCCAAATGGGCGGGAAGTTGAAATGAAAAGGATTTATGTCAAGCCAACCTCAGAAATATATAGAGTTGTTCCTTGGTCTTATCCTGACGAGAAAATCCCCTTGTTCAGCTTCGATTGATCCCCTCCTCCTCCAACTCCAACACTTAACACCTTGGGAGGAAAAGAATTAGAAGAAGGTGAAGTGGAGGTCTAAAGTGACTCCAAGATTGCCAAAGTTCAAGAAACCTCCACTTCAGAACCACCCAAGGAAACAGCCAAACAAGAACCAATTGGACTTATCACTAAGGTTGCTAAGGCTATAGCAGCTGAAACTGAAACAGACAAGGATCCCTCAAGTGAAGAATCCAAGAACTGAAGGCTGTCTTCTTTTTTTTATCATTTTAAATATGCTCCTTTTGTTAATGTAATTCCAGACTTTCAATCTTTAATGGAAATAAAAATTTGAAAATTTTTCTCCTTTTTTGGTTGATATTGTTATGTTTGTAAGTTATAAAGCAAATAAAATATCTTAAGCAGTTAATTCCAACATTCAAACAGTTGTCATGTTTTCTAAGCAAGCCCGAGCACTTTACATAGAGCACATTATGATCCAAATGATGAAATTTTAATTTTAAAAACAAACTAGTTAAAATTTTATAGAAGCTAGTTACAGAACAATCTCAGGCATCCAAATATGTTAATTCCTTCACAAGTGCAAAATTACAAAATTAGTTATAAGTAACCTCGAAGTACAAGAGGATATAAAATGGCCAATGATGGGAAGAAGCCGTAAAGTCAAGTTCATGCTTCTGCCAAAGCATATAGCTTTGCCGTTCTAACAAAACATCAATTCCAAAATTAGATGGAAATTTGCAAAAAAAAAAAAAAAAAAAAAAAAAAAAAAAAAAAAACCAACTCTACTAACCTCGTGAATTAAAAACGAATTCAATTACAAGATTTATATGGAAAATAGTAGAAAAGATTCCATATTCAAGACCACTAACATAAATACGATAAAAGGTTAACCGCGTGCCCTTAAACTTGAAGCACATTTGTCATTTAACTAAAATAGCAGCAATTCAAGCATTCTGAGGACTATAAATACTTTGAAAGAATAACAAATTAACAACAAAGAATGTACCAGACAAACTTAATACAGCAGACGAACATCAACCAGTGCTGCCAAACCAAGCATCTTGTAAATCTTAATCACATGTCTAATATCAAGATCAGGCAAAATAGTAGCAATCAGCAAAATTGCATTAGCACCTCTAATTCTGGCATGGCAGATTTGTCACGCATTTACAATGAAATCTTTGCATAATAGCGGGCACTGCAAATTTAGTTTGTGTTAGAAGCACAAGAAAAATAAAATATAAAAACATGTAGCAAAAGTTTAAAGTTTGAGTAATAAGGAAAACCATTTACGACCTTGCTCTTAGTTAAGTAATTCCTTCCCAACTGACATTAATTTGTATATTATTTTATTATTATCAATAGTACAATAAAAAACACGACTCTAAGAGAGACACAGAGAGAGAGAGAGAGAGAGAGAGAGAGAGTCAACCTTTAAAAGTAGGTGGGGGGAACACAAGGTAAGTGCTTCAAATTCAACTGATTAAATTATTTTCTTCCCCAATTAAATAATCTTGCAAGTTTAAATTTTATTAAATAGATAAAACAAATCTAAAAGGGAAAAAAAATGATTTCAAAGTCAATTAAAACTAAGAAACAAAATTTTCTTTACAACAAAATTTTCTTTACATTTTCTTTTCTTTTCTTTTCAGGGATCAAGCAACACGTAGTTCTTTCTTTCTACTTACATGAACTATTTAAGCTGGCCTTCAAAACTCATCTGAATGAAGCAGGCCTTGAAAGGAAACCTGAAGCTACCAAGGTGATCACAGGTAAGAAGTCTTGAATGAAGCAGCCGTTGAAAGGAAACTTGAAGCTAGCAAGAGGAAACTCGAGTAAGGTTAAAAAAAATTTGAGAAAGCAAAGAAGAGGATTCGAATGATTGATTTGAAGGATCTTCCTCAACAAAGAGGACTAGCAGATTGCAGACCAGTAATGAATTATTAGAGCAATTACAAATCTCTTGGTCAAATACCAAAAAGTTATTTAGCACTGGTCTACAACCTACTACTCTTCTTCGTCGAGGAAGATCCTTCAAAATCAATCGTCTGAATCCTCTTCTTTGCATTCTCAAATTGTTTGTAACCTTACTTGAGTTTCCTCTTGCTGGCTTCAAGTTTCCCTTCAAGGGCTGCTTCATTCAAGAATGTTTGCTGCTTCTTATTTTTTTACCACCTTGGAAGCTTCAAATTTCCTTTCAAGGCCTGCTTCATTTAGATGAGTACTGAAGGCCAACTCAAATAGTTCATGTAAGTAGAAAGAAGGAACTACATGCGGCTTGATCCCTGAAAAGGAAAGTAAATGTCAAGAAACTTTTGCTATAAAGAAAATTGTTTCTTAGTTTTAGTTAACTTTTAAGATCATTTTTTTTAAACCTTTTTAGACTTGTTTTTCTACCTTATAAAATTTAAACTTACAAGAATATTTAGTGGGGGAAGAAAATAATTTGATCACCTTGGTAGCTTCTTGAGGCTGCGGGCAGAATGTTTTCTTGGATGATTCGATTTGTGCACCCAATTTCTTAACCCCAATCACAGGAAATTTCTCATGTTTGCTGTCCACTGAAATTTTATTCTGGATACTTTGCATTTGAGACTTCGCTGCTGCAGATCACAAATTGCCTTCTGCCACCATTGGTCTGTGCTGCTTCAAGATTAACTACTCGCAATAATTTCTCTTCTTTGCCACAGATTTTCTTTGATGACTCCGCGGCCACCACCAATTGCTTATCTTCATCACACTTTGTCTAAACTTGATCAATCACAGGAAATCTCCTCTTCTTCTTTGCTGTTACACTGTGCCCCACCCTTTGAAATTGTTTTCTCAGGAAACTTCGGTGCAGAACACACATTTGGAACTTGGTGGGGCACTGGGATTAATTGCTCTTCTTCAGTAGCTAGAAGCTTCTTCTCATTATCTTTGCTGCAAGTTGGGATGGTCTGAGTGCTGTTGTTCAGTTGTGGTCTTGCCATTGCACTCTTATCTGTTTCTTCAAGGACAGGCAAACTCTGCTCCTCTTTGTTTCGGTTTGGCCGCAGCTTTAGTCTGCAGTTTCATTAGCTATAGACATCTCCATTGATTTTTTTTGGTATTCATAACAAAAGATCAATTAAAAGACCGAAAGGGAGAGATATGTATATATATATAACCTTGAATGATTTTGCCTATGCCTTTATCTGGAGATGTTGTGTCAGACTTCTTTAACTTGTCCATCTTCCCAGTTTTATCACCCACATGAAAATCATAATACCAATGACTACTTTTCCATACGAAGAGAAATTAATTGATTCAACAAATTAAAAACACTGAATTTTTTTCTTTTTCTTTTTCTTTTTTTTTTTTTTTCATTTTGGTACATCAAAATTGTATATATACATCATATATTACAAACTATAGAAATTACCATCAGAATTGTATATATACATCATATATTTCAAACTATAGAAATTACTTACCAAAAAAAAAATTGATTCAAGAAATTAAAGAGGCTGAGTAATATTTCATGCCACTGAAACCACATATATAGGAATTGGTTCAACAAAATTAAAAACACTGAAAAATATTTCTTACTATTGATATCACAACCATATTTGAGATTTTTGGCGCTTGACAGTGACTCTTCTTCTGCTTCAGAAACCACCTCTCCACTTCAGAAGGAATTGGTACATCAGAATTATGTGGTCTAACCCTTCTTGTAGGAGGCAGAGTGCCTAGCCAGGTAGTGGCGGTGTTCACATGCATGGCCACTTAGAAAATATATCATTCTACTGACCAGAAGAGAAAGGGGGAGGGCTGTGTGGGGTACACAGAGAGACAGAAGATCAACCACCAATTCCTTCTGATATGAAAAAAAAGAGACTTACTCATCAATCAAGCACCAAAAGAAAGGAGGAAAAAAAAAATAATAACCACCAATTCCTTGGATTAAGTTCTTTCAATAGAAGACAAACAGCCAATACCTGAACTGTGGTTTTCAATCCAAATGTCTTGTCTCTAATAATGATATCTGGATTTCCCGCCTACTTCATGGATAATTCCATTATTACTTAGCTCTTGCTTGTTAGTGTTATAGGCTTTTTTCCTGGCACGATATGGTATAAATTATAAAACTTTTTAAATTCTGTTTCAGGAAAAAAAAAAAAAAAACCAAAAAAAACAAAAAGCAGAAAAAAAAATGAATTCATAGTTTCAAATCCCATATCCCAGAATGTGCAGACCTTGTGCCAATTCATCTAGAATACAGCATACAAGTATACACTGACCTCATATATATGGAGCAAAACTTTAGCTGTTTGGAAATTAAAAAAAAAAAAAATCATTCCACTAGACAACAATCTAGCATTGTAGTTCAACGTCAACAAAAGTTTATTAGATCAGTCAATATCAGAAAACATCTAGAAAATTTGATTTGGAAAGAAAAATCTCACTCTGAGAGAGAGAGAGAGCAGCAAGCACACTGTGGCTGCCATAGAAAATGCAGGGGCAAAAACAGAAACAAAGGGGGAAGGGAGGGGGTTGGGGGGTCAGCATTTGCTTTGATGAAATTGATATATCACTCACAAGACGAGATGAGAAATAGATATAGCAGAGAAGCATCTGATTTAAACTTAGACATTCATTTGACTGCCAAATCAAAGATCTAGCAGAGCTTACCACTTTAACACCAGATTCTTGTACACAAGCAATATCAGCAAGAGTAAATAGCCCAGACTCCCCAATGACCTGAAGAGTTTAAAAGAGAGAACAGAAATGGTCAGACTTCACTGGATCAGAGGAATAAGCATCACTTCTACCACCATGAGAAATACTAACATGATAATATCCACCAAATATATATGATGTAGTTCATGAAGGTGAGTGTTGAGAATAGGATCAGTTACAACTATGTCATTCTAACATATCATTTCCCCACATTTTCCATCAAGAAGCTTCTTTTTAGTAGTAACGTGAACCTCAAATGTTTCTGCACAAAAGTAAAACTTGTCGGCAACAAAATTATGATGATTGAAGCATACTTGGGTAAACGTGAAGCTTCATGAATTCAATCTTCCAAGTAGAGTCCACCCACCCCCACTCCCCACCTCCCAAAAAAAAAAAAAAAAAGTCAATGCGATTAATATTGCTAAGCCCAAACCTTTGTCTATATCAGTCTTGTGTGTAAAACTGGACTCATAAATTAGGAGAGAACAACCATGTGTGTGCTATCACATTCAAGCATGACACATGAATGTATGGATCTTCAAAGCAATAAAGATGGAAAAAGAGTTGCAAATAACAATAGTATGGGAAAGAGAAGCTCCAACAATTTGGATTACTGAGCTTATCTTCCAATTAAGCTACACAGAATATGCAGATAAGATTTAAAAAATAAAAAATGCCTGCATACAACTTTGATATTCTAGTTCGCCATTTCAATATGTTTTAAATTATAGAATTTTTCCTATTTAAAGGCTAATCAAACTAAACAATATGATTCTATTAATCTTAGAAGTACCTCAAGCATAGTCCTTGGCCAGTTACAGGGAGAGAGAACAAAATCTCACACAGACAACAATTCAATAATGACGGTTTCAGATTACTTAGTCTCAGATACAAGTCCATAAGAAACTTGCCTTATTGACGTCAGTTGTTGAAATAACCATAAAGGCCCCATTTGGTTTGCAAACAAACTTCAAAAAAATTCTATAAATCTCTGTTAACTTTATATCACATCAACTTTTTTTCTTTTACTGCACGCATTACGAACTCTCAATTTATCTCACTTTATCTTACTCTAAACTCACCCAAATTAATCCTCCGTATATCTTGGAGCCTTTTACTTCATCATCAAAGTTCTTTTAGTTCATGTTTATTTGATTCAGTGCGCTCCATTTACAGTAGAATTCAATTTGCAATAGTAGAATATAACAACTAGTCAAAAGCAATCCAGTACCTCAAATTCACTCTATTTTCAGTCGAATTCAAATTGAAACAGTAAAATATAACAACGGTTCAATAGCAATCCAGTTCCTCAAATTCACCAAACGCTTGCTGCAAAATCTGCCGCATTGGAGCCGAGAAAACCTATAATGGATCGCCGTATTAGAACTGACACAACCTGATTTTCCATACAATAAAGATCCAACTGCTCGATTTTGCATTTTATGTAATTTATGTAACTTGAGCAACGGGCACCGTCCCCATCAGAATACCCGAAATTAAACCCATCTTGGTCGCTCTTGGACCCGTTGTCCTGATAAAATAGAATCAGCTAGAGGAATGAAAGCCAAACCCAAAGTGAAAGTGAAAGCATCAAATAAACCCAGAACGGGACAAAGACTCACAGTGATTTTGAAGAACAATGAACGATGAAGAGATATACAAGAACCAAAGCAAACAAATGGGTTCCTCACCCAAAGTTATGAAGCTCGTGGGCCTCATGGCGACTGCGAATATCTTGCGAGCATTTGAAGCGGTCGTTCATGTGAGGAAGATGTACGGAGTCAGTTGTAACAGTTGGGGCTCAGGGACGATAAAACGCCTCCAATCAGGCTGGAAGCTTTTGGATGAGGGGATAAAAAAGGCGTTGTGCATTTATGCACCAGTGCCTGACCGGTGGATAAAAAGTACATATTTTTTAAATGGTTATTACGGAACGAATGTAATTTATTGAAACCAGTACAATCCGGACTCGGGGGCTGCAGTCAATCAAAACGACGTTGTTTTGACGTTTTTCTTTTTAAAATGGTACTGTTCTACTTAAATTTTTATATTCGAATACATCTATTCATATTTGAATATGACATATTCGGATATATCAGTTCATATTTAAATACGGCGACTTAAGTGGAACGGCGTCGTTTTGAGGAAAAAAACGTTGAAACGATATCGTTTTGGATCGACTGCTACAACTGCAGTCGACTCCCGGCTGCAGTCCCCTCTCTTGTAGAATCCTTGATAAATCTTGTTTTAAAATTAACAGTTAAAAATCACATCGGTCGGTACTAAATGCATTAGTTGGGTCTCGAATCCAAAAAAATGTGTTTGTCTAAGAATAAAATTTTTTAAACCTTTTCTATTTATTTTTATTTTTTGGCGCCGTGGGTAAAGAAAAAAAAAGATAGTAAAGATAGAAATTACTTAAAAAAAAATAGAAATTGATTCAATAAATTAAAGAGGCTGAATAATATTTCATGCCACTGAATTGATTTAATAAAATAAAAAATGCTGAAAAATATTTTCGTACCATTGAAATCACAACCATATTTGAGATTTATGTTCTCGTGCTCATCAAGACGGAATCCAAATAATAATATTTGACGCTTTACTGAGACTATTCTTCTTTAGCTTCAGAAACTGCCTCTTCCTTTTTAATTGTGTAAAACAACTCTGCGATGTCGTCCTTTTCTTTTATGAATTCTTTCGGCTGACTCCGAGGTATAACTCGGATGGCCAACTCTACTATCTGAAATATATATACACCGCTGCTTTTAAAATAATTGTTTCACTGCACTCACTAATTCATAGTCATGAAAGCAGGACAATTACGTCCAGACTCGATACGAAAACAAAACAAAGACGAATGTTTTCAGATGAATTAAAGAGGATTCGAAAGCAGAAAGAATAAAAAGCGGATAACTTGAAATGAAAACAAAGACAAACAAAAATAACTTGGAATGAGTTAAAGAGAACCAAGAAGAGAATGAAAAATAGGGAAGGCAAAAACAAGGACCAAGAGAAAAGTTTTGGATGGACTAAAAGAAAGCTCCAAAAGTCGAAAGAATAAATAAAAATGCAACTCCAAAGAATAAATAAAAATGCAACTCCGGTGGCCAACTTTAGCCTCTGAAAGATATCTATGCCGTTGCTCCTAAAATAACTATAGCACCGCATCACTTATCGATGGCCATGAAAACAAAGCAAGTACGTCGAGACTTGAGACGAAAATAAATACAAAGTCAAATATTTTCAAATGAATCACAGAAGACTCGAATGTAAAAAGAACAGAAGCAAAAAAGTCAAAACGAAAACGAAAATGAAAAGAAATATGAATAAAAATAGTTTAGATAAGTTAAAAAGAACTCGAGAAAATAAAATCAAAGACTCTTAAGAGTGTGTGAAAAGATATCTGCTGAACTCCGTACTTGCCAATTTTAATTAATTTGTGATAAATTTAATTAGAGTGAACCTATTCGCATTTATCTATTGGGATATAACTTTTTATTAAACGAAATTATAAAATTATCATTTTAAATAATTATTCTTATTTATAATGTGGAATGGTACAATTGTCCTTCATAAAAAAAAAAAAAAAATTACAAATTTAAACAAGCACACTTAGGCATACAAGAGAATAGGAAATTTTAACGATTATATAAGAATGAATTTTATTTTATCTCTAACTCAATCAATTAAAAAACTAATTTGGTTCATTTATGTCCCAATTTGTGCCCATTCAGTGATATCTAAGGCTCCACTACATTAGCATTAATTCCAATTGTTTTGTTTTACATTAGCATTCTTGATGATACAACAGTCTCTTGTAATTCACCTAAACTGAAATGCAAACAAAAACAAAAGGGGATTCTATTTGCACAAGGCAACAATGTAAGAACACAAAACTACAAAAAAAAGCAAGTCCTAGGCAACTTGGTTGCCACTCAGACAGAGTTTCTCATTGGAGATTCCAAATAAATGCCTTTGCCAAAAATTTCAATTATTCCCTTAGCTGGATCATGCTTTTTCACAATGACTCTCCAACCAATACCTGTCAGGCCACAACAATTCAAATTAGCACAATTATTTAGTTGACATTTTAACATCCATGCAGCAAATAAATCAAATTACACTCGAAATATTCTTACATTGAAGCATCAAAGTAATGCAGCTATCACAGCAACTATAGACTCATAATTGTTTGATACAATGGATGAAGCAGCTAAGCAATATCAATGGGACTTATGCTTCCTTAGATTCACATTTTACAATAAAGCCTAACGAAATCCTAATCTTGCTCTATCAAGAATTATATTCTTCGCATTAAACCTTAACTTAGGAGAGAGAGAGAGTGTGTGTGTGGTTGTTGTCTTGGGGGGGGGGGGATAAGAGAGCAGCAGGCATAATGTGGTTGCCATAAAAAATGCAGGGGAAAAAACAGAAACAAGGGGGGAAGGGAGGGGGTTGGGGGCTCAGCATTTGCTTTGATGGAATTGATATATCACTCACAAGAAGAGATGAGTAATAGACGACCAGTGCTGCCAAACCAAGTATCTTGCAAATCTTAATTATATATCTGATACCAAGATCAGGCAAAACAACAGTAATCAGCAAAATTGCATCAGCGTCTCTAATTCTGGCATGGTAGATTTGTCATGTATCGACAATGAAATCCTTGCATAACAGAGGGCATTGCATATCTAGTTTGTGTTAGAAGCACAAGAAAAATAAAATATAAAAGGATGCAGCAAAAATTTAAAGTTTGAGTAATAGGGAAAAGCACTTGCGACTTTGCTTAGAACTTCCTTCCCAGTTGATATTAATTTTGTATATTATTTTATTATTATCAATAGTACGGTAAAAAACACAACTGAGAGAGAGACCTCGGGGGCTATCAATAGAATGGGGGTTGATATCAAGTGCTGCTGCCGCCGCTGGCCTAAAGTGATTCATTTTGAAGGAGTCCTGCAAGGGCAGAAGGCAAACTGGACACGTAGACTGTCTTCCTAGCCATACATCAATGCAAGAGAGATGAAAATTGTGGCCGCATTTGGCATGATTCGCAGTACTTCCTTCTCTTGGTACTCCCCTAAACAGATTGTACCCGGTTGTTGATGCCAATAAGTTCAACACCATCTATTCCAAGAGCACAATCCATCTCCCTCTCATTGTGTACCTAAAGGATACAAAGACCAGAAACAAAAATAGAGCAAATTATAATCTAAATGATGAAATTTTAATTTTACAAACAAACTAGTAAAAATTCTATAGAACCAAGAGTAACTTTGTCAACCTCATGAGTTAAAAACAAAAAAAAAAAAAAAAAAAAGAAAGAAAAAAAAGAATTAGTTTACATGGTTTATAAGGAAATAGTAGAAAATATTCCATATACAAGACCACTTAGATAAATCCGATAAAAGTTAGCTGTGCGCCCTTAAACTCGAAGCACATTTTTTATTTAATTAAAACAACAACAATTCAAGCATTCTGAGGACTGTAAATACTTGGAAGAAAAACAAATTAACAATGAAGAATGCAACAGATGAACCTCAACCACAACCAGTGCTGCCAAACCAAGCATCTTGCAAATCTTAATCATATATCTAATATCAAGATCGGGCAAAACAGGAGCAATCGGCAAAATAGCATCAGCGCCTCTAATTTTGGCCTGGTAGATTTGCCATGCATTTACAATGAAATCTTTGCATCACAAAGGGCACTGCATATTTAGTTTGTGTTAGAAGCACAAAAAAAATAAAATATAAAAGCATGTAGGAAAAATTTTAATTTTGAGAAAAAGGGAAAACCGTTTATGATTTTGCTCCTCCTTTAGTAATTCCTTCCCAGCTGACATTAATTTCGCATATTATTTTATTATCATCGATAGTACGGTCAAAAAACACAACTGAGAGAGAGAGAGAGAGAGTCAACCTTTAAAAGCAGGAGGTAGGAAACACAGGTAAGTGCTTCAAATTTAACTAATTAAATTATTTTCTTCCCCCATTAAATAATCTTGCAAGTTTAAATTTTCTAAAATTGGAAAAAAAAATCTAAAAATGTAAAAAAAAAAAAATTATCTCAAAGTCAACTAAAACTAAGAAACAAAATTTTCTTTACAGTTTCATTTCTTTTCTATTTTCTTTGACAATTCATGAAACAAATTAAGTATACAAGAAATTAAAAGTAGCTGAAACTCCCCTGCTGTGTTTTAAAATCTTCAAACTTGAGTGAAATTTTGACAAGATTAATCATGCTGACATGACTTCTCATACTCATTATTGGTATTGGAACAACCAATCAAAAAAATAATATGAACAAACTACTAGTTGCAATGTCCATAAAATTGTGAGGGAAAATCTTAAACTAAGAAATGCATAATAAATTGTGGGAGATATTACCCCTTAAATAAAGACTCAAACAACCATCAAAACATTAAGGCCGGGTTTGCCTCAAGGATTTGTATGAAAAGATAGTCATTCAAAATTATTTGTCTAGTTTGATTTGTAATAAAAAATAAAAGAGAAGAAGCATGAAATTTGAGATGTTATGTTTCTTTGCTCTTTTTCCTACTATTTTCTTTTCATTTTTCCATCCCTTTTTTTTTTTCTCTCATTAAACTCTCATTCCAAACACCCCCTATGCGCAATGAGCAAAATATCCCAAAGCTGCTTTATATGCCTTTCAATCCAACTCTGTTTATCACAAATATTTTAGTTTGCCATTTCAATACGTTTTAAATTTATAGAATTTTCCTGTTTAAAGGCTAATCAAATTAAACAAGATGATTCTATTAATCTTAGAAGTAACCCAAGCATAGTCCTTAGCCAGTTATAGGAAGAGAAATTTCACTCAGACAACAAGTCAACGACGATGGTTTCAGAATACATGCTTTCAGATACAAGTCCATAAGAGACTTGCCTTGTTAATGGTAGTTGTCGAAATAATTATAAATCAATCCTTTGTATAATGTGTAGCCCATTGGCTCTATGTTGTATTCTATCACAGAACTGAAATGGCATTATAAGTCCACATTAAAGTTTCCCTCAGTAGCATACCCCTTATCAATAACAACAAGAAGAAGGTATAATTTTCATTTTAAAAGTCCATCATCAGACTTTTCCTTCTCCGCTTCACCCCCAACTTGTACCCTTGACTATTAAAACCCTTCCTCTAAATAATTCTTACTAAACTACAAATTTATATCTAGTCTCAATTAAGTTTAGGGTTTTGAATTGAATGGCTAAAAACAAAATTAGGAGATTTAAAAAAAAAAAAATGAATCAAGCCAAGCCACTAAGCACAGGCACTCAAACGGAAAGAACACAAATTGTAGCAGCAATAGCTCTAACAATCTCCACTCCAACAGCAAAGACTACTAGAACAAAGCACTAGTTTCCTCATGATCAATATTTTTATAGGGCTTTGGATACTTACTTTTATAATTGCACATATAGCAATTATGCTAGAACATGTTATAGATTTATTTGATACTAAAAATGACAATCTAAGACAAAATTCCAATATAAAGCATTAATGGGATTCTTTCTTGCTTAAAGGAAACCAAAAATATTTTATTAACAAAAGCAGCTGAACCTTATGAAGGCTGCCTACGTACCCCACATTCCAGGGATCAAGCTGCACGTAGTTCTTTCTATCTGTTTACATCAGTAATCATCTGATTAAACCATAGGGAATGTGACCAAGAGGCTCACAACTGCTCCGATAATTCTGTACTAGTCTACAACCAACTACTCCTTTTCGTTGAGGAAGATCCTTCAAGTCAATCATCCGAATCCTCTTCTTTGCGTTCTCAAATTGCTTGTAGCCTTGCTCGAGTTTCCTCTTGCTGGCATCGAGTTTTCTTTCAAAGGCTGCTTCATTCAGGCATGTTTGGTTCTTCGTTTCATTCAGGGACGTTGGCTGCTTCTCTTCTTGAGGCCTCGGGCAGAATGTTTTCTTTGATGACTCAATTTCTGCACCCAATTTCTTAACTCCAACGACAGGAAATTTCTCATGTTTGCTGCCCACTGAAATTTTGTTTTGGATGCTTTGCTCTTGAGACTTCACTGCTGCAGAACACAACTTGCCTTCGTGATGATCACCTCCACCATTGGTCTGTGCTGCTTCGAGATTAACCACCCCCAATAACTTCTTCTCTTCTTTGCCACAGAGTTTCTTTGATGATTCGAGGGCCACCACCAATTGCTTATCTTCATCACGCTTTTTCTGAACTCGATCAATCACATGAAATTTCTTCTCTTCTTCTTTGCCGTTACACTGTCCCCCACCCTTTGAAATTGCTTTCTTAGGAAACTTTGGTGCAGAACACACATTTGGAACTTGTTGGGGCTCTGGCATTAATTGCTCTTCTTCAGTAGGTAGAAGCTTCTTCTGGTGATCTTTGCTGCAAGTTGGGATGGTCTGAGTGCTGTCGTTCAGTTGTGATCTTGCCACTGCAATCTTATCTGTTTCATCTAGGACAGGCAAACTCTGCTCTTCTTTGTTCCGGTTTGGCCGCAGCTTTAGCCTGATTATATGACGGGGTTTTATTTCGTGATCTCCTGCATATATATACAAATAAATAAAGCAATGAGTAATCTTTCCATGCAGTTTCATTAGCCATAGGCATCTCCATTGATTTTTTTGGGTATTCATAAACAAAAATCAATTAAAAGACTGAAAGGGATATATATATATATATATAACCTTGAATGATTTTGCCTACGCCTTTATCTGGAGACGTTGTGTCAGACTTCTCGATAACTTCTTCTTTGCTAAGGAACTTGGCCATCTTTCCAGTTTGATCACCTGCATGAAAATCATAATACCAGTGACTACTGTTTCTTTTCCGTATGAACAGAAATTAATTGATTCAACAAATTAAAAACATTGATTTTTTTTTTCCTTTTGGTACATCATAATTATATCTATACATCATACATTTCAAACTATAGAAATTACCTACCAAAATAAAAACAAATAAAAAAAATTGATTCAAGAAATTAAAGAGGCTGAATAATAATATTTCATGCCACTGAAAACGCAATATATAGGAATTGATTCAACAAAATTAAAAACGCTGAAAAATAATTCATACCATTGAAATCACAACCATATTTGAGATTGTTGGCGCTTGACAGTGACTCTTCTTCTTCCGCTTCAGAAAATACCTCTCCCTTTTCAATTGCGAAAAGCAACTCAGCGATCTTGACCCTTCGCTTCATGAATTCTTTCGTCCGACTCCGAGCTGCGACTCCAATGGCCGACTCTACTATCTCAAAGATGTCTGCGCCGCTGTTCTTAAAATACCAATACCACCGCACCCACTCATCCGTCGCCATTGAAACAAAGTACGCGGAGACACTAGACGAAAACAAAGACGAAAGACAAATGTTTTTAGATGAATCAAAGTGGACTCCAAAGTAGGAAGAACCAAATGCAGATAACTCAAACGAAAACAAAGACCAACGGAAAGTTTCTTTTATAGGCTAAAGAGACCTCGAGAAGTAGAAAACCAAAGAACTACGGTCCGTATTTGATCACAATACTACTCACTCCAACTCCAACCAACAGAGAAGTTTCGCCTTACACTCAACCATTTCTAATCCCCTTTTGCAAATATAACATTTACAAATTTTAACTAAAATTCTTAGGCTCCACGACAAAATAGAAAAAAAAAATTATTTTTATGATTAAAATAATTTTATTTACATTTATGTTTTTAACAATTATATAAAAATAAATTTTATTTCATTTTATTTGATATTTTAATCAAATAAAAATTAGTTTCTTCCATTCTTTTTGTCCACAAACTTTACTATTTAAACTCTTATCGTTAATCTCAAATCATTTAATATAAATTTTATACGGTCCTTTGAATTTTTATAATCTAATATTATATTTTAAAAATAATATAATAAATAAAATATAAGTGTGGTAAATATAAAATAAATAATTTACGAAAATTTTGTAAAAATTAATAAATAAAAATCAAGATGATAACGAAAATAACAAAAATTTGTAAAAATTTAAAATAAAATAAGTTATTTTCTTATCTGGACTCCACAGTAGAAAGAGTCAAATGCAGATAACTCAAACAAAAACAAAGACCAACGGAAAGTTTTTTTATAGGCTAAAAAGACCTCAATAAGCCGAAAACCAAAGAACTACCGGTCCGTATTTGGTCGCAATACTACACTCTCCATCCAACGGAGAAGTCCCGCTTGCACTCCACTTCACCCATTTCTTCCCATTTGCAAATTTTAACTAATATTCTTGGGCTCCACGACAAAATAAAAAAATTATTTTTAGAGATTAAAATAATTTTTATTTACATTTATATTTTTAATAATTATATAAAAATAAATTTTATTACATTTTATTTCATAATTTAATCAAATAAAAATTAATTTTTCCTTCTTTTTGCTTACAAACTTCATCATTTTAAATCTTGTCGTCGTTCTCGAGTCTTTTAATAAGTTTCTATATAATTCTTTTAATTCTTGTAATTTAACATATTTTAAAAATAATATAATAAAATAAAATGTGAATGTGATAAATGTTAAAATTAATAATTTATGAAAATTTTGTAAAAATAAATAAGTAAATATCAAGATAACAACAAAAATGACAAAAGTTCGTAAATAAGTTGTTTTCTTATTTGATTAAGTTATAAAATAATTTTTTAAAAAATATAAATGAAAATAGAATTTATTTTAATCTTTCAAAATATATTTCTTACATAAAACTTGCAAATATAAAAATAAGATTACTTGTAAATTTAAATTTCTATTTACTAATATTTCTCACTAAACCTAAATTCAAAATAAAATCTCTAATTTTTTTTTATCAACATTCATGTACAAGATAAATAAATAAATAAATAAATAAAACTACCAAAAAATATCCAGCTATAGAAATCAATAAATTAAAAGAATAAATTTTAATTATGTAAATAGATTTATTAAATAAACTATAAATATCTTTCTTTTGAAATATTAATTTGATTTTTTAATAACAACTTTTTTTTAAAAAAAATCTAACTAAGAAATTTGTATCATAATAAAATAATTCATATGCATAAGTGAATTTTTTTTAAAAAAAATTATATTGTAATTGTTTGTCCACTTATCAAAATATTTAAGAAAAATTAATAAGTTACATTTTGTATATATTTAAAAAAATAATAATTTTTATTAAATAATATAATAGTATTTATAACGTATAATTATATATTGGATTGAGTTTTTATATAAGAATTTTATGACATTATAAGTATGCAAAACATACGTGAAAAGAAAAATAAGTAATTATATAATTTTAATCAACAAAAATAAAATAAAATGCAAAAACCAATGTGTAGAGTGCGAATAAGCTCGTTCTTTCAAATTTTAACAGATTTATGACAAATTTTCTTAACAAATATTCTTTTAGGGTGAACCTACTTGTATTTATTTAATGAACTACACTTTAATTTTTTATTAAATAAAATTATAAAATTATCATTTTTAAATAATTATTCTTATTCATAATTTGGAATGGTATAATTGTCCTTCATAAAAAAAATTGCAAATTTAAATACGCACAGTTACGCACACAGGAGAATAGGAAAAATTAAACTAAAATAATTTTATTTTTTGGTTGATTTAGGAAAATGGGAAGAAAATTATTAGATATTTGTCTCTAAAATTAATTTTTATTGATTAATAATAAAAATAAATATATATAAGTAATTTTATTTTCCTTCTTTTTTTTTTCATGACAAATCATTAATCCAAATATATTGTTAGTAGTTGGGGTTTGGCCGTCATTGATGAATATATGATTTTATAGAACCCCTAGTTGACTAGTATTTAATGAATAGACTCCTGTCTCTACGAATATAAGAAAACCATGTTTTCTCCCAATTGTGGGTATGTAACGTTAACATTACAATTTCAAATAAATATCACATTTATGATAACATCAAAGGAATTATCTTAAAGAGAAATTTAGGATTAACATTTAAGTCTTGAACAGCATATTTAATTAGAACCTGCATATAATCAATTATCAAACAAAAGAAGCAAGAGAAGTCCCGCTTACAATACTATTCACTCCATCCAACAGAAAAGTCCCGCTTACACTCCACTTTACCATTTCTAATTCTCATTTACAAGTAGAACATCTACAACTTTTAACTAATATTCTTAGGCTCCACGAAAAAATAGAAAATAATTTTTTTTCAGATTAAAATAATTTTTATTTACATTTATGTTTTTAACAATTATATAAAAATAAATTTTATTTTATTTTTATTTTATATTTTAATCAAATAAAAATTAATTTCTTTCATTCTTTTTATTTATAAACTTTATTACTTTAACTCTTATCATCATTCTCGAGTCATTTAATAAGATTCTATACGATCCTCTCAATTTTTGTAATCTAATATCATATTTTAAAAATAATATAATGAAATAAAAAGTAAGTGTAGTAAATGTTAACATAAATAATTTATGAAAAATTTATAAAAATAAATAAATATTAAGATTGTAATGAAAATGACAAAAATTTGTAAATAAATTAAAAGTAAATAAGTTATTTTCTTATTTGGTTAAGCTATAAAATAATATTTTCAAAATATAAGTGAAAACAGAATTTATTTTAGTTTTTCAAAATATTTTTTTTTAATTACATAACACTTGCAAATATGAAAATAAGATCATTTATAAATTTAAATTTTTATTTTCCTTTATCATTACTAATTTTTCTCACCAATCCTTAATTCCAAATAAAATCTCTAATTTTTTATAAACAATCACGTACAAAAAATAAATAAATAAATAAATAAGACTACCAAAAAATCTAACTATGGAAATCAATAAATTAAAAAAATAAATTTTAATTATATAAATAGATTTATTAAATAAACTATAAGTATCTTTCTTTTGAAAGATTAATTTAATTTTTTTATAATAACAAATATTTTTTTTAAAATCTAAATTAGAAATTTGTATCATAGTAAAATAATTCATATGCATAAGTGAAATTTTTTTAAAAATTTATATTGTAATTGTTTATCCACTTATCAAAATATTTAAGAAAAATTAGTAAGCTACATTTTGTATATATTTAAAAAATAATAATTTTTATTATATAATACATCAGTATTTATAACATTATAATTATATCTTGGATTAAGTTTTATATAAGCATTTTATGACATTTTAAGTATGTAAAACATATGTGAAAAGAAAAATGGGTAATTGTATAATTTTAATCAATAAAAAAATAAAATGAAGTGTAACAAGTTAATTGCGGAGTGCAAATAGACTCACTCTTTCCAATTTTAATAGATTTATGACAAACTTTCTTAACAAATACTCTTTTAGGGTGAACCTATTCGCATTTATCTCATGGACTATACCTTAATTTTTTATTAAATAAAATTATAAAATTATCATTTTTAAATAATTATTCTTATTTATAATTTGGAATGGTATAATTGCTCTTCATATAAAAAAAAATTACAAATTTAAACAAGCACACGTAGGCACACAAAAGAATAGGAAAAATTAAACTAAAATAATTTTATTTTTTGGTTGATCTAGAAAAATGAGAAAAAAATTCTTAGATAAACCAAACCAACCCAAACCAAACCAAGCCTTTTCCCACTAGGTGGGGTCGGCTATATGGATTTGTCGACGCCAATTAGATCTGTTTAGGGGCATATCCTCCGATAAATCTAGGTAGGTCAGGTCATGTTTAATGGTTTCTTTCCAGTTTCTCTTGGGTCTTCCTCTACCTCTCCTACCCCTGGCAATCTCCATACTTTCACACCTTCTAACAGGTGCCTCTGCTGGACGCCTTCTAACATGACCAAACCATCTTAATTGATTTTCTCTCATTTTATCTTCAATCGGTGCTATTCCCACTTTGCCCCTAATCTCCTCGTTCCTAATTCTATCTTTCCTTATAATCCCGCACATCCACCTTAGCATCCTCATCTCCGCAACTGCCATCTTCTGACCATGATTATGCTTTACTGCCCAACACTCTGATCCATATAGCAGCGCTGGTCTAACCGCTACCTTATAATACTTTCTTTTCACCTTGAGGGGGATTTTTCAATCACACAAAACTCCCGAAGCACTCCTCCATTTGGTCCACCCAGCTTGAATCCTATGACTTACATCAGTATCAATCCCTCCATCTTGTTGCACCATAGATCCAAGGTACCTAAATTTATCTTTCTCTACAATCTTTCTCTACAATCCCGCGATAGTTCGCACAGTTCTGAATATCTTCTTTGTTCTTGTATATGGGTATAAGGATACTTTTCCTCCATGCGTCAGGCATCTTCTTGCTCTTTAGCACTACATTAAAAAGTTTTGTCAACCAACTTATGCCATCCTCTCCTAAGCACCTCCAAACCTCAATAGGGATACCATCTGGCCCAACCGCTTTCTCATTCTTCATCCTTTTTAATACTTCTTTTACTTCTTCCCTACTGATTCTCCTATAGAACATAAAATTTAATTCTTCCCTAAAAGTGGTAAACTGCCCCAAATGTATGTTACTACTACTGCTTTCGTTAAATAACTTGTAGAAGTAGCTCTTCCAACGCTCCTTTATCTCCTCTTCCTTTACTAATACCTTTTCATCCTCATCCTTAATGCATTTAACTTGGTTTAAATCATTGGTCCGTCTATCTCTAGATTTAGCAAGCTTGAATATCTCTCTTTCGCCCTAGTGTCAAGTCGCCTATATAAATCCTCAAATATCTTTGCCTTAGCCTCACTGACTGCCTTTTTGGTTTCTCTTTTAGCTTCTCTATACCTCTCCAAGTTCGCTTCATTTCGGTCGTTTTGCCAAGATTTAAAACACTCTCTTTTAGCTCTTATCTTGTCTTGGACGGCCTCGTTCCACCACCATACCTCCTTCTGTATTGGAGCAATCCCTTTGGATTTTCCTAAGACTTCTTTCCCTACCCTCCTAATACACTTTGCTACCTTATCCCACATAATATTTGTACTCTCATTTACCGTCCAAATATTTTCCTCTAGTACTCTTTCCCTGAATGTTGCTTGCTTATCACCTTTTAAGTTCCACCATTTAGTCTTTGAGCATCTATGCGACTTCTTTTTTCTAACCCACCTTTGAAGCTGCACATCTATGACCAACAACCTATGTTGGGTAGTCAAGCTCTCCCCTAGTATAACTTTACAATCTTTACAAGCTACACGGTCTCTTTTCCTAGTTAAGAAGAAGTCAATCTATGTCTTTGAGCAGCCACTCTTATAAGTCACCAAATGTTCCTCTCTTTTCCTAAAAAAGGTGTTCGTCACCATGAGATCATAAGCCACTGCAAACTCCAAAATATCCTTCCCTTCTTCATTTCTATCACCGTAACCATATCCCCCGTGTACTCCTATGTATCCATCTATGTCACGTCATATATGACCGTTCAAATCTCCTCCTATGAAGACCATCTCTCCTTGAGGTATCTCTAATAGCATTCCTTCCAAGTCTTCCCAAAACTTCTCCTTATGTACATCTCCTAAGCTCACCTGGGGGGCATAAGCACTAATTACATTTACTATCTCTTCTCCCAACACTAACTTTGTCTAAAATTTTTATTGACTAATAATAAAAAATGAGTATATAAATAAGTTTATTTCCCTACTTTTTTTTCCATGACAAATCATTAATCCAAATATATTGTTAATAGTTGGGGTTTGGACATCATTGATGAATATAAGATTTTATAGAGTCCCAAGATTTTATTGAGCCCCAAGTTGACTGGTATTTAATGAATACACTCCCGCCGTCTATGAATATAAGAAAACTCTGTTTCCTCTCAGTTGTGGACATGCAATGTTGAAATTGTAATTTTGAATAAATATCACATTTGTGATAACATCAAATGAATTATCTTCAAAGGGAAGTTTAGGGTTAACATTTAAGTCTTGAACAACATATTTAGTTAGAACCTACAAACAATCAATTAGCAAACAAAAGAAGCATGAGTTTATTCTTCAAAATTGTACAAAGATGTATTAAAGAATACTCGAAATTAGAAAAATAAAAAATAAATAACTCAAAACGAAACTAAAAACAAAGATGAATAGAAATAGCTTTGAATCATCTAAGAGAACTCGTGAAAGGAATAACTTAAAAGAGAAAAGTTTCCAATTTTAACAGATTCTAACAATTTTAGAAAAAACTCACTTAACTCACTTGTATTTATCTCTTTGATTATACTTTATTTTTTTATTAAATAAAATTACAAAATTATCTTTTTTTGAATAATTGTTCTTATTTATAATTTGGAATGGTACAATTGTCCTTCATGAAAGAAAAAAGCACAAATTTAAACAGACACTTTTAGGCACACAAGAAAGTAAATATATATATATATATATATTTAAAGATTAAAATAACTTTATTTATATTTAAATTTTTAATAATCATATAAAAATAAATTTTAACAGATACCACCGCACCCACTCATCCACAGGCATAAAACCAAGGTAATATAAAGTACGTCGAGACTCAAGATGAAAACAAAGATGAAGAAAAATGTTTTTAGATGTATCAAAGAGGACTCAAGCTCAGAAAGAATAAAAGGTAGGTAACTCGAAATGAAAACAAAAATAAAGAAGAACATAAATAGTTTTGAATATGATAAAGAGAACTCAAAAAGAGAATAACTTAAAAGAGAAAAGTTTCCAATTATAATAGAATTTAAAAAGTAGCACATGTCATTTGATTGGTTGAGCTAGGTGGTGGACTCCTATTAGTTGTTTTGTGTGGCAGAAGTAAATGATGTTGGAGGAGGAGGTCAAGGGACTACAAAATTTGAATTTGGTCATAGCGGTTTGAATATATTGATGAGACTTTTATTATGGATTCATTAGACTAATTGGGAAAAGGAGGAGTATTGCTGGGAGTGTTTTTATCTTCTACAAAAACTAGTAGCTTTTACACTCAATACTTTTCACTAGAGAAGAAAAAGAAATTGGGTTTTTCCTTCCTTTTGATTTTTTTCCAATAGTCGAAGGTGGGAGAGAGAGAGAGAGAGAAAGAGAAGTATGTGGTTGCTTTCGTATTTTCGTGTGAGGAGAGCGTAGAGATTTCCCTACATTGGGAGATTACCGACTAGAGTTCATATTAGAGTCATGTGTATCTTGGAGCTAGAGTTGCCAAAAAAATCACTTTTTTAAAGAACCAACTTAAGTTGGTGCTGTTTGATGTTTTATACATTACTTTCAACGTATATAAATCGAGGTAGGTGGGGTTTATGCATTAAGATGATTTTCTTAGTTTTTGTATTTGAGCATGCCTATATATGTATATTGCTAGAGATTTAAACTCACATTGTTTTGGATAGAGATTGTGTTTAACTTGAGATGTTGTAAGGGAACATTCATATATTATGAATCCATATTTTTGGGCATGATTAAAGAAGTGCATATGGTTTATATAATTTCATGTTTTAATCATGAGTTTAACAAATCCATGCTTGTTTATGGAGATAAATTATATATGATTTATGCTCATGTTTTGGCTATTATTTTTCTATGCGTAAATCCATTTTTTTGTTAGAAAATTTATGTTTTGACTTCGTAAATGGAATTTATATGATTTTACATTTATATTTTGATAAGAGAAATGTATTGAAATTGAAAATACTTTTTTTTTTGTTATATAAAATGAGGATTTCTAACATTTAAAAATTTATATTTTTGAGTTTGGGTGCTTGAATTACCTTCGAGCGGTTTTTTTCAGTAGTTTGGGCACCGAACTACCTTCTAACGGATTTTTCTAAAATGAAAATTTGTGTATTTTTTTTATATATGGTTTTTTGTCGAGCTTAATTATTATGCTAAACACATGCATACAACGAACAACGTGAAACCTAGGCTTGAAAGAATATTATGTCATAAGCCTTTTTAATTTAAAGGATGAATATAAGAACTTAACTTATGATGAATTCTTGTGTATGATGTGTTGCTGTTAAAGGATGAATATAAGAACTTAACTTACGATGAATTCTTGTGTATGATGTGTTGCTGTTAAAGGATTATGATTGAGATTTGATTTTTTATATTGGGTTCATAGAGAGTACTAAAAAGAGTGGGTTTTAGAGTTCAAGGGTCGAAAACCCCAAAATCTGCGTAGGGTGGTTTGGTGTTACTAGTAGGCTAGAAATCTAAGAAACGTATATACGACTTGTATTAGTGTATATTATACCAAGACTACAAGACTAGTTTGCCTATTAAGGCAAGATAAGATGGATTGGGACTGCGGGACTAGGGCCATGAAATTGATGAGTATATTTGGAATTGCGAGACTAGTTGCACCCCACGGCTAAAGTCTAGAGATTTATTTTTGAGATGGACTAGGACTGCGAGACCAGTGACATGTAACTGATGAGCACATTTGGGACTGCGGGACCATTTGTATCCTACAACTAAAGCCAAGGGATTTATTTTGGAGTTTAGTTCTATGGCCACAAATTAACCATGCAGAATACCTGACCCATAGTATGATATTGATATATATGTAATGATGTGTACAATTGTGATGAGGTATGTTTTAGCATAAGATAGCAAGATCATGACTAAGTAACTATTAAATTGAAATGATATGACTTAATATGGAAATTTAGATTAATTATGAAGATGATAAGTTTTTAAGCATCTTAACATCAAATCTATCTAGAGTTTGCTATTTGAGCGCGAAACTAAGTCAACTAGTGGATTTGTACGTACATGCAGCTATGAGATCAGTTCAACTTCTACTTAATTAATTGGACACATTGAAGAAAGAACATTTAAGTCAATCTTCAATGCACACGAAAAAAATCCCTTATTATAATTATCAAGTTGACAGAATCCTAGCAGCAATATTTAATGGGAAGAAAAACCTACCACGGTCCATGTATTTGCAGTAGCACAGCTTTGGAAGACCTAGAAGAACAAACAATTAGATGTCAAAATTCATCTTGGACTGGGGGAAGATAACTTTTTTTGTTCAAATAAATCAGCTTGCTCCGAAAGACCTTAAGATACAAACTAAAACTGAAACAATTCCCAAAATAAATCATTCTTTCATTACCAGAACTAGTAGCCTCAAGTTTAAAACAATGTGAAACAGCAAAGCTCAAGGGAGTAGGTTTGAAAAATTCTCATCAGCTGGATGAATTTTCACAAGACTAAACATATGAGACAATTGAATTCCGTTGCACATCAATGAGGTTAGATAGCTGCTCTTCATGATTGAAATTGCTTTCCATGCAAGCTTCTCTTCTGCCAGTATCCAAACAGCCTTTACTTATGTTTAACAACCTTGATTACTAAGATCGTTCCCATCCAACCATATCTTCTAAGAGCCTCTGCAAATGTGGAAGGCAACAAGCAGCAATTAAAATTTCTGAAAGAAGAGAAGAATGTGACAAATAACATACCATAAGAGCAAAAATTCAAATGGAACTAGCAAATTAATTTTTTATTTTGAATTTGAGTTAGCAAATTAACAATATTAAATGTGCAATATAAAAAGATATAGGCCCAAACGTTGCAAATATAAAAAAACATTTGTCAAAGTATAATAGGCAAAGATGAAAATTGGGTTGTCTTCCATGATCAGATCTATAAAATTATAAAGTCCACTAGCTGAGTCGTGTGGCCCGTCCTCTTTCAAATATCTGATAATGGAATTATCAACAAGAATAAATACTAGTTCAACAATTGTATTGAAGTTAAATTCAATTCATAATTAATAAGAGAAAAAAAAAAGAATAGTTACCTAACAGAAATTTTTAGCCCATTAGATGTTGAGGAGCCAATGAAAAAAGTGAATTCAGAATATTCAAAGACAATGGTCTGAACCGGATGGCATTGTTGGGGGCCACCTACCATTATCACAGCAGCCACTCTCTCCTCCGAGCTCCCCATTATTAAGCAAGACAAACCCTAGATCTCAACAATCAAGTACAACAACTACAACGTTCCAAACCTCAATTCTTCACCAAATTCACCAGGAACTCAGAATTAATAGCACACAAAGTAGTATCACACTGCCTTGCACTTCATGAAACCATTTGGATGGGATAATCACATGAGCACACAACAAGTCCGCAAAATGGGAATTAAACCTAGTATAGCAAAGAAACATTCTAATTCCGTTTTCAAATGCTAGCAACCTAGATAAAAGTAAAATAGAAACTTCAAAAGGGTAAAACTGGAATCCTCACCAGTTCCATAACAAGCTATGGTGCTCCACGCCCACGGTGGCTGGGCTTCGCAGTGGTGGAGGCACAAAGCATCAACAGAGAGGATTGAAGGGTGGGGCTTCTGATAGGTTTAGGAAGAGACCTGCTGCTGCTGCTGTATGTAAAAAGTTAAAAACAAGAAATATTATGCAGATTTGAGGAAACAGAGAACTGATCTTTTTTTTATTCACTATCGATGAAAAATTGCAACGCCTATTTATAGGCTTACAAATAACTAAAAAGCAGAAAAACAAGCAACTAGTCGTTATTTATTTTGACTAGATACATAACAAAAACATCTCCTAAATAGCAGAAACAACTCCTATTTATCAGCTAACAAATCAACTAATTTTGAGAAAAATCCTCCAATAGATTTTGAATCAAATCTCCAATAGTTTTGCGGTGGTGATGCTCCAGTGGTGGTGAGAGACAAAGTGAGAGAGGGATTAGGGGCTTTGCTATAATGATGTCTAGTGGTGGCGAGTGACAGAGTGAGAGAGGGGTTAGGCGTTGTGATGGTGATATCCGACGAAGGGAAGAGCGAAGTTGCGAAGGTTCATGGTGGCAAAAGATGGATTGAGAGAGAAAAGAGCTTCGCGGTGCTGAGTCTTTAGCGGTCAGGGACGCTGGGAGGATAAGCGGTCGTAGGGGGAGAGAGAGGGAGGAGAGAGAGAGAGAGAGTTTAGTAGAAAGAGGGTTGAGCCAAGGGGGAGGGAAGGAGGAAAGGAGCGGGAAAGAGCAGAGAAATTAGCGGGAACCTAAGATTTCCCAAGATTTGTTTTTGGATTGATTTTCTAAATTTTTCAACCCAAAATAACGGTAAAATAACGGTAATATAACCCATCATATATGTATATAAATATATATATCAGTGAACAGCTATTCAATCCATTCTATAAGCATCCTCCAAAGAAAAGATTCCCTATTTGCCGCCTTTTCTTTTCTCTGCGTTCAAGGTCTATTGCTCAACTCTTTCCTGCCAACTCAAAAAGAAGGTAAATTTCTGGTTAGAGCCCTTTTCTCACATTCAAAACACCACCATTGAGATATGATTAATTTCTTGTTTTTATCTGAGAAAGAAAAAAAGGAAGAAGAAATGAAAAATAGTTTTCAGCTTTTCCTGGACTTGGGCTTCATTAATTAAAAACTCTTTTTTGTTAATGGGTTCAGTAAATTTGATAGAATATCTAGGAATATTGAACGATTTTTTTTATTCTTTTCAAATTGTGACACAATTTTGTAAAAAATATTTTGGGACGCAGTTTGGATATTGTGTAAACAAAGCTAAGCAAACAGATTAGTAAACCAAAATATTGTGTAAACAAGGCTAAGCAACAAGGTACTCCAAGGTTGAAAGTCAGAGCACAGACCAGCATCCCTGGCCTCATTGTGAGGGCAGTCCTCCCAAGTCAATCATGGAAATCAGCTCTTAACAGTAGCCGATTCTCACCTATTTGTGCTCCTTCATGCTAACAAGGATAGAGTGCGTACATTAGAACAACCGCACTGACCAGTGCCAATGAGCTACAACCCAATTCTCCCTCCTCCCAGATTCCCAAACCTGCACTGCCCTTGCTGCCATTGCCGCACTGCCCAACACCGAGAGCTGCAATCTGCTTCTCCCTCCTCCCAGATTCCCAAACCTACAACCACAAATAGAGGAATTTTTAAAACAGAAAAATGTTCGTAACAAAGGTAGAGTACAAAGATAGCATCTTAAGCTTCTTAGATCACAAAAGCAGTTTCCCTTAGAAGGCAAACGAGTTCATAAAAACAAGGCCATGAAAAACAAAGAGATACCCAAAGGCAAGTAGAAACAAAAGACTAATGATAATAGCATCTACATAATGGTTGAGCAAAATCACCCCATAGTAAAGCAAAGTGCATAAATGCCTACCAAACCAAAATAGTTCATTAGCTAAATCACAAGTGAGTCGAGCAATACTATAGTACTTCTATGTGAATTTACTACAAATTTTTGGGGCATGCTAAATAGAATACAGAGGATAGTCAAAAAAGCTCCTCCCCTAATGACTTAGATCGTAGCTTCAACTCACTTCCTGCCTAGGCTTCAACTCCAATATAGTAGAAAACATGTGTTTGTGGATGTGTGGGCGAGCACACAAGCAAAACATAAAGTTTGACCACAATTCCCAAGTTGACGGTTGGTTGGTTATAGAGCAAATAGACTATTAGGTTATCTTGATAACATTGTTCAACACAACTTACTCTTTTGGGATAATTGGGGATTTAACATGGCCTCCTTGCATCCAAAAGTCCTGGGTTAAAGTCTGGTTAGTGTTTATTCTCTATGTTCAACGTGTGAATCAACGTCACGCTGGGAGTATTAAATTAGCTAGATATATATTGTTGGACTTATTTACTATAACTTGAACTTTTCTAGTACAATTGGTTACTTAACATAGACAACTACTAAGCATTTCTCATAGAACAACTCAACAAATGAAGCAACATAATTCTGCACACCCAAAGTGCATAAATGCCCACCAAACCAAAATAGTTCATTAGCTAAATTGCAAGTGAGTCGGGCAATATTGTAATACTTCTATGTGAATTTACTACAAATTTCTGGGGCATGCTAAATAGAATAGAGAGGATAGTTGAAAAAACTCCTTCCGTAATGACTTAGATCGTAGCTTCAACTCACTTCCTCCCCCTAGGTTTAAACTCTGATGTAGTAGAAAGAATGTGTTTGTGGATGTGTGGGCGAGCACACGAGCAAAACATAAAGTTTGACCACAATTCCTAAGTTGACAGTTGGTTGGTTATAAAGCAAATAGGCTATTAGGTTAGCTTGACAACATTGTTCAACACAACTTACTCTTTTGGGATAATTGGGGATTTAACATGTTCTCCTTCCATCCAAAAGTCCTGGATTAAAGTCTTGTTAGTGTTTGTTCTCTATGCTCAACATGTGAATCAAGGTCACACTGGGAGTATTAAATTAATTAGATATGCATTGTTGAACCCATTTTCTATCAACTTGAACTTTTCTAATACAATTGGTTACTTAACATAGACAACTGCTAAGCATTTCTCATAGAACAACTCAACAAATGAAGCAACATAATTCCTCCCACCCAAATAAGAAAAAAAAATCCAGATTTGCTTCTTCTTCCCTTGCCTACTATTAAAGTTTGTAAGGATAGATTGAAGTAAAAATTGAAAGCACAGAAAAATGGCTTCACTACTAGAACCAAGACTTTTAGCGATTGCTTTTGAGTCAAAAAGCAGTCACTAAAGGTCTTTGGCGACCGTTAGCAACCGCTTTATGGTAATCCCAAAATACGTGGGTCATTAAAGACCTACCTTTCCCAAAAAAAAAAAAAAAAAGGATCGATAAAGACCTATAGTAACTGCTAAAAGCCAAAATGAGAGAGATAATAGCACTGTAAGTATCGGTTCCAACCTTCTGGTATTCCTCTGCATCATATACTTGTCCACACAAAGCTTCCAATCTACCCACCAATCCCAACTGCTATGTATTCACAACAACTTATATGTTAGTTAATTTGGGGTTAAAATTGGGACCTTTGGTATCACTAGTGGTAGTCCAAAACTTCTGATTCTGTTTCCCAAACTATTTATAACTAAGAAAGCCAACAAAAAATATATTTGAAACAGCAGAACCTTAATTGTACAAATAGACAAAAATAAAATCCAAGCATAAAAAATTAAACGAGTGGCTTACCAGAAGGCTGAAGCCTATGACGTTGGTTAGAGAAGTGGATATGGCAGTGCTAGAGAGGGAGCGCTGACCCAGGCATCCCACCATCATCATTGATACTACTTGCAAGAGATACTGCATTACAGAGACTAGCATCATTGGCATTGCTATGTAACTCATCTTCAGCTTTTATACTAAGGACTGATCCTATCTCTCCTCTCACTAACACTCTCTTCTTCCTAAATAGAAGAAATAAGTTTGAATTAACAAATCCAAGATCCAAACACTATCAATGAGTGACAAATCATGCTTTTAGTCATGAGTTTGCTATTTGAGCACGAAACTATGCCAACGAGTGGATTTGTAAGTACATGCGGCTATAAGATCAGTTCTACTTAATTAACTGGACACATTAAAGAAAGAACATTTAAGTCAATCCTCAATGCACACGAAAAAAATCCCATATTATAATTAGCACGTAGACATAATCCTTGCAGCAATATTTAATGGGAACCTGTTACGGTCTATGTATTTGCAATAGCACAGCTTTGGAAGACCTAGAAGAACAAACAAATCAGGTGTCAAAATTCATCTCGGACTAGGGGAGGATAACTTTTTTAGTTCAAATAACTCAGTTTGCTCCAAAAGAACTTGAGATACAAACTAAAACTAAAACAATTCCCAAAATAAATCATTCTTTCATTACCAGAACCAATAGCCTCAAGTTTTAAAAAAGGTGAACCAACCAAGCTCAAGGGAGTTGGTTTGAAAAATTCTCAGCAGCTGGATGAATTTTCATAGGATTAAACGTATGAGCCAATTGAATTCCACCAGGAGGATAAGCGGTGGTAGGGAGGGAGGAAAAAAGAAAGAACGAGGGGGAGAGAGAGAGAGAGTTAAGTAGAAAAAGGGTTGAGCTGAGAAAGAAGGAGGAAGAGAGGGGGAAAGAACAGGAAAATTGGCGGGAACCCAAGATTTCCAAAGATTTGTTTTCGGATTGAGTTTCCAAAATTTCCAACCCAAAATAACGGTAAAATAACGGTAATATAACCCATCATGTATATATATATATATATCAGTGAACAGCCATTCAATCCATTCAATAAGCATCCTCCAAAGAAAAGATTCCTTCTTTGCTGCCTTTTCTTTTCTCTGCATTCAAGGTCTATTGCTCAACTCTTTCCTGCCAACCCAAAAAGAAGGTAAAATTTTGGTTAGAGCCCTTTTCTCACATTCAAAACACTACCATTGAGATATGATTAATTTCTTATTTTTGTCTGAGAAAGAAAAAAACAGTTTACGCTTTCCCTGGACTTGAGTTTTGTTAATTAAAAACTCTTCTTTGTTAAATGGTTCAGTAAATTTGATAGAATATCTAGGAATATTGAATGAATTTTTTTATACTTTCAAATTGTGACAAATTTTGCAAAAAATATTCTGGGACACAGTTTGTATATCTTTTTATATTCTTGAATTGCATTCAAGAAGTCCTTAGAGCAGAAACTGAACCAGAGGCGAACCTAGGGCGAGGGCCAACGCTGGATTTTTACAACTGCCCAAGATTGTGTTTTTTCTGGTTTTTGGGCACTTTGGTTCTGGTTCCTGGTTTTCGTCATTGGAGAACGGAGATCTAAGAATGGTACTAGCTGTAAAAAAATAAAATAAAATAGGGAGTTTGGTTCTGGTTTTGTCTCAGATGGGTTCCTTTATGGACATAAACCGTTAACTGGTAAGAGAATGGACAGTCAACTGTGGAGTTAAAAGAGGGGGAGGATAACATCTCTTTTTTTATTTTTTTCATTAGACAGATCCTTGGTTTGGGAACTTGTGGCGCTTACACATGCACACGCATGTTGAGGATTTACGTACCTTTAGGCCCCACAGATTGTGGGGATGATTTCATCTTTGAATTGCATTTATTTGGAATTTAAAATTTTACTTCTGATTTCAATTTACGCTTAAATTTTTGGGTCCACCATTGATTGAACCATACGATTTTAGTTACTTGAATTTTCAATGTTGAATCTCCTAAATTACTAATTTCTTACTTCAATTGATGTGGACTTGGGTCTTAAAATTTTTTCTTACCAAACACTAACACATACCACTTAAATCATAAAATTCCAAACAAATTAAAGTAGTTAAGTTATTTTCCAATATGTGACTAAAACTATATAAATTACAATAATTATACCACAAAAGAATTGTTGAGCCTGACAATCCTTGCTAATAAGCTAGGAAAAACTTGTCAAATAAGGAAGTTTAGCATCAACGGTAGAATATTTACAGAAGATAAGTGATGAGGTCTAGAACTATTTTGTGCAATGGGTTTAGAGAATAGGTGATGATATTAGAAAGAAAAAATGCAACTCAAAGACGAAAAAAGAAAAAAAGTTTTATTCTTTTATTTAAGTCATATTATATATATATATATATATATATATGTATGTTTACGAATGTTAATAACCACTTTAGTACCTTATTGACTATTTCTGAATTTTAATAAAATGGTTTTTTTTTATATTGTTTTTACAGAGAAATAGGAATGGGTACGGGAAAGAAGAAGATAGAAATGAAGTTAAAAGAGAAAAAAGAGCAAAGAATGGTGGCTTTTTCAAAAAGACGCAAAGGTCTTTTCAAGAAGGTAAGCGAGCTTCGCTGCTTGGCTGGCACTAAAATCACTGTAATCACATTTTCGCCAGCCGGTCGTCCCTATGTCCACGGCGAGCCTTCTTTCAATGCCGTCATCGACCGCTATGACCAGGACACCAACCAACAACAGAATGACAACAATAGTAAGGTGAAATTGTTGAAGTCGTGGTTGGAAGCTGTGGAAGCAAATAATTACAATAGTGTATATGATCTTCTAATGATAAAGAACAAGGTGGGGGAGGTTAAAGCCAAGATTAGTCAGCAAATTGATGACCTTAATTTCATTGATTCCATCTTAGTTTAGCCTTAGGTATCAAGTTTCTGGTTTTGTAATTTTTGTCGACAAATGTCAAAAAAAGAAAAAAATAAGAATCTTGATTTTTGGTTTGATTTTCTCTATGTTATGTAGAAAGTTAAATTTTCCTTCCATAACAACAACTAATATTCATGCAATTGATTTGATAGTATGTGATAGGTTTAGTATTGGAATCACTCCCATTTGAAGCCTTGAATATAAAAAATTTGATAACCTCTATTAGTGTTTCAAGTGATTTTAAAATCAAATTTACGTTTTTTTTTTTCCTTTAATCTTCATAAAAAAATTTACTTGGATGTATGTGGATCTCTCGTTAATTTTGGTTCACATTGGTGATCATGGTTTTTCTTTCTCTCCTATCTTTTGTAAGATACAAGTTAGACGATGACTTTTTTTGTGGTTTAATTATTTATTTTTATTAGTTAAAAATAAAAAATATAAAAATAGGTGAGGCAGGTATGGAGATATTTTTTGTGGGGGAGAGATGAGAATTTTAACTAATTCTCATACGAGAATGAGGAAGGTAGTATTCAACATGTTCAATAGTCACTTATATATTAATTATATTTATATAATTGTATATGTTAATATATAACATTATTTATTTTAGAATTGTGTAATTTTTATTTTTAAAAATATTTGATAACATTATTTTAATTTAATAAGTAATTTTTATTTTTTAACGAGGAACAAAAGACGGATAATCTGTATCTAGATTGGAACGGGATAAGATTTAATTCCCTAACAAAGATGAGGGTAGGGATTATAATTAGAAGTCAAAATAGAGAAACTGATCTTCTCTCCACGCCCACTCCGTTGACTTCCTTGTAACATATACATGTAATGCAATACTTTGTTATTTTCATGCCACAACAATGAGTCCTTTCAAAATGAGAGAAATCTCCCGAAACAAATAACTCAAATTATGCCCATACAAAGAGAGAGAGAGCTTACATCATTTACTAAATTTTACTGAAAAAGTTGTACTGAAAGAGAGTACACTTTTTTAGGATCCAATATGAGATTATGAAATGTGGTTGTTTAACAAACATCTAATCAAAGGTGTAACTGGAGAATCTACCAACTAGTTAAGAGTGGTCCAATTTGCAGCTCAAACAATAAAGCTCCTCATAATCTTTTCTGCACTGATTCTTGTGCAAGCTTATTTAGTACCAACATTTTTTGACAGATTTTTCCTATTGGGATGTGGTTGTTGGTTAAATTAACATATCTCTAAACCACACCAAATATCACATTTCTTTACTCATGCACTTAGAAGCTATAATTTTGTTGCACGTGCTGATCAACATCTTTTAGAGGCAAAAGTAAGGGAGAAGTATGAATCAAACCACAAGCGCACGGAACAACCAAGACAATGTCCAGCATCTTCCTCATTGCTTGGTGCTACTATTTTAAGTGCATGAAAATAAAAACATCACTATATTTTCCTTTAGTTCCTGCGAAGACGATGTTTGGGAATTATGAACAAGGCAAGGGAAAAAATAAAAACAGAAACACGTGTGAAGTGATTGGTGATACAATATTTTAAAAGGTGATCTCATGGTTTGGATTTTTCAGTCTATTAAATAGAAGAAAGGGCACTAAAAAGAAGATTTCTATTACAATTAGGGGTGGCAAAATCGACTCAAACCCATCAACTCACCCAATTAAACCCATAATAAATGGGTTTGGGTTCTATTATTTTACTAATTGGGTTGTAATTGGGTAACTTATAAAATACTCATTTATAAACGGGTGCAATTGAGTTATAAAATGAGACCCGTTAAAACACCCATTTAAATTAAAAAAAAAACTAGTTTAATCCCCCTCTTTACACTGCTCTCACCTCTCTCTCTCTCTCCAAAGAGAAAGAGCGCACACACACATAAAAACACGCACGTATGCGCACGCGCACACGCACATGCACATGCAAACACACCCCCACAAACACGCGCGCAACACTGGCATACATGCGCATACACGCAAACACGTGCGCTCGCGCATACACTCCCACACGCGCGCACACCCTTATACACACACGCGCACACACACGTGTATACACGCGCACACGCGCACTTGCACACGCAAACACACCCACACCCACGCGCGCACACACACCCCACGCACGCACATGCACACGCACAGACATGTACGTGCACGCACGCGCACGCAAACACACCCACACACACGCGCACACACCCATGCGCACATGCACGCGCGCACGGGCACACACGCACATACACACGCACACATGCATGCACTCGCACATACACCCACACGCATGGACGCGCACGCACGCACACACGCACGTGCGCACACGTACACACGCACTCGAGCACGCGCATACACACACGCGCACACACCCACACAGAGAGAGAAAGTTGTTGATTTAAAATTGAATAAAAAATAAATCGGTTCGTATAAATTTGAAATTAACTGAAAATTGAAAATATAATATATAATATTATATAATATGTATAATATTATATTAATTAAAATAAATATTGATGTATTTATATATATACACATTAATTGAAATAAATTTTTAATTTTTTTTTAAAGTAAGTTAGGTTATAAGTAAATGGGTTGTTATATGGGTTCATGTGTTTGTAATAACCCGTATTCAACCCGCCCATATCTAACCCACCTTTTAAATGGGTGGGTTTGGGTTACACCCATTTAACCTCCAACCCGTTTAAACCCATCACTAATCCGCCCAACCTGCCCATTTTGCCACCCCTAATTACATTACTTTCTTGACTATAGGTTTGTGGCAAAATTATTTCCCTGAAGGCTACACTCAGACAATCATAATTCAAGCTGATCAAGAGGAAGACGAAACCAAAAAGATAAAAAAAAAAAAAAAAAAGGATCTATAACAAGTCCTTATAGTAGAGACAAATTATTGAAAATTGGCACGGATAAAACCAGTAAGAAATCTTGATAAATATACATATTTAATCGACTTGTTTAGATTTTCAGACATTAGATTGCTGACAGTATTGGTAAACTATCATCAGTAATCTAAAAACAGAGAATCGGCCATCAACAACAGGGAAGCTTTCACAAAGCCAAAAGCAAGAACTTCCTCCTTAGCAGCAGCCAGGGTGCATTAACATTATGCACGTAAAACTCTAAGACATCAGTGAATCAGTGTAGCAAAACTCAGGTCATCCACTCAATTCACTGATCCAAAAACGGTCTTCAAAAAACCACACGCATCAAAAAATAATTAAATCGAAAACTGTGCTCCGTAATCGAAATCCAATAGTTCAGCGATCGATCCACGCCAAATTCGAATTTAAATGAAAATCTATTAAAAATAACTACAGACATATATATGTATATGTATATACGTTTCATAGCCATTTTTTTTTTTTTTTGGTAAGTAAGCGTATTTTGGATTAACGGAAAAATTTATGTACAATGTCTTAGAGGCATTCCCCCGTGGTACAAGTTACAAGATAACTAGTGGATTCCCCAACTATTAAGCAAATTAGGGTTTACATTAGCCAACATGACATGAGATTGAGATAGCTTTCTTCTAACTTCATTTTGGATTCCATGCACAATGGTTGCCATAGGTGTTGATTGCCCCTTGAAAATTCTCTTGTTCATTTCTTCCCAAATGTGGTAAACCAGCCCGGCCCAAGCAAGTTTATAGAGTACACGGCTAGGATGCTTCCCACTAAATTTGCCCATGGCCCAAGCAACTTCCATTTTCCAAGCTTGTGTGGGTTTGACAATAGAACATTTCCTTAGAATAGTAGCTCTCAATTCAGCCGTGAATAGGCACTTGAAGAATATGTGATCCAAAGTTTCTAGGTCATTTCCACATAGTACACAAGTTGGATCAATGTTCATGCCCCAACCAATCATTCGATCTTTGGTGTGTAGTCTTCCTCTAATAGCAAGCCAAAGGATGAAACTATGCCTAGAAATGTGTTGGTTGAACCAAATCAAATGATGCCAAGGTACCTTGTTATGCTTCTCACGAATAGCATTCCATGTTGTAGCCACTCCATATACTTCATTCTTGGATACACTCCATATGAACGTGTCTTCCAAGGTAGTGCTTGGCTTGTAATTTGAAGGGTGCTCAAGGATTATTTCTCTCAACTCCCAAGTGCATGGAAAAGGCCACTTCCATTTCCCATTTGCAACTATTCGGTCAACTCTTGCATTTGTAGGCAGCCCCGTATCATAGGCTATCCTAGGACCATATTTGGGAATCAAAGGCCCAAGAGGATGCCAATTTGAATACCACAAGGAAATTGAGTTACCTTTCCCAACCTTGTATTTAGATAAACGGATGGCCTTATCTCTAAGCTTAAGTAATTTTCCCCAAGTTCATGAGTAATCAGATGGCTTCTTTATCTCCCAAAGTTTCATAGCCATTTCAACCAAAATTGCAATATACATACCTGAGCGAGGGGGATGAGAGAGAGCTCTCAACTCCAAAACTCTAAAACGAGGCTTCTGGAGAGAGAGAGAGAGAGAGAAAAGCGGGCGACGGGCATTTCGTTAGGTCCTTTGTTTCAATGTCAGTTGAAGGCCTGGAGCCTTGGGCTGTTTATTGCAGTGACGGTACTGCCTTGAGGCCCCACGTGCAAGTTATAATGTGCAACTCGAATTGTATTTGCAATGGTTCACACCATGAGCGGATCCAAACAAGTATCTTCACTAATTTAAAAAATTATATTAAAATTATTTTAATTTTTTAATTATTTCTTATAAATTATATTTTTTTTCATGTTTTGTCACCATTATATTTTTACTCTTCTTTTTATTTACCTTATAAATGTACTTTTTGCCCAACTAATTATAAATTCTAAGTCCGTCTCTAGTTATCACGTGCCTAAGGCGAGTCAATTAATTACGTTTTACATGCCTTGTAAGTTTTAATTTTTTATAATATTTTCTATTTAAAATTTTTCTATTTTATGTAATTGTGGTTTAGTTTAAATTAAAATGTGAATTTTATGTTTATATTTCTATTCCATATAATGAAAGTTCATAAATTTTTGAATAAATAAAAATAATTTTAAATTTTTTGATTAAAATTATTATTGTTAAACTACCTTAAATGAAGTTAGTAATCTAATATTTAATGTAAAAATAACATCTAATATTCAAACATTAACAAATAAAATAAATATAAAATGTTAGCTAATTTATTTAATAAATTATCAAAATATCTCTAGTAATAATAAAATGATCCCTTATAGATTTATAACAAATTAAAAATAAAAATAATGAAACAAAATAAAAAAAGGTAAGAAAAAAGGACCGAGCACTTTCAATGTTATTGATGTGTCCATATCATTTCAAGTGCACATTTTACCTTTTTCTCATTTTCTTTTTAACTGTTCACCGAGATTATATTCACAATAATTAACAGTTATCACGGACAGATGCACATAAGAGAAGGGGTTAATTGAACCCACTGGAAATAAAATTTTTATAGAAAATAATATAATTTTTATGATAATTATATACTTTTATCTCTATAAAATATATCTTTCAAAACAAATTACTCCTATACCTCAAATAATTTATAAGTTTTGTCCTTATTTTTATGTCTGGTACACTGCCCTCACTTATCGGCTTGATCCCAGTGTAACAAAATTTTGAATCTGTCACTAACAATTATCACAAAGAATTGACTATAAGAAGTTCATCTGTATTAAGAGTTGGTTTGGATTGCCAAAAAATAAAATTTTTAGTAATTTTTATTCTAGTGATATTATATGTTACTTTTGAAAAAAGTTATTTGATAAAAATTTTATAGAAGTTATAAACAGTTGGAAAAAAATTAGGGAAACTCTAAGAGAAAAAAAAGTTAAAAAATTAGAAAATTTTGAAGAAGATTAAAAGTTTGAAAAAATTTAGATTTTTTTTTTTATTTTTGGAAGTGAACCAAACGGGTGGGCTCGATGAAGTGACCTACTGAGCATTTAGCTTAATAATTAAGTTTACGTTAAGGTATGTTCTACGTTTAACTGTGTTTGATTTTTTTTTTTTAATCTTAGATGACCATTTTTCACTAAAATTTCACTTTTTTTTAAAAGCTGTAATTTTTAAGTATTTTAATCGTATTCGTAAAAAAATTAATTAATTAATTAGTTAATTAAAAATTCAAATCCATTTAAATAAAAAAAAAAAAAAAAAAACTTCTTCATTTTGTTTTATACCTAAACAGAAGTGATTTTTTTTTTTTTTTTAAGAATGCGATATACACACCTAAAAATTACAACTTTTAAAAAACAAATTAAATTTTGGTAAAAGAAAGTCGTACAAGACAGGGAAAAAAAAAAGCTAAAAACCAAAGGCAAGGCCATTCTGACTATCAATGCATCCCATGTTTGGCAAGCTTAAATCCAAGTTCAATTTCTTCCACAATTTCTCTACGCCAAACCCCAACCTCCAAGATAAATTAAGATAATATTTAAGAAATTCCAACATTAAAAAAAGGCAAAAAATTTCTTATCATCTAATCATACAATTTCATAACAAAGGTTTCAAAATGAGGAAACAATTATCAGTAGTAATTGTTGGACGCATGCTTTTGAAAATATTGAATTCTAAACATCCAATCCAATCTAAGCATATCAAGTTTCCATTTAAATCCAACAACCAAAACACATTGCATATTCTGTTAATTTGGGGACCCTAAACTCCATCACTTGATCATGCACCACTTGCATATAGACCGGTCGACTCCTTTGCTGCAAGGCTTAAGAAAACATAGCCCAGTCAAGAATACATCTATCTATTTTAAATTACAAAACAAGTTACTTCACAAATCAGTAATAACAAGAACGCACAATCATTTGGTCAATTCATCAAAAAGAATTACAAAATCGATGTTCTTTTTTCCTTCTATAATTTTGTGTAGTTGCCAAGATATATACTTGTTTCAACCGCTTCAACTTCTTTTGTTTTTCAATGCATTACAATATTCTTCGACAGCGGATCGTTGGATTTGGAGCGCTCAAAAGTGCTTGAATGCTAAAAGCCAAATAATAGCATAATCCAACATCATCGGGAATATTTTTGTTTTTTATTTTATAATTAAATAAATTTTACTAAAAAGCATTAAAGAAATGCCACCCAATTACAAAAGAACAACCAGCTCCCTATTTAGAAAACTATGTTTCCTTCATCATCTGTAAACCGTAATTTTCTACCAAGAAACAATACAAGGAAACTTGTAATTATTTGAGTTCAAAAAGATAACATGAATACATAGTCTTATTTTTTATTTCCATTATTATTTGTTCTTATAGTTTTCAAGCTACGAGAATCATCATTGGGACATATATCTAATATGCATACCCTCAGCAATATCCACCACTCAAAACTTCAGGGTGGAACTTCGAGAACAGGAACTTAGAAGGGTTTTCTTTCTTCAATAAATATCACAAGCGCTGTTACCTCAAGAGTGCAGTTCGAATCTGAAAAGTACGACTCCATTTGTCCTTGAGAATAACAAGGCATATCTTTCCAAGCTACTCTTTTAGAGGCAAGATACATTGATGAAGAAACCTTAAATGAGAGAGTGGGAGCAGGCCATCCAACCTTATCAATGTTCAAGATGGTAGATTTTAGTGAGAAATCAAACCTGTTACAACGATTACGTGCGAGGGATAACTGTGAGTAAAATATACTCCAACTGGCAAAACCTTGATGCATGTCAATAAACAATAAATTCATCAATAGGGCCCCTCAAGTACAATAATTTGCTAGTGCAAAAGCCTATGAAATCCAACTGCGATCATAGGAAAAAATACTGCAAAATCATGAAATACAAGACTGACAAGATGCAGACTGGAAGGAGAAGAAAAGGAATAGTACAAACTGGGAAGCATGGACACTCTCCAAAGGCTAGCTTACAAGTGTCGGCTAGACACTCTCCGGACACGGACATGTAACCCACGCGTAATGGACAAATCCTATTTTTGTAATCTTTTTTGGCTTGGGACTCTAGGGACACATTGGGTACATGTTTAGGACACTCGGTCAGTTTACATTCCATAATATCCCCCGTCAGTTTGTATTCCATAATTTCCCGCCAATACCCTTCAATGATAGCACAAAATATTCATAGTGAATTTTCCTTATTTCTTCCATGAGCATCCTTGAAGGGTTTACCTTGTTATTTTTATTTTGATTTTTTTGAATTTGAATTAAGAATGGTTGATAAATTGCATTCACTTTTTTATATTATGATTTGTTTTATGATAAATCTGCATTTTTATGATGGTCCCTAAAAATGAGTTGTTAAAGACCTATAGTGACAGCTAAAATCAGTCACTAAAAGTCCTGCAAGGAAAAAAGTTCTGCGACTGTCAACTCGATGTTTCCTTCCATGATGCAACATTCCTTGCACCAGTTCTATTGGCCACAAACTACAAACTCAACATGTAACCTTTTGCGGTAGTTCTGATTTCACAAGCAACAGTGGAAGCCCTATGTTAACTTCATCACCTCACAATACATGACTACAAATGACAAAACAAGCTCTGATGCTTACCATAAAAATGCGGCATCCAAACTAGCCAGATGTTTCCCTCCATCGATCTCTTAAAAAAAGCCCTCCTGCAGCAGCTTCAGCACCACAAATAGCACAAATAACACACTTTTGAGGCAGCTAAAATAGCCACTCTCATACTCATTTATGAGAATAAAAATACATATTATAATCAGGCAAAAATTACGTATTATGTGACGAGAAAGTAAAATATTTTATAATTCAATAATAATTATGATAAATTTAATAAATTTATCAGAATAATTTTTAAAATTAAAATGAATAAATGACAATTGCAAGTAGACAATAAAGACAGATTAGCAAAATTATACGAGGACAGATTAATAAAATTATACAGAACGGTACAAAAATAATTATATATAACACATAAATAAATTTTATGATCGGCTGCCCCACAACTTATGCTGAGAGTTCCCCGTTTTTCCTAACAATCATTAAAAAGCTTGTAACTTATCACCTCGCACAATAAGCAAAACTGTAACCAAATAAGCAAAACTGTAAATGGAAAACATTTTTAAGGGATGTTAGGTGTCCTCCAACTTTGGCAATGCTGAAGCTCATACTGCCAAAAGATAGGATTGGCTGCCTCAAGTTCTTCTGAAGGACAATTTTGTGTAACATCGTATTTTTTACATAATTTGATTGACTGATTTGCAAAAGAAACCTACTTCACCACCAATTTAAAGGAATTGGAAGGCTAAAAAGATTTACGCTTATTGTACCTTTTCACTGCGGAGGTCCATCACAGTTGCTTTGAGAATGCACTATTTAGTTGAGAAAGTAGAAACAGACACACAGGGCACAACACACCACAGCAGAGGAGAGAAGAACTTGACCAAAACCTTGCGCGTTATTCCCTCCAAAAAATATAACTTTTATTAGGTATGGGTAACCTGCCATGCAAGCGCACCTGTCATGGCAAAGGTCGGATGACATAGATCAATCACCCCTCTGAAATTAGGCTTTTTTTTTTTTTTCAACCTCAATGTCTTTTACATCTTTCAAAACAAACCCTCAAAATTAGGCTTTTTTTTCAACCTCTCGATGTCTTTTGCATCTTTCAAAACTTCTCATTGATGTCTTTCACACCTTTCAAAACAACCCCTCCTTGGTATCACAACAAGCTTCCTCGCTTGATATTACGTTTGAGGCTGCAACCATTGGTCGTGGCAGAATCATTAAAACGCTAACAAGCGGCATAGCTTTCATATAGAGACAGATCTACGAACCGCACAATTGTGATGCCTTCAGAAGAAGAAATGTGGATCATGGAATCGTCATGCCTGCAGCAACATGAACACAAATATACAACAAACTGAACAAGCAAACAAACTACAGATACCAACAATTACCATTTCTCAGTAAGAAAAAAAAAAAAAAAGCACGTAACAACAATTCAAGCCCAAACATCTACAAATGAAATTGGGAAGGCAAATAAAGAACCCAAAAAAAAAACAAAGCATAAAAACTTCGAACACAACTTTAACTACAATAATCTACCTAAGCGTCCAATCTTATATGTCACGTTGATATTGCGAATCCATGACAGATCGACAAAAAAAAAAAAAAAAAAAAAAAAAAAAATAGAGAATTCAAAAGAACGGAATCGAGACAGCGTGTAAAGTCCGTCAACCATGTCATTTGTTCTTGACCGTCCGGGAAGGCTAAGTATAGCATTCTTCCCAAGATATACAAGATGATGAAGGTTACTTTCACTTGCTGTTCTTTTCTGCAATATATATATATATATATATAAGTAAACAGATCAGTAAACCAAAATATTGTGTAAACAAAGCTAAGCAACAGGGTACTCCAAGTCTCTTGGTGGTGAGAGATGGATGGAGAGAGAGAAGCGCTTCGCGATGGTGAACCTTCAGCGGTCAGGGATGGTGGGAGGATTAGCAGTTGGGGGGGGGGGAGTGTGGGTGCGTGCGTGTACGTTGAGTAGAAAGAGGGTTGACATGAGAGAGAGGGAGGGAGGGAAGGAGGAAGGGAGGAGAGCGGGAAAGAGCAGAGAAATTGGAGGGAACCCAAAGATTTCCTAAGATTTGTTTTTAGGATTGAGTTTCCAAAATTTCCTACCCTAAATAACGGTAAAATAACGGTAATATGATCTCCCATCATATATATATATATATATATCAGTGAACAGCCATTCAATCTATTCTATAAGCATCCTCCAAATAAAAGATTCCTTCTTTGCCTGCCTTTCCTTTTCTCTGCGTTCCCTGGCTTTTCTTTACTCTGCGTTCAAGGTCCATCGCTCAACTCTCTCCCGCCAACCAAACAGAACGGTAAAATTTTGGATGAATTTTTTTATACTTTTCAAATTGTGACATAATTTTGTAAAATAAATTTTGGGACGCAGTTTGGATATCTTTTTTGTTCTTGAATTGAATTCAAGAAGTCCTTAGAACAACAACTGAATGCAGAGGCGGACCCGCTGACGCTGGATTTTTACAACTGCCCAATATTGTGTTTTCTCTGGGTTTTTGGCACTTTGGTTCTGGTTTTGGTGTTTTTTCTTGTTTGGTTTTCTAGGGTTTCTGGTTTTCACCATTGGAGAAGGGAGATCTGAGAATGGTGCTAGTTGTTAAAAAAAAAAAAAGGTGAGTTTAGTTTTGGTTTTTGTCTCATGGGTTCCTTTATGGACATAAACCGTAAACTGGCAAAAGAATGGAAAGTCAACTCTGGCGCTAAAAGAGGGGGAGGATGACCTCTTTTTTTTTTTTTTTTTTTCGTAGACAGATCCTTGGTTTGGGAACTTGTGGCGCTCGCACATACACACTCATGTAGATGATGTATAAAACTTCGGACCCCACAGATTGTGGAGATGATCTCGCCTTTGAATTGCATTTGTTTGAAATTCAAAATTTTGCTTGTGATTTAAACCACTGACCTAAATTCCTAGGTCAGCCACTTACCAAATCATATGGTTTCAGTTGTGTGAATTTTCAATATTGAATTTTCTGAATAACTAATTTCTCACTTCAATTGATGTAGATTTAGATCCTAGAAATTTTTCTTATGAAACACTAACACATACCACTCAAATCATAAAATTTCAAACAAATTAAAGTAGTTAAGATATTTTCCAATAAGTAACCAAAACTATATAAATTATAATAATTATACCCCAAAAAGAATTGATGAGCCAGACAATCCTTGCTATTGAGCTAGGAAAAACTCATCAGCAGAAGAAAGTTTAGAATCAATGGTAGAATATTTGTAGAAGATAAGTGATAATGTTTAGAATTGTTGATTAATGTGCAATAGGTTCAGAGAACAGGTGACTTTATTTAAAAAAATGCATGTCAAAGGCGTAAAAGGAAAAAAAAAAAAAGTTTTGTTCTTTTATTTAAGTCATATCATATGTTTTTTCCCCCAAAATGTTAATAATCACTTCAATTCTTTACTGACTATTTTTTAACTTAATAAAATGGGCTTTTTTTATATTGTTTTTACAGAGAAATAGAAATGGGTACAGGAAAGAAGAAGATAGAAATGAAGTTAAAAGAGAAAAAAGAGCAAAGAATGGTGGCTTTTTCGAAAAGACGCAAAGGTCTTTTCAAGAAGGCGAGCGAGCTTAGCTCCTTGACTGGTACTAAGATTGCTATAATCATATTCTCGCCAGCCGGACCGTCCCTATGTCCATGGCGAGCCTTCTTTCAATGCCATCATCGATTGCTATGACCAAGACACCAACCAACAACAGAATGACAACAATAATAAGGCAAAATTGTTAAAGTCGTGGTTGGAAGCTATGGAAGCAAATAATTACCATAGTATGTATGATCTTCTAATGATGAAGAACAAAGTGGAGGAGGTTAAAGCAAAGATTGATCAGCAAATTGATGACCTTAATTTCGTTGATTCCATCTTGGTTTAGCCTTAGGTATTAAGTTTCTGGGTCTTTAATTTTTGTCAACAAATGTTTAAAAAAAAAGAATCTCGATTTTTGGTTTGATTGTCTCTGTGTTTTTTAGAAAGTTGAATTTTTCTTCCATAACAAAAACCAATATTCATGTAATTGACTCGATAAGATCTAATAGATTTATTATTGGAATCACTCCTGCTTGAAGCCTTAAAAATAAAAAATTCAATAATATCTATTAGTGTTTCAAGTAATTTCAAAATCAAATTTATGTTTTTCTTTTTCTTTTCTTTTTTTTTTTTTTTTAATCTTCATAAACAAATTAACTTGGATGTGTGTGGATCTATTGTTAGTTTTGGTTTACAATGGTGATCATGGTTTTTCTTTCTCTCCCATCTTTTGTAAGATCTACGGTAGACGTTGACATTTTTTGTAGTTTATGAATATAGCCCATTAAAGGTGATTGTTTAACAAACATCTAATCAAAGGTGTAACTAGAGAATCTACCAACTAGTTTAGAGTGGTCCAATTTGTAGCTTTAGCAACAAAGCTCCTCATAATCTTTTCCGTACTGATTCTTGTGCAAGCTTATTTAGTACCAACATTTAAGAAGCTATAATTTTGCTGCACGTGCTGATCAACATCTTTTAGAGGCAAAAGTAAGGGAGAAGAATGAATCAAACCACAAGCACCCAGAACAACCAAAACAATGTCCAGCATCTTCCTCATTGCTTGGTGCTTATATTTTAAGTGCATAAAGCTAAACACCTCCTATATATTCCCTTACTTCTTGCGAAGACGATGTTTGGGAATTATGAAAAAGCTAAGGAAAAAAATAAAAACAAAAACACATACGAAGTGATTGGTGATACAATATTTTAAAAACTGATGTCATGGTTTAGGTTGTTCAGTCTATTAAATAGAAGAAAGGACGCTAAAAAGTAGATTTCTATTACATTACTTTCTTAACTATAGGTTTGTGGCAAAATTTTTTCATTAAAGGCTATACTCAAACGATCATAATTCAAGCTGATCAAGAGGAAGACGAAAGTCCAAAAAAAAAAAAAAAATCGATAATAAGTCCTTATAGTAGAGACAAATCATTGAAATTTGGCTATGAATAAAACTGAACAATATCAAGTCAGATAACCAAGACCAGTTTCCACTAGGGCGAGGAACGGCTGTAAGGGGTCAATGAACAAAAATGGACCTATCAATGTAATAGGCATAACCAAACCAATAAGAAATCTTTATAAATATATATATTTAATCGACTTGTTTAGATTTGTTGAAAAACGAAGATTTTTTTTCGTATATTGTTGAATCAAATACTTTCTCTCTATTTTTGTGAGATTCTTTAAGTTTTGTCGCAATTTTTATCCTTGAACAAAGTTACAATGCCGTGTAACACCACCTATAACGGCCATTACGGTATGATTACCACTCCACATCCTGTACCGTGAGGTGTAACAGTCTCGACACTTACTGATTCCGTTACGTAACAGGGCGATACCATTACATAACGCTGAGTTTTAATACCATAGGATTGGTGATACAATATTTTAAAAAAGTATGCCATGGTTTGGATTTTTCAGTCTATTACATTACTTTCTTGACTATAGGTTTGTGGCAAAATTATTTCCTTAAAGGCTATACTCAAACAATCATAATTCAAGCTGATCACGAGGAAGACAAAAAAAAAAAAAAAAAAAAAATCTATAACAAGTCCTTATAGTAGAGACAAATTATTGAAAAATTGGCATGAATAAAACCAGTAAGAAATCTTTATAAATATACATATTTAATCGACTTGTTTAGATTTTCAGACATTAGATTGCTGACAGTAATGGTAAACTATCATCATTCATCTAAAAACAGAGAATCGGCGATCAACAATACGGAAGCTTTCACAAAGCCAAAAGCAAGAACATCCTCCTTAGCAGCAGCCCGGGGTGCATTAACACAATGCGCGTAAAGAAACATAGACCACCGAAACTAGAAAAATCTAAGACATCAATGAATCAGTGTAGCAAAACACAGATCATCTACTCAATTTACCGATCCAAAAAATGGTCTTCAGAAAACTACACGCATCAAAAACATTAAATCGAAAGCTGTGCACCGTAATCGAAATCCAATAGTTCCGCGATCGATCTACGCCAAATTCGAATTTAAATGAAAATCTATCAAAAAAATAACTTCAGACATATATATATATATATATATATATGTCATAGCCATGTCAACCAAAACTGCAATATCCATACCTGAGTAAGGAGGCTTCTTTTTTTTTTGGGGGGGGGGGGGGAGAGAGAGAGGCGGGCGACGGGCATTTCGTTAGGTCCTTTGTCCAGGGCCATTGATCATCATTGGCAGAGTAGATTCTGCTGATGGAGGACCCGTGGATTGAGAAACCTCGCCTGGTTGGAAGCGTCCGTCGCCATGGTTGGGTCTTCTTGGAACTCCCGACTGCAATCTGGCAGATTTTTTTTTTTTTTTTTTTTTTGAAAAGGACTGCAACATACAGTGCGTGTGTGAGAGAGGGAGAGACTTTGAAGCAGTAGTAGGGTAGTATAGAGTGTGATTATATTTTGGCAGAAGGCCCTGGCTTTTGAAAATCTCGCGTTTTCACTGGCCCAAATGGTGCTGCTTCCAAAGGGTGGTTGAAGGCTTAATACTCTAATATTTTTATGTGAATTTATTTATTTTAAAAAAATACATGATATTTTTAAATGAAATTATAAAAGTTATTAGTTTAGTATTAAAATAAAAATTATACATATCTTTTGTGTTTATTAAAATTAAAATTATGTTGATCCAATTATTTTAATTTATTTTTACTTATTTATACATTATATTAGTTGTCTAATTTGTCCTTATTTATCTATATGCTATAATACTTGTCTAATTTTATTGACCTGGCCTGTAACTCAAGTAGCTTGGCCCAAACAATTTATTTTAATTTAGAACTTTTCTTTTTCAAATTTGACTTACACTAAATTTAATAGTTCAGTCTATTTTATCTTTAAACTTTTTATTTATTTTAATTTTTTTGTAACTCAGTCTACACTGTCTTTAAATCCTTTATCTAATCCAGGTGAATCTCAAATTCGAATCCGTTCTTTTATCTTTTTTTAATAAAATTTTATTTATTATTACTATTTTTTCTCTGTACGTTTGAATAATTTTCTCCCTTTTTTTTTTTTAAGTTCGTTTTCTATATCTGCCGCTGCCTTTTGTCTTCGCAAGAGTGTTATTTATTTCATCAACCTAAGCAGCTGAAACAAGAAAACAATGAGAGAGTTTATCCGCATGTTGCTTTCAACTTTGGTAAATAGAAGGGAAATAAGAGCCCTCACGTTCAAAAAGTCAAAAAAAAACTAAGAATATTCCATCAAACCACCACAACCCGGCTTGCATACAATCAATCAGACATGTCGCTCGAAATCCATCGAGATATCGTGTTTGTTTATATTTGTTTAATAAATCAAATAAACAAATTCAAATATATTTTTAATCTTGATTTAATAAATAAACTAAGTTCAAATCAAAATAAATTTGATTTATTGATGCCCGCAAATGAACTCGTTTAAATGTTTGTGAATAAACTTGTTTATCTTTGTAAAATAATTTCATTAAGATGCTTGTGAATAAGTCTGTTCTATTACTCGTGAATAGTTTTGTCTAAATGTTCGTAAACAAGTTTGCGAAAACTCTATTTTACTATTCACAAAAAAATTTTAACATTTTAAAAAATAAACGCGTTATTTTAAGTATTATCTGGTGAGTTAGCAAATGTAGTTTGTTTGTTAAACTTATTTATTACAAGAAAAGAGAAGGCTCAACAAAAAAACTTAAGAACAAGCTTGATAAAAGCTTATATGCAGACTCAACAAAAATTCAGAAGCATACTTGTTTATTGTAACTGAAGCCAAGCTCAAGTCAAGTTCTAACTTACTTATAAACTAACGAGTCATGTTCGAATACAAGATTTTAGTTTTGATGAAAGTTTGATTTGATCTCAAACTTCGCTAAAAACTCTAATAAATAAGTTTGAATACGATATTTCAATTTCGACAAAAATCAGCTTAATCTCAAGCTTACCAAAAATCCTAACAAACAAGTTTGGACACTCTAACACTCGATTTGGCTCGTTTGAAGTCCTACTCTCCCTAAAAAAAAAAAGGCAATACTTTGAACCAAAAAAGTTCAATTGGAATGATGTTTGTGGTCTAATCATTTTTAAATAAGTATACATTAATATGATGTTTTATTATAAAAATATCATTGCTTTAGTCATTCTTATACACTTAAAAATTATGATAAAGGAGTATTTTTTAAAAATAATAAAAGAAATAATTTTTTAATTTTTTACTTAATAACAAAAAATAAATCTATATAATAAAACAAGACTGGTTTTTTCAAATGTCTCTCTTACAACTAAGATCTAAAGGCTAAGATTGAATTTTATTATTTAATGAATGGCTAAAATCTTTCACAAAATTTTTATTTCTTTGTCCCATATCATTAAAACACTACAACTGTATTTTTTTTTCGATTTATAAAAGTACTAGAATTATAGTATATGATTTTAATAAATGTAAAAAAGTTATGAGTTTTGAAAAGAAATCCACTTTTTTGAGTTCTAAAAAGGGAATTCACTTACTCATAGGTTCCAAAAGGAGGACTCATTTGCTTAAAAATTTAATACAGTTGTCAAATTTATATGTTTCAATTACATCAGTAATTAAATTAAAAATACAAATAAAAATAGAATTGAATTGAAAAAACACAAATAAAAAAAAACTTAAATAATTATAAGGTTATTCTTATATAATAACAACTCTAAGTATTTTTAAAATTTAAAAGTACAAAAAAATACTCGGGACTAATTACTTTTCTAAATTGTAATTTTAAATTTAAATTACCCATACCGATTATATTTGTTTTATTTTACAAAGTACATATGATTAATAATAATAATAATAATAATTTCTATTTGAGTTATTTTTATAAAACCAATTAAAAATTTATTATCAAATCTAATATGAAACTCTCGATTTCATCATTTTATTTTTTTTTATTTTTACAAATTTTGAATAAAATTAGTTATGGGGAAGTGGTTTTTTCTATATAGTAAAACACAATGCGTTTTAAAAATGTCCTTTGCATAAACTAAAATTCAAATGTTGAGATTAAGTTTTATTTCTTTGACGAATGGCTGAAATTTTTCACAAAACTCCCACATCACCAAAAAAATTACAACTTTACTTTTTCTTTGGCTTGTAAAAATACTAGAGTTGTGGTATATAATTTTAATAAATATAAAAAACTAATGAGTTCTAAAATGAATCCACTTTCTTGAGTTCCAAAAGGGGGAACCACTTACTTGAAAATTTAATATATTTATTAATTTATATATTTCAATTGCATTAGTAATCAAATTAAAAATACAGATAAAAAATAGAGTTGAATTAAAAAAATACAAATGAAAAAGTTTAAATAATAATTAGGTTATTTCTCATATAATAACAACTCTTAATACTTTTAAAATTTAAAAATATAAAAAAATAATGAATATTAAATAGGATCAGGAGTAGTTATTTTTCTAAATTCTAATTTTAAATTTAAATTAGTCATATTGATTATATTTGTTATATTTTATGAAGCACATATGATTAATAATAATAATATTTTTTATTTGAGTTATTTTTATAAAATTAATTAAAAATTTATTATCAAATCCAATGTGAAACTCTCTATATTCATCATTTTACTTTTTTTTTTAATTTTTACAAATATTTGAATAAAATTAGTCTTGGGGATGTGATTTTTTTTTTCTAAATTCTAATTTTAAATTTAAATTGGTAAGTTTGTTTATATCTATATAATAAATACATTTCAAAAATATTCCTCTCACAAAATAAAATCCAAAAGCTGAAATTAAGTTTTATTTTTTAATGAATGATTAAGATATTTTACAAATCGAAACTTTCTCTCAAACTCCCGCTCAATTTTTGAGTTATTTCACATTCTGATAGACCATTGAATTAAACTTAATGATAATATTTAAAGAGTTTAATTGAGAAAAATATAAATTTATTTCTCGATATTACAAATATATGTATATTTAATTTTAATTAAAAAGTACCATAACTACGGACTATTCGCCATAGTAAAGTTTTAAATATAAGAGGTGATTTGTAAAATGGAAAGAGATTCACTTGACTAAATATTATTAAATTGAAAACATGGACGCTGCTCCTGAATATCAATGTTAGCTGAAGGCCTGGTGGGGCCTCGGGTTGTTTATTGCAGTGATGGTACCGCTTTGAGGCTCCACGTGGGATTTGTAATTGTAATGGTTTACGTCATAAGCAGGTCCAAATAAGTATTTTTACTTATTTGAAAAATTATAATAATTTTTTTATTATTTCTCATGAATTATATTTTTTTCATATTTTACTTTTATTGTATTTTTACTTTTGTTCTTATCTATCTTAAAAATATAATTTTATCTCTATTAATTATAAATTTTGAGTCCCCCTAATTCTCATGTGCTTTAACCGAGTCAATTAGTCATGTTTGGCGTGCTTTGGAAGTTTTAATATTTTATGATATTTTATATTTAACATGTTTTCATCTTATTTATTTGTGATGTAGTTTAAATTAAATATGAAATTTATGTTTATTTTAAATGAAATTTTATAAAAAAATATTTAAAAATATTTATATTCCATATACTGAAAATTCATAAATTTTTTAGTAGATAAAAATAATTTGAAATTTTTGATTAAAATTATTATTGGTAAACTGCATTAAGTTAAGTTAATAATCTTATATTTAATGTAAAAATAACATCTAATATTCAATCATTAACAAATAAAACATATATAAATATTAGCTAATTTGTTTAATAAATTATTAGAACATCTCCCATAATAATAATAAAATGATCCTTTATAGATTTATAAAAAAAGTTAAAAATAAAAATAATGAAACAAAATACAAAAACAAAAAAGGACCGAGCAATTTCAATGTTATAGATGTGCCCAATGCACATACCATTTCAAGTGCACATTTTATATTTTTCTTGTTGATTACACTTGAAAAGTGCACTCACAAATCTCAATTTAGATCATAAAATCGTGCATTTGTTAATTAATGTTGAGAGATTTAATTATTTTTAATGTTTAAACTGAATTTAATTCTAATATGTTGAGAAACTTCAAAAGTAATTGAAATTAGTGATGATGAGGAGGAGGAGGAAGAAGTTCTTGTTGTTTGGACACTTTGTCGCTCTGCTCGGATAGCAGATAAGCAGTAGTTGACCAAATGGAAAGTAAAGATGAAAAAAAGTTGAAAATTTCTCTACTATCTAGAGACCCTAGTTGGACTGTCTGAAAATCCACGACTAATTCTGCACTGAAATTTTAGGTTTAGGGTTATGTTTTCGCTTATAAATACGTTATCTTTACACTATAGCCGTACTTTTACGTTCCACATATTCGAGAATTTAGTTTTGAGCTTTTAGTTTTAGTTTTTGAGAGATTTTTAGTCCATTACTTTTGGATTCAAGTGTATTTTACTCCGGAGGTTTATGGTACACTTATTGTTTATTCGATGAAGTTTGATTTATTTTTATATTCTTTCTTTGCTTGCTATTTTGCTATTAAATCCATGTTGGCTAAACTTGTTTTCTTGATCTAACCTAAATAATGAAGGGTGAATCATTACGAATAGTTCAATGTGCATAGATCAATCAATGCATGCAATGTGAAAACTTGCATGTATTAATCTATATTTTCAGATTTTTGTTTGTTTCTTATCAGACACTTTAAAAAACAAATGTTCTTATTCATATTCTTTGAAATCACTGAAAAGAATTTTTGATTATAACTTTTTCATAGGTTTGAATTAAATAAACTAAATCTGAACCCAAAATGAATATATTATAATATCTTCAAATTTTTCAATCCTAAACAAGATTTAAAAATCGTGCTTTTGGACTTTGGAAGGATTTCACGAAAATATTTGCCGATTTATCTTATCTCTTACGTGAATTATAAACAGAGATTAAAAGCATATTGAATTATGGAATAATGCATTCACCTAGATTTCAAGGTTAGATAAAGATTCGTTTTCATTACTTTCTAATATCTAAACTTATTTGCTGTTTTAATTTTCCAATTAAATTCCATGCTGTTTTTAAGATTCCTAAGTATTATTTTATTTACTTTTCATAATTGATTGAATTCTCATTATTAGTTTATTAATTATTTCATTTGTTTAAAACCTTGAATTGAAAATCTTATTGTTTCATAATTGAGTATTAGGTAGTTTAACCTGAATATAATTTTAAAACCTATATTATTTGATTTTCTGTGGATGCGATCTCGTTCTTATTGAGTTAAAACTACATCGCATCTCCTCATAATTGAGGGCTATTTTAACTGTATATTTTAGAGACGGTCACTTGTTTTCTTTTTACCAGCAAAGTTATAATTAAATAATTAACAAATCTCATACAAAATTGATTACAAGAAGTTATGTTTATCTATATTAAGAGTTTGTTTGGAGTGCTAAAAAATAAAATTTCGTGTAATTTTTTGTTCTGGTGGTATTATATGTTACTTTTTAAAAAATGTTGGATATTTAGTAAAAATTTTAGGGTAAATTACACCTATTTATCCTTAATAGTTGGATAATTACATTTAGTACTCATGATATTTAAAAGTTATATTTGTCTCATTTTTTTTGAAATATTGTTAACATTAACCCCTTTCATTAAAACTTAACACAAAATGTCAAACTAATCAAAATTTTGTATTTTTCTTATTTTACCCCGTCTCTCTCATATCTCGTTAGTTTTTCTTAAAAAAAAAATCCTCAAAGACATTTTGTTTTTTTACTTATGCTTGAGGATTTTTGTAAAAAAAACCGATGAAAATGTGAGAAAAGAGAGATAAAATAGGAAAAATAAATAAAATTCTAGTTATTTTAATATTTTTTGTTAAGTTTTAATAGTTGGTTTTATTGAAAAATGGTCAATATTAATAACATTTTAAAATAGAGGAGGTAAGTTTAACTTTTAAATATTGTAAGTATTAAGTATAATTACTCAAATGTTAAGGAAAGGCAGATGTAATTCATCCAAAATTTTATAAAAGTTAGAGAAAGTTACAAAAAGTTAGAGAAAATTAGAGAAACTATTAGAAAAAAAAAAGTTAAAAAAATTAGAAAATTTCGAAGAAAATTGAAAGTTTGAAAAAGTTTAGATTTTTTTTGGAGTGAACCAAACGGGTGCCAAGCAACTCGAACCTGAGTTGCCGACACCCGTAACTTGAGTTATCAACATCCACCCCATGGTAACTGGCCCAGAAGACATGGGCTTGATAAAGAGACCAAATGCTTAAAACACTGATACCAAGTTAATAAGCATTTCGCTTAACACTTAAAAGTCAACACATGTTCTTTTTTTTTTTTTTTTGGCATTTAGCTGTGTTGGTTAAAAATAACTTCTACCCTTTTTTTAACTTTTTTTTTTTTTTTTTGGGTCTTATATTTAACTTTTTTTTTTTTTTTTGGTCTTATATGACTTTTTTTTTCTCTAAAATTTCATTTTTTTTAAAAGTAATGATTTTTTAACATATTAATCACATTTAAAAAACATAAAAAATTCACTTCCATTTGAATAAAAGTTAAAAAAAAAATAACTTTTACGTCATTTTTTCTCTTTTTTCTACCTGAACGAAAGTGAATTTTTTTTTTTTTTATAATAAATACAATTAACACACTTAAAAATTATAACTTCTGAAAAACAAATTAAATTTTGGTGAAAAAACAAAAAGCATAAGACGAAAATAAAGCTATAAAAAAAAAGCTAAAAACCTTTCATCTTTTTATTTTTTTTTTTATATGACCAAACAAAAGTCATTCCGACCATCAATACATCCCAAGTTTGGCAAGCTTGAATCCAAGTTCAATTTCTTCCACATAATTTCTCTACACCAAACCCCAGCATCCAAGATAAATTAGGATAATAATTGAGAAATTCCAACATTAAAAAAAAAAAGACACAAAAAAGTATCTCATCATCTAATTATACAATTTCATAACAAAGGTTTCGAAATAAGGAAACAATTATCAGCAGCAGTAGTTGGATGGATGCTTTGAGAATATTGAATACTAAACATCCAATCCATTCCAATCCAAGCATATCAAATTTCCATTTAAATCCAACAATCAAAATACATTGCATATTCTGTCAATTTGGAGACCCTGAACTCCACCACTTCATCATGCCCCACTTGCATATAGACGGGTCCATTCCTTCGCTGCAAAGTTCAACAAAACATGGCCCAATCAAGAATACATCTATCTATTTTAAATTACAGAACAAGTTACTTCATAATCATTTGGTCAATTCATCAAAAAGAATTACAAAGTGGATGTTCTTTTCCCTTCTATAATTTTGTGTAGTTGCCAGGATACCTGTTTCAACTGCTTCACTTTCATTCGTTTTCCAATGCTTTGCTATATTCTCCGACAGTGGATCGTCTGGGTTTGGAGCGCTCAAAAGTGCTTGAATGCTACAAGCCATAAAATAGCATAATCCAACATCACCAGGAATATTTTATTTCATATTTTATAATTAAATAAATTTTATTAAAAATCATCAAGGAAATGCCATCCAATTACAAAAGAACAACCAGCCCCCAATTTAGAAAACCAGGTGTCCTACATCATCCGTAATATTCTACCAGCAAACAATACAATGGAACTTGCAATCATTTGAGCTCAAAAAGATAACATAATAAGTAGTTTTAGTTCTTATTTCCATTATGATTTGTTCTTTTGGTTTTCAAGTGACGAGAATCATCATTGGGCCATATATGTAATAAGCATACCATCAGCAATTTCCACCATTCAAAACTTCAGGGTGGAACTTCAAGAACACGAACTAAACGGTTTTCTTTCAATAAAAATCACAAGCGTTGTTACCTCAAGGGTACAGTTCGAATCTGAAGAGCAGGACTCCATTTGTCCTTGAGAATATCAAGGCATATCCTTCCAAGCTGCATTCATAGATTTTAATTAGAGGCAAGATACTATTGATGAAGAAACCTTAAATGAGAGAGTGGGAGCAGGCCATCCAACCTTATCAATATTTGGATGGTAGATTTTAGTAAGAAATCGAACCTGTCACAAGGATAACGTGCAAGGGATAAGTGTGAGTAAAATATCCTCAACTAGCAAAACCTTGAAGCATATCAATAAACAATAAATTCATCAATCGGACCCCACAAGTAATAATTTACTAGTGCAAAAGCCTATGAAAGCCATCTGCGATCATGGAAACAAATGGTGTAAAATCCTGAAACACAAGAATGTCAAGATGCAGATTGGAAGGAGAAGAAAAAGAAGAGGGTACAAAATTGGAAGTATGGACACACTCCAGAGGTTAGCTTACAAGTGTCACACACACTATAGGCACGGACATGCAATCCACACACACGGGACAGGACCTATTTTTGTAACCTTTTTGGGCTTCGGATACTCTAGGGACGCGTTGGGTACAAGTTTAGGATACTCGGTTTTATATTCCTTTATTTGCCTCCGATACCTTTCAATGACAGCAAACAAATGCTTATAGTGAATTTTCCTTATTTCTTCCATAAGCATCCTTGAAGACTTTACCTTGTTATTTTTATTTTTTATTGTTCTTATCTGAATTCAGAATGGTTGATAAATTGTATTCACCTTTTCATGTCATGATTTATTTTAGGATAAAACTACATTTTTTTAAATTGATCTGTTGATTTACCCTTTTTTCTATTTTAACCAAAGGTAATTGCTATGTCAAGGATATTAGGACAACTAAGTTATATAGTACGCAATTTTGTTTTTTAAATTCTAATTAGTGCTTCTTGCATTCCTTCATTATCTTTGAATAAAATATATAAAAATATGATTTTTTGTGTCCCTACCATGTAGTGTAGTGTCTTCTTTGAAAATTTACATGTTGCATGTCCAAATTGTGTTTTGTAATGTATCATGTGTCAGTGTTATGCTTCTTACAGTACAATTAAATACTTTTTAATTTTATCAAATAGACCTAGAAATGGATGGGGACAACAAGATGAGAAAGCACACAAATGAAACATACAATGAAGACCAATAACACAAGCTAAGAAGCGAAAGACCAGCCTTTTTTTCCAAGAACATTCTAAGGGATCAAGAGATATAGTAGATATAAAAGGAACCGTAGCCACCCAGATCATTCCAAGTTACATACTACCAACGAAGCTCAAGAGATACAGATATAATATAAGCCACCCACAGAAATTTAACCGCTAACTCAGCAAGAAAAATGATTGTGTATACCACTATGTTCCACTCAGATAAATAGGTAACAGAGTCAATAATCACACACATCTGTCACATCATAATTAGGTTACCAGGATCTTTCCGCAACAAAGATGCAGCCAAGCTAATTCAAAAGAATCAACCACGCTATTTACAAGGAAAAAAAAAATTACCTTGCTCATATCTTTTATTGTCACATTCAGTATTGTAGCATTTTTTTAATCACTTTGAGCACACAACCAAAAAACATGGGTTTAAACAGCAACATAAAGCAAAATGCAGCTTTGAAAATATTCAAAAACAATGAAGACTAGAAGGTAAAGAGACAAATGAAAAATATATAGGGTCTCCATACATCCTTAGAAGTTGAAACTGAAGGTTTTGACATTTTCCTATAATTCAATGGACCTAAACAACTATCATTACCTTTTCAAAACTCTGCAGCAATGAAACCATATTCAAAAATTGAGATTTAGACTTTTTGACAACAAAAAGGAAAAAGAAAACCACATCCTAGCACACGCATAAGATGCTACAGAGCTGAATATCAATCTTCTTTCTTTTGAGCTTTTCACTTAGCAATAGCATTCCAGATGCCACAACAAATCTACGAATACAACTCAACTCAGCTCAACTTAGACTTTTCCCAAGAAAATGGAAGAAAAACAAGTTGAATCTCCCAGCAGGATATATCAACTTACAGCATTCCAATTATGCACCATCTTCTTTGTTAGATTCATTCAACATTATTCCACGATTATCCATACATGGATGTAAGCTCAGACTGTTTGCCACCCTGACCATTTTTTAAAGCCACATGACTTGTTAACACTACCTATAAATTATCCTCTATATCAGCATATAAGACACAGCATAATCTACCCATCGGTTAACAAAGGATGGAAAAGTAAGGAAAAGGGACTAAAATAAAATTCAATACACAAAATAAGGAGGTAGAAATGCAGTGCCAACGTTACAAATGAAATTTGGTTTTCCGCGAAATCTATTTCAGTAGAGTGTATGATGTCAATGGCCCGAGGTAGAGCACTCAATGGGCTAGGGTGGCCCCATTTCGCCTTACCAACCCCAGGGAAACTCCGAATACAGGCCTAGATCAATAAAGGAATTTTTAAAATGGAAAAATTTTCCTAAAAAAAGGTCGATTACAAAGACAACATCTTAAGCTTCTTAGATTGCAGTAACAGTTTTACTAGGAAAGCAAATAAGTTCATAAAAAGAGGCCATGAAAAACAAAGAGATACCCAAAGGCAAGTTGAAACAGAAGACTAAAGATAATACCATAAACATAATAGTTGAGCAAAATCACCCCATAGGAAAGCAAAGTGCATGGATGCCCACCAAACCAAATTAGTTCATTAGCTAAATTGCAAGTCAGCCAAGCAATATTTTAATACTTCTAAGCGAATTTACTACAAATTTCTAGGGCATGCTAAATAGAGGATAGTCGAAAAAACTCCTCCCCTAACGACTTAGATCCTAGCTTCAACTCACTTCCTCCCTAGGCTTCATGTCCAATGTGGTAGAAAAAAAGTGTTTGTGGATGTGCGGACAAGCACATGAGCAAAAATAAAGTGACCACAATTGTCAAGTTGACACTTGGCCGGTTATAGAGCAAGTAGGCTATTAGGTTAAAGTCTTGACAGTGTTTGTTCCCTATGCTCAACGTGTGAATCAGGGTCACGGGTGAGGGAGTGTTAAATTAGCTAGATATAAATTGTTGGACCCATTTCCTATCAACTTAAACTTTTTCTAGGACAATCGGTGACTCATAGGCAACTACTTTGCATTTCTCATAGAACAACTCAACAAATGAAGCAAAATAATTCCTCCAACCCAAATAATAAGGAAAAAAAAATTCCAGATCTGCCACTTCTTCCATTGCCTACTATAAAAGCTTGTAAGGATCGATTGAAATAAAAATTGAAAACACAGAAAAATAACTTACAATAACTTCTTAATATTGAAATATACAAAAAAGCTCCCTATATCCCCGTGAAAAAGATAAAGCAAAAGAGCAATTCACATCATACAAAACTCTTTAACTAACAATATTTAATTGCCAAATAAAGGAATACCTTGGGAGCAGCCATTGGGTATTCTTCAGGTAGAAACAATTCGAGCTTGAAAACCCCTCCTATGCAAAAGGCAAAACAAGATAAATTGTTGCATCAAAATATAAATTAGTAGTTATATATATATATATATACGCATAAGTTATCATTACATTGTCTATTGATAATCTAACAAACTAAACATGGAAGAGATAAAAATTTAATTTCTCCTTTTTTTCTACTTTCTTTTTATTACTATCAAACAACAACGGAAAAACCTTACTCTCAATTTTTTGTTTCATGCATTTTTTATAGTAAAGATATAAAAGTAATTTCATAGCATTGATGGGTCAAAATGAACAAAGGGGTCCGAGTAAATGTAATACAATCCTCAAGGGTCTAGGTGCACAGTCATAAAACTTGTGGAGTTCGTTATACCATTCATGGCTCGTTTAAGAATAACCAATTCATGAAGCGGTTGGAGTATTACAAAAGGAACTGTAACGAAATTACCAATATACTATTAAAGAACACACTCTTTAACACTTCATCAAATTTCTGCTTGATAGCCAATAATAAGTAGATAAGAGTATTGATAATTTCAATCTTCATCCAAAAAAAAATAAAAAAAAAAACGTCAAACTGGGCCTACTGCAATCATCTAGCATAGTTTATGTAAGTTCTACATCATTCAACAATTTAAAGAACATCCAGCTAATGGATTGATAAAACTTCTATTCATTTTGTCAATTTTTTCAATAGTCCAAAGCATCCAAGAATCCATTTTAAAAGTTCCATTAATGACAAAAGCTCGATAAACATAAAATCACTGAGCACATGCTTAGGCAAGAGCGTGCAGGTGAGCTCATTACCTTCATATGGAGACTGAGTTGGACCAAGAATCATGACATTAAAATAGCGCATATTATCCTCAGAAGGTGATGCACTTATTCCCGGTGCTGTATTAAAAGAAAATACCAAATGACGTCAAAGTTCAAAATCACAATAGATTTCACAATACAAAATAAAAATCAATCGCTTCATTTCTAATCGATATCACGCAATAAAAATCAAAATTTCAAATATATCTTCAGAAATTACTTTAAAAAGCGTAAATTTAATACCAAAACATTGTGCGGCAATTCAAACACAAAAAAGAGCATTAAGCTTTTACCTGGCTCGCTGAGGAGACGCTGAGTTTCCTGTCGGATCACAGAAAGATCAAAGCAAGAAAAATCATCAACAATCGAAGCAAAATCAACAGAAAGCTAAGTGATTCCGAAAAGAAACTGAGATAATTAACAAATCGAAGCGGTGGAATACAAACAGAGAAATCGAGTGAATTCACTGGGGGATCGAGGGAAGAAGAACGAGATCGAGAGCCTTACCTTAATGATTCTTCGAGGCAGATTGCTGTTTGCCATTGATGAAGTTCGATTGCAGAGTACGCTAAGGGCTTGGGAGAGAAGAATATAGAGAGAGAAAAGGGAGAGAGAAAGGGAGAAGGTGATGGATTGAGACCTTTTCGCTGAAAACCTGTGAGGGAATCGGCCCAATTTTTGGGGGGTTTTTGTTTATTGCCAAGCGAGGATAAACGTTTCTGTTTTTGCAAGTTGGGTCTCCATTATCCTATATTTGCGATTCCTCCCCCGTGAACTACTGGTTTTTATGTGATTCCTCTTGTGGGCCATCACTGGACAGTGGAGCACACTAACCGGCCCATATGTATGGGTTGGGCCCACTCAACAAAATGGAATCTGGGTCCAATGGGATGGATTGAATCTAGGGATTTTTGGAGGCCGGTCACAATTTATAGACTATTAAGGATTTAAGTAATACCCTTAAAAATTATTTGTAAATAAGTCATATTGGCAACGAAAAGACAAAAAAGACCTCGCGCATCCTTTCACTCACAAAACCTGTTTATTTGAAAACCTCCCTGTTTTATCGGAAACGTTCCGCGACTTTCCAACTTCTTCACAAATCATCTGAAAACTAATCAAAACTTCTTCCAAATCAAGCCTCAATCGATCCCTAACGTTTCGCCGAGCAAATCCACACATTACAGTGCTTCGCAATCAACAGGTACTATATTCGATTAAAGGTACTCTTTAGGGTTTTTCGATAAAACACATATCGAGGGTTTGAATATTTATTGTGTGGTACTGTTTAGGGTTTTCGATTATCTTTGTAATAACAAGTTTTGTGGTACTGTATTATGTATTTAGTGTCTCCGAAAACGTGTAATCATTGCTATTTTTACAATAGCCTAATATGAAACATTACCACATACATGTGATACTGTCATACATGCAGTACTATCGGTCATTCTTTTGATATTTGCAACCATTTTTGTGTTTAAATTTGAAGTTTGCATGATAGAGTCATGTGGTACTGTTTTTGAACGGGCATGCATCCTAAAAAAAACAGTACCGCAAACTATGGTACTGTCACACATGCGGTACTGTCGATCATTCGTTTGATATGTGAGCCATTTTTGTGTTTAAATGTGATGTTTGCATGATAGAGTCATGCGGTACTGTTTTTGAACGAGCATGCATCTATAAAAAAAATAGTACCGCAGACTATGGTATGTCACACATGCGGTACTGTTGGTCATTCGTTTGATATGTGAGCCATTTTTGTGTTTAAATGTTATGTTTGCATGATAGAGTCATGCGGTACTGTTTTTGAACGAGCATGCATCCTAAAAAAAAAAGTACCGCATACATGTGGTACTGTCACACATGCGGTACTGTCTCTCATTCGTTTGATATGTTAACTATTTTTGTGTTTACAAGTGATGTTTGCATGATAGAGTCCTGCGGTACTGTTTTTGAACGAGCATGCATCCATAAAAAAAATGGTACCGCAGACTATGGTACTGTCACACATGCGGTACTGTCAGTCATTTCAATGTATGTGTGATTCTCTTCTTTGTTTAATGGTGCTATTTGCATGATATAATCATTCGGTACTGTTTTTGTGAAGCAAGCATATTTTGTGAGACAGTACCGCATGATGTGGTACTGTCAGACATGCAGTACTGTCATAGAAGTGGTACTGTATCTAGATGATATTGCATTTTATCTCTAACAGAAAACAAATGTTACGAAAATACAGGTATTGCTATCACGCTCATACAAAATCAAACATGGTGAACATCCAGTACCGTTCGAACCTAATCTCAGTCATTAATGAAGTTGAAACCATCAACTTGACAAAAGCACACCATGTATATCTCAAACATTCTCCATTTTGGAAGCTCATCCTCACTATTTTAAACTGTAAAATTAACAAAGATTACTCGAGGAAAAGCGATGTTGATGTGGAAACAATCATCAAAACATTTGACCCACAGTCCAAATCTTTCAACTTAGGTGGAATAAAGCTTCGCATCAGAGAGAAAGAGTTGCGAACAATGTTTGCAATAGAGGATGGTGAAAAACTGATAGACAGTGTCAAAAAAATCGCAAGGCCAGGCACTGAATTCGTCTCTCGTAGATTCTCTGGGTTGCGACGAATTAAGAAATAGAACATATCTGATGCTTTGCGGCAGGCTGCTGCAGAGCAAACACGCATTGGCAGAGAAGATGTTGCAAGACTTTTGACACTGTTCTGTTTGGCAACATTGTTTGTCCCTAACAAAGGACATTCATTGTCGTGGCACTACACAACATTGGTTAAAATTTTGGATCAAATCCGCCAATACAACTGGAGTGCACATATACTAGAATTCTCGGAGAACAGTTTGTGCTCAGATTCTAGGAACAAAGGTGTTGCAGGCTGTGTCATGATGTTACCGGTAACCTTTTCATATCATATTCTATATTATATGTTGGTACTGTCTTATGAACTTCATTCAACTAATCAACCCTATAAATGATGCAGTACTAGATCTGTGAGCACACCACTCTGGTCCAACAAGTACAGAAGAGTGCAACACCTAGATGTCTAGTCTGGGATCTCAAGCCATTGTCCAATGCATTGAAAAAAATAAATCTCAAAAAGTTGAATAAAAATCAGGTACTATTTATGATAAAATAAATCATGTTTACATGCTAAGAATATTCGGTACTATTTTTCCAATAGATTCATCTTCATCTTTTACAAAAAACAGTACCGCATACATGTGGTACTGTCATCCGTGCAATTGGTACTGTGTTTCAAAGATCATGCATTCTTAACAAAACAGTACCGCAGACATGTGGTACTGTCAGCTATTCTTTGAATTTGTGACCTCTTTTTTTTTTCATGTATGCGGTACTATTTTGTTGTGTTTCATGATACTGTTTGAATGCTATATACATTTGGTACTATTTTTGAACAAGCATGCATCCTTAAAAAAACAGTACCGCATACATTTGGTACTGTCATCCATGTGGTACTGTCAGCTATTTTGTATTTGTCACCTCTTTTTTGTGTTTCATGATACTGTTTGCATCTGATAAATAAAATCATTCTAGATTCAACAATGTATTCATGGACATACTAATGAATTATATAATTGATGAACAAAATATTAGGTAATTGTACCTGATCTTGATGATGATGATGAGGAGGATGACGAGGAGGAGGATGGACAACAACAATATCATGATGATAATGATGATGATGATGATGATAATTATGATGATGAAAGGACAGAAACAGAAGAATACATCATTGCGTCAGAAAAAACCAGTGATGATGAATTAGTAATTTCTGACATTCTTCAAAAATTGAAGACAAATATAGTACATTTGAACAAGACAACTGAAAGCGAGCGAAAACAAGAGGTGTCTTGTACTCCTGAACTCGATCAATCTGATACTGTTCCCTCTGCCATAGCTGAAAGTCTTCCAGAAACAGTACCAGAATCTGATGAAGGCACCTTACCAGACAAAATAGCAGATAAAGTCCCAGAACAAGAGGCACCAGAACAAGAGGAACCAGAATAAGAGGCAAGACAGGCTGCATCAGCAGAAACAGTACTAGTTCAGCAAAATAATGATCCAGTTGCTTCAGTTTTATCAATTTTGAACCGTGAACAAATAGAAGAGCTGGAGCAACAAGTCAAGGAAAAAGATGATAAAATTGCTGAATTGGAGAAGCAAATAGCAGAAAAAGATGAAATTCTGACAAAGTTGTTCATTGACAATGAAAATCTCAACCTGCAAAACACAAACCTGAATGAAGAACTTGATAATGTGAATGCAGTTGTTGAATTATTAAGGTCTGAACTTGTCGAATCTAGCGTCCACCAGGTGACGCAGAAACATGCAGCAACTAGAAGGCCAAAGAAGTCGGATACCAATGAAAAACAAACTCCAGCTGCAAACGAACCACCTTTAATGTACAAAAGGCTCAAGGACAAAACACGCCAAAAGAAAAGAGATCCTGAGTTCACATACAGTGGTAAAAAGAAGGTTGCCAAAAAACAAAAGGCAGATACTGCGGCAGTTGTCCCAAAAGATATAGAATCTGACGTTATAGACATTGATCTTCTACAACTGTCTACACATCAAACCGAGCCCAAGCAACCTTCGCTTAAGCAGATTATTTCAACTTTTCAACAAAACACACATCTATCGGACATAGAAAAGGAACGGATCTTAAAACTTATTGATAATGAGGGGAAAGCGTAATACAATATTTAACTTTTTCTTTTTATTACTTGTCAATTATAAAAAAAATTACTTGCTATCATCTGGTACTATTCTCTATTTTTTACAATAATTGGTATTGTCATTCCTTTATCTGGTATTATTAACATAAACATTTCAAACTTAACTCATGTTGTTGTTGTTGTTTTTTTTTTTTTTTGGCTGATCTTGTTGACATCTCACTGCTCACTGCATACACACAACACAGTGCAACTGTTTGGGCTGTACCAAATGAACCACTCTGCATGATCAGCATTGAAGATATCTACAACCTCATAGCAAATGAGAGTATATCAAACATGGTAGGCATATATGATTAACTTATATTTCTACAGAATTAATAAAGTATGTTGACTATTTCTTAAATTCAACAAATTAATCTGATATTTACTAATCACAATATTTGCCCAGCTAATTGACTGTCATGCACGCTATCTAGAATCAATACAACATGAATCAGTCAACAGCACTTTCCCCAAAAGCTGCTTATACTTCAGCAGTTTGTGTTGGGTAAGATATGTGACCTCTTTCTGTGGTTAATTGTGCTTTTTGCATACTATATATATTCGGTACTCTTTTTCTAGAGCATAAATGTTTTTCAGAAATAGTACAGTATATATGTGGTACTCTCGACCATGTGGTACTGTCAGCAAATGGCATGGATATGACTTCTTTTTTAGTTACGTGGCACTGTTTGCATACTATAATCGTTTGGTACTGTTTTTCAACTAGCATTCATCTGGTACTGTTTGCATACTGTTATCGTTTGGTACTGTTTTTCAAATAGCATTCATCTTATACATAAAAACAGTACCGCATACATGTGGTACTGTCATCCATATGGTACTGTCAGCCATGCGATGGATATGAGAATTCTTTTTATTTTCATATTACTGTTGGCATACTACAATCATTCGGTACTGTTTTTACGAGAGCATGCATCTTAGGGGAAACAGTACCGCAAGCATGTGGTATTTGACAACATGTATTTTTCTTGTTGCAGACATTTGTGGTATTTGAGAGACATCATGCAGCTCGAGACACTCATATTGATCAAAAGCTGAAACTATCTGATACATACAGACTACTTGTATTCCCTTTGAATACAAGTGGAACGAGAATTCCTGCTGATCCCAACCATTGGACCCTTTTGGTATTGGATAGAGACACGTGGACATGGACACATTATAATTCCATGAAACCACGTAGAGCAAATTCCAAAGATTTGTATCTTGAGGATGCAAGGAAAGTGGTAAGATTCTGTGTGTAAATTTTATACATAATTTCATTGGTACTCTTTTCTACTATTTACAACAGTACCGGTGCTGTTTATTAAAACTCATACTGTCTCCACATTTGTCATATTGTATCAGAAAGAGTATGTGGAATTGAAACTTAAAGACCAATACCTCAATGATCCAATAACAAAAAATATTGAACATACCAGCATGGAATTCGAATACCAAATTGTTTCTGCAGCAAATTGCCCACAACAAGGATCTACAACGTAAGCCACACCCTTTTTTATTCATGCAAATTGTTGAACACCTCTAACTAAATTCTTACAATCTATAACATCTTGTGTGCAGTGTTGACTGTGGGCCAATGGTGTGCTACGTAATGCAATGCATATCAAATGACAAGCCACTTGAACCGATGCTTTCAGAAGAAGCTGTACAAGCTTACAGAGCAAAGATGCTATCACAATTTCTGTCCATTAGTGATGCACAAACATTGTGATTGTAATTAAAACAGTATTAGTGCACACTCTGTTTCTTTTTAACAAAATACTTGTATATTCAACATTTTTTTTCCTGTAAATTGAATGATACAGTTTATGCTAATACAAATAGTCAATGTCCAGTTAATGGTACTATTTGTGCAACATAAATAGTCATGGTTTTTGCGATTTTTGTATGATAATTCTTGGGATGTTGATTCTTGTTATGTTGATAGTGCTGCAAATAGTACTGATTGATACTCTATTCGAAACAGTACCGGTATTAATATTAACAGTACCGGTACTGTTTTATACCGGTACTGTTTGTATGAAGTATCTCAATACCAACATATTGCAAATGAAGTTTGCTTGTGAAAACACTTACAGCTATTGTCATCAACAAATTTTTATGTCCTTTAAATATAAGAATGACAACGGTACTGTTTGCAAATATAAAATTGATACACTATTACAAACAGTACCAGTATTAATAAAAATAGTACCGGTACTATTTTATACCGCTGTCATTCTCAATACCAACATTAAAATGAATATCGCTGAATAAAAAACTATCACAAAATGGATTGAAACATACTCATTCTCATTATTAATTCAAAAACAGTACCATAACAAACAATAACAGACTTCTTCACAGCATAATTTTGGGAGAAAAAAAAACAATTCAACTCAACGGCTCTTTGCAAGTCTTCTTATTATGAGAGCCCATGCGACCACAACGACCACAACGAATTCTTCGTACAAGCTCACCAGTTGATCTAATCCTACGCTTCTTCGGCCTTCCAGCTGGTCTCCGTGTTATTGGAGGTAATATTGAACTATTACAGTCTGCAAACTCTTGGAGTATGTCTGTTTGTATTGGAACAATCACACCTTCATATGCCAATTTGTAATTATCAACATGAAAGTACTCATCAACAAATTCACTCAAAGGTCTGTTAATCCTCCCAATAACAGCAAATGCATGAGAGCATGGAAAACTAGAAATTTGCCAACCATAACAAGAACATGTACAATTCACCAAATCAACAGTTGTTGAAGGATTAGAAAATACTTCATAAATACTATCTGAACACATCTTGATGGACCATGTTCTACCAGCATCAACAAGTGCATTAAACTTCTCTTCCATTCTTGAACATGGAACACCATTCTACTTTGTAGCATCGAGCTTTCTTATGGCAAACCATTCCATTAATTTAACCCTTATCTTGTCCACCAAATGTGCCACTGGCATATTTCTTGCATCAAGAATCCATGAGTTAAAAGATTCAATGGCATTTGAAGACATCTCACCATACCTTCTACTATAAGAATACGCATTAGTCCAATTTTGCACAGGCAATCCACTCAAAAAGTTATCCACAATTGCACCTCCTTCCCTCTTCAAAACATCTAACTTCTCCTTAAATGCTGCAACTGTGGGAGCATAAGCACACTGACAAAACAAGTTCACAATGTATTCACGGGATCCATTAGATCTGTTACCACGACTAAATTTATCTCTTAAATTGTTCTTCAAATGCTGTAGACAGAAAAAGTGATGACATGTAGGAAACTTAATTGGCAAAGATTCCATCAATCCAGGATTTCTATCGAAAATAATTATAAAATCATCAGAGGGGTTCAATATCTCACGCAAATGACCTAGGAACCAAGACCAATTATCGAAATTCTCTGAATCAACAACAGCAAATGCCAATGGGAATAACCCTGCAGATAAACATAAAAACAGTACCGAATTAAAAAACAGTACCGCATAATAAAACAGTTCAAAAAAAAATAGTACCATTCTTTGTATGGTGTACTTGTGGTCTTTGAATAGCAGATACATTTGGTACTGTGTTTATACGATACTACATCTTACTAAAAACAGTACCGCATAATAAAACAGTACCGCATAAAAATAGTACCGCACAAAAACACTACCATTCTTTGTATTGCTAGATACATTTGGTACTGTGTTTATACGATACTACATCTTACTAAAAATAGTACCACATAATAAAACAGTACCGCATAAAAACAGTACCGCACAAAAACACTACGATTCTTTGTATTGCTAGATACATTTGGTACTGTGTTTATACGATACTACATCTTACTAAAAACTGTACCACATAATAAAACAGTACCGCATTAAACAATACCGCACAAAAACAGTACCGCATAATAAAACAGTACCGCATAAAAACAGTACCATTCTTTGTATGACTAGATACATTTGGTATTGTGTTTATACGATACTACATCTTACTAAAAACAGTACCACATAATAAAATAGTAGCGCATAAAAACAGTACCGCACAAAATTATGAACATTAACATACCATTATTCGCATCCTTGCCAGTAGCTGCCATCAGAATACCCTTGAAACGTGACTTCAAGAAAGTACCATCAATAAAAATCATAGGCCTGCAATATTTGAATCCACGTATACTAGCCCCAAATGATACAAACAACCGTCTAAATCGGTTTATACCGTCATCCACATCCAACACAATATGACTAACTGGGTTAAGATCCATTGCAGCCTTCACATAACAACTTAAGTGATTAAACGAATCAGCATACTCACCATAAATCATGTCTTTAGCTTTTTCTAAAGCACTCCAAGCCTTATCATAGCTAATTTCCATGCCATAGTTGTTTTTAAAAAATATAATAACGTCGACCGACGACATTGAAGGTTTAATGCTACTTGATCAACAATCAACTTATCTAAAGATTTCCTGCTCATCCTCTTAGACCTATCCCTAATAATTGTCGGACCACAACTGTGAATATTGTTGAATTTCCTTATGTAAAAATTACGATTAACTTTTGATAACGATGCAACAATTGACCACGGACACCCTTCAGCAAACTTTTTTGTACAAATAACTTCGACTCTATCCTTGTTATTCCTCTCATACAAAAATTCAAAGCCAACCTCTGTAGCATATCGACAAATTGCATCACGAAACTCATCAACACCTCCTACGAATTCCTGTCCCACTCTCAATATTAATGACGACCAATTAGAACACAACAATGGTTTATCCTTACGGCTTGAAATTGAACTACGATACACATCAACATCACAGTAATCATCATACGAATCCAGACCAGTACCAACATCACCAATTGGCACACTATTAGAAACAGTACCGGAACTGCTGGAAACAGTACCGGTACTGTTTTGGATCGGTACTGTGTTCAAACCGCCGAAAAAAACATCAATCGATATATAACACAAACCAACCATGCGAGCCAACATAATCATATTTTGAAAATCAACATCGTTTCTCATAAAACACGAAGAATGTTCATGGATTGAGTAACTAAATGATACATTTTTCAAATTCAAACTCGACCAATTCTCACACACCTTTAACGCAAAATCTGAAAATGACATTTCACAATTCAAATTGACTACAAAAGTCTCTGTACCAAACTTACATAGCAGCATCAAATTCGAAGACATGACTGACCAAAATCGTTCACAGCACAAACTCACCCAAATGCGTAATCCAAATCCGTACGTATTCATTCGACCGACGTTAATCTCACTGCACAAACTCGTGTAATCTGTATCTATTTCTTCATATATAATCCTTTAACAGACTTTTATCTTACTATATGCTTGTTCACGCGATTTATAAGGAATGAAACAAAAAACGGAAAACGTGATTCTCGGTTCCATAATTCTCGGCAACTTCATCTCAGTTAATTATAGAAAAAAGGGCATTTAAGTCATTTTATAAATTATATTTAAAACAAACTCGTGGGACCCACTTAAAAGTGTGACTTAAATACAAAACTTTCCACATTAATATGACTTAAAAGCAATACGTTTTTTTTTGGTATGACTAATATCTTTAAAAGATTACAAAGCATGACTTGGATACAATTTTCCGTTGAATCTATCTAAGGAAATTGAAGTACTTGGATGTATGTATATACACACACACACACTAGAGATATGGTAATATGCCAGATATGGTGTGTGTAAATATATATATATATATGTGTGTGTGTAAATGCTAGAGATCTGGTAATATGGCAGATATAGCAAATGCGATGTTGGAGTTTACCTAAGTTAAGTGTACTATTATATGTTAAAATAATTAAATTATATAAATATATCTGAAAATAAAATAATTATTTTTTATGTAAATTTGATCAAATAGTAAATGTAAAATAAATTAAAATATTTTTTACTACATAGTAGACTTATATAATAAATAAAATTTTTTAAAATAATTATAATTAGATGTTATGTATCACAATTATAACATCAATTAGATGCCACGTGGCACAGCGACGTTTTTTAAGTTCTACTCTATAATTTTTTTAAATAATTAATATATAAAATAAAGAAATTTTTTACTAATTAGAATATGAAAAAATTTATCCCACTTAGATTAAAACATCGTGAATAATTATAAATTAAATAATCTATATGAACAACTTTAAAATAATAAATTTATATAATAAAATAAAATTCTTTAAAGTAATTATAATTACATGGCAAGTGTTATAACCATAATACCAGTTAGATAATTACCCAAAAAAAAATAATAATACCAATTAGATGCCACGTGGCACAGCACAATTTTCTAGGCTCTGCTTTATATACATTTAATAAAATATTCATTTTTAATGATTTTTTTTATAAATATTTATCTCCTTTCGTTTCATTTTTCAATCTAGTGAAAAAAATAAAACAAATTTAGCATATTTTACATTCCTGGTTACAATTTTCTTTCACTATTTTTCTATATAAAAATTTAAAACCTATATCTATACTAATAATGCATATTCAAAGCCTATACTAGAATTGGTTCATTTTGTGAAATTAATTTTAAATTCTAAAATACTCCCATCTACAAAACTATTTTCATACTTCAGTTAATTTTTTTAACCCGCATAACTCTTTAACCATGTTTACTTTAATTTATTTGTAATTAATTTGTTATTTGTTAAAATTATTTCAATTTCTTTCAATCATATAATCTTTTAATGCTATGTTTGAAACACGAATTTGGAAAGGAGTAGGAAAAATGAAAGAAAATAAAATTTATAATTTGTATAATTTTTGTACGTTTAACCAAGTAAAAGTTAAACTTTATTAATAAATATCTATTCATTTTAGTCTTTTTTTCTAATTCAAAAAAAAAAAAAATTGCATTTTTCATTTCATTTTGCATTTCTACCATTTTCCTTCACTTTTCATTCCTCTCCACAAATTCATATTCTAAACATAACCTAAAACTTTATAACTTCTAATAATTTTCAACCCTACAATTCCAATGCTTTTCTTTTATTTTTTTTTCTTTAAAAAAAGTAATATCTCTTCATTACCATGGTCACAAATCTATCTAGAAATTGCAATGGTTTGTCAAATGCTTAATTACCACTTCTAGATGCATAAATATTAGTCAATAATAAATTCAGATATTTAAATGAATAATTAACAAGGTCATGTCCCAAAAAATTTAAGGATCTTAATTGAAACTTTTGGAAAGACTTAACTTATATAACTCCTTATTACATTGTTCTAATTTTTTGAACAACAAAATCATTTATTAAAGTTTTATAATCAAGATATTCTAATATTTCATTTTCAATAAATAATATGGCTAATCTATTAAATGTATCATGTAATATAATTAATCTAAAATGAAATCTAAATAATTTTAATTTTAATTTTTTTCAACAGTAGCAGCAGTTATAGATATTATCAATAGTATTTTACAAGCAATGCCTGCACTTGGAAAAGAATCAATCTTTTAATATAGGTTAATTTTTCTATTGAAGTATTAATTTCTTTTGTTAACACTACTTTCAACACGTTTAATTCTGAAAATAAATCAAGACCATCAATATCAGAATAGTAATTAAATATTAAAAAAAATTTACAACACGTTTAATTCTGAAAATAAATCAAGACCATCAATATCAGAATAGTAACTAAATATTAAAAGAAATTTATATTAGTACAATATTTTTTTGACTTATCATCATCCAAAGTTTAAAATTTTTGTGAATCAAATAAAAAACAAAAAATAGTTTCATATTCTAAAAATTTTTCAAACTTGTTTTCAATAAAAGAAATAGATGATCTATTATATATAGAAATTAATCAATACGAAAAGAATTTTTAGTTGAATTCTCACCATTAATATTTTCACCAAATTATCTTTTTTCGTGAATTATATATCTTTTCACGAAATTTAGATTCTATATCCATTTTAATAACCATTTCTTTAGAATTGTCCAAAGTAGATGGAAATCCACTTTCCTTATAATTTTTCAAATAAGGAATAAGACCTTTTAAGTGATCGATTACAACATTTAAATGTATATCTTTAGATTATAAGTTTTCACCTTTGGAATTAACAGCAAATAGTATGTTATACTAAATATTCATTCCTAACAAAAATTTAAAATTCTAAATCTCATAATTTACTGCAAATAACATGGCTTAACCTTTTGTTTTGAGATCTTCATTACTTTTTGATAATTGAATCAAAGTATCTCTTATCTTTGAAGTTTGAAACTTTATCACTTTAACACTTTCAACTCTATTTTTTCATTAAGTTTGAGATAAAGATTTAACAAAAAATTTACTTACATTATCTTAAAAAATTTTCTATCGTTTTAGTGGAAGAAGCAAATAAGGAATAAATGCACTGTAATACTCTAAAAAAAAAATAGCTCTATGACATGACCTAATCATCCCTTCGTGTTTGCGTCCAGTGCTAGAGCAATGACCATATACCATCGTAGGCATATCTACATCTTTGATCCCAACCAAAGAAACTAATTGTACCCTTAAGCATTTGCTTCGCTTTAGGTTATTAACTTATTAGAAATGAAAATGATCAACTTCTGTGCATGCCTAGAGTCTCTTAGCTCATGAGTATATATACCCTCTATTTTAGTACCTGCCAACTTAAAATCAGTAAACTAAAATCATAGGAGCAAGACAATCCATATTCAAATCATTAACTCATACCTTTTTTACCAACACATGATATACCAATTCTCTCGTATTAAAATAATATAGCCACCCAACAATATCTTATTAATCTTAATATAATTTTTCATATCTCAATTAATTTTCACCTCTTGTAATAATATTCTAAGTTCTACTTCATAACATAACATTATCACTTAAATATTTAAGCAAGAACCAATTTTCAATAATTTAATAGTTAATTTAAAATTTTAAATCAAATATTCGTATTTAAAAAATATTTATTTTCAAATCCATGTCATTTTTATCACAAAATATTTTAGAATTAAGAATTAGGGAAAAAAAACAGTACAAGATAGCTGGGAGGGGCATCCAAATGCCATTGGGCTATCAAGATGCCAATTTGCCATCTAGATGTCACCTTGAAACTAACTTTTTTCAAATTAGTCATTTTTGACGCAAAACTTAGATTTTTTTTTTCAAAATCAAATTTCTAAAACTTAAGTTTTGTAACAAATCAACTCTCTAGAAGTATTTAGGAGTCACAAGCTTAATAAACAACAATTAATTCATTAATTACTTATTCAATTTCATACTTTTCTAATAATTTCGTTAGCAGTGCACACATATATACACGCAACTATATATATCATGCACCAAATTTTATTACTTTAGCCAAAAAAAAAAAGAAAAATGTAAACAATAACAGGCCCCCTACCTTAGAATTTCTTGAGGAGAAAAGAAGAAGAAAATAAGATGTTAGTGATGATGAAAACATAAACTCCGTCTATGAAATAGAACATTCTTCTCTCGACGAACATCAAAACAACCTAGCAACAATCAACCTAAGTTAAGGAAGATCTCTCCAATCTTAACATAGCTCTCTCTCACACTTTGAATAGATGGCACAATACACATAGTGTATCCTCAACTCTATCTATTTCTCGCCTAAATTTGTGATCTAACACAACCAAGACTCTCACACCAAGGCAAAACAAAAGACGAACTTGGTTGAGAAGAAAGTAACCTAGATAAGAGAGAGAAGAGAACAACATGGAAGTCTAATCACCACCAAACACACACTTTGATATATACATATACATATATATGCGTATAACATAATATAAATATCCATTTTACCAATTAACCCCTAAAATCCAATTATCAAGATAAAACAAAATCCCACATAAATCTCAAAAATCTAAAATATAATCACCAATATGGAAAATAAAATAACATAGAAACCCAAGTAATTACATGTGCATATGTACTCAAGTTTCAATAGTTAAGCAAAATGATAAAAAAAAGAAGGAAAAGAAAGATGATGATAATGGTGGATGAAATTTCCAAATCACCCAAATCAATCAATTAATCGCAGAAATAATGAACACAAAATTGGTAACGAATAAACCCTTTACCAACTAGTAAAGGTAAAACTCTAGGTCTAATTTTAGAGACCACCCAAACTTTCACTATATAATTAAGTTACAAGTACTCACTCAAAATCTCTATGACTTTTCGCACGACTTCTTTCAAGCACTCACTCGAATCTGTGATACATCTCGACCAAGTGGAAACAAACTTTCTAACTCCTTAGAAAATGAACAGACTCAACAAAGAGTAAAGAAAAATAAGAGAAGGAATTATAAGCTCACAAGAAAAAATTCTCTCTCATAAGACTTTATAATATGCCCCTTCAATTCTATATTGTACATTAAGCTTGAGCGTATTATATAGACTTGTAAAATTTTATTTCAACTAGGACTCAAATACATAAACATATTTTCTAAAATAGATTTCCTAAACGGGAATAGAATTTTCCAAATAATATATAGCTTGAACCATTGCGCTCCCTTACGTTGTGCCTGTGGGGTATACTACCAAAAGGTTCGAAGGCTCGCCTTGCGTGCACCCTACCTACGAGTCTTTCGGGAACACCTTTGGACTTCTTGATCTTCTATGATTTGTTTCTTTTTTGGATTTAATCAATATTCTTCCAATCATATCAGCATTATTCAAGAAGATCTCAATCTTTTATTCAACTTAAGAAAGAAAAATCTTATTCTTTCCTGATTAGGAAACTTGATTCAATATCCAATTTAAGATAATCTTTATTTCCAATTTTAGTTAATTGTTTGGATTTACCATAAAAATAATCTTACAGTGGAAAAATATAAAGACCAAGAACACTCCTTCAATTTAACTACACACTAGGACACCACAATAACACAACTTTAGTTCACGAACACACTTTAGAAAATGATCAGCACCAACGCCATAAACTTGCAACCAAAATCAGCTCAAATATTACTTTCTATCACTAAATCACTCTGGTGTACATAACACACACAAAATATTTGAAAATAGAGTAAAAGGAAGAAGAAGAAATATGGCGATAATATTTAGTGATGTGAGAAGGGGAATATGGTAGCTAGGTAACCATTTGAACCAAACTTGACAACACGCTAGAAAACTATGAAAAGTAAGTGATGATGATTCCCAAGTGCAAGAATTTGTCAAGTAGTAAAATCGATAATAATCAGATCATCTCCTTAGGGAACGTCTCTTCTACGGTGATTCAACTATTGAAAGTGTAAAATTTGGAGGCTTTGAATGTTGTGATTTAATGAGAATAATAATAAAAAAAACAAAATATTTAAAGTCTAATGTAAACAAATGAATTGAAACAATGGACCTAAAAGGGTTATATGAAATATATGAATACTATTTATTATGAATGGGATATTAAAATTATTTCATCTTTGATTGCAATAGAAGTGTGTCAAAGACAGAAGATGAAGCATTAAAGTACAAAAATTTAAATGAATTTTCTTTTATCATTTCAAATCAATTGTCTCTGAGTTTATACCAATCTTTTTATAAACAACCTTTATACCAACACTCAACATTCTTGTTAATAAAAGTTCAAAGGAAAAATGAAAAATAATTTACTCACAATTTAAAATATAGAAATTCATTTTATTTTTATTCAAAAGAAAAGATTAGAATAATTCTAACTTTATTCATTCATATTCTATTCACAAAAAAGGCTTATTTATATACACATACTTACCTTTGGTTCTCATCAAGATTTAGCCAAAGATCTTCATTAAATCTTGAATTTTGATATAGGAATCAATTCAAAGTGTTTACAGATTGTAGAATAAGAAAATAGAGGAAGAAGAAGTTATGTTTCAGATACAAATAAATAAATAAATATATATATGTCCTATAGAAAAACCACTGATAATTTCTTCTAACTCTCATATTCTAGTACGATCATCCAGATGAAGTGGTTCCATCATTCGGATAAAGTGTTGCAAAGGAGCTATTATTTGGATGATGATGTACCAACATCTGGATGATAATTTGCAAAACTACTATCGTTTGTATGAAGTGGTACCAATGTTTAGAACTTTTTCAGCAACTTTTAGCAACTTTCTTCCTTCGTCTTCTAACTTCACTCTAAATGTCTCCAATCAACATAGGAAGGTAAAAATACCTTCTCAAATACCACTTTTCGATAAAAGACATAGAATAATATTAATTAGAAATTTTTGATATAAAATGTAACAATAAGAACAAAATGATGTAAAATGAACATTTCTGATACCTTTAAATGAGTAAAATTGTGATGTTCATCAACAAGTAAAGTTATTGATATACAAACCTAGGTGAAGGTTGTGCAGATGAGGGGGAAGTTGGTATGCCAACACCACAAGACTGATCAAGTCGTCATTGATATACCAACCTAGGTAATGGTTGTGTACATGAGATGGAAGTTGGCTATGCACACCACAAGACTGATCAAGTCGTGCCCGCAGTAAGGAAATTTAGGCATGCCCACGATAGAGGGACATTTCTTATTCTCAAGTTTTTTTTACCAAATTATCTAACCACGACTTTGAGCATACTTTAATCCAAGTAAATAATTAATTAAAGTTTAAAATGCATAATCATGATGTCATAAATTATAAAATAATAATCTAGGATATTACAAGATCTAATATATTTTAGTTTCTCTTTTGCAATTGAAAAAAAAATCTCTTTAAGAATTCATATGATAATTTGAATTTTGAAGTACCTTTTTAATTTCCTATAATATGTTTATGAGTGAATAGCTTTAGTGTCAAAAAGAAAGTTAAGTATGATGAAAATAAAAATGGCATAGTAAACAATTTTATTGTCAAAAAGAAAGTTGAGTATGATGAAAATAAAAATGGCACAATAACTATTTTTTTTTGGTTCCAGACACTTAAAAAAGTAAAAAATTAGAGTCTAGGATTTTTTTTTTAATTCAAAACTTTACCTAGCTTTTAACTATTTTATCATTCTAACATATTACTCTAGTTTAGTTTTATGAAAATTATTTATCAATCAATTTACAAATTATTTTTAATTTTTTAACAAATTTGGTTATTGGATTTTAATATGTTTTGATATTTTCAAATTACACCTAATAACTCCAATTATGAATTTTTAACTATTCTAAATAATTTTTTAATTTCAAAATTTGTTACTAGTACTGATAAGCTATTGTGTTATCATGGTATAAAAGTAAGAATTGAGCTCACATTTAAGAACTATTTTTCACAAAGAAAAATTCAATTTTACTGATTAGTTTGAATGATTTTACTCATATTCGGGACAAAAAATTACAAAATTTACTAACCAATGTGATCCAATTTATCATGTATAGGTGGTTTTGGTTTTGGAGGTATGATGATTTTTATTTCAAAAATTAAAGTAAGGGTTGTTCTTTGCAATAAATAACTCAAATAATTTCAATACAAATGATTTAATGATTTTATCAATACATGTTACTAAAAATACCAATCAATATGAAAATTTTATTTAAATGTGATCAATTTAACAATTAAGAAAACAATATTTAGAAATTAGTTGGCCATTTTTATTATATAATATTGGTGTTCTTAATATTTTACTGAAATTGTTTAATAATACTAATTATACTTATTAGTTTATATATATAGTTACACCTAAGAAGGCACAATACTTCGTAACCCTTAGATCATTAACATTTATTAATATGTGTGATTGAGGTAAATTTGATTTGGTGATTTGGGGAGTTAAATATAGGTTCTTTTGTGGTAAATTTCTTTTTTATTTTTTTAAATTTAATTATATTAGTTGGTAAAATAGGTCACATATACATTTAAAGGTATCGATTTTCGCATTTTGGCTTTATAATAATAATAATAATAATAATAATAGATGAGGATTTTTGACATGAGAAGTGTATTGTTGGTTGGCTATTATGATAAATGGTAAATAAGGGGACATTAATTACAAGTTAATTGGTAATTTAAATGGGTGTTAATTGGTTGTTATCCATAACTAGTGTTTAGATGGCAAAATAATAATAATAATAATAATAATAATAATAATGTAGAAGTGACATGTGGTGAACTTTGATTGGAGAAATTAAAAAAAAAAGTTAGTAAATTTTCGTAGCTCATAGTGGAGTTTAGTCTCCCAAATACTAGAGGGTATTGGTTAAACCTAAAAATTAGGGAAACTTCAGTTTATGTGAAGTATTTTTATTTACCTAAAATTTCCTTTAACTTCCCACTAAATTCGAAATTTAAACCATGTAACTTCTAAAAAACTATTCTTAATTAAGTCATTTTACAAATTTCAAACTTTTAACGATCACGTTATTTTTCTTTTATACCCCTAATTAAATTATACAAATGAAATAATAACCTTGCACACTTTGTGTAAACATTTCTAGTATTAAATGATGTGAACTAGCTATAGTGACATTAAAAGGTTAATTAAGATCACAAATACAATTTTGATCATTTATAATGGTAAATATATATATTAAAGCACTCTCAGGACGAGTCCCAGCAAGAGAAATTAGGAATTTCAAGTAGTCTTGTGTGTAGGCATAAAATTTTTAGTCAAAAAAAGTAATTATCACAAAGCCAAATGTTCCAATTGATAACATCCTTTAGGATTAGAACTTCTTGTTTCAAATGGTGAATCTACTAAATATGATGAATCCACTTATTGGCCTCCGTCTTTCCTCTTGATGCCTGCTTCACTACTAGGTAAAAGGGAACGCTTAGCCACCCGAGAGGGTCGTCTAAACTCCTGAGGCGGTCGTCTATATCTTAAACGACTGCTTCGAGGTGTGGATGAGAGGGTTGAGAATGGGAAAGGACGATCGCTTAAGGCAATCGTGAATGCTATCAACCGCTTTTATAATTGCATTGAATCTTTTAGCCAACCGTCTAAAAGTGCTCATCTATTCTCAATAGACGACTACTTTGAGGCAGTCGCCTAAAAGGTCAAATGGCAAAGACTTTAGATGACTGCCTCAAAGCAGTTGTCCATAGCTTTTTTTTTTTCTTTTAATATAGTTAACTAGTAATTCCCTATGCCTAATGGCATAGAAATATAATTTGGCGTGTAAGGGGACATTCAGAGCTCCAAAAAAGCTTCAAAAAAATTTGAAAAGTTTCCACCTTTTTCAAACTATAGAAAAGTTAAACTTTTTAAAATAATCTGTCAAAATTTGTTCGAACGAATTTTCGCAGATTTTTTAAAAAGTTGGATTGATATTTGTACTAAAAAATTTTGTAAAACTCCAAAAGTTTTTAAGATTCTTGACTAAAATTTTATCACGTGTCATTTTTGTACATCTTTTAACAACTTTCTATCAAATCAAAAACAAATATTGAACCATCATTTCAAAATACTTTTTACACTTCAAATTCCAAAAAAAATTGCTTTTGTTAACTTTTAATTTTTTTTAACACTCCAAATAGCCTCTAAATAGCTCAAATTCAAATTTATAAAGAAAACCTACATGAAAAAGTGTTAAAATAACCTATAAAAATAAAAATCAATAATCAAAAGAGATTAAAGTATCCATATATTATTTAATAAAGGTATAAAATTTTATTATTTGTTACAAATATTATCACATTTTTTAAAATATTAGAAGAGTAAAAGAAAAAGAAAAATTATTTTGGCTATTGAGCAAATCCAATAGTTGAAAATATATCAAATTCAAAATTTTTAACTTTCTTATTATATAAATGACACAAAGATTGTAAAAGTGTATTTGTTTAAAATTTAAGTTTTAAGCACATTAAAATTAAAATTTTAATTTAAATGATTATTATTTAAATATATTTTTTTAAAATAAAAAATTTAGTTAACTTTGTCTAATAGGTATCCATACATTATATAATAAATGTATATAATTTTATTATTTATTACAAATATTATTACATTTTTAAAATATTAATTTAAAAACATTTATATATTTGAAAAATATATGGGAAGAGTGAAAGAGTTTGTTTTCATGTGATGTTGTCAAAAGGACAACCAAAGTAGAAAAGGAAAAAAGTAATCCTGACTATTGAAAATATACAAATATCAAATCAATAAGCTATATATTGTTCTATAGATACACATTACATTTGTAGATAATGATGGTGTTTGGATGTAAAAAAAGTACAACAAAAGTATAAAGATCTGATGTAAGAGTGATATCTGGCAAAATTTGATTAGGAAAAATTAAAAAAAAATTAGTAAAAGTTGGTGAATTTCGTTTAATTTTGGTAAACCAAACACCCCCAATATAGGTAGAAAAGAAAAGTTGTGACACTTGGGAATGTCGATTTATGTTCATTAATTTGAGTTTTATGTGGCAAAGCTTTAATGATGTAGGACAAATGTCAAAAAAATAATTAATTCTCTATTTATTTAAAAATAATTAATTCTCTATTAATTTAAAATTAAGAAAAATATAATATATAAAATATAATTTTACGGAATATAATTTGAAATTTACATTTCAAATTTCAAACCAACAGGCCTTGGCCACCCCCTAAGACTGAGCTTCCACGTAAGACAAATGTCATGTCAGTTGATCGAATTTGATATATAGATTTTGTTAGAACCAAGAAAAATCAGTAAAAATATACTACAAAACCTATATATTCATATAGCCTATGCCAACATATACCACGATGAAATTAAATTATCCAACACAAATTAAAATTTATGATAAATTAATAGTAAAATATTTATTACATTATCTCTACGTAATGAATTTACAAATGCGAAAAAAAAAAAAAAAAACATCTTTGCATTCTTCAAAAGACTCGAAACCCCAGGAGAATCCATTAAACTTGAAATAAATATATAAATAATTAAATTAAATACTGATATATTCTATAATTAATGAATTTAAAATTAAATCATAAGCAAATTTAACTTGCAAAACTTTAAATTTAATCAACTTAAAAGTATAAACTTCCCGGGCTTTTGTGAGCAATCTGATACTCAGATTCTTGCATAGTTTGTTACTATAAGTTCTAAATGCCTAGAACTCGTAGCTCATCAAATTCCGTTTAGATCAGATGTGTATGCTCCGTTTGAATAGTTTACTCATAAGTCCTAAATTTTATGTCTCAAGTTTCAACTATAAACTACTCCAAGTCATTCCGAGTGATCCATAACTCGAATTCAAGCACGGTTCATTCTTGTAAGTCCTAAATGCGTAGAACTCGCCACTCGTCCAGTTCCGTTCAGATCGGATACCGTATGCTTGGTTTGAGCAATTAATTTCTATGTTCTAAGTTTCACGTCTCAAGTTTCAACTATAAACTACTCTTGGCCATTTTGGGCGATACATAGCTCAGATTCCAGTGCAGTTTATTTCAACAAGCCCTAAATACGTAAAACTCGCTACTGGTCCAGTTCTATTGAGATCGGACACCGTATGCTCGGGTTGAGCAGTTCACTCCTAAGTTCTAAATTTCACGTCTCAAGTTTTAACTATAAAATACTCTAGGCCATTCTGAGCAATCCATAACTCGGATTCCCGTGCTATTCATTCCTGCAAGCCCTAAATGTGTAGAACTCACTACTAATCTAATTCCATTCAGATTGGACATCGTATGCTCGGTTTGAGCAGTTCAGTCCTAAGTTCTAAGTTTCACATCTCAAGTTTCAAATATAAACTATTCTAGGCCATTCCGAGTGATTCGTAACTCGAATTCCTGCACGGTTTATTCTTACAAATCCTGAATGCATAGAACTCGCTCATCCAGTTTCATTCGGATCAGACATTGTATGCTCGATTTGAGTAGTTCACTCCTACGCGTCACATTCTAAGTTTCAAGTTTCAACTAGAAAATACTCCGAGCCTTTCCAAGTGATCCATAGCTCGAATTCTCACATGGTTCGTTCCTATAAGTCCTAAATGCCTAGAACTCACTACTTGTTTAGTTCCACTAAGATCGGATACCGTATGTTTGATTTGAGCAATTTACTCATATGTTCTAAGTTTCACGTTTCAAGTTTCAACTATAAACTACTCCAGACCATTCCAAGCAATCTGTAGTTTGGATTCCTACACGATTCATTCCTACAAGTCCTAAATACATAGAACTCGCTACTCGTCTAGTTCCGTTTAGATCGAATATTGTATGCTCAGTTTAAGCAGTTTACTCCTAAGTTATGAGTTTCATGTCTCAAGTTTCAATTATAAACTACTCTAGACCATTCTAAGCATTCCGTTGCTCGAATTCTCGCGTGATTTTTTCCTGCAAGTCCTAAATGCGTAGAACTCGCCACTCGTCCAATTCCATTTAGATCGGACATTGTATGCTCTATTTGAGTAGTTCACTCTCACATGGCACGTTCTAAGTTTCAAGTTTTAATTAGAAATTACTTTAGGTAGTTCCGAGCAATCCAACACTTATATTCCCGCGTAGTTCGATCCCGCAAGTCTTAAATGCCTAAAACTTACTGCTCGTCAAGTTCCGTTAAGATTGAATGCTGTATGCTTGGTTTGAGTAGTTTGCTCTTAAGTTCTAAATTTAATATTTAAAGTTTCAATCTATGTTTGGCAATTACTTTGGGAATTCTAAGTTTCAAGTTTTTACATTCGATTTCACATTTTAATTCTATGAACGGAACATCAACGTCTATGTCCAACTTTATATTATAAACTATAAACTGTAATGCAATTGCTAGAATTAGAATATATTTATGTGGTTGTAAATAATTAAAATTATAACTCATCATAATTGTCACTACATCCTGGAGGTTGGCATGGCCCAGTGTCATCATCAGCATCTTACATTTAACAGTTTAAAATTTTAGTTATTTTTTTCGTGTGAAAATAAAACAACAAGATAATTTGTAAATGTATGGTTCATACTCAATATGTTTTTTGACTAGGATGTTGGGAGTAATGGAACTTCGTTTGCAGCTCATCCTGTATATGGTCTATCACCCCCCTAACTTAATTTTCTGGGACAGGTGGCAATAGGAATATGAGAACTAGTTAAATTAAATGAAACCTGTTCCAAGGTCAAGTCATACCATAATAATAATCATCAAAGCAACTAAACAAGTCACTCATTCTCATATTAAATAAATAAAAATTACATCAACCACAATGAATCCAACGTCACACCCCAGTGACACAATCCAAGGCTTATAAGACAAATAAACATCATCAATAAATAATCTCATAATAAAAATAAGTTTGGGACCCACACCTTGATTCACACAAATAAAGATACAATAATCTAAATATAAATCAAATCATATAATAGGCCGATCCATCAATCTTAACTCTGCTCTAGGTGGTTACTCCCTGGCCTCGCCGGATCACTTGAAATATGGATGGGATAAGTAGACTTTCCCAATAGGTATGACCGTGCAAGTGTGCACGAGTGAACAGTAATCAAACATATAGCATAACTTACAACAATATCTACCAAAATATGAAATGATAATGCACATGTGATGCAATGCAATGGCCAATGCATTCTTTAATCTCCATCTAGCCCCAACCCTATCCTGGGATAGATGATGCTTAGCAAAGTACGCGGGGTCACCAACTACACCATTTATGCTTACGACAAACGTAAATCTCAATATATATATATATATATATATATAAATCAAGTGGGGAACTGTGTTACATTCCCACCGATGTAAGACTCAGGGGATCCGTATTACACCTCTTGGCCTTTTTGCTAAGGAATCGTGTTGCACCCCTAGTCAGGGATTTGCTTAGGTCAAGCAGGGCTCGGCTACAGTTCGAAAAAAGTCTCATAATCATTATCTCAAAATTAATGTCCTAACTCCAAATGAATAAGCTTTAGTCATATATATCGACTGGAGATCATTCGGTATTTTCAAAATGTATTTTATTATTTTTCTCAAATCGTGAATCCCATCTATATATATAACATATGCCTTGACACGTCATAATGTAAATATGATACTCGCGGCCAATCAATAACCACCACATGAAACCGGATGATGTAACCCCAATCCCATGCATATAATATGCTCAATCATGTAAATAAACATCATCTCAATATAAAATACATTCTCCTTAAGCTTGAGGATGATTTGGGATCTATTTAATGATTTAAAATCAATACCTAGGGGTCGTAGGCCATAATTAATGATTTAAAACTCAAAATATAAAAATTTTAGAAACCTCAACATTTTGTCGTCTAGACCCCTGTCTGAATAACAGGCTGTTCGAACCCCTGCCTGAACCCTTGTGTGGACAATGGCCTGTCTGGACCCCCGTTTGAACAACAGTGCCTAGAAATTTCATTTCCTGATTCGTTTTTGACAAATTCCAAACCAAAATATCACAAATCATCCATTCAATCCGTAATATCAACAATTAATCATATATAAACATGTAAATATCTCAAAAATATGTTTATCTAACATTTATCTCAACAATAACTCAAACTAATATGAGATTTCAATATAGATATACATATATATACACATTCATATATACACATGCACGCACACACATAACCATAAATCTATCAATATTTCACCAAATTAAACAAACGATGTATCAAAGTCATGCTAACAACAAGAATAAACATGTATATAAGTCCTACCTCCATCGAATTTAAAGAGAAAAGAAGAAAAACGAAGAAAATTGGTCGAGCTCTCAACCTTCAAAAGTCGATTTCTCCAACCTCAAGCCAAATCACCAAAAATGGTCACCGCCACAGCATTCACGGCTCAAACAGTGCCCCGATCCATTAATTTCTTTCTCGAACTCAACTTTCGCTCTCTTTCTCTCCTCCATTTTCTCTCTCTCCTCCAACTAGGTTTTGGAATGGCCAAAGAAAATAAGAAAAAAGAGAAGAAAAAAAAAAAGAAGAAAAGAAATGGGAGCTGTGCCCTTAGCCTAGTTGTCCAACCTAATATCAATTCGGGCTACACCTGGCTCAAGAAAAATAAAATAAATCAATCTAATCTCATAATAATTATTTTATTAGCCCAAAATAGCCAAAAATAAGTGCCAGGTATTACATGGTCCATACGCTAAACCATCTCAGCAAGAAATTCATCGAGGACCTCAACTCAAACCTCGTCTCGAACCTTAGCTCAAATCAAGGGAAGCAGCTCGGCTTGAAACTCGGCCTAGAGTTCGGCTCGAACCTTGTCTCAAACCTTAGCTAGAGCTAATTGTACAAGTTTGCCTGGAAGGTGTTTAGGCGAGCGGCGATGAAGGCCTTGATGTCCTCGTTCGTGCACCTCTCAAAGGTAGCAGACAAGGTAGCTGCAGTGGGCTGCTAGACTACTGACCTAAGTATGCCACTGTCCATACTGTGTATGTAGTCATGCCCATCTCTACCTATGACCTCGGTGAATACGGCATCTTACCTCTCAATCGAGTCTCGCTCAGCCTTCGGTATCTCAACCAGATGTGCCTGGACCTTCTCATTGATCGCCCAGACTTGATGTGACTGACAGATAATTCGACATTAATAACAGGTCTAGTTTTGCAATAAAAGAGCTTTGGACGAGCACTATTCGAGAAAATAAAAGAAAACCACAGGGGGATTGACCTCAATTATAAACAAAGAAGGATTTTGCATACGTCGGGGTGGTGGGGATCGCGTATCCTCTCGAATATGCAAAGCCAATCGGTCGGGGTTCCTTCTGCTCACATTTACACCAAAAGTAAATTATTTATAGAATATGCAACAATTATTAGTACAAAAAAATAAACAAAATTTGCAATGAATTTAAATAAGGCTATATACCTCCTAGAGTATATCCTAGATATGCCTCCCCCAATTGTGTGCAGTGGGCCAAAATTACCCCGATTCGTTGAGTTCGTCATTGACTCAATCTGCATTCGAAGAATTATAAATAATTAATAACAATTGTTGGTAGAAACTCAAATGTAATAAATTTAAAACCTTAATTAAATTATACTTTAGCTGCATCGTTAGACTAGTAGGAGATGAGGTCCAGCCATTACTCTAAGACCACGCATGGTAGACATCGCTGGAGGATTTTTGGTGCTCTTTCAAATGGTGTGAATCACTTCTTTTTCATCTTACACTTGTGGTCCTTTCAAATCTTTCAGTATTTGGCCATATAGACAGGCCCAAACTCTGGAGGACAGTTAATCACATCATCCTAACTAAGTATTTTACCATATATTAGTGAACAAATTACGTAAGAAATGTTTGAATTGAAATGTGTTAACTTTACTTACCACAACCTCTGGCTAAATGCAGTCTAAGGTCTCGGTGGGCACTGTCGCCCAATCCATAGTAGACAAGGGCATGATGTGTCTATCACAGACCATCACACCCAACTGCCTAATCAGATTGCTACCTAACTTCCCCACAGAATAGTGGTAGCAATTGGACTCAACTTGAAGAGGCTGGCTACTACCTTAACCTTGTAGGGGGTGGTAGAATCTCTCATAGCACGAGAGGCTGCCGTGGTACTCATAGTCCTACAATTATTTACATTAATTATTGAATTAATAAGTCCAATCCATGAATTTAATAATATTAAAAGTTAACTAGTAGTTTTATGTATACATAAAACATATATACCTGATGCAATCGAGATGCTAGGATTTGGTATGGGCGTTAGGTGGGCTTGGGGGCTTCCGGTCGAGGTGGATGTAGTGGTGGGTGGGGTGCCTGACGAGATGTTGATGTAGCGTGACGCCTACAGTTGGTGGTGGGTAAAGGTGGTCGGATGGAGTCCATCCCGGAAAGGGAGATAGAGGTAAAGTAGTAAGGTTAGGGTGTGAACGAAGTAGTGAGCAAGACCCAAGGGATGGCATCAATCACATGGGTGTAAAAGTTAATAGAGGGCATGTCCCTAAGGGATGACACCTGCCGTAGGAGATTCGTTGAGGGCTAACGCTAGAGTTGGTGGCTATAGGGTCTGCGGCCGAGGGGTGCAAGTAGGTATGGGAGAGGGCTGAGTGGTCTCAGACTTTGGTCAGGGCTTGGTGGGATTAGGGGCCTGGATGGGATCGTGGGCTTGGGTGAGATTAGAATCAATTTGGGGCCAAGTATTGTTAGAGGGTTAAGTAGCATCGGGATCGATATAGGGCTTTGCATCTCATATAGCCGCAACCATTGCACGTGCATAGGTCAAGTGTAGCTCCTTCCTTATAGTAAGTGGATGATCTCTCTTTTTACCACGCGCCATATAGTAACTTCAGCGTATTGAAAGATGCATTAGTTTAAAATTTTTATTTAACAGATGTCACTAATCACATATGTATTACGAATGCCCAAGTAATTGAAAATAAGACATAATGTAATATCCAAGTACGTCGTGACACTATAAATTCAACTGCATCTTCTTGAACTATTTCTCTAACCCAATCATCGTCCTGTTCACGAGCTGGCATGAAAATATCTTTTAGCTTTTGTCGTAGGTACCTCTTTACCTCTGGATCATCGCAATCAATCTCAAACAACCCCTTCTTGACATTAACATGATAATTTGGGATCCTCGAGGTCTTCGACGAAGTAAACTTATTTAGCTTGGGATGCTAGAATGTATGGTTCATTGTTGAAGTTCACAAGCGTGAATTAATAATCATCATTTTTAACAACATGCCTGGGATTTATCCAATCACACTTGAACATTAAAACTTTGTGCAAGTGATTATATCTAATTTCGATAATATTGGTAAGTAGTCCTTAATATAACACAATTCTTACACAAGGATTACTGTTCTTCTGGCTTGAAAAACTTAAGGTATAAATATTGAACGCTTCCCTATAATTCTGAGTTGCCGGTTGATTGTTCAACTCTTTAGCACAGAACCTAAGCCCATTAACATTATAGGCTTTGTAGTAACGTGCCGAGGTAAATGGTTTATTTGCTAATGTAAGGATTTCATCAGAGAAAGATTCACCAGACGTTCTATGCATGTTATGTACCTGATTGCACGTTTAATTGAAGGATGAAATAGCAAGCAAAAACATATAAATAAACAATTTGAAATATGACTTGTGTTTACATGCTCTTTGAACCACACGTGAAAAGAGTTAAAGTATTCACTATATACTATATCGTCAGCTGCTCGAGGCAAGCTCTGTCTTATTTCGATTAGGTGTTTCTTGTTAAGAAAAAATTACAGCAATTATTTAGGAATATTGATGTTCGATTGGTAAATGAGTTAAAACATAGTTGGAATAATAAGATAATAATTTACTGAATGAATAGTCAAAATGATGTCGGATTGAATAGCAAATATCGGTGAGCTTGAACTCACGAATTATTGGTGAGATTGAAGGATGTTCCATCCCCAGTTGGACCTTTGTGAATTCGTTGGACCTTTGTGAATTCATTGGGGTTGAGTCAATTTCATTTCGACATGACCTATATACATGGTACAGAAATTGGTAACTCTTCCATCAAATACCCTTTGGCCATAGAAGCCTTGGGATGAGCCTTGTTACAAACATATTGTTTTAAGGTCTTAAGATACCTTTCAATCAAGTACATTCATTGAAATTGAATAAGACCCCCTAGCATAGATTTTTTCGCCAAGTATACTTTCAAGTGTACCATCACGTCAAAAAATGCAGGTGAAAATATTGTCTCGAGATGACAAAGGGTTAGTGTAATCCGATCCCTGAGAATTAGTAAATCATCGGGGTGGCTAACTTTCGACCACAAATGCCTAAAAAAGTTGCTAAGCTTAATCAATGATTTAACTTCCTTCCTCGGCAAGTATCGATGAATGGCAATAAGAATTAGTTGTTGCATAAAAATATGACCATCATGGCTCTTTAAATCAGTTAGAGTCCTCCTTTATATGTTGACCAATCTCGAAATATTAGAATAATCTCTATCAAGCACCCTAACACCTTTAAGGACTATGAAGAACAACTCTTTTCTTCCCTACTCATTATGAATTGTGCTGGAGGTAGATACGCCCTACTTGCTCCTATCAACTGCAAGTGTAATGGTTGTCTCACTTCCACATCCTCCAAGTCACGTCGAGCATTGGCAGTATCTTTCAATCTTATTTCGTCACAAGTATTGTCCACAATAAATTGTCGCACACATTTTTCTTTATGTGCATAACGTCCAAGTTGTGCATTAGTAAGTTGTCCTTCTAATAAGGTAGCTTGAAAAATATGCTCTCTTTTTTCTAATTATGGGTACAAGGCTCATTTGATCACGTTTATGACTTTGTAGATCGTTCGGCCTATACATGGTTAGTATACCTTTTGAATCAAGTTGGCTTAATAATTTGTCACCAGTTAATCTCTTAGGGGTCGGATTAAAGTCTCGGTTCTCATTGAAAGTAGTTCGGTTTCTTTTGAACCTATATATGATGGGTAGGAATAGTCTATGGTCTATGTAACCAAATTTCTTACCATGATGCAACCACCGCGATTGAGTACTCTTATTGTTGAGAGGACAAATAAACTTCTCTTTTGTACTCCATCCGAACAGGTTAGCATATACTGGGAAGTCATTAATTGTCCACAACAAAGCTGCACAGAGATTGAACTTTTCATTGCCCACAGTGTCAAATGTCATCACCCCTTCACTCTACAATTCTTGCAACTCTTTTATCAATGATTGCAAATATACATCGATCTTGCCTCCAAGTCCTTTTGGCCCACCAATTAGGACCGATAGAATCAGAAAGGGGTTGCTTCATGCACAGCCAAGGTGGGAGTTTATAAGAAACAAGGATAATCAGCTATATAATGTGTGTGATATTTATTTCCCTAAATGGATTTACCCCATCTGCAACCAAACCGAGCTGGACATTTTGGCTTTCCAAAGCAAAGTTTGAATTTCGATGATTAAAATCTTTTTAGATGGAGGGTTAGATAGATGCGTCATTTTTCCTTGTCATTATTGTTCTTGAAATTCCATCTTATTAATTTCGCCCTCTTTGAAGATATAAACAAACTTGTTCAACCTTGATTTGAAAGGGAAGTATTGAACTTGTTTTGCAACAATTGGTTTCCCGTCATTTCTCCAGTGGTCATTAGTACTCCAGGCAATAATGTCTTGCTTCGATCTAGAACTATCACACATAAGACATTTGTTAATGATTGTATGCTCATTCCGAAACAACATATAACTTTTCGGGTATGCATCCCATATCTTATACGTGTAGCTTAAATCTTCTGTCATCTTACACGCATGTTAGTAAGACTCACAAATCTTTGGATCCTTTGGTAGGACCTTTCTCAACAACTCTAGTCACATGTCGAACAAGCTGTTGGTCTAATGATTCAAATCTTTCAAGTGCAACAGCTCGATAATAAAAGATAACTGACTATAATTCTGGCAACTGTGATACAATTTGGTGTTTGCATCATCAAGAATTCAAAAAAAACTCAATGAATCTTTATTAGCATCAGACCAAGGATTGCTCCCACCCACTTCATCAGCCTCAGTACTCGGACTTGCGACAAGCATCCCAACCATGATCTCCTGTAACATTTCCATCATTTGATCCCCAGGCACAACATTTTCATATAATTCTAATCTTTTCTCACAATGTTGCAACGAAACATAATCCTCGCCATGCTTTGTCCAATTCTTATAAGTCTTTAAGAGCCTGTGCCTCAACAGATAATCCCTTACAACATCTTGTGTGAAATAATATTGGCTAATACATTTTTTGCACAGGCAATTGTTTGATTGTTGATGTAACAAATGGGTATACGCAATGAACTTCTTAACCCCTTGGACATATCGTCTCGATAACATATCCAACAAATCAATTCACGTCTTATCCAACCTTCAAAGGCCAACATCGTCAAACGTTCTAAATAGGTCCACCAAATGTCATTCAGTAATTGAAGAGGGAACTCACTACATGTATGTTGTTTTGAAAACGTCTAAAAGCTTCTCACTAAAGGATGGTTATTCCTATCCTATCGAGAATGCACGATCCAACTCTTGCTCAACACTTTTAATGCCCCGTTCTATTTTTAGACAAACTTTCGATAACATCTCCGCGTCGTTCTCCAAGTATAACACAAAGACGGTGTTTTTTATACTTGTGTATGTACCTAAAGAGCAACGGGAGTAGCTATATGAAACCTTGCCCAACATAGAAGTAGCATGAGCAACGTTGAGTACAAGATGGATTATTACATTTCCAAACTGTCCGAACTGAACAATTCAAGAATCGCATATGTCGATTTGTGCATCATCATCACAATAACGAACTAGGTGTTGAGAGACCCAACTCATTCCATCAACGATGACCAAATCAACTGTTGTGATACGATTCTCAAATGGGTCTAAGTTTATTCTAAAATATGAATGTATGCACATGCATGAAGATATTTGATATGTTGTCAATAACTTTTTTGAGATTTCTAGACAGTTATTGCAATTTTTAGATTTGATAGAGATTTTTGATATTCGAAATCTGTAGAGATTTGTGGATACTTTGTTCAGATTTTAAGAGCTCCAAACAAGCCCTATATTATGTTTGAATTCCTCAGACTTTTGAATTCATCCTTAGGTATGAATTGAAAGTAATAATAATATTGAATATTAACCATAATTAAATTTTCTCCCTAATTAAATTTAACCTTAATTTAAATTTAAAATAATTTAAACAAAGCATTAATGAATTTTAACACTAATTGAATTTTATCCTTAATTTAATTTGAAATGAATATTAACCCTTAATGAAGTTTAATTGTTCATTGAATTTTATCTTTAATTAAATTTAGCCCAAATTTAAATTTAAAATAATTAATTTTAAGCCTTAATGAAATTTAAAACTAATTGAATTTTATCTCTAATTTAATTTGAAATGAATATTAACACTTAATGAATTTTAACTTTATATTGAATTTTATCCCTAATTAAAATTTTTTAGAAAGTTAAGAAAGAATTAAATTAATGAAAATAATACAGTCATCGGGACATACCCCTAATAATACGTTGAAGCTCATGACTCTCTTTGCAATAAGAAAATTCAATCTAATACACTAGCCAAGGACAAGAGTGTGAACAACTTTGACAAAACAATGATATTGATAAGACATGTAAATGCCATGGCATAAAAATGCCAATTCAACACCAAATCAAACCTATAAATCACTAGACATGTCCACAATCCAGCTAGCTTTCCACCAATTAAACCAAGCAACCAATAAAACAATAAATGGCTGTTGCATTGGAGCAAAATACCATAATGTATCCAATCAACTAGCATGCTATGCATCAATAAATGGCAAGCAACCAAAAAGAAGAATCCACAACACAATGGAGTACAAAGTTCAAACATGACTAGCTTGCTAATTCAACCAGCAAAAATAGAAGCAGGGAGCCTCTATTTATCAATAAGTTTAACATTTATATCAGATATCCGAAACTTTGAACAACCCAATATCTTCTCTTGAATCACATTCACAATCCTCTTAGTAAGTGAATCCACATCAATATAATAATTCTAAAAAATTTGCCTATTTCTTTCCTACCATGCAAGATAACCATGCTTGCAAAACATAGCTTCATCAGAGTTATCTACAAAGATTTCTCTTTTAAGCTAGTCAAAGCCCAATCAATCCTATTTGTCCAAGAGCTATGTAGAGAAAATGAAGATTGACATAAACACATGCTCATCAAAGTATCCCAAATACACTTGCTGTATGAACATTGAACAAATAGGTGATCATAAGATTCCAGGCCTCTTTAACAAAAAAGACAACTCAAAGAAGGTACCCTTCCAAAAGATGAGCGCCTATCATTCCTGAATCACCAAATCAGTAGAACCACCATTATTATCAAGAAGTCTTTGATACCCTTCAAGCTCCTCACGAACCAAAGTAGAAGAAGAATGAAGCTCAAGATTCTTCTTTTTACTAAGAATTTTAAGAGCATTTTTAACCAGCTTCAACTTGTAATAAACTTGATACATAAGCTAGCTATTGATCTCAATTTGCCAAGCATGTTGCACCAAAGGAAAAAATTCATCAAATTCCATCCAAAAGTTAAAAAACTTAAAAGGCAATTCTCCTCTTAATCTCTTGAAGCCTTGTATCAAGAATGATAGGAGAGTGATCCGATTCACCATATGGAAGAAATTCAGCATATGAAGAACCAAATAAATTCATCCACTATGAATTTACAAGGACACTATCCAATTTCCATGAAATATGACCATCGGCTCTTCCATTATGCCAAGTACATAAGAAACCATAGAAATGCAAATCCCCCAGTTCAGCATCAACCAGAGCCTCATGCAATTCATCTATCTAAGGTGGCCAATTAAGACTACTATCCTTTCTTTCAAACCTATACCTAACAGTGTTAAAGTCCCTTAACACAAGCTAAGGAGAATTCCCAACTAAACTACTATGATGTGCGAGTTGAGACCGCAAATTCCTACGTTCCAAAACAAAATTAGAACCATAAACAAAAGATACATAAACATACAACTTAGGCGCAATCATCTGTATAGAGCAATGAACAACTTGGTTTGACATACTCAATAAATCAATTTATACCAATCTCGGATTTCATAAGACCCAAATCCTAGTCATAGTGTGACAATCATAATTACAAGCCAATTCCCAACCTTGCATAAGTATGAAAACACTCGATCTTTATTAACCTGCCTTACTTTAGTCTCCACAATTCCAAAATAAGTAATCTTGTGAATTGAAACTATACGTTTAATAGCATTCTATTTTAAAAAGGTATTCAAACCCCTTATGTTCCAACATGCTATTTTAATCATTAACTTAAGGAAGAAATAGAAGACTCTGGGCTAACCTTCCCATCTTCACATTTATTCCTCTTAATCTTCTTTTGTAAATTATTCTTTTTTTTTTCCTTCTCGATGGCAGTAATGGAAGGCTCAATATACAAATCCACCATTTCCATTTCAATGGATCCATGATCAACAAATTGGTTAGTCTTTTCCTTCCTAATACCAGAATTTCTCTCCAAAGTCAAAGCAGAAGAATCGTGCACATAATTAGGTAATGAAGAAGAGACGATATAACCTAATATCTCTAGACCAAAAACACCATCTCACTATCCACAACAGCAATAGGCATGTTTAAATTTCTATCAACAACCACAGACTCAGATTTGGCATTAGAATTGGGAAGAAGATCAACTTTATTAGTAGCATTGGCAAGCAACTCTCCTTTTTCAATATCAACACTCATACCCAAACTTGAGCCCAGTGTTGTGGTAATATCTCCATTATTAACAATATAATGGGTTGTAAAATTCTGCTTATCTTGTTCTTCATCCATTGCCAAAATTATAAAGCCATTAGAAACGACGGGCTCGAGGGTGGAGGTTGAGTAGCTTGGCATTTCTGAATAGCCTTGCCTTTATTTGTAACCATTTTCTATCCATCATTTTCCTCATCAGAAGGTTCAATTTTTTTCTTCCATTCTTGCGTATTAAACTTACTGTAAGATTTGGTCAGGTACCCAAACTCTTTACAAATGTCACATTATCTAAGAACCTAATTATATTCTACATTGATAGTTGCCGTGATTCTATTCTCCAATTCAACTTCCATAATCTCCAGAAGGTCTCCTTAAGCTTTAATTTCAATACAAATACGAGCATATTTAATTCTTTTAACTTCCTCAATAATACGATCTGCATAAAGTAGCTTACCAATCACAATAGCAATGAAACTTAAACCTTCTTCCATCCAGAGTTCAAGGGGAATGTGATAAAAGTTAACCCAAATTGGAATAACCTTGCATTCCTCATTGCTGAGACCATTACCCTTCGGACTCTAAAACAATCATCAAATTTGAACACAAAGAAACTTGATTCATTGGTTAACACTTCCGTAAGACCAAAGGAATTCCACATCTTCTTAGCAAATGTGTTCACCATATTGAAAGGAAGTTTCCTGTCCAAAAAATATCCTACCAAAGAGTTCTCCCAATGAGTAGACCTTTTTTTAAGCAATCAGCAGGCATTTTCAATCTTGTCATGCCATCATGAAGTTCATGCTGAACTTAACTAAGTTTTAATGAAGGAAGATTATTAGCTGTAACAGTCTTGAGCCAATTTTTTAAGTGGCTTCACAATGAGGCTTATTAACACCTAAATTAGAAATCATATTAGAAGATGGCAAAGGAACACCTTTAACAGAATCAGGCTTTAGCATCACTGAAGGGGAAGTACCAATATCAACAACATTTTGTTGAACACTTGGTCAACCAAGGTTAAAATGAGCATCATCTACGTTGTCCTCCTCTACTAAATCTACCCATGAACTTTTATAGGTTGCAGAGCCGCCACCATCCAATGAAGCAATGCTTCAAGAAGAATGAATGGACTTCCTTTCCATGGGGGACGGGGAAGCACATTTTCCTTACCTGTGAAAGGAAACTCATTGACATTGTTAGCCACATCTAGAACCTACTCAGAACTAGCTATATGAGATGCCACATCAAAAGAATTCAATAAGGATGGAGTCGTATCCTTTAACCAATCCCCATGCCAAGGCAATAGGGAAGAGGATTCCGGAGCTTTCCCAACCTTCGCAAAGGAACCAAGAGCAATTGAATCAGCAGCATGAAGAGCACCTGAAGAAGGTTTCATAGGTGTTTTGACATTGATATTACCACTAGCGTTACCCCTAGCGCACCCCCCTTTTATGATTTCCATGAAGGCCAATAGCTAAAACCCTAGATAAAGCCATTTGATAAGTGCAGCAACCCTAGAAGCGAAGAGAAGAAGATAATCCGAGAAGAAGATAATCCAAGAAGAAGAAGAAGAGGAATCCAAAGGAAAGGAAAACCTTTCTAAGGTGCCATTTTGGTTGAGCTACCAAAATGCTCAATCGTTCTTTCATTCATCATAGTAACATCACTCCTTAATTAAATTTAACCCTAATTTAAATTTGAAATAATTAATTTTAAGCCTTAATAAATTTTAACACTAATTGAATTTTATCCCTAACTATATGTAAGCATAATTTAATTTGAAATGAATATTAATCCTAATTAAATTTAACCCTAATTTAAATTTGAAATAATTAATTTTAAGCTTTAATGAATTTGAACACTAATTGAAATTTATCCCAATTATATTTAAACATAATTTAATTTGAAATGAATATTAACCTTTAATGAATATTAACCCTAATTGAATTTTATCCCTAATTAAATTTAACCCTAATCTAAATTTGAAATAATTAATTTTAAGCCTTAATGAATTTTAGCAATAACTGAATTTTATCTCTTATTATATTTAAGCATAATTTAATTTGAAATGAATACTAATGCTAATTCAATTTTATCTCTAATTAAATTTAACCCTAATTTAAATTAATTTCAAGCTTTAATGAATTTTAACACTAATTGAATTTTATTCCTAATTATATTTAAGTATAATTTAATTTGAAATGAAGATTAACCCTTAATGAATTTTAACCCTAATAAAATTCTACCCCTAATGAACTTTAACCCTAGTTTAAATGTAAAATAATTAATTTTAAACCTTAATGAATTTTAACACTAATTGAATTTTATATCTAAGTGTTTTATTTTTTTGTATTTTCATTTTAAACTATACATTCGGGAGTTGATTGATTTTCAAATTAGCAACTATTTGTATAAGTTTATTTTTTGGTTTTTAAATTAATCTTTATATATGTTAATTTGTTGACTATTTTATTTATATTTTGTCTTATTAATTTAATTTATAAGATTATTGTCTTATTTTTTACTATATTCAATATAAATTAGACGATAGGGTGTTTAATAATTTTAGGATGTATTTATTTTTGGATTTTTAGATTGCTCATTTTACTTATTAAGCATTTTGTTTAAAACCTGTGTTTCAAGTATTTATAAGATTTTTGTCTATTTTTGAGTGTTTTTAATATATTGAAAATACTAAAAAATATAAATAAATTAACATAATAAAAATATTTGAACCAAACTAAACAAATCATGAAAATGCTTCAAACAAATAATAAATTAAGCATGTTTAGTTCAACCAAACTAGTCATTCAATTTTACAAAATAATTGACAAGTAAACAATTAACAATTTAATTGATTTTCTTTCAAATAAATTAACAATTAACAGAATTAATTAACAATCAATAAGTAAATAATTGACCACTAACAAGTTTCAAATTAATGGTCATTAATTATTAGATTAATTAAACAAAATATTATCACCAACATGCAAAATATACAAAATACAAAATAAATAGTAATTAGATTTATTAAAAACAAAATAAACAAAATTAAAAATTAACATTACGTGGACTGTTTCAATGGCTATTAACATGAAAGTTTCAATGTCAATGATGTGAAATACAAAATTAAACACTAATTAGATTAATTAAAGACATATTTAGTGTGCATAAACTACCAAAATCATGTGACAAAAAACAATTTCACAAAATTTAACCAAGTAATAGTGTACACACAAACTGCCAACCAAAAAATTGGAACAACCAATAAACTGTCAACCAAAAACTAAAAATAAATAAATAAAAACTATTGAACCAAGGCTTGTAGTAGTGTTCAATGAGTAGAGCAAAAAATGGAACCCTTCAACCAAAAATCAAACAAGGGAGGTGAGGACAACAACAGGGGAGGGAGGGAGGGAGAGAGTACCTGAAGGAGCTTCGGGAAGGGTGTTGAGTGGCCCCAACGAGGGAGAGCGACTTCAGTGAACTAGGCGAAGACCAACACGGAGGGAGAGTACCTGAAGGAGCTTCGCGAAGGGGAGTTGAGCAGCCTTAATGAGGGAGAGGGACTTTGGCGAACTAGGTGAAGACTAACGCGGAGGGGGAAAAAGAGAGAGAGAGAGAGATAGAGAGAGGGGGGAGGGAGGGAAAAGAGACAGAAAGAACTGAGCAAAATAAGGAAGAGCGGGAAAGAGGGGATTTATGGGAGAAAGTTAAAAAGTTTTCTTAACCGCCTCTACGCGGTCGAGTGTTTCTTGGAAGCGGCTTTGTAAAATTCTTTTCTCGATCGCTTAGAGACAGTCGAGCGTTCCCCCAACCTGTTTTGTCGTTATTTCTAGAAGTGCTTTAAGCTTTAGGTTACCCTTCTTCCCTTTCTATAAGAATAAGGAAAGCTATATGTGCTACTTTCGGTTATATTTGGTTGTTGAAATAAAATTACACCGGTTAATAAGTCAAATTTATTTGAGGGGATAACTCTTGACACGTGAGTCTTAATTTTTATTTTTGAAATAAAAATTATCCTTACTTGCCCAAGGTTTTAACCCCCAAAACCACTTTGAGTCTTAATTTTTCTTTTTAGAATAAAAATCATCTTTAGTTGGCCAAGGCTTTAACCCCCCAAAACCACGTTTTTTTTTTTTTTTTTGGTTGGTGCGCCAAAGAAAGTGACGTCGAGTGATAAATTAGCGCACATTGGGAGGTAAATTCGTAATTTTTGTTTGGTAATTTGTCACAAATGTCAATAGAAGTGTTCACACTAATCAAAATAGAAAAGGATTAATTTTTTTTTTTTTTTAACGAAAAATAAATAGTATTAACTCTACTTTTTATACATGATCCATTATAATATGGTACATGGATTTCTCTCTAAAATCAACCATTTTAATTTTCTTTTTCATTTTTTTTTATTGTGCCAAGTATTAATTTAACGATCAAAATAAAGTTACGTATCATACCAAAAACCGCTAATTAGGTACTATCATCACGCTTAAGTACAGAAATTTGAACATTTGGAGTTAATTTCCTCTAATAATTAGAAAGTAATTATCTTCCCGAAGAAATTGATAATCATTAAGGCCTCTTTCGAATTCTTTGTGGTGATTCTGCGACACGGGGATGACTCGGAACTTTCAAGCTCGGCATTTGTTCAATTTTGAAAGGGATATTAGGCAATTAATTTTCGTTGGTAAGACTGGACGCATTTTCGAGTGAAATACGTTCTCGTCGTTGCATGAATCTGAATTTCTAAATATATGATGAATTTGGCATTGTTCAGATTATGCACACAACCAGAATGCAAAAAAAAAAAAAAAAAAAAGGGAATTCCATTAATGATCAATCCATTATAACGACTCATTAGATTTACAGTAAAAGTATTCACACTCAAACAATTCAGCCACTCAATCATTTCCTCTCTCCCCTTGGTCACCTCTCTCAACCATAAAGCTCACCTCTAATTTATACATAATTAGAGACATAAATTGAAGAAACCCAATAAACCAAAACTACCCATTAACCAGTAATAAATAAATAAATAAATAAATAAAGTGACATTTGATTTGCTTTTTAACTTTTTATTTTTGTTTTGTATTTTATAGTTTAAAAATTCAAAAATAAAGAAAACAAAAAATATTTCGTTTTCCTTATTTTGATATTTACCTTATTTTAAATTAAAAACGCTCAAAATAATTTTTTACATTTTTTATTTTATGTGTAAACTTATTTTCTCTTTTCTAAACTAAATTTTAAAAATATAAGTAATCAAATGCACTTTCAACTATTTTTCTTATTTTTAAAAACATAATATAAAAAAAATGAGTTCAAAACAGAAAATAAAGCAAAATTATTACAAGTTTTTAATATATTTATAAAACTTTAAAATACTATTCCTATAAAGCAAAATTATTATAAGTTTTTAATATATCTGTAAAACTACTACTTAATTATTCAAGTAATACCTAAATTTTTAATAACAGGAAATTTCAACTGATAAAGATTTTATTAAAATAACGAAATAAAATTAAAGTAAATATTTAAGAAATATTGGATTTTAAATAAATTTTTATTATTTTAATAATTATTTAAATATTTTCACATCACCCCTCCACGGAATTAGTGTAGGACAAGTAAAAGACCAGAAGAGCTCAACCCATTTATAAAGCTCTGTTTGGAACTCTAAAGTTTACCCCAAAAAAATTATCAAAAATCTATAAGAAAAATTCCACCTTTTTACCCTCTGCACGTATTACAAGACAAAAACTTTTACTAATTTTTATTAACTTTTTACCACTCCAAACGCACCATAAATCATGTCCCAAAATGTAAAGCAAATTTAAGAAGACAACCAGAGATAAAAAGCAAGTCCATTGAAGATAAATGAATAAGGTGACAACAGACAAACAGCCGAGCCGAGAAACTTTAGTCAATACAAATGGAAAAGCAAATTTAAGAAGACAACCAGAGATAAAAAGCAAGTCCATTGAAGGTAAAAATGAATAAGGTGACAACAGAAACAGCAGAGCCGAGAAACTTTAGTCAATACAAATGGAACTACAGCCCACTTTATCCAGACACCTAGCAGTCGTAAGTCAGCAGAAACAATAACATCACAGGACAATGATAGAGAACATCTTACACAAGGATTTCGGGATTTTCTTTCTATCTTAAAAACACAACACCGAATCTACTTATCAGAAAGACAAGCTGGACTCATGCAACTTCACTGCAATAACAAAGAAACAAGCATGCGATTGCGTGAGTGAAAGTTGAAGAGAAAAATCAACGTTTTAATTTTTTTTTTCATATATATATATATATATATAAGAAAGAAAACTACTAGGTCTCTCTGTGGCATTATAGAGTAAGCAGACAATTAGATCCCTCATTGGATTTGGAGTTATTTAAGGAGTTCATTCTTTATGTAGAAATAAATCGAAGGTCAGTGACCCACCTCTGCATCATCACCACCAGATTTGGCGGAGGTCTCCATCTTCTGGTCTTCTGCGGAGGTAAATAAATACACATAACTAGTTAGCAACGAAAAAATAACCATTTCAATTAACCAGGAAACACCAGCTGAAAGAGGCACCCAAACCTGATTTTGATTTGACTAGACCGAAACTAGGAAGAGCAATGTCCGATTCTTAAATTACCAACCAATTTGCTAGCAGACCAAGTTTGGGTTGAGGAGACTTTGAACCATTGAAATCAATAACTGAGCATCTAAATGTCAAATTGGATATCATTGGATCACGGGGGCATGGGCTTAATAATGTCGTTTCAAACACTTATTAGTGCTTCTTTGACATTGAAAATGTTTCAAACGCTTATTAGTGCTTCTTTGACATCGAAAATGACAGGAAAGTAACCGAAGAGTTGGAAGTTTGACATAACCATTTTCCCAAATGCAAAGTGGGAGTGGGTTATCAATTATTGTAAGAAGACTTGGCTATAGAAGACAGATGACATTCTGCCACACACTTATGCATGGCATCAAGAAGAAACAGTAGGGAAAAATGGCTTCAGAGAATACCCAAATTAACTTGAAGATCTATATGCAAACCAAACACAGTATATGAACAATTCCAAGAAACAGCTACTTTGTTACAGAGAATTAAAAATTATCCTACGTCAACTAGAAATAATAAAGAATACCTCCATCTTCGGGGATGTCAGAAGTCCACAGAGTGAGATTGTCCCTTAAAAGCTGCATAATTAAGGTGCTATCTTTGTAGGATTCCTCATTCAGGGTATCAAGCTCAGAAATAGCTTCATCAAAAGCTTGTTTTGCCAGGTGGCAGGCCCTAATTTTACATTAACCAGGGGTAAGATTCCACTGCATGCAAGCTTCAAATAACATACATTGCACTTATCAAGCAGATGCAACTGACATACCTTTCAGGTGAGTTCATAATTTCATAATAGAAAACAGAGAAATTTAAAGCCAAACCCAGTCGAATGGGGTGAGTGGGAGGTAATTCAGCTCCCGCAGTATAAGATGCCGTCTGCAAATAGGTCATATAAACCACCAAATTAACATAGAGAAGTGGGCAGTTGTTATTGTTATATCAAGCAAGAAGAGAGTTCCAATTTCCCAGAGTCTCAAGTGTTTATGGTTGCAACCAGCAAAGACAACTTGAGAAACATAATACACCTCAGATGATAATATGCTGTTGCTCATTCCCGTATAGCTCCAGTTAAGCATCCTATGAACCAATTTCCACTTAATACCATAATCAAAGTAAAGTATAAATGAATCCACTCAAGTTCATTTTCAAAGTAGTACAAGGCATCGGCCTCCAAAAAAAAGACTGCTAATAATGCATCTGTTAGCACAGTGTGATCTAAGATGGTTCGGCATCACATCCATTTTGCAATTTGCAACAGCTCATGGTACCGAGCAAAGAAAGCCAGCAACCAACCAATCTGCTTGTTCTCTGTTGGTATAGCCGTTTGCATTTTCATGACTAGTTGCAAAAAAAGTAACATGAACAAAAATCCATATGTCCCCGTTAATTGAATTGAAAAATATTAATATGGATATGAAGTTTGTAGGTATGCCAAATTATCTCTGCTACATGATCCCCGCCACACGTGTTGGCTTCGTGAAGCAACACCTGGCCTGGACTATCTGAACTGAATCGGGTTGGGACGCACGTACCTCACCCAACTGAGTCGCTCACCACAACAACACCTCTCAAACGAGCACGCCTCAGACGAGAGCCTCCCTCCTCAGATGAGTTTCCTCCCCCATGAGAGATCTTACCTTTCATCCTCATATTTAAGAAAAACACCCAAAAACACCCAAGTTTGGAAGACCCTCTCCTTGACATATTCAATTGGGATCACTTATTAGAATAGTGGAATGGAAGCACAGACAAGGGTTCATCAAGCTAACAGATCCCTCTTCCTGCGGGAATTGCACCTTGGCCATCCGCGAGAGAGAGAGAGAGAGAGAAAGAGAGACCTGTCTATGCATTAAATGCGCCAAAACACCAAGCATTTTATGCCCTCAGCCAACATTTGCTAAGGGACACAGTTCCATTTCTGTTAGGCAAACACTTGACCAGTTAGAATCCTAGACTAGCAGGCCCTGACACATCTAGCCTTCCAAAACTCTCTTGACATTTGAGTTGTTGACTTTCTCTCAACTCTAACAACCTTGGACAATCACTATAAATAGCCCTTGATTGATCCGATTTACTCCAGGACATTAATTGTTCACCAACCCTTGGAGCTTCTCTCTCTAGAGTATCATCTCCCTATTTATGTCTATCTTCTTGCCTTATTCTTCCTCTCATCTCAAGGGTGACTCACCGAATGCCTAAAAAGCGACTGTCTCCTGTTTTCCAATACAAGGTGCTCGCCATACATTGATCCACGAGCCCCCTCATACATACAACTAAAGTGTATCTTATGCTAATATGATGTTAGTCTATCTTATGCAAATACGATGTTAGTCAAACACAAGTTTTATCATCAAATGCATAGCAAGCATTAAACAAGATTTCCAAAGAAGCCAAAAAAAAAAAAGGCATCCAACATCCACTCCATATGACATGAACCTAAGATGAATAACACTTCCAAAAATTCAAATATGTACATCAATTATAATTCAATGAAGCATATGAGCTTTTAACTCAAAACGAAGTAGCACATAACCAATTTCTAATAATTTAAGACTCGATGAAAGGGAATAGAGTAAACCAATCCTTAGCCACAAATAAAAAGTCCAACCACATTAGATTTAGGTAATAATAAATGCACTGAATAATGCAAGTAAGAAACTAAGGTTGATAATGACCAAGACATCAAATTTGTGATCCTCAGCCAAAAGAACCATTAGTCTTATTATGAGCCCAGGGTATAGATCTCTACCCAACAAACAATTTCGTATTAGCATAGGAATATCTCATGGCTCTCCCTTGTTTTTCATCTCATGGGTCTAACTTATTTCTCATTCTTTTCTTTCCATACGTCTCATGGGTCTGAGTGATAATGAATGCACAGGTAGTACTTCAATGGAATATGTTTCATATATTATTCATTGGTTAATTTTTGGTTGAGAAGACTAGAAAGTCCAAGCAAGTAGGTTGCTACGACAAAACTTATAACCAGAACAAGTTGTCCCACCCAAGACAGTGCATAATGAGATTCCATTACTAGTGAATTCATTAGAGCAGTTACTCATAAATAAGGATTTGTTTATGTCCATGGTAGTCATACGAATCTTCTCACATATTTCATGCAATAGACATTCCATACAAGCAAAGCCCCCACGGTAAAAAGTAAATAGAATTGTTAAAAGCTTGACATTTATCAGTTATATTAAATGTTTGTTACTTTTTTAATAGACACATTCGCCAGGTCGAAGTTGGAGGTTGATAACAACATAATCAACTATCACTACACAATTAATGAAAATGCTAAGATGAATTGCAGGGAAAGCTAAAGCCCATAAAGGATTATACCTAACAGCCCCCTCAACTCAAACAGCTACAGTAAATGATTTTGCACTTATCTGATGCGCAAATACTATCCGGTCATGTTTATAAGGAAGACCTTTACAATCAATCATCATATAGGGGCAGAAACTAGAAGCACATAGGCAAAGAAGTGCAATTTACAGGTTCAACCATTCGGATGCTCCTGAATATTTAACCATGCAACATTGCGCTGCCAAAAGCCATTTTGAGCTAGAAAAAAAAGAAAATGCAATCTTACAAAATGCCCAGTGAATGAAGACTGAAATTATTTATACCTCATATGCCTTGAGAGATTGATCAGCAGCCTCTTTCTTCTCATTACCAGCTTTGAACTCTGCAAGATACCGATAATAGTCTCCTTTCCTGCAAAATCAAATCCAAAACTTCAAAAAAAAAAAAAAATTCTTGCACCATCTATGCCAACCCCCAGCTAGTGTGGGACCAAGGTTTTGTTGAGTTGCACAATTTTTCTGGCAGACAAAACTACACAAATAATTTGTATATGAAGAGAAATAACCCACATTTTATAATAGAAAACAGTAGACTCTCCGCCAGAACAAGAAGGAATGAGATGCTCATCGATCACAGTCATAATATCACTACAAATGTTGGAGAGCTCCAACTCCACCTTCTGCCTATACTCCTTGATCCGTTTCGAATTCACTTCATTTCCCTTCGACTCTTCCTTCTGCTCAATCGATGATAGGATCCGCCAAGCAGCCCTCCGAGCCCCAATCACGTTCTTGTACCCAACCGACAGCAGGTTCCTCTCCTCAACAGTCAACTCCACGTCCAGAAATGCTACCTTTTTCATCGCATCCACCATCTCTGCACTCAAATCAAATACATAAGACCACAGCTGCGTCCAAATCAAAAGATTTGTAACAATTTTCAAACCCTAGCCCTAATCGTCGCACCGAGTAATCAAATAGAGTTCAGATTTCAGATCAACAGCGAGAGAGGGGAGAGTGGAGAGTGAGGAACCGTCACCTTCATAGCGTTCGGCTTGCTCGGCAAGCTTGGCGACGTAGACAAAGTTCTCGCGTTCTTTGGAGGCGGCCATGGCAGATCCGAGCTCTATTATCTCTCCCGAGTCTCTGTCTCTCTACTGTCACTGTCACCTCCGACGATGGGAAATGCAAAGGAGTCAAGGAGAGGTGTGGGGGTGGGGGCGGCGACGGAGGAGGCAGTGGTGGTAGTTGGTGGTGGGTATTGCATATATCTACATATAGATAGAGAGAGGTGCGACCATGGCTTTGACAGTGCCGGTAACGGACATAGTGCGGGGCCCATATCAAAACCGCCCACGGCCAGGGCGGGTCTGAACTACCACTCATGGGCCGCCACGTACGAAGATCTGCGTTGGAAATTCGAAGATGTGTTGTATTTATGTTATTTAGGCAGTATTTGATTAAACTTTTCACTTTTTTCTTTTATATGTTTTATATTTTAAAAATTTTAAAATAAAAAAGTAAAATATATTTTATTTTTCTTATTTTAAATTTTTTTTTGTTTTGAATTAAAAATGTTTAAAATAATTTTTTATCTTTTTTATTTCATTTGTAAACCTATTTTTTATTTTTTAAAATAAATTTTGAAATTAAGTGATCAAATATATTTTAAACTGTTTTCTTATTTTTAAAAATATAAAATAAAAAATAAATTTAAAAAAATAAAAACAGAAAATAAATACAAATGGTGTTACTATCATGAATGGAGTGGCTTTGTTGGATATAATATTTGCTTTATATGACCGTTTTAAAATTTTTAAAAAATTTTTAAATTTTTTTATGTTAATTATTTAAATATAATTGTTTAAATAATTTTATTAGTTATATATCAATTTTAATATGAATTTAAATAATTTAACATAATATAATATAGTGAATTAGAAATTGAGACGTAGTACGAATGTAATTTTTATTAAAATTTTATTTTACTTAAAATAAAAGTATAAAGCTAAAGATATTTAAGTAAATAATAACTAATTAAGAAGTAGTTAAAGAAAATAAAATTTTTGTAAAACAAATTAATTTTTGTATAAACCTCCACAAAATTTAAATATTTTTCTTAATTGTTTCATAGAATCTAAAATATAGCTGCCTAGTTAATTTTCATCTATGTATAACTCAATTCATCATTAATTGTTAATAAAAAATTATAAAAAAAAAAAGAAATGGCCTAAAATTTTAAAGGCTCCAAGGCTTAAACATATGAAAATATTTTAAGTCTAAATATTTTAGAACTCTAAAACTATTATGAATAGTTTAATATTAAATAATATTTTAAGGAAAAATAAAATATAATAAAAAAATCAAAACACAAAAAGTTAATTCTAACAAAACGAAAAAAAGTCAAAAACTACCGTGACAAAGGATCATGCATTTTAATTATGGGTGAGTTTAGAGTGAGATAAATTAAGATAAATTGAGAGTTCATAATACGTGCAGTAAAAGAAAAAAGTTGATATGATATAACATTAATAGAGATTTATAAAGTTTTTTGGAGTTTTTTTCCAAACCTAACGAGGCCTATAAGTGGCTATATTAATGTTTTAGAATAAAGTGAAAGAACTTTAAGTATTATTAAATTTCACGATCAGAAAAGTTACCTAATGATACTACATGAGCTAATTGTAGTCGTGTCTACCTACAAAAGTGGTATTATTTTTTTTATTTTTCTTTATAATTATTGTAGTTTAATAATCCCTCACGAGTCCTTATTTTTTTTATCCTTTTTTGGTATTTGCTTTTATTCCCTTCGTACTTATTGTGATCATTGCTAGATCATTGCTAAGGACTAACAGTGCATAAGTTTGAGGGGTGTGATTAGCACACAAATTTACATAATTATATTTAATTTATATGTGCTAATTGCATAGGAAGTTTTATTTGATATTTGATTTTATTATATTGTTTTCACATACTTGTATTAGTAGTATTTGTGCTATTTTAGGTTCTAAAATACAACATTTAAGACCTTTAAGATATCATAAGTGCAAGTGGAGAGGAACCAAAGCAAAGAGGTGCTAGGAAAAGTGCCAGAATAAGGCCTAGAAGATGTTTAGGCATTTGGTCGAATACTTGGCGTGTATTGATCAATTCAAAATCCAAAGTCAAGACAAAGGTCTCAACACTTCAAGGGCCATTCCATGATATAATTGCATCATTCGGGTGACAAGAACGCAAGAGAGATGATCCAAAAGAAAATGAAAAAAAAAAGCTGTAGAATTTGAAAATTGTTCAAAAAGTTCACTCCAACACCCTGTTAATATTTTGTCCATAACATTTTACTAAAAATTTGGATAGATGCACTTCTTTTTGCTTGAAACTTAGAAAGAAGCTCGAAAGGCTACAACTTCTGTACATTAGCTGAAGCCCAAACTTATCATCTTAAGAGTCAAAATTGCATTGGAAGTTAGAGGTAGCAATCCTGCCATTCGTATCTACGTTCGAACAAATATTTATTTGTACTTATGTGTAACAACAGAATACTCTTAGCCCAAAACTCATATTATTGGGCAAGTATTCACTCTAATTGGTGCGCACATCTCGACCTGAAGATCCAAAATTCAACCTTTTGATGTCAAATTGTAATTTTTAAGCATAAACACTACGTATAGGTTAAGGTTTCGCAAACAATAAAAATCAAATTTCTTTTTTTACATTCTTTTTAGATTTTTAGAGGGATTAAGAGGAAAAAATAAGTTTCTCCTCTTCTCCATCTAGGGTTATAAAATTTTTCATGTAATCTTTTAGTTTAATGATTATAGATTACGTTTTGGAGGTTCAGACTTGGAGAAGCTTGCATTTCATTGTAATATGGATTTCTATGAGCAAAATTGAGATTTCTAATATTCTTATCTTCTTGATTGATTTTATCTTCTTGATTGATTGAATGGATTTATTTTTGAAGTTTCTGGAATTAGTTGAACAGAATTTATAATGACAAGTTCTAATGATGATTGAATAATTCAATGTCTAATTTAATTGAATTGATATTTTTTTTATTTTTGAAATCAATTAAATTGAGTTAAAAGTAGGGATTACCATGGAATGTAGCAATCTGACAACTTGTTCACTTATAATTACTTTTCTTTAAATTCTTGGTAAGTTCATCTTTAAAAAAAATTGGTTTTCAAAGCAAAATTCTTTGAATGCATTGCACCATCTTTTTTACACTTGAGTTATAAAAGCCTCTTTGAATTTGTATGATTATAATTCCGATGTATTCATTGCCCATATTATCTTATTTTATTTTAAACTTTTACTTTAATTCTTTTTTGCACTAAGTGTTTAATAAAATCCTTTAGATTTCCTTTCAGAAATCAAAATTCTTTTGTTTAGTTATAATTTTTGCGACACTTAAAGACAAGTAAAATTTTGAATTAACCAATGGCTCTCCCTTTAAGTACGACTCATTCTCACTATTTCTGTAAATTTAAATTGTTATAATTTTTCCATACATTTGCGGTCAACCAGCAATAATCAAACCAAAATTTCAGAAGATCAATGCTATTTTAAAATTTGAATTTATAATATATATATATATATATATATAAAGACGAGCAAACAGGAAAAAAAAAAAGGAACGAAAAAAACACGAGAGCTTAATTCTAATTATATATTAATAAATATTTATAGATGAGTAATTTCATTTTTCCTTGCAGAAATATTCAAACATCCAAATATCCACAAAAGTTCGTAAAAGTGACTTACCCAAAAGAAAAAAGTTCGTAAAAGTGAATATGATACATTGATATTCGCAGAAATATTCACAAAAATGCTCACCCAATAGTAACATCACATTTAAACCCTTGAAAACCATCAAAATTAGCAGACAAAACCTGATAAACGGGGCACCCCAAGAGTTCGATTAACATGAAAATTTCAAGCCAATTTTGGTCAGGAAATTGGGCCACTAAATTAAACCAGGCAACATTGAACTACAGCTTCAAATGTGTTGCAGTGATCCAGTAAGAGAACCTCACTTTGATATTCTCTTCGGTAATTTGTATATGCCGAAAACATTCTTTTTCTGCCACAGGTTCGGTATGAAGAATGACCGATATGTAGGAGGTGAAAGCTCCCTATCCAGATATGGCAATGCTGCAACAGTCTGAGGTACAAAAAAATTAAGCAGATTGCACAAGCGCCACGAAGATATATGCAATATATATATATATACCTTCCATTTTGATAAATCACTTTCTCGAGAAGGGTAAGGTCGTTGAAGCTGCAACTCAACAAGAAAAGTACAATTTTCTAGATCCTGAACTGCAAAATGATTACATGAAAATGCAGTTGCTTTAATTCAAAACAGTTAATATGAAGAAAGCATAATAACTAGAGGACCCAAAAGAAAAAATATATATATATATATATATCTCGAGAAAAATGACTTAGCATCTAATTACATATTGCTCGTCTGATGCCTTGTTCTTATTATTAAAATATGGTGGTGCTGAAGTCCCACCCAAGGTAGAATTGAATGGGAACGGAAGAAGACCTCCGAACCCATTGTCTACCCATCTAATTTGACCCACATGATCCAGAATGAGAGAGGATGATGCGAAACGATGCCATTCACTTCCGACACAAATCATAGAATCTGCATCAGAGGAAAGAAGAGATGACGACATGTATGCAGGACTAAAGAAGAAAAGCATTTTAAAAAGGAATTTGAAATTTTCTTTTAGGGTGGTGGGGGAGGAGAGATGAACGATAAATTGATGATAAATTAAAAAAAAAAAAAAAGCTTATAAATGTCACTGGGGAAGACACTGTTAGAAAACCTTCAAATTGCCCGCTCCCACCCCCTTTTTACTTTCTCAGATAACCAAATCAAATTATGGAAGTATCCTTGGATGGGAAAAGCATTTACATGTCAAACAAACACTAACCATCAAATATTAAAGCAAATCAGGGATGGGGTGTTATAATGCCAAATTTTGATTTTCTTTTCCGAACAAAAGCTGAATCAGCAATCCAATGATTTAAAATGTTCTAAACCTATTTAAGAATTGTCAAAATGCATTTTGTTACTCAAAGCCAATATAAACCACTCAAGAGGGAAAGCCAAATCTCACCCATCCCTACGTCACCATGGTTGTCCAAATGCTTGTAGATCTCCAAGGAAGCAGAATAAGCATCGATGATAGAGAACGTTTGAGAATGGGAGGAAAATAAAATGAGGCCAAGGACCAGAAGTCTCGGAGCTTTGGCTATCTACAAAAATAAGAAAACATATATAATCAGAAATCAGCATCACTCGTTGAGATTGCAGGAGCTAATACCAAATATCTTAGTCAATACCCACCATAACAAGCAGGGATTTATGATTTGGATTATACTTGTCCTCAAAAAATCCAGGAAAACTTTCAATGACAGCTGAGGCAGCTACACAAATAAGTGGGTATATTGAATAGAGGAATCTGCAATAGCAGTAAAATAAGTTATTAAATACATCACTAATCAGAACTTGGCTGGTACCACTTCAAGCGATATGCTGGAGCAGGTAATTTTGTAGTCATGATTATTTTTAGCAACCAAGAAGCCTCGCCAAGATATCAGAAATGGGAACTGGTCTACAAAATAAGAAAAAATTTGACATAATTTTTGTGGTCAGTGCAGGTATTGAATCCCAAAAGATCATCTGGCTTTTGTTAGAATTATGCCAAAATGTCATTGAATAAAGGGAAAAATAGAAACACAATGCATACTCATTCTTGAACACTTAATTTAATGATTTCAAACTTCCCAATCCTTGTTAGTATTTGAGGCAATACCGAATGAACAACTTTTCTAAGCTAACAAAAGTGATGATGTATCTTAAAGGGGATTAGAAAATACACAATTATAATTTCAACATATCTAGAGTTCACGTCATAAATTGACAAAAGCAAACGGCAGTAATTCATATCCTTAAAACCCACCTAAAAACAAAACTGCAGGAAATATAAAGAGAGAGGGAATGTGCCCAACCGTTCCGCTTTGTGTGGCTGCAATGTCATGAATGCCAGCCAAATATAGATAGGTGAGATCACTACCAACAAGCCTGGAGCATACTTCTTCCTTGCAATTGGCAGGATTCTAAGGAACAGCAATGCCAGAATGAAGCAGAAGTTGAAATTATTAAATCCATTCCTCAGATAAATGGCCCTTCCGTTCCATACAAGTGGCTATAACCACCCCCTAAGACTATTTATAACAACAGAGTCAGAACAGATGATGTCCATCTCCTATAATAATAGTACTCAACAAGCAACGAGAGTGCCCGGAAGAAATCCGGAACCTTTGGTAAGTAATTTGCGATACTTCAATTAACTTTAGAATTTATTACAAATTCTGTTGCAAAAGCATGGGCATGGAAATTACGCATGAAACTATAAGCATGGATGAAAATTATGCATGAAACTATGAGCAGCAATTTGAACTTACCAGAAACACAAGTGACGTGACTGCCCCTGTAAGAAACTATGAGCAAATGCTTATTGGCAGAAAAGCCAAAACTAAGAATGGCCATCTAAGAATAACCCCGATGGCAGCAACTGCAACTGCCGTGGCAGGTTTCTCAAAAAGAAAAATTGCGGAGGAGAGTGATACGCCATACATTGGGAATGAACTTGGGAAAAACCTACCAACAAAGCACATTGATATGAAAATTCTTACAAGAATAACATTAATGAGCATTCCTCAGTGTTAACAATGATGATAGCGGAGATTAAAGTAAAACTAACATTTGGCTCCTGATAAGATGCCTTACTATAAAGTGTAGGAGCAAAATGTGAATAAATTGGATAGCAGTGAACTACCCATCAAGAAAAAAAGGATAGCAGTCAAAAGGTCCAACTCACTCGTGCTGGCAAAAAAAAAAAAAAAACACTGGTTAAGCATAGCATTGCAAGGGCATAGGAAGCAAGGCGTTTGCCATATCTTGGAAAGAGCTACCACAAAAGCAGCCTCTATGATGACAGAGAGAAGACCAAGAAAGATTGCATAGAACGCCTTCACCTCGAATGGTAGAATATCTTAAATGAAGAATAATGTTGAGAAAATTAAAGAGGTGCCAAATTATCAAGGAAATGCAACGCTGATGGTGAAGTATCTTACTTTTTCCTCACTAAATAACCAAGAAGCAGGCCCGCCAACTACTTTATGAAAAATAAGGTACGGCTACGAGCGAAGTGCGTGCAAACTGGGAGCTGCAGAAGATCCATGGGGAAAAATAGAATCGAGAAAAAAAAAATTTCCAAAAAGCTTCAAGCTCCAGCAACAAATTGTAAAATGACTTGAAGAGACTATTAACCATATTGCACCATCCAACAAACCAAAAACTTCTAGCAGTAGAGAGGTAAATTACATGGAGCTTCCACTAAAGCACTCATATTAATTTTGTTAGAATAATCCAAAACTGACAAAGAGTGATTTTGGATGTGGTTAACAGTTTTACATTCAATCTTTTAAAAAGTCTTGATTAAGCACAGGTAATTTGAAATCGCCAATGCTCAAATTATTTAACAAGCAAAAATTCATGTAAGCTAATGATTTTTAGATGGGATTTTATGGTGTGTTAGGATTTTGAATTCGGTGGAGAGAGAAAAGCAATGGAAATTTGTAAGAAAATAAAATGAAATGCTAAACATTAAATTTTACTATTTATTTACTTAATTTTTTTGATTGGCAAAAGAAAAATGAGAAGAAAATGAATAAAATTAAATTTTTTATTTAATTAATAATAAGAAAAGAATACATATTTCTTGGACAGTTGCACATGAGCCTATATGGCACATGATAAACAAATCTAGTTAAATTTAACATTTTTTAGTAATTTTACATTTTAGTCCAAATTACAATTCATTAAAAAAATTCCCCTCCAATTTTCTTTCCTCTTGACAAATCCTTAATCCAAACATAGCATCTCAGTTCATTCAGCTAAATTGCTATAAAATGAGGAGTCCTAACATCTTTACTATTTGCCAATCAAATGGGTAAACATAAGAAATGCACATCCACTGCAGATCCACCATGCTATAGCCATAGGCATACTCTCAAGGTAGATTAGTTACAGTGAACCTCTTGAATTATAGCGAATTTAACATCTATATATGGAAGGACAAGAAGTTTTCAAGGTAGATTAGTTGCAGTGTGCTTGTAACAGGCATCAAAAGTTCTCATCAAAGAAGAATGTTGCCCATTTTACACATGACTACCGCCACTAGTTCACTGTTTGTTGAAATTTTCCAATCACTGGACTTAGATTCATGGGGGGCCTGGGGTGGCAATTTGTGTTGTTGTGCTATATTTAAATTCATAATGTGTTTTCTCATATTTATTCTTAAATATTTCAAAATTTGATGAACATGTTAAATAATAATTTATTTCAAAATTAGATCAAATCGAATCAATTTCGAGTTAACATGTAGGTGTTGTGTTTGTGTAAGTAATTTCACATTTGTGTCATATTGTATTTAGATCAAACTATGTATTATCATGTCTAATATTATTATTTTGTTAGGTGTCGTGAACCTTCCTGTGTCGCCATTTCCTTGGAGGCCATTGTTACTTTTTCAAGAAAGTCATTGCAGAATGCAGAGACAAGAAAGAGAATAGAGAGAGGTGAGAGAGAACAGAAGAGAAGAAAATTCAACAGAAGAAGAATGTCAGGATCGAACATCCACACAATCAAATAAAAATACGCACAAAAGTAGAGAAAAAAAAAAAAAAAACCACACACAGAATTAATGTGGTGCACAAACTTACCTAAATCCACAGGAGGAAGAGAATAAATCCACGGTATCCATGGAAGAGTGTAATCAAACTTTCTTCTCTCTACAAGCCCTTTCACTCTCTCCATGTAACCCTAAAATTCCCACAAGTTTCCTATTTAGAGACAATTATAGAAAGCCTCCCCATACAATCAGGAAACCATATTACATATATTTGAAAAACCAAGCAAGCCTAAAAATCCACAGAAACCCAAAAACATGTAACAATAAAAAATCTTTACTTGCACCGGACTTCAAAATTCTAGACAAACAATAAAAATCTTTACTTGCACTGGACTCCAAAATCCTAGACAAACCCAAGAATCTTCACCTTGGCTTTAATTCTATAGACCACTTTGGAGATATCATAAATTCCGCCACACTTAAAATAAGATGGCCTGCACCTCTTCACTGAAATACCCACACCCTCTCCCCAGGTGCCCAATATAGCTCACTACTTTGCCAATTGATGTGGCTCCACCACCACTCCTACTCAAGCACAACTTGAGAGATCACCACAATGAACTAAATTCAAAGCAAAAGAGACTCATTCGTCCTAGGTGTGCACCTTCTTGACACATCAACAATCTCACTTTCTCTACCTGAAGCCTCCTTAAGAAGGCCTTACACTTGCATCATACTTTTTGACCAGAATTCTGCACACTTTCTAATTTTCCCACTAGCGAACCTTCACGTTGTTTCCCCATTCCCTTGCACCTGCTACGCATGAGTCTTTGCAATTGTTTCTTCTGTTACTTCATATGCCACACTTGTTGATCAAATCCAAAGATTATTTTATTTCATTAAGATTTTATTTTAGAGAAGATTTTATTTCAGTATTTATTTTGAATGCGATTTTATTAGAGATTTATTTCCATTTATTTTATTTTATTCTTATTATTTTAGATAGTTTATTTAGAGTAGGAATGCTAAACGATTGTAATCTTTGATTTGATTTGATTTTTTTAGTTATCTTGAGGAATTATTAACCTATTTAAAGGTTCAAGATTATTACAGTTTGGTAGACTTAATTGGATATTATTGAATTAATTGGCTATGTTTGCCTGAGTTTCTTCCCTCTATTGCTTTTGCTTCTTTGGCTTAATTCTTCCCTTTCTCTTGCTCAATCTTTTTCCTTTCTTTGGCTTCAATTTCTTGTCTCCCATCAAACCTAGTATTAGAGCGAATCTCTGGTTAAAAAAAAAAAAAAAAAAGGAATCTTAATCACCATTTGATGTTTTCAGTCGTCGATGAAAGGCCTTGACAATGATTGATCACCGACAGCCCACTGAACTAGAACCTACCTCACAACTCTGATCGTCAACAACCAAACACCATCGCAACTACATCGACCCCCAGCAACAAAACCAAATTCTATTGTCAATCTCCCAACAACCGAAGCACTACACTGACTCAACTAGGGCCGCTGGCAAGCCACCTTCACCAAGCACCGACGAAGCCAAGCAACACCATGAGGAGCTTCGTCTGGTGCTAGCGAGCCTCATCGACTAAACCGCTAGACACACTGGAAGTGTTGGTTTATGAACCTAACCTTGGAGATTTTGAAGATGAATTTGGTAAGTTGACTAATGAGGCTTGCATCGTTACATCATTTAATAAGGGGCATATTGAAGAACAGACTTTTGAGACTATCTCTAAAACGATTACTTCTTTGGATGATATAGAGTCTGATGTTATGATAGCACCTACAGATGCTATTAAGATTACTGATATTCTTGAGATTGATTGTCAGATCATTACAGATATCGGTAGTAACTTCACTGTCATCTCTGCTTATGTTGTGCTATCTCCTTAGTTGAAATTTATGCTTCATTCTCACAGTGGTCTTGGGATTTCCTCCTCCCCATTGAAGTGCCTCTTTAATAGTTTAATCTAGTTTTATCGACATTCTTTTGGACTTAACAAAATCTCTCGCCAAAATTTAGATTTTTCCCCCTCGGAAGAATTGGTGAGGACACCAACTTCCTACCTCCCCTTAGGGCAGTGCATGAGCTTTAGGAGTATCTTGAACATCTACTCTATTTGTGGTCCGAAGATTGAAAGCAGAGCTCATGGTTTCAACTCGTCAGAGTCGAGTTTTTCTTAGCCGAGAAGATGATGCAAATTCAAAGATTATCTTATTTTACAAAGATTTTATTTTAGAATTTATTTTGAATGGAATTTTATTAGAGATTTATTTCCTTGTATTTCATTTTTATTCTTATCATTTGAGGTAGTTTATTTTTTATTAAGATTGGTGAAAGATTGTAATTTTTATTTGATTTTATTTTTTAGTTGCCTCGAGGAATTATTAGTCTATTTAAAGGCTTGGGATTATTAGAGCTTGACAGAATTTGAATTGAATATTATTGAATTAATTGGTTATGTTTGCCTAAGTTTCTCCCTTCTCTTGCTTCTTCTTCTTCTTCTTCTTTGGCTTAATTCTTCCCTCTCTGTTGCTTAATCCCTTCTCTTTCTCTGGCTTCAATTTCTTGTCCTGTGTTACATTATATCTCAATGGTCTATACTAATTGTCCCACGTCCATCTATAACTCCACCTGAAATGTCATTCCCACAAGCCTGTATAGATTTTCAATCATCTCTCCTTATAGCATTACTTTATTTCTTCTAGAAACAACCACCACCTTCTTATGAGAAAAACTATAACATTTGGAAGTAGGCATTCCCAAAGAAATTATATTCTTCCGAAGCCTTAGAACATGTCTAACCTCTGTCAATGCCACAACTATCCCATCATGCATGCAAAATTGCACAATCCCCACACTAACAACCTCGCTTTCTGTGTCATTATCCATCCTGATAATTACCCAAATCATAAGCCTTATAACTCACAAAGTGTTCTCTAACCGAACACATATGAAATGAACACCCAGAATCTAAAACCCAATCCAAATAATTAAAACCCGAGGAAACCAAAAGCACAGCTTCTTCATTTTCACTCTAGAAGTCCTATGTAACTACTGCCTTTGATGATTGTTCTTTCACTTTTCATTCTTTGTACTTTACACAATCCTTCTTCAAATGATCCTCTTGATCACAAAACAAGCACAACAGTTTATAACGCCTTGACTATGAACAACCACTTTTCTTTCCAAAGCCTATGTGCCTCTACCTTAATCTATCTCTAACTCGACCACTTCCAAATGTAATCATGACCCCTTCCTCTGAGTTGCCACTCTCTTCCTTCTTTAACAAATCATTAGAAATAAGAGAAGCCACTACCTAATCTAACTCAACGGTATTCCATACATTATCATATTCCTTAGATGCTTATACGATGGAGGTAAGGAAATCAATAGAACAATCACCTAATCTTCTTCCTCAATTTTAGCAACAATAGATTCTAATCCTATGAATAACTTATTGAACTCAAACATATGCTCTATTAAGTTCACTCCTTTTGCCATCTGAAGTGCATTAAATTGTTTCTTTGACAGCAACCTATTTGTCAATGATTTGGACTTATACATACTCTTCCATTCAGCCTGAAGTTTCGGCAGATCACTTTCAATAATTAAATTCCCTAAGAGGAATATTACCAAGATAGAGTTGAATGGTATTATTAACCAACGCCTGCATCTCTTCTAACTCGTCATCTTTCAATTTTTTCAGCTTTTCAAACTTCTCCTTGAGAGCCGTAATCAGTCTCACACGCATCAAAACATTTTCCACACTTTGTGGCAACAAAGTGAAATCAATGTTACCATTAAACAGTTCAATCATAAAAGCATAGTTTTTCACCACCATACTATTAATCCAATGCAAAATTATTATTAAAAAAATAAATAAATAAACAATTGCACTCACCAATGAATTTGCAACACCAAAAAGTGGATGAGCGGCTCTTGCTGTACATAGCAGGGTATTGTACAACAAGAACCCTTGGATCAACACATAGCCACTGGTATTGTGATCCAAGGCCCCCAGGTCCCAAAAAAAATATGTATCTTGCATAAACTGTGCGTCAAAAACCGAGGCAAATAACCCAAGACCCACCGTTATCAAATCAATCTACACTTATCTCCCCAAGTATTCAAAAACTGAGTACTACCTAGTTCAAATAACTCTGATATCATTTGTTAGGATCGAATATCCACAAAATCACATCAATCCACACAATTAAATTAAAATACGCATAAAATAAAGACAAAACATCACACACAGAGAATAAGGTGGTTTGAAACAAATTTATCTACGTCTTCCCCTATAACCAAGAAGTACAACCAAACTCCCAGAAACGAACCCCAAATCCATGGTATTAAACAACATGTCACCAGTAAATTCACAGCACAAGCAAACAAATCACTGAACTACTCTAGGGAAAAAGAGAGTTAGAGAGAGGGGTTTTGGACCTGTATTCCCAAGTTTGGAAGCCAGATTTGAGAAGGATGTAGTGAAGAGGCTACCAGTAGTTAAAGACCTCGTCACAGAAAGGCGGTCATATACCTGAGCATCCCCAGGGCAAACAACGGTGCTTTCCATCCCAATCCCTTGTCCACCACTTCTCCGCCTTCGTGTCTCTCTGGCTTATCCACCTTCGCGTACGACGACGACGACGGCGTCGGAGACGGAGACGACGATATATCAGACGGCCGTGGCGGTCTCTGTCAAGTGGTATGTGACTGATACATCCCAAAAAAAAAAAAAATTATGTAAGCTAAAATCTATTGCTTTGATGATTCTGAAATAATAAAATCTATTGCTTTGATGATTCTGAAATAACGCTACATAATTTTTTTTTTTTTTGCACAAGTAAATAATTGCATGCATAAACAAACTTAAAATATAGTTGCATGCGTTAATTAATTGATATAGCTGTATAAATTGTGAAATCATTAAGATATTAAAGGATTGAAAAAGTTAACATCACTTTCAATATTAGTCAGATATAGCTGTATAAATTGTAAAAAATACTCAGATATTAAAGGATTGAAAAAATTAGCATTATTCTCAATATTAGTTATGTGATATTAAAATTATGAACTACTTAATTAAAATTAAATAATTCATAACAAAAATAAGTTTCAAATTTTTATTCTAAATTTTTATCTCATTATAAATATTTATCAAATTATTAATTTAAGTAAAATTAATTAATACTCATTCATAATAAAAGGCGGGATTCAGAGTAATTAAACTCCATAAACATTAAATAAAAGTTAGGCAAATATTACTAAGGCTCCGTTTGGCATCACAAACTAACTCTATAAATCTCCAAAAATCCTATATCTCTAATTTTTTCGTCATTATGAATTTTAAAAAATTCTAATATTTCGCTAAAAAAATAAAAAATCTGGAAGTAGGTTAACCGAATGTGTAAATTTTTTATACAATCATATTCTTCGTATCGAAAGCTTTCAAACGAGTACCATTGTTATTATTTTTTTGTGAATTTTTTTGAATCCGTGGGAACAGATTTGAAAAACTGTTCTCACGGTTTGCGCCTTTTCAAAAAAAATTGCGCCAAAATCAACACAAATCACATTTTATCTTATTTTTTTATTCCAAACGGGGCCTAAGTGTCCTGAGGACACTGATATGGTGTTTGGATCTCAAAAAAAAAATAATTATCAAAAAAACTTTAATGAAAAATAATTTTTTTTAAATAAATTTTGTCACATTTTACTTTTACATTGATTTTTATTTTATTTTTTTATTTTTTTGACAAACTAAACACCACCTTGGTGTTAGATTTGCTAAAAAAATAAAAAATAAAAATTGGTATAAAAATAATTCTTGCAAAAATTTCATAGGGGATAGTTGAAAAAAATCAGAGTTTTTTTTTTTTTTTTTTGTTATAGATCCAAACACAACCTAACTGACATAAAAATATTTTAGAGTGACAAAGTATATTTATATATATATATTTAAATATTTTTAAAAAAATTAAATAAGATACCATCCGACACATCATTCATCACCTTTTAACTAGGGACTTCTTTTTGTTTCCAAGATCGCGGTAAGTAAACAGTCCCTCTAAGTAACCGTTGGTTGACGTCACAGAGGCCGCCGACGGCACTGGTATCATCCAACCAAAGTCCGCCACGTGCCCATCGAAAGCCGCGTGGCAGTATTCGCAACACCGAATCCTAAGGTTTTTTTTTTTGGGGGAAGTAACACGAATCCTAAGCTGCTTCACTTTCCTCAACACAATTTCAAGTCCCCACTGTTTCCGATCCAAACAAATTTCCAAAACACTCGCTCTTTCTTGATCTCTCATCTCCCTCAACAAATCCATCCATTCACAACAATCAGGAGAAAAAAAAAATCCAAAACTCAACAATGCAGATCTCACCGGGCAGCGACGTGGAAATATGCAGCAACGAAGACGGGTTTCTGGGCTCCTACTTCGCGGCCAGAGTCGTCGGCAGAGCCAGCAGAGACAAGTTCGTGGTGGAGTACGCGACGCTGCTTGCCGATGATCAGAAGGGGCCGCTGAAGGAGGTGGTTAAAGGTTCGGTTATCAGGCCCGTCCCGCCGGAGATTCGGGTTTCGAAATTCAACGTTCTCGACAAGGTCGACGCCTACGATCTCGACGGGTGGTGGGTCGGGCGGGTCACCGGGAGAAAAGATGGGTCAAAGTACTCGGTGTATTTTGATAGCTCCGGGGACGAGTTTGATTACCCGGCCTCTGCTATGAGGATTCATCAGGAGTATGTGAAGGGCCAGTGGGTTCCTTCTCAGCGAAGGGGTATGTGATTTGATTTTCTCTCTCTCTCTTTTTTTTTTTTTTAGCGAATCTATCTGTTATTAGAGATTTTTCTTTTTTTTTTTTTTGAAAAATGTAAAAAAAGTTGACAAAAATTAAAGAAATTGGTAAAAGTTTGTTAAAATTGAAAAAAATTAGAAATTTCTTATTAAAAAAATTGAAAAATATTAAAAACTTTTTGAGAATATTGAAGATTTTTAGTTAAATTTCACACTCTAAACATACTAACATGCATAATAAATAATTATAATTTAATATTTTGATTTGGTATGAATAATATATGTATACATATATTTTTTATTATGCAATCTATATATATATTTTAACATTTAAATAACATATTCTTACCTATATTTGCAGATAGGGCACAAGGAGTTTCAAAGACTAGTTGCAGTTGACCTGATGTTTTGTTTTTTTTATTTTAATTGATCCGTCGTTTTTTTTTTTTTTTTTTTCAGAGCCTTTTCCTTTCAGGAGTAGAAAAATGACCAGGGGCTCCTCAGATAATGTAAAGAAAGATCTTGGACTCATCAGGATCTGAACCCTTCACGTTCCAACCCAAGCAGAGAACATCAAGATTTGGATATCTAGTGTTTGCGTGAACGAAATTAGAGTTCAATTTTAACACACTTTCAGTGTAATAATATAAATATATATATATATATATATATATTACGTAAACATAGTAACACGGTAACATAATACTTCGTGTGTTATGTCTTAAAACACGCTTGTATTTGCATTGGTAGTGTATCAGAATTGTAGTGCATGATTTGGGCATCGCAGTTAAACTCGTGTAAACATAAGAAATCTCTCCTTCTGTTTGTATCTTTTGATTCATATTTAGTGGAGCCTAAATTTAATTATTCCTACATATAAGAAAATAAATTTAGTTCATGGCTCGGGAGTTCATAATCGTCAAGAGTTCATCTTTCAGAATTGAGAGAGTCCAAATTGAAGAACCCATAATTCACTCCATATGGGTTTTGCAATCATCGGTCACACGATACCATTGTTTCATATATGATGTTATAGATTGCTTAGCGGCTAAAGGTATGAAAATATAATTTGACTTGCAAAGAAATTAAATAAAAATTATAAAACAAACTCGCATACAAAAAAAAAAAAAAAAAAAAAAAAAAAAAAAAAAAACTATGAAATAACATGTAAAAATATAAACAATGAGTGTAAAATTGAGCGTATTTAAAATTTTAAGTTTTATGTACATTGAAATTGAATTTTTAGTTTAAATGTTTATTTTTTAAGAAATTGTAAAAAAATTAAAGGTTAAATATCACTTTTTTTAAACAAAAAATTTTAGTTGATTTTGTTTGATAAGTATCCATTTATACAGTGTTTAATAATGTGTAATTTTTTTATTATTTATTACAAATATTATCCTATTTTAAAATATTAATTTAAAATTTTTTTGTAAAAAAATACAAAAAATATAGAAAGAGTTAAAAAGTGTGTTTCCATGCGAAGTGATGAAAAAGTACTAAAGTGAAAAAAGAAGTGATTTGGCCATTGGACAAATCCAATAGTTAAAAAATATTCAAATTCAAATTATTAAAACTTCCTATGAACTTTCTTATTATATAGATTTCACAATAAGTTTACTTTATTTACGTTGTTTTGGTAATTTTGATTTTGTGTGCCTCAACTTTACATGTTTCATAAATTTGTTATTGGATTTTAAAATTTGTATTACATTCATTCGCATACTTTTTGTTAAATTTTTTATTTAAAAAGTAACATTTATCAATTCAATAGCATGAAATTATTTTTATCCACTTAGTATTAATAAAAAAATGCATGAAAAAAGAAAATTAAGATTAAGATTCTGTTATTGTTTTATACCAATTGAAATGAAGTTGAAGAAAACAAGAAAATAAAATTTATTGTAATTAATATGTTATATTTATGTATTTTTATAATAAAAGAGATTGATTCAAGCTTGTATTTGGGAGGAAGTTGCTGGCTTATTTACCTATAAGAAGTAGGAGTCAACCTTGCGAAGTCAATCTACTTTGATACTGTTGATGATTTTGATAAATAAAGAGTAAAAATCAATCTTACAAGGTCAACCTACTTTGATACTGTCAAGGATTTTGATACTGTAGTGATATTTCGAGAGATCCGACAGTATCTTGACAAATAAAAGGTAAGAATCAATCCTGCAAGGTGAGAATTTTGATACTGTAGTGATATTTTGAGAGATCCCGACCTCCTTTGGGTAAGGAATTCTAGTTTCTGGTACCTCTAAATTATGCAAGAGTCCACGATACCCCTAAACTATCAAAACTTCCTTTGAACTTCTTTATTATATAGATTTCACAATAAGTTTATTTTATTTATGTTTTTTAATAATTTTAATTTTGTGTGCTTCAACTTTACATGTTTTATAAATTTATTATTAAACTCTTTAAAATTTGTATTATATTCATTCGCGTACTTTTTGTTAAATTTTTCATTAAAAAAGTAACATTTATCAATTCATTACCACGAAGAGGGTGTTTGGAAGTTAAAAAAAAAAATTTAAGTTTTGGTAGTTTTTTGGTGTTTTTTTTACACTTTTTTGTGTGTTTGGTTGAACCAAGTGGAATTTTTTGTATTTTTTTAGTAACTTTTGGGTGTTTAGTAAATTTTTTATTGTAGTAAAGTAAAAAAGTTGTAACTTTTGGGTGTTTGGTAAATTTTTTACTGTAGCAAAGCAAAAAAGTTGTAACTTTTGAGTGTTTGGGATGTTTTTTACTGTAGCAAATCAAAAAAGATGTAATGATGAGTGGTACTTTTTACTGTAGCAAATCAAAAAAGTGACAAAATTTGTGGTTTTGCCAAACACGCAAAAACTAACTTTTGATATTTTTTTACTAATTTTTGAGTTGCCAAACACCCCCGAAATTATTTTTATACACTTAGTATTAATAAAAAATGCATGAAAAAAGAAAATTAAAGTAAGATTCTTCTGTTATTGTTTTATACCCATTGAAATGAAGTAAAAGAAAATGAGAAAATAAAATTTATTGTAATTAATATGTTATATTTATATATTTTTATAATAAAAGAGACTCATACAAGCCTGTATTTGGGAGGAAGTCACCAACTTATTTACCAATAAAAAGTAAGAATCAACCCTACTTTGATATTGTCGAGGATTTTGATAAATAAAGAGTAAGAATCAATCTTGCGAGATCGACCTACTTTGATACGGTCGAGAATTTTGATATTGTAGTGATATTTGGAAGGATCCTGACCTCCTTTGGGCAAGGAATTCTAGTTTCCCGATACCCCTAAATTTTGCAAGAGTCCTTGGTACCCCTAAATTCTAGAAGGAGAATTTGCAAATAATGATCAGTGTCTTTATTGATGAAAAAAGTTTGCATGTGTAGATAAACATGCTGTCTAACAAACCGATGACAATTAAAACAACTTAACCAAATTGGTAAGATAATAAACTGATAAGTAAAGCAAAAGTCTTTTCATTCCACTACAAGATTGTGAAGGACAGCATAAATTTCTTTTAAACTGATAAGCAAAGTTAAAGTCTTTTTATTCCACTACAAGATTGTTAAGGATAGCTTAATTTTTTTTAATATATTTTTTTTTTCAGTTTTTTTTTTTTTTGGTAAATATTTTTTTTTTTCAGTTGTAAATGTATAAGATAATTTAATAGGAATTGGCTAAATATTACCTATTGAATAGAAAATCTAACAAGAGAAGTTTGAGTAAATATAAAAAATTTATAAGATCAAGTTTACATTTATGAAATATGTAAAGCATCAATGTAAAAAAATTGAACACAATTTGGATACGCATCTCTCTCTATTTGTCCCTCTCCGTGTAAAGTCCCAATGTTTAAAAATCAACCACAACACAATTCAGATGTTCGGATATGCATCAATGGAACACAATACAATTCAAGATGTGTATATCTCTGTTATTCTAACTCAATGCTTACTGGAATTAAGGCTTAGTTTGGGGGAAAAGAAAAAGCTAGTTTCTTTTATAAATGACTACTAGTTAATTAATAAAAAACTGTATATATATATATATTGGGGTTTGAAAAAGGTAAATAGCTGGGGTGCCATTTAGTGCACCTCTTTGAGTCTATTTTTTGTCTCATGTTCTTGAAAATAAAGAAAATAACTTAAAACATATTTGGTCACTTGTGTTTTTAAAATTTATTTTAGAAAATAGAAAATGTATTTATATATGAAATGTAAAATAATAAAAAGTCATTTTTGAACTTTTTAACTCAAAATAAGGAAAATCTCAAAACACGGAAAGTAAAAAATATCAACCCAAATGTATTTTCTGTTTTCTGTATTTTAAAATTTTCAAAACAAAAAATAAAAAAAAATAGAAAACAAAAATTACAAATACAAATCAAATACTACGTAACTTTTTAGTAACTAATTTTTTTAACTTTTTTATTAATTTAAAATTTTTGTTTAAAAAAAAGTTTAAAATTTAAAAGAGTAAATTTAATTATTTTAAAAAAATTAAAAAATTGAGTACTTAATAATTATAAAGCTGACTAAACTTTCCAAACGGATCCTAAAAACATTTTGTTTTTGTCTTTAAAAAAATAACAGACTGTTATAACTTGGTACTAGTGGGAGCAAGGTTGGAGTTTCCAGTCGTATACTTGAAATGAAACTTGTATTTATTTATAGATTTGAAATGAAAAGATTACATTTTAAGCTTAAAACTTGAAAACAAGCACACATTATATATAATAATTAATTTGAAATAATTATTTAAAATTCCTAATAATAATAATCTTTAGGTCGTATAAAAATTCCAACAAAAGTTCTTAATTTACCAGCGAAAGTCACATAACTAATATATATATATATATTTGAGTAAAATTTAACCCTATTTTATTTTTTTTTTTTGAGTCCACATCCACGTCCAAACAAATTATTCAGACTACACAAGGTTTAAGATATTCCAATCTTGCCTGCTCAAGGAGTAAAAAAACAAAGCAGAGGGCAGAGACATGGGAATCTTGTAACATAATAAAGCAGCTTATTTTTGTTATAAGATAGAGAGAGCATTGCCAGTGCTAAATTCACATAGCAGTGCTATCATATGCATCGTCTGGTTACAGCTCATTTCCACTCTACCAAGGGACATAATTAGTTAAAAAAAAGAGAAAAAAAAAAAAAAAAAAAAGCAGTTCTCCCAGCAAATAACAAGTTGCCGGTTCAGAACCTATGCAGTGAGAATAAAAGAGACTGAGAAATGAACAAGCAGAAGAGAAGTGAAACAACAAGGTTTTAGCCGGTGTTTTGCAGCCCAGCAGCAATACCCTTCATTGTCAAGATAAGGGTATCCTCCAAACCGGGAGCATACTCACTTGTGGGGTTCAACTTCACGAGTTCAGCAGCAGATTTGCTCGATTCTATGTACTCCTTGGAGATGTGGGGGCGCAACTTCACGTGGTAGTTGGGATCTCGGATTCGTTTCAGGGTGTATGCCTGCAACACGTTGAGCGTGGTGATGTAGGAATCGCGCAGCCGCAGGCGTTGCTTCAACTGGATGTCCCCTTCGAGAAGATCCTTATGTCCAGCAATCTACCAAATTGGAAGAACAATTTGTTACTCGTGCAGTATTGGAAAAATCTAGAATGAGTTTCCCAATTTTTCTGGAATTCTCAGCAGTTAAAACGCAAACAGAACTTCCCAGAAAATGGTGGGTTCTATTTGTGAAAGAAAAATTTACCTGGAGCAGAAGGGCCTTTGTTTCCTCGTAGTTGGTTCTCAGGCGCTCACCGAACGACCACAAATCGTCAGAAACGAGAAGTTTGTCGTACAAAGCCGCAATGCCAGGGTCTCCCTTGGCAAACACCATTTCAACTAAATCAATTGTGACTCTAAAGAAAGGCCATGCGTTGTACATCTCCTGCAACATATGGAGGTTCTTAATGTCCTTCTGAATCGCCCACTTGAATGCTGCTCCAACGCCCAGCCACACCGGGAGATGGAATCTAGTTTGAGTCCAGGCAAAGATCCATGGAATTGCACGGAGGGATTCGATTCCTCCACTTGGCTTTCGTTTCGATGGACGGCTACCAATGTTCATCCGGCCATACTCCAACTCTGGCGTAGCCTGCATTCGAAATCACAATAAAATGACCAATATGCTATCGAGATTTGAAACAACATGCAGACTCTTTTTAGAGTACTTACAAGGCGGAAATACTCGACAAATCGTGGTTCTTGGAAAACTATCGAACGGTACTCCTGTGTAGCAATAACAGTGATCTCATCCATCAAGGCTCGCCATTCTGGTTTTGGCGAGACTGGAGGGTGCATCCCGTGCTCAAGAGTGGCAGCTGTGAAACGCTGGAGTGTCGTAAAACACAAGTGCTCCTCCCCAAATGATTGCTCAATAACTTCACCCTGAACTGTAACACGCAGCGATCCATGGATTGTGTCGGGGGGCTGAGACAATATAGCGAGATGGGTAGGGCCACCTCCTCTTCCCACAGTCCCTCCACGGCCATGGAACATTGTTAACTTCACACCATATTTTTTTGCGACATTTATAAGCTCCTCTTGAGCCTTGTACATTTGCCAGGCTGCTGAGAGTCGCCCCGCATCTTTCCCTGAATCTGAGTACCCAATCATCACCTCTTGCTTTCCGTTAATCCGGTTTCTGTACCATTCAATTGAGAAAAGCCGAGCAACAGCAGCTGGAGCAGCCTCCAGATCATCAAGCTTCTCAAACAGTGGAACAACTCTTAATGGTTGTTTCACATGGCACTCTCGTTGCAAAAGCTCGACCGCAAGTACATCGGATGGTGCAGTGGCCATTGAGATGATATAAGCTCCGAAGCAGTCTGCTGGAAGCTCTGCCAAGACATGGAATGTGTCCAAGACGTCAGCAATTTCTTCAGTTTTCGGAAGATCAGGACCAAAGAGTGGGCGCTTCCCGCTGAGTTCAGATAAAAGCCATTCCTGCTTGCGTTCTTCGGACCATTCTCGATAGGAACCAATTTCCAAATGCTTGGTAATAGCATCCACAACGTCAGTGTGACGGTCTGACTCTTGTCTAATATCAAGTCTCACAAGTGAGAGACCAAATGTAGAGACTTGCCTTAAGAAATCAAGAAGGCTTCCATCAGCAATTGGCCGGTCACCACAAGCACATAGAGATCTGTAGCAGAGTTCGAGAGGTTCCAAGAACTACATAAATTTAAAGCATAATTAGCATCAAAGAGGTAATAACCATAATATTCAATTCACCCACACAGGCACACGAAACAAAACCACAAAGTGGAAGTGGATGCACTTGCCAACTCAAAATAGTTGGCTGCTTTACAAAGAATTGAGCCTCAAAAATGACATTGCATTGACAAGAAGTAGTTTTTGGCAAAAATATTGGATAGTAATTCCTTTGTTTAGAAAAATGGAAGTCCTAAGGTATGGAGGTACCTGCTCAATGTTGGTAAAAGTTGCCTCCTCTGGAATGTCAGAGATCCCATGGGCTAACATATGACGGGAACGTTCACGTGTCTGATAGAGCCGATCCCTCACATCACTAAGGACAACACGATAAGGTTCACTTGGAGGTACTTGCTTCCAAAACTCTACATCACAATGAAGGTTAACAGTCAAACACAAGTATTAACACAAACTGGGGGGTTGCAGGCTTCTTTTTTGTTGCTTTTCATAATAATTTTTTGGTGTAGTTTATTTTTAAAAATGCATACAACAGAACAAATGGAATTAATAGTATAATATGGAAATACATTAAAAATGCTAAAAAGTTGCAATAAAAAATTAACATGGCTTCTCAATAACTCTTGTTCTGATTTCTACCTTGGAAACAAAAAAAATGGCGAGATGAAGCATTGCCATTATTAATCTAATTACCTATGTAGTGTTTTGCGTCTCTTTTTGAGGAACTGTGGAGTTCATCAGCTCGAACACGAAGCTCATCACTGCAACGCCACATGGACAACTGGCAAGAAATGCAAAGGATTTATAATAGCAATTCAATTACAAACAAAAAATAATTGAAGCTTTTAAATTGCCGAAATATTCAACAGCAGGGTAGACATTGAAACCTCAAACATGAGATCCTCAATCTGGGAGTAGTACAAGTTGGCAGCCATCAGCCTAGCCAATAAGCAGACATCCCGTGTGACCTCAGGTGTGACCCTTGGATTTCCTGCATTTGATGCCAAGCAGATGTTAAGCAACAAATGAGGGGGAGAGAGTAATCTGGTTCAAAAATTGCCTGTAACTAATAGAACAGCCTCAAAATATATAAACTTATTTTTACTTGGTAGAGAAAATTGGAATTGGAAATAGAAAATTGGAAATACTTTTACTTTGTAAATTGTTATAAGAAAATCCACATTAAAAGTTTTGCTTGACCTCTCAGGTCTTGAAATGAACTTGCATATTATTCTTTGAATACACAATTAACATGAACTTGTATATGGAAATGGATCATACCATCCCGATCACCACCCATCCAAGAAGAGAACTGAATAAGGGGTGCATTGTAAGGAACACGATCATTTATTCCGATGTTCTTTAGGGCTGTGTCCACACGCCGTAAAAATTTAGGAACACCCTTCCAGATTGTTTCATGGAAGTAGCTCATTCCCGCTCTCATTTCATCTTGTGGGGTTGGAGGAGTCCTCCGAATCTCATCTGTCCGGAAGGCAGCTTGAATCTGGCATTAAAAAGAAATCAAACAAAACCAACAAGTTTAGTTAAAATTTTTAGATGCAAATTTTATTACTGGCACAATAAAACATAATTGCAACCTTACACTCCTATAGTGATATGTGGGCTGGGTATTTCAACATGATACAATCATACAACTAAACCAGGCATGTTCAAAAGAAATCTAGAGAACAAGTATAACAATGAACTAAAGGTTTATAGGCTCTATTTTTTAAATAAGACCAAAAATTAGAATTTCACTGCTTTCACAAAGAGGGGCTTCATAAAATTTGAGTCCACAGATTGCTAGAAAGCACAGAAAAACATACTTTCAGAAGATTGAAGGGTAAACAACTCTACTTTTTGTATATTTTAGAAGTCAATGTAAGCACATTCAACTGGTAGAGTTTCCATTGCCAATGTTAATATACCAAGAAATAAAATAAGAAAAATAAGGTGTGCAAGCAATCTACATATAAGCACTTAATAGAACCAACCCAAATGATGATGGTATACAAACCAAGACATAAAGCAGTGAAACTTACCTCCCTTTGTAAAGCCTCGTCAAGTTCTTGCTTATCATCAGGAGTAATGTCTTTTGCATATAATTGGGCTAAACAATTCCGAATCCTGAAATGAGGAAAAGGAAGAGGTTAAGCAGAAACTAAGATTATAACACGAGCACCAGACTAGTAGTAAGCTTTCTTTGACAACACGTCAACAAATGAAAGTAGATAATGACAAACCTTCCATGCTTTTGAAGCAAAGATCTGCGGACAGATTGGGTGGGGTGAGCAGTAAAGACCAGATCCACAGTTTGGTTTTTCAGAGCATCAAAGACTTCCTCAGGAGACTTCTTCATGTCCACCACAAGTCTCTTCAGAGTCTCTTCAATGTCCGATTCCGTCGTCGCGCAATTCTCATCAGCAAAATCCCCTTTTTTCAACTTGTTCCGTCGACGGTAAGCAATCTGAACCTCCTCGGCCAGGTTGGCCAAGTTAAGCATGTGAGAGAATGACTTGGCAATGACAATGGAGTCACCGGGATCCAAACTGGTCAGAACACTACCAAGTTCTTCCAGCTTCCCGGTGTTATGCTTCCCTTCATACTCAGCTGAAAGTTCATAACAATTTTGAACCTACACATGAAACATAACAAACACTTGAATCTGACAGGCCACCACTAGTCCATGATCAAGAGAGCACTCGTGAGATCGAAAATGCCTTCACTGGCTCAAAATCAGATCAAGATCTTCAAATTATATTGTAGATATCAAATATTATTTCTCATGAATCACTAGTCATTCAATAGAAATCTTTTTCTACATCATATATCTATGTGGGTATAAAAATTCTTCAACTTCACACAACCAATCAGTCCAACTTCACTTTTGAAAAAAACACAATAGTCAAACATAATCAAAGTCATCTTTTGACATATATATATATATATATATACTGAATCTCAAAAGATCAAGCTTGAAAAGAAAGAAATCAAAATCACAACCGTACCGTCTCCTTCAGATCCTCTCCATGCAAGTCCTGAAGAATATCGAGAAACCGATCCAGTAGCAGAGCATCATACTCAACAAGCTTGTCATCCTCAGACACTTTCCCAGGAACCAAAAGCCTCAGCTGAGCATCAATCGACGCCAACTTCTCCAAATTCCGGTTCGCCATTACTCAGTTCTCTGCCCGCTTCTTCAAAAATGATCAGTCAAAACAACTGACTCCTCTGGGTAAAACCCTAGAAAAAAAAATATGAAGCAAAAGTCGCGGAATCGAATCAATCCCGGCAAATCAAAAATTCTGATCACGACCCACAAAAATAGGGCCCACAAAATACGGGATCAGACAGTTAAAAGTGAAGTATAGAGAAGACAGAGAGAATGCAGCCCAAAAGAAACCATCGTTTTTTTCTTTTTGGGATGAGAAAGCAAAGCACGTATGTAATTCCTTTACACTGATCTTTTAACATATGCAATTCGGATACACTGATCTTTCTTTTAAAACCCCCAGAAAAAAAATAAAAAATAAAAAATAAGTACCTGAATCTGGGTGATTGAGTTTGGTCAAGAAGAAAAAAAGGAGATGAGACAGACCAGAGAAGGGAGGATTTTGGAGTGTAGAGAGAGAGAGAGAGAGAGAGAGAGAGGTGTAAGTCCAAAAGCTAGCAAAAAGCTTGCTATTTATAGGAGAAACTGGAGGCGCAGAGTAGGGAGTTAAAAATAAAATTGTCTTCTTTCTTCGAACCCTGTTTCAATCTTCCGAAAAACTTATGTTTTCCTCTCTAGTCTAAAAGAAAAAAAAAACTCCTTCCCTTTGGGCACTTTCATGATTTGAAGAGCATATACTTCGGAAGATTCGAATTTCGTGATTATTGGTCCTTTTTTTTTAACGTTATTGTTGTTGATGGAGGCACCGTTTGAGAAAATTAATATGTGCTAATTAGTATATGTTAATGATAATTAAAAAAATTAAGTTAGTAATTAATTAAAAAAATTAGTTAATTTTGTATTTGAGAAGAAAAAAATTATTTTTTTTTTAGATTTTTAACTTGTAAAGATAAATTGACATTTTTATCCTCAAAAATTTTTTAAAAATTAAAATATAAAAAGGTAAAAAAGTCAAATTATTGTTGAAATAGCCATTAGTACATGACTACTCTTCTCAAACGGTGCCTAGGAAAAGGTTTTTACACTATTTATAATATTTGTTTGTTCGTATTTGGAATCAAATTCATTTAACAAAATAGAATTTTAACCAAGTTAAAGGCAAATTATTTGGAAAGTGAAGGTGAACGTAGTTTTTGCTACGTCGGCATCCAACATTGGTCGTGTCTCATTATATTTTAATCTAACTCATAATATATAATTTAGACCCTTAATTTAAAATTTAATAATTTAAATATTTTTATATTATTTTAATTTAAAAGAAACATATTGGGATTATTAAATTTAAAATTAACTGTTCAGATTTATATCATGGAGCTGACATGATATTGTTATGTTAACCCCTGAAATTAAATTATTTACTATTTAATTTTTTGATTTTTTTAAAAATAATTAATACATTTTAATTTTTTTAAATCATGAGAATAAAAATGTTAAATGAATAAAATTTACAAAGTTAATTTTTTTCTCAAACACAAAAAAAAATATTTTTAATAACTCGCTAATAACTAACTATAAAAAAATTATTTATTTTCTTCCCAAATTAAAAGCCTTGTTAATATCAAACACAAACGAATGCATAAGATTAATTATCTCACATTTCCTAGGAGTGATCTTAATACGCTAGAATTATTCAACTAAAAGAATTACAAAATTATGTATCAATAACAATTTTGTAATTGAAGTATATCTTAAATAAAAAATCACGCAATAATGCGTCAATAACAATTTATAATTAAAACATATCTTAAATATGATTTCATTTAAAGAAATACGATCAAGAGCCTCCACATCATTTTGATGATTGTTTTAACAAATCTTTGTCAATCCGTTTAGAGATACTACTTTTTTAAGAACTAATTTGATTTTAAAAAATAAAAATTTTATTTTATTTTATTTTATTTAATAAATGAAATTTTATATTTAAAATACATATTTAAATTTAAGAATTGAATTTAATTGATTTACAAGAAATATTAAATCTAACCATGTCAATAGAAAATAAAAAAATATGATAAGCATGATATACGAGGATAAATTTGTCCACTTAAAATTCTAATCAAATTTTATTTTTTGGTTAGATTTCAAATAATATGGAAACTCAAGAGTTATTTGATAACGCTATCGTTTTTCTGTTTTTATATATCTGTTTATTTTTTTACTTTTTATTTTCTATTGTTCTTTTTTTAACTAAAATAAAAATTGAAACTGTGTTTGAAAATATAATTTTATTTACAATTATTAATTTTTTATTTTTATAAAATATTTAATTTTATTATTTGAAAATTTTAATGCAAATAATTAGATTAATTAAATTAAATTATTTAGTAAAAATCATTTAATTCAATAAATATAAAATATAATAATTATAATTTAATTATATTATTTATTAAAAACAATTGAATAAAATATATTTTATATTGATCTAAATAATTTAATTATTACACTTATTCAAAATAATTTAATAAATTATATTTAATATCAATAAATTAATTAATCAAATTAATTATTAAATTTAAGTTAAATTAACTGATATAATTTTATTATTTGTTAAGAATAACATAGGAAAATATATTTTTATTAATTAAAGTAATTAAATTAAATTAATTATTACACTAAATTAAATTAATTAATGTAATTTTATTATTTATTCAAAATAATTTAACAAAATACATTTATATTAATTTAATTTAATTAATTATTAAATTAAATAAATTAATTATTTAATTTTTCATTTAGTAAAAATAATTTAATAATACATATTTCATATTAATTTAATTTATTTATTTATTAAAGATAAATTAATAAAACATATTACATATTATAATATATATGACAAAATATAAAATTTATATTTTCTCCCAAATTCTACTTCTTATCTTTTATTTTCAACATGGTATCAGAGTTTTTTGTATTTTTTCTTCTCTGATTTTTTATTTTCAAAGCTTTACTTTATCATAATACCACAAAAACCACCCTTAAGTCATTTTCTTCCACATTCTAAACCTATTAGAGCTTTCTACATTATTTTCTTCTATGGTTTCCCCCCTCCTCTTCAGAGCATTGTTTTGCCGTAGCACCATCACGACTACCACACGAGCCTTTTCTCTCGTATTCCGAACTGATTCCTAGGATTTTTTTTTATTATACAGATTTTAATTTTGACTTTTGTTTCTTCATATTTCATCATATCAATACACATCTTTTTAGGATGACATCTTAGTATGATATTGTTCGTCTTATTGACAATATTATTCTTGACATAATTAATTATAAAGCATTGACATATGTTAATATTTCTTATTTGTCATAAACTCTTGAGAATAAGGTGTTACTATTTTTTCTCCGACATTTTACAGTTTTGTCTTTCTTATTCCAGTTTCGCAGACCATTTATTTTGTTTTACTATTTTTCGATCTCTAATTCGGAAAACAATTATACTAGTGGTAATGAAATTTATTCAGAAACTTACCGTCAAAACTTTGTCATTGTTAGTAGCTACATGGCTCTTGCTCCAAATTCTACACTTACTGCTTGTTCTACCATCTAGTTTAATTATTTTTGGCATTTCTTGTTTCCAAACTCAATTTCGTTTACCATCTTAAGTTCGTGAGAATGTTAGAATATTCTATATTAGGTTATAAGATATTTTTTATATGTATGTACATATATTAAGACATTTTATATCTTAATATTTAGTAAGTAATTAGATTTATTTTAACAAGTATATCCCACATTGTAAGTCTATTGGTAATGATCTACATACTAAAATAAAGTTAATTACTTATTAAATATTAAGATATAGAATATTTTAATATAAGTTAACCTAATATAAGATATTCTAACATCCTCACAAATTCAAGTTGATAGAAATTTAGACAGTGAGTTCTTGAAAAAATTCAATTGTCAATATAATTGTTTTTTAGATTGGAGATTAAAAAATAGCTAAACAGAATATATGGTGTGCGAAAATGAAATAACAAAAAAAATTACAAAACGTCAAAGGAAAAATAACAGCACCTTACTTTCCAGAATTTACGGCTAATAAAAAAAAATTGACATCTTTAGTCTATTATAATTGGTTCTGTAAAAAATAGTACTATTAATACAGCGAATAATATCGTGTTGAGATATTATTTTTAATAAAAAGTATAATGAGATGATAAAATACGAAAAAACAGATGTTAACAAATTGAAATAAACAATGGTGTAGTTTGCTTGATCATATATTCATGTATGAACGTTTCAATTTGTTGCATGGGGCTCAAATGTAGTATGCCCACATAGGCAATGCTAATAAATATATATCTAAGTGATATATTTAAAAAAGGATATACCTAATAAATAATAAGTCTTAGTGAGTCTTGAACTCTTAGAGAGTTTATCCAAAAATCATATATTGTGTATATATGATATACATCACTTATCAAGAGAAAAAATTCATTGAATTACGGCACTCTCAAAATAACAGAAAGTCTCTTTCTTTCTCAGGTTTTGGATCGTGGAATACATAAAAGACTCTAGTAGATTTCTATTGATAAGAAAGGCGATTTGATTAATTTTAAAACTCGTAAAAACGACAAACGATCTATTAGTAATGCGCAATAAAGTATATTAAATATCTTATTAAATTCCTACACAATAAGGTATATTGAATATCTTATTAAATTCCTACACAATTAATGATGAGTTACTGCCCCTGTAAATATTAATAAAAACTATTAAGTTCGTTTTTTTTTAATAATTGATTGGAGATAAATACATTATTATGGAAAGTAAATCAAAACGTTTCTAAGTCAATGTAAATATGTTGCGGACGTTTGGGACTCAAATTTTTTTAAAAAAGCTTTTAAAAGTTTAAAAATTTTTAATTTCTTTTAATTATATTTTAGGATTACTTTTACATCACATCAATATTAATTTTTAATATTTTTAAACTTCTTTAGAGCTCTAAACCGCTTATTATATTATAATTTAAACTAAATAGAAAAAGAATAGAACTCAAATTGATATTATAATTTAAACTAAATAGAAAAAGAATAGAACTCAAATCTCAATCGACAAAGTATTAACGGAGTCAATCAAATGCAACTAAATTACACAAGAATTTGCGCTATTATTAGTTTAAATTAAACAAACTTTTTTGCTAATTCATTGCTCAAAGCATGAATCTATACATCCCTCTTTTTTTAACGGATAAATTACACTTACCCCCTCTCAATATTTGAGTAAAATTATACTCACACTTCTCAACATATAAAATTATACTTACATATTTTATTTTGAAATATTGTTAATACTAACCGCATTCTTTTAAATTAATTGTTAAAATTTAATAGAAAATGTCAAAATAACCAAAATTTTAAGTTTTTTTTCCTCATCTTATTCTCCCGTCTCCCACATTTATGTCGGTTTTCTTTACAAAAATCTCTAAAATGTTTTTATTTTTACTTATTTTTTGAAATTTTTGTAAAGAAAATTGACATAAATGTTTGAGAGACGGAGAGAGAGGAGTAAAACAAGAAAAATAATTAAAATTTTGATTATTTTAATTTATTTTGTTAATTTTTAATCATTAATTTAACAGAAGAGATCAATGTTAATAATATTTTAAAATAAAGGTGGTAAGTGTAATTTTTAAATATTAAGGAGTGTAAGTATAATTATCTAAATATTGAAAGAAATTAAGAATAATTTTAGCTTTTTTTTTTTAATTCATTTTAGAGATCACGGGTGTTAGCAGTGATGGACATTCCGTCCAAAAACAGAAAAAGCATTAGCAGTGAGTCATTTTCCAAATCTGAAGAATTAAAAAACTGTGATTCCATTTTTATTTTATTACTAAACAAGTACACTAACTTGATTAGTAAGATACTTTGAAGAGTATATGAGATTAAAAGTGGAATTTAATTTAAATCAAGTTGTAGCCTGAAGAAACATATTAGACTATTTAAGTATGTGTTGTAAAGTGTAAAACTTATTATTATTATTTAGCATATAAAAAGGATCATCAAGTTATAGTTAGAAATATAATTAAAATTTAGTAATTAATATAGGAAAAAAAAAAAGAAAGTTGAATGCAAAACAAGAAAGCATGGAAAGAAATGAATAATTTACCTAAAGAGTGCATGATGGTTGTTGGATACATTTAAGGATGTGCGAAATTTGGAAAAAGTCTGGTTTTTGAATTGTAACAATCAAATTGGATTTTTTGTTTTCATATTAATCTAAGTATCAAGCCGCACCTATATTAAAGTTATTTTATTTTTATAATTAAATTATAAAAAATATATTTAAATTTATAAGATTAGATAACCAATCCGATAGTAATCAAATTGGTATAATTCGATTTGAATAGTAATTGTTAGTGCATATTTTTTGATCGATTTAGTTATTATAGCCAGAACTAACAAATTTTGGACTAAGGTGGAATATTTGAAAAGAATTATTTAAAAAAAATTAAAAGACATATCTAAAAACCAATCTTAAATTAAATAAATGATAAAAAAAGTCTATCCAAAAAAAGATAAGATTTATCCAAAAAGATTTGAATTTGGATAAACGATAAATGATAAAAAAAGAGCTGAAATTGGATAAATAAATAACAGCCTATCTAAAAAAGATAAGGAGTATCCACCAAAATAAAAAAAAAAAAGTATGGAGTTGGATAAATGATAGAAAGAAAATGAAAGTATGTGAAGTTGGATAAATGGAGAAGATAAAGAATTTTTCAAGATTTTAATAATAAATATCTATTAAAATCATCAAATAAATGTGTTAAAATCTTGATGGTGAGAGACAGTTAAATATAAGTGAAGGTCAATAAAAATAAATTGAAATAAAGTTAAAAGTGAATTTTAGTGGAAATAATATTAAAAAATATATGACACTAATTTTTTTCAATAATAATCAAGGAGGGCAATTACTCTTATTTTATTATAGCCATATCCGCGCTCACCCCTTGATACATTGATAAATGAGTGGATAACTAATTCGCCATGTGCTTTAGATGCATTGATAAACCATGTGGGAAAAGCATAGGTGAGAACGTGATTATTTTTGGTGTTAAAATGTTTTACAAGAGTCCTGATATTTAATTCTCCCTCTTTGTTTTTTTCTTTTTAATTCTCTTATGTAGAAGCATCTATTTATAATTTAGGGGTGTGCACTGTCTGTTCAATTCCGTTCATTAAATCAAAATGGACCCCTTTTGCCCCGTTTAGAGTAAGAAAGAAAAGATAAATTGGAATAAAATGTGATTTTAGGTTAATTTTGATACATTTTTTTTTGAAAAGTAGTATACTGTGGGAATGATTTTCTAAATCTGTTCCTACAAATTCTAAAAAATTCACAAAAAAATTGTGACAATTGTATTTGTTTGAAGGTTTTCGACACGAAGAATATAATTGTATAATAACTTTACACATTCGAGTAAATCCTTAAAGAACCGACCCGAGTAATTTTTATCGGGTAAATCCTTAAAGAACCGACCCGAGTAATTTATTTTTCCAATCGGGTTGAATCCCTAGTGTATATATAGATGGTATTGAAAAATAAATAAAAAAAAAATTGAGGTGGCTCAATTCAGTTGGTTCCTGCAATAATTTGATCCATAATTAAACTAACAAATCTGTCAGAGCTTAACCAACATGAATGTTGTGACTCGAGTGCTTTTACCTGAATTATTTTATATATTATTTTATTTATACATTATTAATAATTATTTAGTATGGGCAATGGCATTGCATGAAAATTAAGCATGTTTCAACACTTAAAAGCCTGTTTGGTAAAATTATAATTTTTTTGTTTACATTTGACTAATTTTGTTTCTAATTTTTTATTTTTAGTAATTGTTTTTCTCTGAAAGAAAAACAAAAAACATGTTTTATAGTGAAATTTTATTTACACAAATTACTTTTCTATAAAATTAATTTAATTTAATAAAATATATTTAAATTAATTAATTTAATCTTCTAAAATATTTTTTAATAATAATAAATTTATTAGAGCATGTTAATAAATAACATAAGTTAATAATAATTATTATTTTATTTATTAAAATTAATTTAATTAAATAAAATAAATCAATTTCATAATGAATGATTATTTTAATAATATTGTAATTTTATAAAAATAAATTATTTTAACATGTAATTATTATTTATCAAAAATAATTTTAATCTAATAAAATAAATCATTTTAATAATAAATTATTATTTTAATTATAATTAATTTAATTTTTTTGAAATAAATATTTTAATATATAATTATTATCTATGAAAAAAATAATTTTTCTATTTAATAAAATGAATTATTTTAATCATAAATTATTATTTAAAATTTAATAAAATAAAATAATATAAGAATATATTATTTATTAAAAATAATTTTAGTTTAATAAATATTTGAATGAAATAATTCATTTTAATATGGCACAACAAAATGGACAAATTGTTAAAATTGACAAAATGTTTATAGAAAACAGAAAAATAAAAATATGAATTTTCTGGTTCCGTTTTTGTTTAAGTTTTTATTTTTTAGAGACAAAATAAATAAAAAACAAGTTTATTAAATATGTCTTTGTTATTAATTTTCAAAATTTTATATATATAAATAATAAATATAAATATTATCAAAAGATGCCTTAGAAAACATTTTCTATTGACTCAGTTTGCATGCATGTTAGGACAATGGACTATTCAAGTGACAATGCTCTTTCTAGGTTTGTCAAAATTTTCACTTGTTGAATTTGATTGTACATATAATGTTGGGATTATGATGAATCCTATCCGCATTGGAAGCATTATAAAAAAAAAAAAAAGGAGAAAATAGCACACCACAAACAAACATGAAAATATACATTGTTCGACACCAATACTTACATCCACAAGAGAGAAGAAAAATTCCACTAAATATTGAATGAGAACAGTGAGAAAAAAATACCTAACCCAAACCCAAACTCACTAGTACTTTTTATCTCCCTTTCACACTCACTAATATTCTCACTATTTTCTCTTTGCCAAGAAATGCACAATTTGTAATCTCTCTCTCTCTCTCTCTCTGCACTTAAACAGCATAAAGGTCCCTTTAAATACACATGCGAAAGAATCATTAACTTCACACACACAAAAAATAATAATAATAAATGCTATTGAGAAACCGAAAAGCTTCTAATCCAACTCTCCAAATGCATTTTGGAACACAAAGAAATTCACAACATCCATAAAGCTCAGCCAACTATGATCTTCACAAAGGAATTTCCACGAACAATTACTATGGCCAATTACTACAAAATCAACTTCCAACCATTATTATTATCTTTTTCATTTTCAAGTTCATTAATATCACATGGGCAAACTCAACAAACATCCTCTTTCTTATTTTTTTGTGACATTGCACCCCCTTGCTCGGGCCCCTTGCAAAACCCTTTACTTGAGTGTCTCGCACCCTCTCACTAGGTACTTTTTCGAAAACATCAAAAATCAAATTAGGTGCAAAATAAACCATTTCTTTGCACAAATTTTTTCTTCAACTTTTTCAATGTTCATCACTTGAACCACTTCTTTTTCGATGTTGCTCTCCACACAATAAGATTCATTTGCCTGCACATTTACACACCACACTTGTGTAATATGACACCTATCCCTTTCATTTGCTCGGGGTCCAATGCTTGCATACCATGCTTCAACATGACCTTGAAGCTTGTACAAATTACTCACAAAATTTCCTTGCAACACAACCTTATCATTCTTGAAAGCTTCAAGAAATCCAACCCTTGATGCAAAGCTACAACTATTTGAATCTAACATTCCCAAAAAAACTAAATTTTTCCTTGATTTGGGCACATGTCGGACTCCGGTCAACCTCATAATCCTTCAATCGGCCATACAAAAATGCAATGTTCCTATGCTAATAACCTTATTCACTATATTGTTAGCCATCCTAGCAGCACTTCCTTCACAAGGCTCATATGCACAAAAATATTTTCTATTTGAACACATATGGAAAGAACAATCAGAATCTATAGCCCATTCAAAATTTTTCATGCTTTCTGAAGTCACTCTGGTTAAATCTCTTTCATTTTCGGAATAACTCTCAACAAACGCTGCATTGGATTTTTCTTTCTCTCCATTTATCTTCGCTTTAAGCTTTGGGCAAAACTTGATTATATGCCATTCTTCATTACAAAAGTAGCATTTCCTTTTGTCAACACCTTAGAGTCTCATTACCTCGCGAGTACGAGTGCCCCCTTAGCTTGGATCCATTTTGCTTTGTCGTTATTCGTCTTTTGGATTAGCTACAATTAGATGCAACCAAAACATGCTCCTCCAATATCTTCTCATTCTTATTCCTCTACATCGACTCATAGGATAGGAGCATAGCAACTACCTTGTCAAGCCCAAAAGTGTCATTTCCATACATCAATGTGGTCCGAAGATGTGGTCCGGAGATGCTCACATGAAAGCGGCAATGAAACTAACAAAAGAATCACTTTATCTTCCTCCTTGATCTTTGCACCAATGGTACCTAACTCTGTTAATAGCCGATTGAACTCGCCCAAATGATCATTGAAGTTTGCTTCTTGAAGCATGTGTAACGTGTATAATTGTTTCTTTAATGAGAATCAATTCGTTAAAGACTTAGACTTATATCTACTCTCTAACTTCACCCAAAGTTCCACCAAATCTGTTTCATTGATGACTTTCTAGAGAGTGATATTCCCAAGATACAGTTGAACAGTGCTATTTGTGAGCTATCTCATCTCCTCCTATTTTTCATCATTTATCTCATTTGGCTTTTTAGACTTCAACTTAAGTACCTTCACCAAACCTTCTCTCACCAAAATATTCTTCACCCTTTGTTGCCAAAGAAAGAAATTATTGTGGCAATTGAAAAGTGTGACCGTAAACCCAGTGTTTTTTTCTCACTATTTCGTAGCTTTGATACCACTTGTTGGGATTTACTGAATCCCATCTACAACAAAAGCATACCCCCCCTAAAAAGGCAAAAGTAGCACACCACAAATAAACAAAAGAATATACGTGATATGTCACCAATGTCTACATCCACGGGAGAGAAGAAAATTTTCACTAAATATTAAAAGAGTACAATAAGATAAAAATACACAATCTAAGCCCAAGCTCACTACTATTTTTTATTTCTCTCTAATACTCACTAATATTCTCACTATTTTCTCTTTGCTAAGAAATACATACAATTTGTAATCTCTTTTTTTCTTTTTTTTTCTCTCTCTACACTTAAACGGCTCAAAAGCTCCTTTAAATACACAGGCAAAAAGAATCATTAACTTCGTAAAAAAGAAAACTGTTGAGAAGTCTAAAAGCTCTTGATCCAACTCTCCAAATGCATGGAACACAAACAAATTCACAGCATCCATAAAGCTCAACCGACTTTGATAATCACAAGGGAATTTCTAAGGACATTTACTATAGCCAATTACTATACAACCAACTTCTAACCATTATTATTATCTTTTTATTTTCAAGTTCATTAATATCATATAGGCAAAACCTAACATATAATACATCTTGCAATGGTGGCCTGTCCACTAAGCAGATAACATATCCATATGTTTCAACAGCTTTCCATAGATCTTTATTTTTTTCTACTTTACCTTCACCTTATACCTTGTGATATACATATATCTTAAATTTTGGCGGTTTTGGAGTTTCTAGTGGATGCTTGAGAGCTAGTTGAGGGTGAGTTTTGAGAGGAAATTTTTAGGGTGTTGAGAGTTTTCTTCTTGAAAAAATAATATGAAGATAATGAACTACCATTCTAGGAAATAAGAATAAGGAAAAGAATCGGTTGTTCAACCATCATTTATTACATTCTCCATTCTTCTATATTTGAGCATATAGTGGTGGAGAATTCTTGTTCTTCTAAGTTCAATTGATTATGCTAATGTGATTTTTTTTTAAAGTGGAAAAAAGTAGGTAGATTGCACGTGAATACCTTAGAAATTTTGAATGGAAATATAACATCTTTGGCCATATATGCTTATATTGATTTAGGCTAGTTATGTTAAGATTTAATGTGATATATGGAATATTTTGTTTCTAATTTTAATAGATTAGAAGGTTTAAGATGGTTAAAAATAATAAAAGAATTGAGTATAGAGCATTGTTGGTTACATTGAGGTTTTGAGTTGAAAAACTAGTAAACTTTTTGAGTTAATGGTACATCTTCGTTTAAACCTTTTGTTTAGATGATCCTAGGATCACATAGTAACCATTTTAAATTAAATTAGTTTTTTAAATAGAAAATTTAGTTTGATATAAAAACAAAGACTGAACTGGACAAACTCAAATTTTTAGATCATTGGTGTTCAGACGGCTATCCACATAGTCGAGTCATGCGAACGCTTGTTTGAACGGTGCCATGCCATTTAATTGTTGTGTTTGCACCCGTGGCTGTGTACACAACACTTCGTTTGCATCCTTGTGCACACTTTGTCTCATCTAGACGGACGATAGAGTTTCAATTTTCTCTCTTATTTCAGTTATAAATAAATTAGTAAGATATATGTTAATGTTTTGGACATAGTTAACCCATGATTTATGTGATGATGATTTAATATTGTTATAGTATGAGATGAGATGTTATGATTTGAATCATCATGAGATATTGGTTTTTGATATGATGTTAAGATGGTTTGAACGTACTTATGGTTGAGAGTCCTAAGGCATATGTAAGGTTTGGCTTTTTGTGCTAATAGGCTAGTAACATACGAAGTAATGCAAATGTCTCAGAGGAATAATTAATTTATTTGGTTTAGTCCAAAGACACAAATGCCTAAGGTGGTATTTTTCCATAGCTTAGGCCTAGATGTAGACTGATTGGCAGGCAATATTGTGATTAGCTTATTATCCTAGTATGCTAATTACCTATTTATGTTTGCTCATTACTCAATTTTATCTTAAATATTTTCTTTTCATGTATTTTTGGTGCTTGTGTATTTATATGAACTAAATCTAACATTTAAGGCCCTAAAAGCATCAAGGATGTAATTGAAAAAGAGTTAAGGTAAGCTGAATCAAAGAACGTACAAGAATGAATGAAAGAAGTAAAACAAACCAAAAGAGCCAATGCTGTCGTTGGGACCCTTGTCCGAACGATAGCTTGTTCAAACACCTGAGCAAATGACAAAGTGCATGAAATGAGAAAACTATTAAAAAATGACTAAGTTTAATAAACTCATTCGGATCTTTGTCTGGACGAATGGCTGTCCACACGAATATGTGATTTTCATACAACAACTTCAATTTATGAATTTTTACAGTTACCTGCTCTATTATTATGTAGTTATATTATTATTAGATATTTTTAGGCAGGTATTAGTGTTGGTTTATTAGCTTTTTATTAGTTTTAAGTTTTGTAATAAGGGAGAAGCCTCTCCATAAGTTCCTTTCCAACTCCCAATCTTCTTCCTCTCCATCTTCATGGAATTAGCTTGCAAGTTTTTCCTTTTTTCAAGTGTTTTTTCCCTCTCTTTGTAAGCACTCTTTTAATTTTAGTAATTTCTGTTGTGATGTTTTACTTTAGTTTTGTCTTGGTTCCATTTGAGCAATGTGGTTGCATGAGATGAAACTTTTATATATTAATTACTATTTGTGTTCATTGTTAAATTTATCGTATAATTGGATTGTTGGAACAGTTCTAAGGTTTCTTAAGGAATCACTTGTTGAAATTATAATTGCCAAATTGGTGTTGCTAAATTTAAGTCTTTGTATCAAAGTTACTTTGGTTAGGATGTTTATGCACAAACTCGAGTTATGCCCACTAAGTATTCAATTCAATAGCTCAACTAAGTTGAAAGGAATTTTTTATACCATCCTTGAAACTAATTCAACTTTCCTTTAAAATGGTTATTTGATTCTAGGTAGATTGTTTTAGAAAACACTCTTAGGTTATTAAGATTTGGATCTTTTATGCCTTAAACATATAGATGGGTTTCTTGATCCGATGATACCTTTGAGAGGAAAAACTTTTCAAATGTGTAACTAGAATTGATTTCCATAATTTTGTACTTCAAAGATTAATTTTCTAACCCAATGTTTTTTTAGTTACATTTGGATTGAGTAATAAAAAAAAGTCATGAAAATTTTATCATACCATCATGGAAATTTATTTGGAACAAACATATACTTTTCTTACATCTTTGGTTTATAAAGGTAATTTCATAGCATTAAATTGATTAAAAATTATTTTTGAATGAAAAATTTAATAGAAAAGATTTGAGTGAATATAATATAAATCTCAGAAGTCTAAGTGTACATTTATAAAACATGTGAAATCTAAGTGTACAAGACCAAAATTACAAGAAGTGTAATTATAAAGCCAAAACCATAAAGAATATAAGTGAAGTAAACCCTACTACCATTCTATAAAACCAAATATTCGTATTATGGGTTTGTTTGGCACGGTTCTTAAATTAGGAAAAAATTCTAAAAATCTTTGAAAACCTCCGAAAATCTCTAAAACTCTCTAATACATTTTGTACTCCCGTACTTCATGAAATTTCTGTAAATTTATATATATCTACATATTCCAACAAATTTTTACAAGTGCTAATAATAATTCCACAAACTCCCAATAATTTTTCTATAAATCCTAAAAATTTTTTAACAACTTTTAAAAAATCTGACACAAATCCATTGAAACAGACTTAAAAATCTGTTCGAACGATTTCACTTTCCAATTTTTTGCTGCAAAATTCAAAAAGTTATACTATTCATCTCAAAAAAACATTGTTTGGTTGCTACGCGCTGAACGCCAAAAAATTATCCAAACCATATTTTTTGTTATTTTTCAACGCTCTAAATGCACCTTATATTTGTATAGCAACAATATTAATTCATATTTTTTTTTTTTTTGTTTTAATAAAGGAAATGTTATAATTTTCTTTTCTAATAGATATATTATATTATAATTTTTTATTTCTTCTATGTTATTTGATATTGTAAATTAGCATAATATGATCAAGATATATGCTAACTAAAAAGATGTGCTAACTAAAGATGGTTTAGCTCTTAACCTATTTAAAATTGAATGTACCAATAGGAAGGATCAAACAAGAGAAGGCATTTTAGTGTTAATTATTTTTTCAACTTCACTTTGGTTTAATAGAATTGATAATTATAATAATTTTACAATGATTGTATAATTGTTTATTTAACTTAATTTAATTATTTTATTTTATTAATAAATAACAAATTTTACAAAAAATATTAAATTCAATTATTTTGTCGTGCATAACATAAATTCACTACTAATTATATATATATATATATATATATATATATATATATATATATATATATATATATATATATATATATATATATATATATTAAGATATCACAACATTGTGGGTGCACCCCTTGTGATCCATGTATAGAATATTGTCTAATTGCGTGGCTGTAAATTTCAAAAATAAGAACATTCACAAGTATGCTGGAAATTATACATACATATATATATATATATATATTAGGAATCGTCTCACTTAAAGGCATTGACGCATAATTTGACTTGTAAAAAATTTTAAAAAATATAAAAATAGTATATAAAAATAAAAATTCCTAATAAAAAAAGACTAAAGTAATTATACAATGTTTAAAAATATGTAAAATTTTATTATATCACATTTTAAAAAATATTAATTTAAAATTTTTTATAGAAATATTTAAATTAATACAAGAAGAATGAATGATTATATTTCTATGTGAGGTGACTGAAAGGACAATCAAAATGAAAAGAAAAAAAAACCTTAACTATTGAATAAATTTAATGATTGAAAATATTTTAAACTTAAATTTTTAACCTTCTTTATTATATATATATATAATAATAAATATATCCATTCAATTATAAAGAGACATTCAACATGTGTCGTACCTTGAGCCTTAGAAATAGTTGAATTAGACTTCAGTAGCTGATTGTGTTAGTGTCACGCCCCGGATTTTCATAACTGAATGCCCAGGGGTGACTTAGAATTTATTTGTTAGGTATAAAAATAAGATGATAATAACACGCTGTCACATTCCAGAATTTTCCTCCAAATTGGGGTTGACCCGCAAGAAAAATTTAGGATATTCAAAATCCCTTGTTTATCTCAAACAATATTTATAAGTCATTAGACTAAACCATTTGATGGGATTTCAACTACAGGGCACAAAATAAAGATAGAGAAAATATTACAGAGCCATCTAAGTGTCCCAACCAAGCGATTAACATTACATACCAAATACAAGAAAATTAGGTCTATACTTAATAATTACAATTATCCAACAATTGTTACAGACCAAAAATAAAGTCCTCCAGCTCTGCGCAGGAAAGAAGAAAAAAAAGATAACTCTTCTGATGGAATATTTAAGAAAAATTAATCTCTTTCCAGCTCATCTTCTGTATCCCTGTGCTTAATATCCTGAAAAAAATATTCCCACAAGGGGTGAGCTACTAAAGCCTAGTAATCAGAATCTCCTAGGTGCCTATATGCAGTGGTTGTAATACTACACTGTATCAAGTGAATGTGTTTAGGTGGCATACTATTTATGCAACAATTAATTCAATAGATCTCAACTGAATCATGTAAATTATATTTACAACGGTTCGATGAAACCGTCACCGTAACTACTATTTTACTTACATGTAAAAATAGTTAAATATTGATATGTGTACCACAATGAAGTCTGTGTCACAGTGGTAGGGATCTCAGATTTAGATCTTCAAGGTCTCGGGATCAAACCCCGTAGCGATATAGGTTTCATACATATATATATATATATATATTTTTTTTTATAAAATATTAATCGAGAGGAATTAAATATAATTAAATAATTCCAACACATCATTCATACATAACAAGAGAGGTTGCTAGTCACAGTAAAATTTTGTAAAGGAGTTTAATCTAAATCCGCCTAAGATAATCATACTCCTATCCTTCTCTACCCCCAGCCTTGGGAACCAGTGACTTTACGGGTTTAGCATCCAATGCATACCGACAGTGTCACCTACCAAAAACCTAGCCGTCACGACCGACTACTTGACTGGCCAGGTCAGAAGGGAGCATCTCCCAAATAAAATGCATGTTCCCATCTTCATTTAAAAGGCCATTTCTACCCACCCATCACCCCATTGCCAAAAATAACTTTAGCACCGAGTGCCTTAATTTCTTCTCACCCTTTTACATTCCAAGGGTACCTTGTATGGAAATCAGACATTTTTAATAACAACCGGCAATGTTCTCGGGTGATGAATCAAAAGTGGGATTATTCAGTCACAAGCAGTATATTTTTTTAAGCACTTTATCTAAATCCGTAATTTAATAGAAATTCTCAATAAATCAAAGATTTAACATAGTCATCAATATCATTATCACAAAGGTTGGTACTATATGTAAATTAACAAGTAGCAAGTAAAAAAAAAAAAATTGAATACGAATTACTATTTTAGTTAATTATTTTGACAAGTTTACTGTACCAAATTTGATAAGAATAAAATTATTTCTAATGGTATATTAATTAGGCCGAGATTGATAGCTTAGTGGGTGGGCGACCCTAATTGCCATTTAAAGTCGTAAGTTCGAACCTCATTGGCTGCAAATCTCAGTTTTTACTTCTTTTACCTTTTATTTTATTATTTTATGGAATATAAAGAAAATAAATAGCTCTTTGACTTATATTTAATTTTTAGCAAAATTGATAAGTTTTATTTTATTCAAAATAATCTAAATAAATTTTCAATCATCATCTTATTTATAACCAAACCCTTATCATAGGTTTTTGGCTTCAAGATATCCACAAATGTCCACAGAATTATTCTAATGTTTAGGAAGGTATTAAATGAGTTTCATTAAATTCACTTAATCATAAAATCATCATCTTATTTATAACCAAACCCTTATCATAGGTTTTTTGCTTCAAGATATCCACAAATTGGAAAATAAGTAATTGGGCTAGGAAGTGTTTGGATAAAAAAATTTAGAAATTCTACATTAAACTCCCACATAAGGTGAAATTAAATCCGAAAATCTTTCCAACCAATTCCAAAAATTTTCAAATCCTCAATTTTTTAGATTTTTACTATAACAAGTATCACCACCACACTTAAGCAATTTAATAAAAAAAAATTCAGGTTATTACAGTTAGACTTGTGTTACATTTATGCCCTTAAAAGCAAGATCTGTAATAATATTTTATTTTTCTAATAATAGTAAAATATTTACTCATTTATTTAAGCATACATTATTATCCCTTATTTATAAAGTATGTGGTTTAAGTATTAATATAAGTAACCTATCAATGGGGCGAATTTGGTCCAAATTTGATCTAAGCCAGATCCAATTATAGTAAACTAGATCCATCCAATTAAATTTGTGATCTAATCGATCTAGATTCGTTGGGTTCAAGAACTAATAAATTTGGATCCGAATGATCCGCTAGACCTATTATTTTAAAAAAAAAAAATAAGGTGGCATTTGGTTTATTTTTCTGTTTTCTATTTTCTGTTTTTATTTTATATTTTAAAAATCTAAAATAAAGAAAGAAAAAATGCTATATTTTCATTATTTTTAAATTTTCTTTATTTTGGATTAAAAACACTCAAAATGACTTTTTGTCATTTTTCATTTTCTGTACAAAGCCCATTTTCTATTTTTTAAAACAAATTTTGAAAACACAAGTGACCAAATACTTTTTGACCTTTTTCATTATTTTCAAAAGTGTAGAATGAAAAATGAGTTCAAAACAGAAAATAGAAAACAAAAACGGAAAACAAAAAATAAAAAAACAAACCAAATGAGCTCTAAAATTTTAAAAAATATTTAAAAGATAAAAACAATCAATTTAACTATTTTTGTTGTACTATATGTGTGTACATATATAAACCTCTCTCCACTTTCTCACTCTAAAGAATTTTCTCAAAAAGTTTAACGTTGTAACTATGTTTTTTATATTTTTCGATGCTGCAGTTGGCTTTTTTTGCTTGTGGGAACCCCTTCACCTTTTTGGCTTATCGGCTTTGGCTTTGCTTTACTAGTCGTGGAGGTGCCTAGCTTGGCGAGCCAGGAGCGGGCAAACTCGATAGCGGTGCAGATGTTGGGGGCGATGATGAACTGAAGAGGGTCAAAGAAAACGGAGGTTGAAGCAAACGACTATTATTATTGCCAGTGGGCAAGGCCGTATTGTAGCTCTGGTAGTCGGAGATGAGCCATGGGAAATAAAAATAATCAGATTGTGCAGAGGAAGACGCAATGGCAGAGACAGTATAGAGAGATAAAGTAGAGAGAGAATCGCCCAATCCACACTTAGCTTTATTTTTTGTCTCTTTTTCTGAAATTATTTATTTTGGGTTTGGTTTTTATGTTATGAAATTGCTTGATGAAGTATGAAACAAAGGTGATTCTGGTTTTCTGGCGACAAAGACGATTCCGACTAGTTTTCCTTGGTTACTGATCCTCCTAACAGTGCTGGCAATGGTGCTGCCCTGCTTCTATGTATATATTTCTAATTTTTATGAAATGAAGATTTAAAAAAATATATTTTTAAAAATTGATTAGATTTGCCAGGTATCTGGATTTTGAATTGGATCTTACAAATCAGATCTAATTATTTTAGATTTGAATCAGATCTATCATAATTAGATTTAAATATGATGGATTTGGTCTAGATCAGATCTAGATTTGCCCCATCGACAGGCCTAAATATAAGATGTCAATACAGAATGATTTGAATCACACATTTTTGTAAACAGAAGTAAATTCACAGTTCTTAATAAAACGAGTATTTTATTATATTAAAACTGTAATTTTTTTACTTTTTAATCGGATGGTTTGTCTTAATCACTAAAGTAGGGACTTTGAGTAGAAATGTTAATATGTACATATGATATACATATTGAATGCACTATTGTAAATTATGATTTGGTTTAATAAATGTTATTGATCATAATTTACTAAAGCCTTAATAAGCTTAATAAACTTAATCTTAAGTTTCTAATGGAGTCACATTCGCGAATTAAATCTATTTAAGTTATCACGAAGTGAATTCTGTGTAAACAGTCAAAACCTCGATAACTTGAAGATTTAATTTTATAAATCGTGAGAACATACACTTGTAAGATGGAATTCATTTTTGTGCTTACCTAAGCTATTTATTATTTTTTATCATTAAATCTATGGCCATAGTTTATTCAATCAATTGTTTATTGAATAATAATATTTATTTGTAAATTATTTATAAATATAGAAATATTGAGAATGATAAAAAATTGGACAAATAACGACTTAGGGTTGAATATGTAATTTAAGAGACTTGACATTTAATATTAGCCTAACTTAATTATGAGCACGTAATAGAGGGTTAATTATGTGAATATTATTGGTCAAGACCAAATTCATTTTATTAAAAGGTGTTTTAATTAAATGAATTTAACATGGATAACTAGAGTATAGTCTAAGACTTTCAATGGAATAGTCCGGGACTAATTTAAAAGTTGATGGGACGTCATGAGATGACAGAGCCCAAATTCGTTAAGTTGGAGTTAGGAGTCCATGTGCCTTCAGTCCCCAAGCTAACTCAATTTAATCTCGATGGGCTTAGGTCTAGTTGGCTTAGGATTTATCTTTTTTTATTTGAAAATGAAATTATAATATAACGTATATCAGGATAAGATAAGTGGTTGAGAAATATTCTCTCAGTAGTTGAGAGATTTTCTCTAATACTTTATCTTTTATATTTTCATATACGTTATAACGTGTATCAGTATAACGTGCATCAATATATGTGAATAGATGAGAGATTCTCTCAGTGGTTGAAAAATTTTTTCTGATAGAGTGAGATAATATCTCAAATATTACATCTCTCTCTTTCTGTGATATATATTGAAGTTAAGCCAATATATTCGATACTTGACCACATACATATCATCTAGAGAGAAAAAATTGAGAATAATTTAGAAGATTGAATTGTTAAGTGGGAGTTTTTTCGCTATGCATCTGTAATTTTTGACAACCTTTAAGCTTTGGATTGAGGTATTTTTCTCTTTCCTATGCTATGAAAACTAATAGGTTGTTAGTATGGCACGAAACCAACCAAAAGAGGAACTATAGAATGTTGACATGGGTATTATTTGAAAGTTTAAATTTTAGTAATTTTTGATTGTTTTTATCAAAAGTTATTAATTGTAATTTTTGGTGTGTTTTGTAAAACAAGTTACAAATTTTAGTAAATTTTTTAACAACTTTTGGATGTTTGATAAAGATTTTGGTACTTTATATCAAAATTTGACAATTTTTTACAATTTTTAATAATTTTTAATAAACTTTTGATAACTCTTGAGTTGAGAAAGTTATTGTAAATAAAAAAATAAAAATTAGTGTTTCGCCGAATACTTATAAAGTAACTTTTGAAAAAAATTTAAGTTGCCAACAGATGTCATATATATATATATATATAGGTTGCGTTTGAATGAATCAACCTTGTGAAATTTTTTGATATAAATGTCAGTTCAACTTTTAAGAAAATCTAGTAAAATCCGCTGAAACGCACTATTTTGATTCATTCAAATGGATTTTGATAATTTTTTCAAAGAAGTTAGAATTTTTTAAAATTTAAAAAGGTTGAAACTTTAAAAATTTCTAAAAATTTGTTGGGGTTCCAAACACTTATGTTGACAAAGCATCGTCAATAACGAGGGGTTACTGAGAGAAATTTACAAAACTATAACTGAAAATTTAAAATTGTACAAGAATCGATTGTCAGAAGAGTATGTGCAAAAATCGACTCGAAGTCGTCACTGCTACCGGCGACACCATGGCGTCAGTGGTAGTGACGACACACTTGGCACCTCAAACCTTCAGAAATTTCACGTCGTCAGTGCACGGCACGGCTGGTGGGGCGACACGCGAAGCATCTCGTCACTACCAACGACGACACCCCACAGCTTACCTTCGTTCCAAGCTCTGGTCATTCAGTCCGTCGCGCATGTTTCTCCCGCTCGCCCGTTCTGCTGCTTCTCTAATGGTCGATTCTGCACGCCGATCATTTCCTTGCCAATTTGACAATTTGACAATTTTGGTACTTTATATCAAAATTTGACAATTTTTTACAATTTTTAATAATTTTTAATAAACTTTTGATAACTCTTGAGTTGAGAAAGTTATTGTAAATAAAAAAAATAAAAATTAGTGTTTCGCCGAATACTTATAAAGTAACTTTTGAAAAAAATTTAAGTTGCCAACAGATGTCATATATATATATATATATATAGGTTGCGTTTGAATGAATCAACCTTGTGAAATTTTTTGATATAAATGTCAGTTCAACTTTTAAGAAAATCTAGTAAAATCCGCTGAAACGCACTATTTTGATTCATTCAAATGGATTTTGATAATTTTTTCAAAGAAGTTAGAATTTTTTAAAATTTAAAAAGGTTGAAACTTTAAAAATTTCTAAAAATTTGTTGGGGTTCCAAACACTTATGTTGACAAAGCATCGTCAATAACGAGGGGTTACTGAGAGAAATTTACAAAACTATAACTGAAAATTTAAAATTGTACAAGAATCGATTGTCAGAAGAGTATGTGCAAAAATCGACTCGAAGTCGTCACTGCTACCGACGACACCATGGCGTCAGTGGTAGTGACGACACACTTGGCACCTCAAACCTTCAGAAATTTCACGTCGTCAGTGCACGGCACGGCTGGTGGGGCGACACGCGAAGCATCTCGTCACTACCAACGACGACACCCCACAGCTTACCTTCGTTCCAAGCTCTGGTCATTCAGTCCGTCGCGCATGTTTCTCCCGCTCGCCCGTTCTGCTGCTTCTCTAATGGTCGATTCTGCACGCCGATCATTTCCTTGCCAGGCCACACTAAAAAAGTGGAATTATCTCTAACATTAACAAGTTAGTTTTGGCCCTGCTTTCACCCATCTATATATATATATATATATATATGTATATACTCACATTCAAATACACATTTCTGATTTTGAGTATAAAATCATGATTTTTGGTTTGTTGATTTGAGTATAAGTTGAATACTTTGAGTATTTGATTTGTGATATATGGTTTGAAACGAAATCTCCAAGTTGTACACTGTGGCTGCGGATTATACAAATTTCTGCTAGAACCGAAACTCCAAGTTGTCTGCTATTTTTCTGTGAGTTGTTTGTTTATTATTTGTTTAGATTTAATTTATTATTTGTTAATTGCATGTTTGTTACATTAATTTTTGTTCATTGATTGTATTTGGAGATATGTTGACATCAAATTACAGAACCTAAAACTGATATATGTTGAGATTACGTTCAATTTTTTTTAGACTGGTTTAAGTTAAAAATTAGTATAATATTATTGACAACTAAACGTTTTGACAAGTAAATTCGTTTTAACAACTGGTCTCAAAATTTAGTTATTCTGAAAATTACATAATAATTCTTTTGTTTTTCATTAAAATTCATATTAACATGTTGTGTTTATAATACATAATAAAAGTAATTTAGTTTAGTTAGTCAAATATTAAGTTTATTCTTTAATTATCAATCGTTCAAATTTGTACAGGATTACTAAAAAATTCAAATGTTAATGAAGAACACCTTGAATTATAAAGAAGAAAAATAATAATTTGTTGAATAATTTGTTAATAATTTTTTAACCAACTTATTTTTTTTACTTATATTTTAAGAGTAATGTGAAAATAATGTTTATAATAATAATAATAATAATTTTTTGAATAATTTGTTAATAATTTTTTAACCAACTTATTTTTTGTACTTATATTTTAAGAGTAATGTGAAAATAATGTTTATAATAATAATAATAATAACAATAATAATAATTTGTTGAATTATTTGTTAATAATTTTTTAACCAACTTAATTTTTTTGCTTATATTTTAAGAGTAATGTGAAAATAATGTTTATAATTTATTTTCTAATTTAGTCAAATAAAAAATATTTCATTTTAGTTATTTTTAAATTTAAGATAATTTAGGAAAATATCCACTTGTAATTTTTAAATACTAAATTATTTAACAACTAAATTTGGAAAAATTGAGGAGCAATATAAAAATCGAGGAGCAGCTAAATTATTTTTTATACTTACATTTTAAGAGTAATAAAAAATATTTCTTATACGTTATTTCGCAATTTAATGAAATAAAAGATATTTACTTTTATTTCTTTTGAAATTTAATATAATTGGAGAAAAATATCTATTTGTTATTTCAAAAACTATTTTTCTTTAGAACTTAAATTTTTAACAATTAATTTTTTTTGACAACTAAATTTAGAGAAATTTAAGAGTAAGATAAAAATATTTATAACAACTAATTTTTTTTGTGCTTATATTTTAAGAATAATATGAAAATAATCCTTATCTTTTATCTTAGAATTTAATTAATTAAAAAATATTTGGTTTTGCTTAATTTGAAATTTAAGATAATTTAGGAAATATCCGTTTGTAATTTCAAATACTAAATTTTTAAACAACTAATTTTGGAGAAATTCGGGAGCAACATCAAAATATTTTTACCAATGAAATTATTTTGTATACTTACAATTTAAGAGTAATAAAAAAAATATTTCTTATACTTTATTTCACAATTTAATCAAATAAAAGCTATTTGCTTTTATTTGTTTTGAAATTTAAGATAATTTGCGAAAAATATCTATTTGCAATTTCAAGAACTAATTTTTTTAAGAACTTAAATTTTTAACAATTAAATTTTTTTGACAACTAAATTTAGAGAAATTTAAGTGTAAGATAAAAATATTTATAACAACTAATTTGTTTTGTGCTTATATTTTAAGAATAATATGAAAATAATCCTTATCTTTTATCTCAGAATTTAATTAATTAAAAAATATTTGGTTTTGCTTAATTTAAAATTTAAAATAATTTAGGAAATATCCGTTTGTAATTTCAAATACTAAATTTTTAAACAACTAATTTTGGAGAAATTCGGGAGCGACATCAAAATGCTTTTACCAATGAAATTATTTTGTATACTTACATTTTAAGAGTAATAAAAAAATATTTCTTATACTTTATTTCACAATTTAATCAAATAAAAGCTATTTGCTTTTATTTGTTTTGAAAGTTAAGATAATTTGCGAAAAATATCTATTTGTAATTTCAAAAACTAATTTTTTTAAGAACTTAAATTTTTAACAATTAAATTTTTTTGATATCTAAATTTAGAGAAATTTAATAGTAAGATAAAAATATTTATAACAACTAATTTTTTTTGTGCTTATATTTTAAGAATAATATGAAAATAATCCTTATCTTTTATCTGAGAATTGACACACTAATTGTTTTTTTTAAGAACTAAACTTTTAATCAACTAAATCTTTTTAACAAGTAAGTTTACTTATAGGAAACTATTGAAGTGTAGTTATAATGATTAGGTTCAGTTAAGTTAGGGGTGGTTTATGAAACTTCCCCTCATTTTAATCTCTCGTGAATCGGTACCGTCCCTAATAATCATGTTGTTCAGGTCTAATATCTGTTGTTTCTTGGCTGTTCGTGATGTCACAAGGACGAATTTCATTATTCTGTTTTTGGGGAGGGAACATTATCAATGCAGAGGACGACGTGGGATACGACAAGCCATTCAAGCGTTGTATCAGGGTTAGCACTCAATCAACACATGCGATGCTAATGGCTAAACTATATGAGGTCATTGGTATAGACCCGGCTGAAGTGGAATTGCGAGTGGTGTGTAGATATCCAATTGTTGGGAGTGCAGGCCAAATAGTTCATAGACGTCTATACGTAGTGGATGATGACACAGTGGAGGCAATGCTTGCTATAGTTCAGAATCTGCACCGCGATCATTGTGACATCTTTTTGGAATATGAGCCTTCTAACCCTGCGACAGTTGCTGGATAAAGCAGCTCACCATTACATGATCTGGCGGAGAATTTCGTTGCCAGTTACAATGAAGCCATGCCCTCCTTCCCCTATAATGATCCAGGCAACTTGCAGGTCCGCTCTTCCGAGCCTATCTGTGATCCAGTCTGTACTTTTGTCCAGCAACAAGATATGTATTGGGATTATGTGGCCGACCAGGCTAAAGATTGCAATGCAACTGGAGCCCCCTATTGACGATGACGACATTGAACTGGATCATACAGACATGACAGCTAATGACGTCGTAACCAGAAGCGAGGTTCCAGCTATTAATCAAGAAGATCAAAGTGTCGTTCGACAAATGCATCAGCCGATGTCTGAAATGTTCAACGACGTTGAGCTGGATGATAGTTCACCTTCTTGGGCCCCCTCGTTCCGCCGTCGAACTTGGAACCTGGATAATGAAGAGCCATGCATTGGGCTACTTTTCAAAGATAAGGACCACCTAGTCCAATCTATGAAACTGTACGCTGTTAGATCGAACCAGCCTTATGAAATTGTGCAGTCAAACAGGAATTATTGGGTCGCTCAATGCCCGAGGCGAACTAACGGGGAGTGCAACTGGCGAGTGCGAGCAAGCAAGTTACGCTCACATGGTCTATTCGAAATTACTAAGTACGAGGGGCCCCACACATACATTTTTGCACGGCTCAACGAAGATCACGCACAGATTGACTCAAACTTTATTTGCAATAATATCCTCCATTTGGTTAAGTCCAACCCCGCCTGTTCCATCGTCTGGCTGCAATCCGAAGTAAAGGACCGGTTCAAGTATAACGTCTCTTACCGGAAAGTATGGCTCGGCAAACAGAAGGCAGTGGCAAAGATATTTGGAGATTGGGAGCAGTCATATTTGTTACTCCCAAAGTTCTTAAGTGCTGTTCAAACGTACAATCCAGGGACGATCGTTCGTTACCAGCATCATTCTTATATGGGCGGGGCCCAAAGGGTTCTTCAGTATGTGTTCTGGAGTTTCAAGCCTTGCATTGATGGATTCGTTCATTGCATCCCCGTTGTGTCAATCGACGGAACTCACCTATATGGAAAGTACACTGGCAAACTACTTATTGCAACGGCTCAAGATGCAAACCTGCAAGTGTTTCCCCTTGCATTTGCCTGGGTGGACGATGAAGATTATGATAGTTGGATGTATTTCTTGAGGATGCTTCGAAGGCACGCGTGTGGAGATCGACAATTGTGCATTATCTCCGACAAGCATAATGCCATAAAAGCTCAGTTGCCTCCCCTCATTCTGGATGGGCCACCGCACACAATTGCTTCTGCTTGAGGCATATTGAGTCCAACTTCAAGAAGAAATGGCTAGCTAAGCAACTGACTGACCTACTGAAGCCAGCAGGTAGGGCTACTCAAGTCCGTAAGTTCAACGAGGCAATGGAGTTACTAAAGTCCCTCAACCTTGAGGCATGGAAGTACTTAGAGGAACTCCCAAAAGAGAAATGGACTTTCTGTTACGGTGGGGCTCACAGATACGGCATCATGACAACAAACCTATCTGAGTGTTTTAATAACGTACTACGCGGTGCTAGGAGCCTACCAATTACTGCCACTGTTCAGCTAACATTCTACAAACTGGTTTTATATTTCCATCAGCGTCGGCAAATTGCTATGAATGCAATGAACAATGGCGCGAGAGTGGGTCCCCGGGTCTAAAAACTTCTAACTGATTTCCAAAGGGATGCACTGGCTCATCAGGTTATGGAGTTCAATCATGTTACTGGGGAGTGCCAAGTGGTGACTAGTTCCCATCTTAGTAGGGGTAGCAACACACAGGTTGTGGGACTAAGGAATAGAACGTGCAGCTGTGGAAAGTAGGAAGTCCTCAGACTACCTTGCTCACATGTGATAGCAGCGTGTGAACGAATACACATGGATTGGATTCAGTTCGTACCGAGTGTATACTCAATGAAGTTGTATGTGGACACTTATATGCCGGAATTTCATCCTCTGGAACATGAAGACTACTGGCCCAGCATTCAAACCCCAATGTTTATCCCTAACCCCGATCTTCTCCGTGGGCATGGTCATCCTCTATCGACCAGGTTGAGGAACGAGATGGATAGGTCGGAACGTAGCTCCACCCTACATTGTGGCATATGTAAACAACAAGGTCATGATCGGCGCAAGTGTCCCGCACGGGCGTCATCCTCGTCAGCCACAGGCTTCTTGACCTAGTAGATTTGAATACTGAAAATTGTAATTCTCTTTAAGCAGTGTAACAGTATTATATATCAGTTGTTTAATGAAATAGTTTTATATTCACAAGTAACATTTTCAGTTCTGGATGAAATGTATTTGTTTTTCCATAATTAGTGACTGTGTTTGCATACACTTATTGAAATAAACTCATTTAAATGTTGAATGATATCATTAGAAATTACTCACGTTAATTTACAAATTGTGAATGCTTACGTTGATTTCGTACAGCAAGATGTCTCATCGACGGCAGATGTTGGATCCTGGGCCATTAGATGCCCGTGTACTCCACTCCCAGAGTGAGCATCGATCGACCGATATTTGGGAGTCTCCAGTTCGAGTATGTATATAACATTCAATAATTGAAATGTCATTCTTATGTCATCATTTCAAGTATTATTTACTCGGTAACACTTATCATCGTTATACTGGCGTTATATACAGTTTGAGGAGGTTATTCGATGTCGGGCGACACAGCATCCCCTTAGGCAGATACTGGATCCACCTCAGGATCCTCGTGTCCTACAGCAGTTACACAGAGCTGGATTCTACGGGATATACTGCTTAGGAGCTATCCACCTCTATTGGCCGCTGATCACATCGTTGGTTGAGCGGTGGAGACAGGAGACGCATACTTTCCATCTTCCGGTTAGCGAGGCAACCATCACATTGCAGGATATGGAGGTCATCTCAGGGCTACGAGTTAATGGAGAGCCAGTGACGGGGACAGATCGGCAGCTGGGATTGCAGGGACGCCAGGCATTATGCCAGGAGCTGCTGGGTAGGACCCCTGATCCTACAGACTTCAGGAGGGGTCGTTTGAGGATTTCGTGGCTCACGGAGCATTTTCTTGTGTTGCCAGAGGGTGCCACAGTTGAGAATACAGAGTGTCATGCTCGGGTACTCATACTTATCATCATTGGATGCCAGTTACTACCAGATCACTCTGGTAACCTGGTGAAGTTGCATTACTTGTCACTACTCCGCGACTTGGATGCGTGCGGTATATTGGCTTGGGGAGCTGCTGGGCTGGCGTGGTTATATAGGGAGATGTGCTCAGCTGCCACAACACGCACAGCAGAGATAACAAGACCGATTGCCATCCTTCAGGTACAATACATAACTGAGGAGCATTGCTCGATTTTATGTATTATTATGTTGGTAGAAATACTAAAATTTAAATATATTTGTTATTTTTTATAGGTTTGGGCATGGGAGAGACTGGCATAGTTTCGGCCAGTTATTACACGACCACATCCCCCCCAGACCCGACACTAGCTGACTTCGGGCTGCTAGCGGATCCATGGGGCTACAGATGGAAGGGAGTGCTGGCAGTGAGCTTTGCAAGGCCACTGAGAGACTGTAGGGACCAGCTAACGCTAATGAGGGAGGACCAGATGACCTGGTGTCCATACCCCCAGTCTCTTTTTGACACACTACCTGCATACTGTCGAGTTAGGGGAGCAGTGTGGCGCTCGACATGTCCTCTTATATGTTACGAGGTTGTCGAGTACCACCTGCCATGCCGTGTCATGAGACAGTTCTGCCTCCGGTAGGTGATCCCACTAGACTTTGACACAGATGCACAGCTTCATGAGCTCACGAGACGCGGACGAGGGGAGGTGGATTGGATGGCATACCATCAAAGATACGTGGAGGAGTGGGCCAAACGACACGAGGCGATCGTCCAGGGTCATGCTTGTATCGCACGTCTACCGTACGATGACCCATACATGGACTGGTATCGTCAGATCACCCGGAGTCACATCGCGCCACCGTCGCATGTCCCACCTGTTGGATCTCAGCCGGTAGCAGCTGATATGTCGATCCTGGTACGGTATTTTACGTATCCATGTTTAAATATACTAAATTTACGTGTTTGTTTCAAAATTAACTGAATTACATATTCGTTGTGGAATACAGGTTGACACAATTGTGCGTATGCACCGATTGGCAGTTACAGCCATCGAGGGTCCGGACCAGTATGGGCATACTCAAGCACTATAGGACATTATTGGCCAGGCAGCACCGGTTATCACGGAGATTGATCATGAGGTGAGACTGTGGGCACCCTTTCCCACTACACAGCCAGGCTCATACTCGCAGGTTGGATCAGCGCGATACAGTAGACTACGGCCTGCCGGGAGACGATCACAGCGGCATCCTGCTATATATGGGCCCGAGCCCCGGGATGATGTATCTCCTCCACCTATGCCCCAGCCGGAGTTCCCGAGTAGTTCTGCAGCCCCAGTAGCCACATCATTCCGCATGCACGAGACACATATGCCTTTCTCAGCCTCGAGTGTCGAGCAACAGACCGCACACACACCCCCTGCAGATCCGAGTGTCGACGTTCAGACCCCACCATTAGCTACAGAGCCATGTGCTTCGCTGTCCTCGGATATGGATGACCTATGGTCGGGGATTCTGCACATAGAGCCATTCTCTACCTCTCCAGTATTCAGATCACCTGCTGATGCATTTGAGACAGGGATGTTCGTGACTGCCCCACAGGCACCAGTTAAGGCTTACACACGTCGACCCAAAGCACAGCAGATAGGCACGTCATCATCTACGCATATTCCCATGGTCATGCCTACAACAGAATGGGACGAGCCACATATTGATGACGATGCGCAGATGAGGGAGGCACATGTTGACGATGCACCGGGAGGGGAGCCACATATGGAGGAGGCACCCATGACGTTAGCGGGCATAGTGAGCGACGTGCCTCCACACGCAGGCCGACCACGCCGTGTACGAAAGAGGCCTCACTGTGGCACGGAGTGATCGACCACACCTCTTCCATTTTCCTTTTTACTCTTATTAGATTTCTCATCTCCAGTATGTAAATAAAAACATATTTCCGTATGAAATACAAAACCATATTTCCGTAGGTAATTATATAAAATGAATTGCTTCAATATATCTTTCTTAATTTCAATAGGAACTTGATCATAGATTTAAGGAGTTTTAAAATGGTGGATTTGAAATCACCGTAAAAATATAACCGGTTGAGATTTTTTTATAATAATAGCCCTATTACTGTAAAAATGTTAAAAATGACTGAATAAAATATAATTTTTTTGTAGCCTAGAACCCTTATTTAAATGAATAAAAAATATTAAAAATTATAAAATAAAATATATTTCATATAATTTAATTATGATATTTATTAAAAATAATTTCATAAAATTTATTTAATGCTAATTAAATTAATTATTAGATTATATACTGAAATATTTATCATTTTCCCAAAAAATGGTACTGAAATTTTCCAATAAAATCATACCTAACAAAAATAAAATAAAAATTTAAAATTAAAATTTTAATATTAAGAACCCATTTAATAATGCTGTCATTTTTCTTATGTATGTTTTATGTTTTTATTTTCTATTGCCATTTTTTTTCAAAATGAAAAATAAAATTACATTTGAAAACATAATTTTATTTACTATTATTAATTTTTCTTTTAATAAATATTAATTTAACTAGTTTTAAAATTTTCATTAAATTTAGTAAAATATGTTTCATAACAATTAAATTAAATTATTTATTAACTCTTATTTAATTCAATAAATAAAAAATATAATAAATTATAATTTAATTATATTTGTTAAAAAAATTGAATAAAATATAATTTTTTGGTAGCCTAGAACCCGTACATAAATGATTAAATAACATATATTTCATATAATTTAATTATGATATTTATTAAAAATAATTTAATAAGATTTATTTAATACTAATTAAATTAATTATTAGATTGTATATTTATATTTATCGTATTTTCCAAAAACATGTGTTGAAATAAAAAATAAAATCATGCCTAACAAAAATAAAAAATTAAAATTAAAAATTTAATATTAAGAACCCATTTAACGTGTCATTTTCTTATTTATGTTTTTTATTTTTTATTTTCTATTGCCATTTTTCCTAAAATGAAAAAAATCAAACTGGAAAGTCATATCAAAAAGTTATATCTATAAAAAAAAAAAAAACCAAAGAAAGATAGCTATTCTTGGTTTACCAAACTAGAAAGTCCGTGTAACAAACCATGTCCTAAATAAATAATATCATTTAATTAAGGTAACATTTTGTTTGTTTTTTATTTTTTATTTTCTTGTTTTTTATTTTTCGTTTTTATCTCATTTTTTCATTTTATATTTTTAAAATTAAAAAAATTACTCAAAACGTATTTGATTATTTGTATTTTTAAAAAATAAAAAATGAGTTTATACATAAAATGAAAAATGACAAAATTTTATTTTTAGCATCTTTAATTTATAAAAATATATTAAAATAAGTAACAAAATCATTTTTTATTTTACTTATTTTAAGATTTTAAAATATAAAATATATAAATAAACAATTAAAAGGCTACCCGCCGACGTGCCTGTTGATGCTAAAAAATTATATTTGATCACAATTAAAATATAAATTATAAAAGACTACCTGATGCTTGCATCACGCACGGTATGGCATTGTCGATGGAACTGTGGTGAAGAAATGCAATGGGGTGTCGTCACTAGAAGTGACGACCTCAATCAACTTAAACCTCATGTCGTCAATGGTATTGCCGACATGCCTGGCCCGTGTCGTCACTGCTATTACTGTCGTCAATGGTATTGCCGACATGCCTGGCCCGTGTCGTTACTGCTATTACCGACACCCTGTCAGAACTCATTTTGTTCTGTGGAGGGCGAAAAAGTCAGTGTCGTCAATGGTAATACCGACATCCTAAGTGTGTCGTCAGCACCACTACCGATATCGAGTCGATTTTTGTCAATTCTTTTGTCACGATCGATTTTTGTATAATATTTATTTTTTAATTATATTTTTGTAAATGTCCCGGTTACCGACAATAGTTGAGAACGACCGGACGGTTCCTTCATAAAAGAAAAAAAAAAAAAAAGAAAAAAAGGCGAAAGAGGTAGAAATGAAATATTCTTTGGGCACAACTGTTCCACGTATAGCATCGCAGCCTCAATTATTGAGTTCTGCAGAATTATTTTAGACCAAGTTTCTTGTCACTTTGTTCCATTATTTTTATTACCCTATGGGTCCTACTTCTATTGTTGACGATGGCGGTGACTTAGATACAAGCGTGAAACAATTTTATAATACCACTTAGATCATCATGTCTCTCAAACAGAGCCTTAGATTTATTGAAATTAGTGAATTTGGGACAATTGCTAGTCTCCAAAATAATTTTCAATGGGGAGGTGGGTTCAAAGGATCACAACTTTCCTCAATTAAAAAATAATAAATAAATAAATAAATTCAAGCAGAACATGTGTAATAAACTAATTGAGAATTATGGTTAAAAAAAAAATTGGATCAGTGATGCTTGTTATGGAATATTCTTTTTCCAAAATTAGAATTGATTATTTAGGTTTATTTTCAGAACAAATTTTGTAGTCAACTCTTAGGCTTTAAAATGATAAAAAAAAAAAGAAAAAAAAAATGAATTTCTCAAACATGATGGTATTGAAGTCAGGATTTGGGTCTGACATAGCGTGTTAGTTCTGTAATTTGTGATAGGTACTGTTAGATTTAATTAAAAAAATATAAATATATTTAAATCGATAAATTTTATTTTAATAAAATTCCCAACCACAATATCATCTCAAATATTACCTCAGCGTTCCCCTTTTCTTTAAGTCCGGTCAGCCTACAACAAAGAGAACTTTCCAAGCAACTCTGGGCTCGTTCGGAGTAAAAAAATTTCCAAAAAATTTTATAAATCTCTAATAACTCTTCTACTCCTAATTTTTTCGTCATCATTAATTTCAAAAAATTTTAATATTTCGTTAAAAAAATAAAAAAATCTAAAAATAGGTTAACTGAATGTGTAAATTTTTTATACAATCATATTCTTCATGTTGAAAGCTTTTAAATAAGTACCATTGTCGCTATTTTTTAAAATTTTTTTTGAATCCGTGGGAACGGATTTAGAAAACCGTTCCCACGGCTTGCGATTTTTCAAAAAAAAAAAACAGCGCTAAAATTAATTTCAAACTACATTTTATCTCAATTTATCTTATTTTTTCTTACTCCAAACGAGCCCTCTTTTCCGTCACCAACAAGAGGCGAGGATTCAAGTTAAAAATCAGTTTCATTGAAAAAAAAAATTATAACTTACGCTAATTATAGAAAAATATTCTTGTTATGTTGTAGGGTTCGGTTTTCACTTTCTTTCTTTTTTTTTTTTTTTAACTCAGATGAAAAATTCCAAAGAAATTAATGGGGTGTTTGGAATGGAGTTTAGAAAGGAAAAGAGAAAAAAAAAATGTAGAAAAAAGTAAAAGTAAATATAAAATAAAACTGATTAGTCGGATGAGATTTTTGACTGACATAACAAGTGATGCCAATTTTGTAATTTGTGATCGGCATTGTTAAATTCAAATGTATTTATATTTTTTAATATAAATAAATTTAAACCGTTAAATTTTAATAAGAAGATTACCATTTCCCATTTACCATGACGTCAACTTAGCCTTTTCCTTTTCCTGAAGTCTGGTCGGCCTCCAGGAAATTCAAGAAAGAGAACTTTCCAAATCAGTCTTTTTCGTCGACAACACGAGGCGAGGATTTGAGTTAAAAATCAGTGTCATAGAAAATATATATATATATATATATAAGTTACACTAATTACGGAAAAATATTCTTGTTATGCAGTGGCGTTCGGTTCTCATCTTACAGATGGAAAAATCCAAAGAAATTAATGGCGTGTTTGGATTACAGATTTAGATAAGTAAAAAAGAAAAAAAATTAGAAAAATGTGAAAGTAAATATAAAATATCAATTATAGAATTCTATACTTGAATAAATTTAAAAATATGAAAAATAAAATGTACTTATTGATAAATTATTTTTTAATTGAATTATTTTTAATTTATTGAATTCTATACTTTTTTTTATTTTTTTATTACCAATTAAATGTAACAAGTGGTTTTGAATTTCTATTTCTTTCGTTTTCATTTGACAGATTCTTCGTCCAAACTACCTTGGTAAGCAAACTCCTTTCTTCCAACACGTTGTTTGATTCCGAAAGAAAGAAAATAGGATGTAGATTTTATTTTCGTTTGATTGACTTTTTAGGCAGGTAAATTAAAACCAAGATGCAACTTGTTTTCTCTAATTTTTTTTCCTTCGTTTTTAGATTTCCTTTGCCTTTCCCCTGTCCAAATCAACCGGAGCGCGAGTTTCTAAATGAGTTCTTTCAAGAAAATTTTTATTAGTAACCATGGAACTATATATATATATATATATTATATAATTGTAGGCCTTGAATATTGGCTAATTAATTGAGTATTTTTTTAGGAGCATCAATTCATCCATAGAATATAGCCAATTTTTCTTACTCTAATTAAGAAGACATTGAAAAATTCAATAGAAAACCAAAATATTCATTAGGATATTTTTATATACAGAGACTTATATATAAAAAAATATTATCAAAAACACTTTGATCTAGGAGATTACATTGAAAAATTTATTACAAGAACTGCAGTGGTAAAATAAAAGATTATGATTTAGTCAAAGTGTATTAATTATGTCAAATAACATTTATTAATTTATCTCATCAATATTTATTAATTTAATTAAATATAATTTTATTAAATTATGACTCTTCATTTTACTACTGCAGTTTCTACATTGAATTTTTCACCATAACACCTGGACCCGAAATACTCTTGCCTAATGCTTTTCGTGGCTTTGATCTCATGTCATTGAATCTGTTGACATAGCACAGCCATTAAAAAAATAATAATAATAAATAAAATAAAATAAAATAAAATAAACTACAAAACGGGCCTATATATATATATATATAGACACACACAGAGGGCAGCACCTTCTGGGGTCGAGGAGAAGCTCGCAGTCAATACTCATGGGTGCGCATTAAGTGAAGCATGCCCCGTGGCCCTAACCAGCAAAGAACCATAAGGAGGTAAACCAGTCTAAATAAGCCCTGACTGATCGGTTTAGTCGAGAAGACTGTTAGATAGCCCTTCACAATTAGAGGAAGGACTGCCCCCAAGAGCAGTCGAACCCGAAACTTATTGATCACAGACCCTTCAACTCGTCATCCGAACCAACTCGACTACCTATTTCGGGCAACGTAGAGGGCAGCACCTTACGTATGCAAGTTCTGGTTATAAGGTCATCTCATTGATAACTTACCAATAAAAAAAAGCCGTCTTGCTGAAATTGATGTGGGGGTTAATTAATTGTTCATTTGCTGTCAACACGTATCACCCTTCGGAGAAACGTATAGCAACAATTGAGGGGTCTAGAAATTATTTGTGAGGGGGGTTATTTACACTATGTCACAGTTTAGCACCCACCAAAAAAATAAATAAATAAAATAAAAATAAAAATAAAAATATGAAACTTTAAGTCTATGAGTACACATAATATTTTAGAGGTTAATTTAATATTTAATAAGAATTTATAAAAGTTTGAAAGAATTGAAAAAAATTAATAAAAATTAATTAATTTTATATTTACTAAAGAAAATTAGTAAAAATTAATTTTTTTTAATAAAAATTAGTGAGCCAAATGATTTATGTGACTTTATAATATCAATGAGAGTCCTTTCAACCACTTTCAATAACATGATCATACAGTGCAAAATTTACCGTAAACCTCCCTGATCTATGTGGTAGAACAACAATACGTCTTAGTTTTAGATTAATAAATGTAAATATTTGTTTCTATACTTATATATCTTAAAATTTAATAAATATACTAAGGCCCCATTTGGCATACTATAATTCTCTATAAATCTCTATAAATCTCCAATAACCCCTCTACCTCTAATTTTTCTACCATCACTAATTTAAAAAAATTCTAATATTTCGCTAAAAAAAAAAATCTAAAAGTAAGTTAACCGAATGTGTAAATTTTTTATATAATATCTTCATGTCGAAAGCTTTCAAACGAGTACCATTGTCGCTATTTTTTTTTTGAATTTTTTTGAATCCATGGGAACGGATTTGGAAAACTGTTCTCACAGTTTGTTACTTTTCAGAAAAAAAAAAGAGCTAAAATTAAACCCAAACCATATTTTATCTCAATTTATCTTATTTTTTCTTGCTCCAAACGAGGCCTAAATTGACTTTCTAAGATATTTAAATTGACTTCACTAATAAAATAAAATGTATATTAATACTGCCTAAATTTATGATTTTTATAACCCACCAAGTGTGCAGTAATTTAACCTGTCCTTGATTATGGAAGAAAGTTGATAAGTTGGGTGAATTATTGGCAAGTGGGCTTGTTTATTAATTTATCTAATTTCCACTTATAAGTTCTTAATTAAACAAAGTATACCTCATCTTTCATGCCTGAAATTAAAATATTGATTTTTTAAATATGCATCTCATCTATATACTAAGGCCATTAAACATTAGTTGAGAAGAGGATGACTTCAGCTGTGACGCAATCTAATTAAACATAAATTTAATTTTTTTTTCACGAGGGAAAAAAAAAAAACTTAGAAATTAGAATGCAATTAATTGGGCCAATATTAGACTCGGATTTTTTTTTGAAAATTTCAAATTATTAAAGGCTCATTTGGTTTATTTTTTGTTTCTGTTTTGAATTCATTTCTTGTTTTGTACTTTTGAAAATAAAAGAAACAGGTCAAAACGTATTTAATTATTTGTGTTTTTAAAATTTATTTTTGAAAATAAAAAATGACTTTACACATGAAATGAAAAATGACAAACGTTGTTTTGAGAGTTTTTAACAAAAAATGAGAAAAATCTCAAAATAAGAAAAACAGAGCATTTTTTGTTTCCTTGTTTCGAGATTTTTAACACATAAAATAAAAATAAAAAATAAAAAAATAAAAATAAAAGCCAAATGCCACCTAAAAGATTCAAAATTGTTCTAATGCTCCTGATCAAATTCAGCCAAACAAGATTAACATATATAATTTTTCGGCGTTGAAAACTTTCTTTTACGTTGAAGAAGTAATAATAATAGAGGAAAAGAAGCCTGAAGGAGGAAAATTCAAAATTTTGATCCATCTATCGTTGCTGCTGCTACAATTTGACCCACCAAAGTATATTCCTTTGGCTTTTGTCTTAAATGCCAAATGGAAGAAAGGAAAAAGAAAAAGAGAAGGAAAATGGGGAACCGTGAAAGAGAAACACAGAGCGTGGGTGGGTGTTGGAGGGATTTTCAAGGACTTTCTTTCACGCCTTTTCACACAAGCTTGCCACTTATGTACAAATTTGAGAGTTGTGGGTTCTTATCGTGCCTTCCTTCTTTGACTTGGAAAAAACAAAAATATTTATAAGTTGAAGGAATTATTATGGCAAGCTTCTATGGCTTGCTTTCTTTATTTTAATTTTATTACAATGTACTTATCATCTAGGAGTTTCAAGAGGCTGTTTGGAATATCAATTTTTGGCCCAACAAATAAAAATTAAAAATTAAATAAATTTTAAATTATTAAATATTTTATATATTTTTCAAAAAATGTAAAGAATTAAAAAATTAAAAAAAGTAAAAGATAAGGAACCTTAGTAAAAATCAATATGGTATTTGGTGGAGAAAGTTAGTAAAATTTTATTATTATTATTATTTTTTGATAAACAAATAACCTTCAAGCAATGGGTTTGTCTAATTGCATTAATAATAATTCCAATTCATTTAATAAATGAAAATTTATTAATAACTTGTACTACGTTTATTAGTTACATCCTTTAGAAAGTAATAATTAATGATAGAATATAGGCACGTTTAGTGTGAGATTAAATTTAAAGTGTGAATGCTACTGGAGTAATTGTTAATAAGGCAATGTTAATGGACTTAACTTTTGATTTCTTACACTTCGTCATCCCTCACAATTAATTGTACTTTTACAGAATGAGCAGTTAAAAGTAAACTGTCTTTAGTATTTTTTTAATAATATTTCACTTTTTCTAAATTTTTACGCTTTTTGCCATGCTCTCTAACGGCTAAAATTTAATTAACCAAGAGTAGAAAACATTAACTTATTTAATTTTGATAAATATACTATGTGTAGTTAAAAGACATAAAATATTAAATAAGTAACCTTTTATCCTTTTAAACTCCATATCATGCACATTTTTAGATTAAGAGCAAGTTTTGACGTAGCTTATGCCTGTTGATTTTTTTTTTTTAAATAAGTAGTTCTTAACAAAAGTCATTTCACAAAAGTTTTAAAGAAAAAATAATATTTAATAAAAATGATTTAATTACGTTAAATAATCGATTTGGCAACACAAAAAAAATATCAATTTTGCACGTATTTTTGAGACGTGTCAGTTTAGTGGTTAGTTAGATATTTGGTAAAAAAATTATAAAAGTTGAAGAAAATTAAAAAAAAATGGAGAAAGTTAATAAAATGTTTGGTGAATAAAGTTAAAAAAAATTAGTAAAAGTTAATTTTTATTTTTATTTTTTGTGTGTGAACCAATCACTCTCAAAGTATAAAATCAAATAAATATATGTCAGAAAGGAATTATGGATTATATTTGTTTTAGTTTAAAATGCAAAAATAAAATATGTAAATGATTTATTCTAAAATGATTTTTTTTTGGTTGGATGACTTGGAACCCCATCGTTTTATTGTAACTCTCAATAAATCATGTAAAAAAAGGATTTAACCTCGAGAGATTCACTCCCTAGGCCAAAACCCCTAGAGAGTGAATCTCTTTTGGTTTGTGCTACACATACCGGCCCCTCAACATGTATAGCGGTCAATCGCGAACTCGCGTAGCGGCGGGGAGTCGGACCCACACCCAAGAACTGGATACGATTCGTCCAGCCAAGGAAGCCCGTCCTACCAACCTTTACTACGCTTTGCGCCCGAGAGGCTGGCCCCAAGTTTTTGCTAGAGAGGAGATTTGAACTTGAGACCTTGGGGTGGTAAGCCCCTAAGTCCCAGTCTAAGACCATCCCATCTAACCCCTTGGGGTTCATCCCATCTAACCCCTTGGGGTTCTCAATAAATCATGTAACCGACAACTAAATTGGAGACTCATGCAACACTTCACAAACCACGCGAATTGGTTAAGTTTAAAATTTACACTTCCAAGATTTTCTAGATCTTGGAGTCAAACTCCCAATCTCTCTTGAGGAAACCAAGAGTTCTATCCAACTATATTAGAGCAGCTAGTTTGGAAATTAAAAAAGTTAACTTTTTTTTAGTTAGCAATTACTACCAACTAGTTAACTACTTAAAAAATTAATTTTTTTTTTGTGTTAAAAAAAAGTTAAGTTTTTAATAGCTAATTTTTAACTTTTTATTAATTTAAGATTTTTTCTCTTCAATATTTAAAAAGAATACAAAATGTAATAGATTAACTCAGATCGTTTTAAAAAAAGACAAAAAATTAATTACTGGTAGCTCTAACTAACTACCAGCTATTATTGCAAAACGAAATCTCATTCCACCTATTTAACCAAATCAAAAAATAAATAAATAAATAAATAAAAAACCAAAAAAAAAAAAAAAAAACCATTAGAAAATCTTTTTGGAGGGCGCTAAATGATTCACACCTTTTCAGCCGCTGAACTTGGAAATAATTTAGAGATCCGTGAAATTCGGAACTGATGACTTACGAGAGTTGGGTCATTTTGCGTGGCGTGGAGGAAAAATACAGGAACCTTCTCTCCATGAAAGGTCGTGGTTGATTATATTTGGGTAAATTATATTTATTTTCTTTTAATATTTTAGTAATTATATTTAACATTTACAACATTTAAAAATTATACTTACTTTCATAAGTTAGTTGATGTAATGTATTTAATTTTTAAAATATATAAATGTCCAATTATAGTTTTATTTATTTATTTATAATGATTTTGCTATTTTTTTAAAAAATAACATAAATATTTTGCTTTATTTTTATTTAGATTTCTCAAATCAACAATTGGGTGTGGTTGAATAAATTTTTTAAATAAATATGGGGGTTACAGAATAATATAAAATGGCCCAACAAAGGAATTACTACTGTTATACATTTAACATCTAAAATATATAGTTGCTTAATTAGTTATTAATCTCATATTTAACATTTTAATAATAATTGTACTTTGTTTTCTAAAATATTATTGATGTTAATTTTACACTTATTTGACTTGCTTTCTTATTAAATTTTAAAATTATCATTTATACACTTATTTTTGAAAACATTCCTTTTCAAAAAAAAAAAAAAAAGAAATTTAGAATTGTTTTTATTAAAATTTCTAGTAATGTAGAAGTATAATAACAAATAAAAATTAATTTTCCTTAAATTTTTTATATTTTTTTGTCACCAGATTTGTTTTACATAATATAAAATATATTTTATTATATATCAATAGATCTTTAGTTTACTTAGAATATCATATCATAATTATGTTAATATTAAATATCATACCTATACACCAGCACTATCATTGTATAAAACCAACTATTTATATTTTATCTGATAGTGCAGTAAATTTGTCTTTTTCAGAAGAACCAATCTAGGCCTAGAAATGTTTAGTATATCGATGTAGCATCTGCTAAAAAGTCTTTGATACTTAATTTAGTTATGGAGTTCAGAGAAAATACTTAGGCAGAGTTTTCATAATAAAAAAGTGTTGTACCTTTTGTCTATTAGAGTAAAGGTATCCATACATGTGAAGGCTTAGAACGTTGTTTGCATGAGATTCATATAATTACATCCTCCCTTCCTATCAAGGTTTGCGACCTGTATTGTGAATCTCAAGGTTGATTTCTTAGTTAGTTGGCTAATCTGTTATAAGATGGCTGGGGATAGCAACGATTTTGTAGGCAAAAATCTTAAGAGTATGTCTCAGAGTGGTTATGCGTGTGATCCATGATGTAAGCTATCTTGTCGGTTATCCTAATCAGGATAACTAACTAAGAGTGGGCCAAGTAGACCTAATATTGATAATGCAGTGAGTTTGTCTTCTCTGGAAGGCACAATCTAAGTCTAGAAATGCCTAGTACATTGGTGTGGTGCCTGCCAAAGAGCTTCCGATACTTAAGTTAGCCATAGAGTTCAGAGAAAATACTCAGGCATAGTTTTTGTAAGGATAAAGTGTTGCCCCTCTCGTCTATTAGAGTAAACGTGTACATATATGTGAAGCTTCACGTAGAATGTTGTTTACATGAGATTCATGTAATCACATTCTCCTTTCCTATCAGGGTTTGCCGCCTATATTGTGAATCTCAAGGTTGATTCCTCAGTTAGTTAGTTAAGCCGTTATAAGACAGCTGGGGATAGTAGTGGTTTTGTGGGTGAAGATCTAAGAGTGTGTCTTATAGTGGTTATGCGTGTGATCCATGACATATCCTGTTGGTTATCCCGATTAGGATGACTAACTAAGAGTGGGCTGAGTAAACCTAATCTTTGATCAAGAATATCCTCACTCCGATTTGTCAATCGTTCTTGATCAGATTAAGACTTTTTTACTTAATAAATACCCTATTAGGTGTGGTGTAGAATATCCTATATTAGATACCCTTGATTTCCTTAGTCTCCTAAGCAAGATTATGGAAATCTAATGTTTGGCTATTTTTCTATACCATGCGCATATTTAATGTGGCACTGGCGTGATGGTACTGGTGGGCACATTGATAGGACGCTCATTTCCCTGTCCTTGACATGGGTCAATTTCGTGGTAATCCAGAAGCTTTAATATATGTGCAAAGATTTGGCTCATTCAATTGATGAAGTACAAACAAATTGCAGCCTTTTATTTTTTGAAGTGGGAAATTTGATCCTAGTGCTTTAACTTATAAACTTTTGTCTTTCCATTCCTTGAAACTCTTCTGATTTCCTATATTCTGAACAAACCTTTTCTAGCACTCCGATCTTTTAAACCCAAGGTGGTTCTATGTTTCTTTGGTAAGAACTATTTCTTTGGTTCATTCTTTCCCATTTTTTTTGGTTATATGCACTAGTTTATCTCTCAGGGTCTTTGGACTACAGTAGAGTACGTAGAATCCCCTCTTTGGAAGGATTTTTAAGTGACCATAAGCTCGTTAGGGTTATCTTTTTAACGCTTTCATCTAGAGGTTGCAGGGGTTGGATAATATAGGCACGATAAGTAACACAGAACTGGTATTTTCGCTCGATTCGAAGAAAACAGAGTTCGAGGACTTGGTTAGGGTTAGGAGAACTATTTCTAAGACTACCTCTGTGGTGAGGGTTGAGGCCCAACTGAGAGCATTAGGCCCATAGTTGATGCTTTTAGCCCAAATTTGATGAATCTAATAACCCTGGAAAAAGAAAAACCTAATTATGTGCTGTAGACATTAAGTCTATCATGGATGGTGCCAAAGTTTAGAGTCTCCGGTCTATGTACCAGTTTCTATCTATGTTATCGTTTAGGATCCCTAATGATAGTGATCGGGCTTGTTCACCAAGGGATGGGGAGGCTACCTTGTACAAGAGTGCACTCGTGGGTGACCTTTGATTTCCTTTGATTAAGCCCCTTTAGGAGATCCTGAACAGGTTGAATCTAGCACCTGGTCAAATTCTCCTGAACAGCTAGAGAATCATGGTCGACTGTTCATCTCTCTAAAGGACCACCACTAGTCATGGTTTGTCTACCGATGAGTTTTTATACTACTATAAGGTGACTGAGGTAGACAAAGGCTAGTGGTCCTTCTCAGGCAAAGAGAAAGATTTCAACTTGATGACCAATATGCTGACCTTTTACAAAGGTTGGAAGGACAAATTTTTCTTTATTTATAGAGATGGATGGGAGCTCTCATACTGAAAAGTTACCAACCGTGCTGCTATTAGAGTTCTTAGGCAGTGGGGCTATCCATTGAAGAAGGATATGTTATGCTTTGCCTTCGTGATTCCATTTTCATTAATTCGCATGCATATTACTATCTTTTATATCTTTATTTTTCTCTCTTTGATTACAAGCCTGATCCTAACCCAAACTAGTCGAGGACTAGAAAGTGAGAGTGAAGAGTGTTCAGGACCATAATGTGCATGACACTGAGCTATTAATTAACGTAGAATCATTAGCCACTTACATGCTCGGACCTAAGCGATTAGGGAAGCCTTAGTTGCAAATGTGAGTGAAATGAGTCTGTAGCTTATTTTATTTCTTTTCTTTTACATAAGCTAATTTAGATTTCTTTCTTTTATGTAGATACTGAAACTCTTCTGAATTCTTCTACTTAAAGATCAATGGCTTTCAACTTGGATCGTTTAAAGAAGAAGAACAAGAAGACTACTGCCAAGGGGGTTTTTAAGAGGCTGAAGCCTGTAGTAGGTGGAAGTTCCAGTGCAAAGCTCACTTTCTCGATCCTCCAACCACGAATGACGATCCATGATTATTCTTTTCTTTCCCCTGAAGGATGCCTCAGGAGGCTTAGTCCCTTGTTTAGATCCTACCATTATTACTCCCAAGTTTTCTAGTATGATCAATAATCCCAAAATGGCATAGGATAAGTCTATGCAAATGCTCATAAATGACAAAACTACTCGGTTGCAAGGTTGCACCATCTATAAACTTACCAAAGACTTGAATCATGATGTTATGAGTGTGTGAACTTTACTTGTCATGCTTGTTGTTTCCTTCTAGTCATTTAGTTACTAATGTTCATTTATTATCCTGTACAGACTCTCACTTGTTCTGTAGTTATAGCATCTTGACTTGTGAAAGCCGAGGCCTAGTCCTTAGAATATAAGAAAGCCATCGATAAACTATAGATTGAAGTTAAAATTTTGAAAGTGAAGAACTTAACAGCCACCCTTGACAAAGAAGTTGTTGTGGCTGAGAAGGAAGCTTTAGAGGAGGAGAAGAAGAACCCATCTTAAAGATAAAAGTGCTCGGGAAAGATTACACTTTTGAATTAGCTTTGAGAAGTGAGGCATCAAAAAAGATAATTGAGTTTACAAACCAATTAAAGAAAGCAGAGGAACTAGTTGCGAGCGCCATTGAGAAGTTCAAAGCCAATGAACAGTATTAAGATCTGCTTGAGTCAGTCTTCCTATAGGCATTTGAGGTCGCTCGAGTTGGAGCCTCTCTGTTGTTTCTCGATCTAACTTTTTCTTCCTTGAAACTAGTCGATGAAAAGGCGACTAAGGTGGCTATAAATGGATAAGGAGGAGAGGATATCGAGGATTCTTAATCTAAGGACCCCCTGTATGATTCTGTTTTATCGTGCTCCTTTTTTTTTTCTTTTTCTTTTGTTAGAAGGTCCCAAGTTAAACCTTTAATCTTATCGATGTACTACACTTCTATCTTTTGATACATATGAGTTATCCATTTTTTTCCTTTTGACGATTAATAGGCATGTGAATATCTCTTATTTTCTCGTAAATATGGTCTTTGTGTGACTCAGTCTTGTAGGTCAAGTTAAAAAACTTTATGCAAAAATCCTTTTACAGCACATTCCTCGCTCAGTTCAGCTGATTGGGTCGGGCATAACTGAAACTTGTTGTTTTCTTTCCTTTTTTTATGGTAGTATGTGCTGTCATATTATACCTAGTCTTATGAATCGAGCAGGATTTCTTTGCTCTATTTGGTTTCTTGAACTAAACAAGATCTCTGTCTTTTTTGGAATAGACATGTGAGCTATCTTTTGCTGCTCGGTCTCGTGAACTAAGCAAGATCGTCTTTGCTCTGCTTGGTCTCGTGAACCGAGTAGGATTACTTCTGCCCTTTTTAGACATGGCCACGTGAGCTATCTTTGCACTGCACGGTCTCTTGAGCCAAGTAAGATCATCTTTGCTCTACTCGATCTCATAAACCAAGTAGAATTGCTTTTGTCTTTTTTAGGCATGGCCACATGAGCCATTTTTACACTGCTCGGTCTAGTGAACCGAGTAGGATTACTTCCATCTTTTTTAGGCATGGCCATGTGTGCCATCTTTGCACTGGATCTTCGTTGCACGTGGGTTATTTAGCATAAAAATTTATAGAAGTGCTAGATTTTATTGAATTTTTGAAGAAAATTGCAACTCCTTTCAATCATGCATAATATTTCTGATTGGGTTTGAGTTGTTACACATTTGTCCACTTAAATACACTTTTATACATGACATAATTGATATGAGACAGGTGTTTTATGCAGAATTTATCCACATCTTTGGAATATGGAACATGTGTTGAATTGTGCCATAAAGAGAAGCAATTTGAGCTAAATTAAGAATGCAGAGAAGGAGATGCTGAAGCACATCTGTTGAAGTGGATTTGTTGAGTAAAGTCATGGGAGCAGAAGAAGAATTTCCAGTTGCTGAACAAGTCGAATTCTGGAAGGAGGAGAACATTCGAATATAGTGCCAAAGCATTCGAATGCTGTCAAAAAGAGCTCAGAGAATTTCTGGAGGAAATGCATATTCGAATACAGCCAAGCAGTATTCGAATACGAGGACCGTTGGCAGAAAACAGACTCCACGTGATTTTACAGATTCGGAGAGGGGATTGCAATCTGGAGGAGAGAGAAAGACTGGGGAATGATGGCATCACACGACCCACACCCACGAGGAGAGAACATTCGGTTAGAAGAGAGAGAAGCGAGAGGAGAGAGAGAGAGAGAGAGAGCAGCGAGGGTAGCGGGAGAAGAACTTCCTCTTCTTCCTTCTTCTTCATTCTCTGGTTTTAGAGATTTTCTGCAATTTTCTGTTGTTTTCAATTCTGATTTTCATTTTCAAATTATTGTAATTAGATTTGAATTCGACAGCACATTTTAATTTCATTCTTGTAATTAGATTTCAATTGGAGTTAAAGAGAGAATTACATTTTTCAGCTTTGAAGTTCATGTCTCTGTTCTTCATTTTTGTTCTTCATTTTCTTAAGATGGTCGGCTAGTTCTTCTTGGGCTAAGGCAAGGATAATGACCTGTCCAATGATTTCCAAGATGCCGTTCTTAATGGATTAATTTTGAGTTCTTTGGTTATCAATCTTAGTTGTATCTTGTTACTCTTGAAATCAATGGTTCAATGTCCGATTAACATTTGTTTACATATTCTATCAATGAGTTCATAGAAGTTGCTGAATTCAGAACTCTTATTGCAAATATGTATGGGAGTTGCTAGAGTTAGATCTTCTATAGTTTTCATGATAGCTTATGCACATCACTTGTTTGATCCATGGCTTGTATCATTTGAAATTAATTTTCTCCAAACCTTAGAGCAACTAAAATTGATGATCTATTCACTCTTGGTATTTTGAGATTGATTTGGATAGGCATTAGAATTGCCTTGCCCATCTTTTTAATATCAAGTTTTAGTTAAGTTTAGTTTTCATTTCAAAATCCATTACCAAAGCATCAAAAATTCCAAACCAGATTTTCAATTATGTTTACCATTTATGTGAGCCATGTTTTGCCTCTTTAATCCACTTGATTCAAACATGATTTTGCTCCTTAGATCCCTGTGGATATGACCTGGTTCTTACCAGTTAATTGTGCTACAAGGAAACCTTGCACTTGGGGGAGTTTGTCTTGATTTTCCTTACTCAACACTTTAGGAATCTGAATTTGCATTTTTATTTTCATTTGAGAGTGAGGTAATTGAGCAAAAACAAGCACAATTTTGGCGCCGCTGCCGGGGATCTTTGACAAGCAATGGTGTTTTGAACTCTTGGAGCAAGGATTGGCAACATTACTCACCACCATCTTCAACAACAAAGCTACTCAAGGCATTGGGTAATTTTGTTTCATTCTTATTTCTACCTCTAGTTTCATTTTTATAGGTTTTAGTTTTTAGTTTTTAGTGTTTAAATTGTAGTTTCTGATTTTGAAAAGAAAAAAAAAATCTGAGTTACTGTTTTATTTTGTTTTGAATATCTAAATTTCTGAGTTGTTGGTTTTCCTTGCTGAAATTTGATTGCTGGAAGTTTGATATTCAAATCTGCTGCATGAGATATTTGAATGCCTGAGTTTGTCTCTGAAATTCTGATCTGTTTTGCTGCTAAGTTTTGAACCAAGTTGCTGAATCTGATGTCTGCAATCTGTTTTCTGAATTTCTGATTCGAATCTGTTGCATCTAATATTCAAATTGCTGCATCTTGTCTCTGAAAAATCTGATTTCATTGGCTGAAATTCACCTTTGAATTATTGTTTGACTTGCTGAAAATTTGCATGGAATTGCTGCATATTCTGCTGCAAGTTGTTAGGGAAGAGCTCTGATTTCTCTTTGTGAATTGGTGATTTAGTTGTGAAGTTTTAAGGTTTTGTGAGTGTCATTTTGAAGCTGAATTTTTGTGCATGTTGTTAAGGTCTGGTCGAATTATTGGGAAAAATTCTGATTTGCATTCACCATCATCTCTAGCTGAATTAATTGAACTTGCTACATCTTACACATCATCTGAATCATCTGTGCACATGGATCCACCACCACCTGTTTTACCTGAAGGAAGTGCACTTGGAGAGAATGATGAAATCAATCAAAATCTTCTTAGACCTCTTAGGGAATATCTTCATCCAGCTAGGCAAACAACTCCCTCATGCATTGTTCTTCCCATTGGCCATCATAATTTCAATTTTAAACCGGGAACAATTCAGCTTTTGCCAACCTTTCATGGAATGGATTCTGAAAATCCTTACATGCATATGAAAGAATTCGAGGATGTTTGTGGGACTTGCATGGATAGGAATACAAATGAGGACATGGTTAGGCTTAAGTTGTTTCCATTTTCATTGAAAGATAAAGCAAAGATGTGGTTGAACTCATTGGAGCCTAGATCAATTGGAACTTGGAGGGACATGCAAACAAAGTTTTTAAAGAAGTATTTTCCAGCCAATAGGACAGTGATACTTCAACAACAAATCATGAATTTTGTATGCAAGCCTAATGAAACATTTGCACATGCATGGGATAGGTTTAGAGAATTGTTGCAAGCATGTCCACATCATGGGTTTGAGTCTTGGAGAATTGTTAACTTCTTTCATAATGCATTAACTCCAAACTTGAAAATGCTGGTTGCAACAATGTGCAATGGTGAATTCTATGATAAGACAGCTGAAGAAGCCTTGCATTTCTTTGATTCATTGGCTGAAAATACTAAACAATGGGAGGTAGTTTCTCCATTTTCTGAGTTTTCTGACAGCATAGGTGCAAGAGGAAAGTTTCATCTCAGTGACACTGATGATCTTGGTGCTCGATTGGCTGCATTGTCAAAGAAAGTGGAGTTGATGGAGCAAGAGAAGCAAGGATTGAAGAAAAAGGAAGTTAACTGTGTGTTATGTGAAACCTCGGATCACAAGACAGACGATTGTCCCACACTCCCAGCTTTTAAAGAAGTTCTTTATGGTCAAGTAAATCCCCCACCAGCTGCAAGAAATTACAACTCAAACCAGGGGGTGAACAACTTTGCTTCAGGAAATCAGCCATATTCGAATGCTTACAATGCTGGATATAGAGGCCATTCGAATACATCCTGGAGAGCTGAGGCACAACACCAGCAGCAGCAGCAACCTCAACAACCTTTTTCACCTCAACCATTTCATTCCCAGTCTTATCAACCTCAGCAGAACACAAACTCTTACCAGCCACCTCACAAAAGATCATTGGAAGACACCTTGCAACAATTCATGCAAGGACAAATTGGAACCAACAACCAAAATTCAAAGTTCCAAGATCAAACTAATAGGGCTATGGAAGACATTCGGAGTCAATTGTCAAAACTCACTCAAGCCTTAACTTTGAGAGAAACAGGAAAGCTTCCATCTCAGCCCAAACCAAATCCCACTGGGCAAGTGCACTTCAGTGAATCATCTTCTTCAAGTGCAAATGAGAATTTGGAACATGTGCAAGCTATTTCAACATTGAGAAGTGGGAAACAGATCTTAAAACCAGATTATATTCCAATTGAAGAGGCAAATGAGCAAAATATGTGGGAAGATAGCAGCAGCAGCAACAAAGCAATTGAACAACAGCTGCTCACCAAAACAGAAGCTGAATTGCAGCAAAAGCAGCTGTTAAAAGAGCAAAAACAGCAGCTGCACAGTAGACAAGAAATTGAGGAACAGCAAGAAAATGAACAGAAACAAAATCTGGACAGCATAGGAAAAGCTACACAGAAACAGCAGCTGAACAACTTTGAGCAGAATAGCAAAATTCAGAAGCAAGATCAGGTAAATTCTGAGAATGCAATTGAGTTTTCTGAAAATAAAACCAAGGATTTTGATAAAAACCAGCTGGATAAGAGTGAAAAAATTTCTGGAAAAGAGAAGATTTCAAAAGAAAACCAGCTGGACAGCCCTGATTTCATTCCAAAAATTCCTTTTTCCTCAAAGATTGAACAAAGGAAAGAAAGAAAATCTGAATTCTGAAATTTATGAGCTTTTCAAACAAGTCAGAATAAACATTCCTTTGCTTGATGCCATTAAACAAAATCCATCTTATGGAAAGTTTTTGAAAGATTTGTGCACTGTCAAAAGGAGAATGAATGTCAAAGAGAGGGCATTTTTAACTGAACAAGTGAGCTCAATTTTGCAATTCAAAACCCCTCCAAAATATAAAGATCCAGGGTGTCCTACAATTGCATGCATCATTGGGGAAAAGAGGGTAGATAGAGCTTTGTTGGATTTGGGAGCAAGTGTCAATCTTTTGCCATTTTCTGTGTACCAACAACTTGGATTAGGTGAGCTTAGACCTACTAGGGTGACACTTCAATTAGCAGATAGGTCAGTCAAAGTCCCTAGAGGTATTGTGGAGGATGTCCTAATTCAAGTGGAGCATTTTGTCTTCCCAGTAGACTTCATAGTGCTTGATACCCAACCAATTCAAGGTCCACAACCAGCTGTCCCAGTCATTCTAGGACGACCATTTTTGGCCACTTCTAATGCTTTGATAAATTGTAGGACTGGAGTCATTAAGTTGTCTTTTGGTAACATGACAATTGAAAAGAATATCTTTAATGTGACCAAACAGCCAAGTGACCATGAGGAGATAGAAGAAGTGGATTTTATTCAAATAGCCATACAAGAGCACTTTGATAGAGAGTACTTAGATGACCCACTGGAAAGAGCTTTAGTGAACAGTGATCAAGTAGATTTCCTAGATGATTGTGATTTGGAAAATGTTGGTGGAGGAGAATGTGAGGAAATGAAAGAATCAATGATGTTAGTGAATCAGTGGAGGCCCACTTTTGAGTCCTTAGAGCTGCCCACAGTCAAAACAGAATCATCCTTTGAAAAGCCACCTGTACCTGAGAGAAAACCTCTACCAAATGACTTGAAATATGTGTTTTTGGGTGAGAGAGAGTCCTATCCAGCTGTTATTTCTTCTCAGCTGAGCCTGGACCAGGAAAGAAAGCTTGTTGAGGTCTTGAGAAAACATAAAAGAGCCTTGGGCTGGACCATAGCAGACTTGCAAGGAATCAGCCCACTGATTTGCACCCATAGGATATTTTTAGAGGAGGATGCCAAACCCATTAGGCAAATGCAAAGGAGACTAAACCCAAACATGAAAGAAGTGGTTAGGGGAGAGGTAATTAAGCTATTGGATGCTGGAATTATCTACCCTATCTCAGACTCTAAATGGGTTAGTCCAACTCAGGTAGTGCCTAAGAAATCTGGAGTGACTGTGATTAAGAATGAAAAAGAGGAATTAGTTCCAATGCGCATCCAAACAGGATGGCGCATGTGTATAGATTATAGGAAGTTAAATGCAGTCACAAGGAAGGATCATTTCCCTCTTCCATTCCTAGATCAGGTATTGGAAAGAGTGGCAGGACAGGCATTCTATTGTTTCTTGGATGGATACTCAGGGTACAATCAAATTGAAATTGCATTGGATGATCAGGAGAAGACCACATTTACTTGCCCATTTGGTACTTTTGCATATAGGCGCATGCCTTTTGGCCTTTGCAATGCTCCTGCTACTTTTCAGAGGTGCATGATTAGTTTGTTTAGTGACTTTGTGGAGAAATTTCTTGAAGTATTCATGGATGACTTTTCAGTCTATGGGAGTGACTTTGATTTGTGTTTGGAGAATTTAAAGAAAGTTTTGGCAAGATGTGAAGAGAAAAACTTGGTGTTGAATTGGGAGAAATGCCATTTTATGGTAACTCAGGGGATAGTTCTTGGTCATATAGTGTCTTCTAGGGGGATAGAAGTAGATAGAGCAAAAGTTGAGATTATTCAAAAACTTCCTACCCCTAGATGTGTCAAGGATGTCAGATCATTTTTAGGACATACAGGTTTCTATAGGAGGTTCATTGCATCATTCAGTGCCATTTCTAGACCTTTGTGCAATCTCCTAGGCCAGGATGTTCCTTTTGATTGGACATCAGAATGTCAGGCTTCATTTGATAGACTTAAGGACTTGCTCACTTCAGCCCCCATTATGCAGACACCAGATTGGACTCTACCTTTTGAGATCATGTGTGATGCTAGTGATAGTGCCATTGGTGCAGTCCTAGGTCAGAGGAGAGAGAGGAAGTCACATGTGCTATACTATGCTAGCAAATCCCTTAGTGATGCACAAAAGAACTACACAACTACTGAGAAGGAGTTGCTAGCAGTAGTATATGCATTGGATAAGTTTAGATCATATCTTGTGGGATCTCATGTCATTGTATTTACTGATCATGCAGCACTTAAGTATCTTTTGACCAAATCTGATGCCAAGCCAAGACTCATTAGGTGGATTCTTTTGCTGCAAGAATTTGATTTAGAGATTAAAGATAAAAAGGGAGTTGAAAATGTAGTTGCTGACCATCTTTCTAGACTTCCACATCAGGACTTAGCAGTTTTTGAGTCACCTATTAATGAGACTTTCCCTGATGAGCAGTTGTTCCATTTAGATTCCTCAGAGACACCATGGTTTGCAGACATAGCCAATTATTTGGTTTCAGGTGTGGTGCCTTCTCATTGGACCATGTTAGATAAGAAAAAGTTTTTCAGGAATGTGAGGCACTTTTTCTGGGATGATCCATATCTGTTTAAGTATTGCTCAGATCAAGTCATAAGGAGATGCATACCCGAGAGTGAAGCTCAAAGTGTCATTAGTTTTTGTCATACTCTTGCATGTGGAGGTCATTTTTCAGCTAGGAAGACAGTGGCAAAGATTTTACAAAGTGGATTATTTTGGCCTACCATGTTTAGGGATGTGCATGCCTTTTGTGTTGCTTGTGATAGGTGTCAAAGGCTTGGTAAGATCACTAGGAGAAACATGATGCCACTTCACCCCATTTATGTGCTTGATGTCTTTGATTGTTGGGGTATGGATTTTATGGGACCATTTGTGAATTCATTTGGCAATGAGTATATCTTAGTGGCAGTGGATTATGTTTCAAAGTGGGTAGAGGCCATACCAACTAGGACCAATGACCACAAGGTAGTGATAAAATTTTTGAAGGAAAATGTGTTTTCAAGATTTGGAATGCCAAAGGCCATGATAAGTGATAGGGGAACACATTTTTGCAATAGATATGTTGGTCTATTGATGAGGAAGTATGGGGTTGTGCATAAGGTTGGAACATCATATCATCCCCAAACAAGTGGACAAGCCGAGTTGGCCAATAGAGAGATCAAGAGAATCATTGAAAAAACAGTGAATCCCACAAGGAAAGATTGGTCTTTGAAATTGGTTGATGCACTTTGGGCTTATAGGACTGCCTACAAGACTATCCTAGGCATGTCTCCTTATAGGTTAGTGTATGGAAAAGCTTGTCATCTTCCTGTGGAACTTGAACACAAGGCCTATTGGGCAGTGAGACATTTCAATGAAAACATCACTGAATCTGGTTGTCAGAGGAAATTGCAACTAAATGAGCTTGAGGAGATTAGGAATGATGCATATGAGAATGCTAAGATCACCAAGGATAGAGTGAAGAAATGGCATGATACACATATCCTCAAAAGAGAGTTGTTTGTGGGTCAAAAGGTTTTGTTGTATGACTCAAGGTTACACTTGTTTCCCGGGAAGTTGAAGTCAAGATGGAGTGGTCCATATGTGATTCAGAACATCACTGAGTTTGGGGCTGTTGACATTCAAAATCCAACCTCCAAAAATGTTTTTAGAGTGAATGGACAGAGATTGAAAGAGTATCATGAGAATTTTGTTGCTGAAGTAGAGAGTTGGGATCTTGAAGATCCCCCAAATTCTGTTTGAATGAAGAAAGGATTCTGACTTTGTATCATAATAGTGTAGATTCTGTTATGTTTTTGATTTTCTGTTTTCTTTGGTTTTTGTAATTTTCCTTCTTTCATCTAAAAAAAAAAAATTTTTCAGTTTGCAAGTTTTAACACATTGGTTTCAGCAAGTTTCATGAAGAATTGAGAATTTCTGCTTTGTGTTTTACTGATATTTGAATTTTCAAAGGATGAACTGACATGTGCTATTTGAGGTAGCAACATCACTTGTGGTGGAACTACTTGAGAGTCAAATGGAATAAATGTATTTGCTTGATTTGTTTTGAGAGTATAATGCATTAACCAAATTGGGTAGCACATGCTTTCAAAGTGTTTCAGAATGCAGCAAAAAGGATTTCAATCGAGCAAGCTTCATTAAGGATCAAGTCATATCAGCAGGTGCAACAAAAACTGATCAAATCTGGTACTGCTGTAAGTCCAAATCAGATGGGAAATTCATCTCATTCGAATAGCTGAACAGTCATTTGAATAGGCCATCTTGGCACAAAATCTCATCTGTTAACAGCAACCCATCTTGCATATTTACTGATTTCTTGCATCTTTGTTGTTTGTGATGATTGGCAAAACCTCACTGATCCTTAATTACACTCAACCCATTTTGTATTGTTTTGGTTCTACTAATTTGCATCTTCTTTGAGAATATTGCATTGAACAAGTTGGGGGGAGCAACTGTTTTGGTAATACCTTGGAGTTTCAGCTGGTCTACATCACTCAAACATGTTAACCTTAAACTCAGCAGGTACCTCTTTCCCTTCGCACTTTATTCCAAATTGATTGATTTGTTTGTGCATTGAGGACAATGCTTGTTTCTAGTTGGGGGGAGAGAAATAGTTTGAGTTCTTTTCTTGGTCTTATGCATTGGTGTTGATTGGAATATGCTGAATGAAATTGCTGATCTACTTTGTTATACTTGATGAATTGAAATTTGAGTAGTGTGTTTAATTTAGCTAAAATGCTGAGAATTTTCTAAAAAAAAAAAAAAATTTTTTCTAAATTTTCTTTGATTTTTCTTTTTAAGCTGTTATTTTTGTTTTTCTTTTGAGTTTAGCTGTTATTAGTGTGAATAAACTTAACTCAGGTGACAAAATAAGGTTTGAACATTTCTGTGGGATTGTTAGCAGATTTGAACACTGAAATTACTGTTTGGGATTTTCTGATGCAACCTATTCGAATATGGGCTGTGGTATTCGAATACTTGTTACAGCTCATGTTGTAATTGGTTGTATTGATGTATTTTTGGATTAAATTGTGGGCTAACAATTCAACAGGATTTTTCAAATTTAATTTTGTCAAAAGTTTTCTAAAAAAAAAAAAAAGAGAGAAAAATATGCAGAAACATGGCTTAAATTTCTCTGAGAATTCATCACAGATTTTGGTCAGTTACTGGATTGCTGGATGGGAGACTGTATTCGAATCGGGTCTGTTGGTATTCGAATATACTGAGGCGGGTCAGTAACTTAAATGAGTTTTTTTTTCCCATTCGGATACTTGGAAATTCATGTCCGAATGCCCTAAAAGCACACACTCCTTAAATTCCCCCCATTTACTCAAATCAAAAAGGTTGCAAAACTAGAGATTTGGGATTCCTTCAAGAACAGAAGTTACGAGGCTAGGGTTTTCTGAGGAGATTGAAGAAGAACAATCCGAGATTTGGAGGGAATAAGGATGAAGAAGAAGTTGACTGCACCAGGGCCAAGGCGATGGAGTCGGCGATTGAGGGAAGCTATGCGAGGTGCCAGGTCTGTTCAATCTTCTTTCTATGAACCTGTAGACTTAAGTGCCCAACCCCAATCTCCTACACTTCCTCTTAACACTGAAAACCAACCAACCATTGAACCTGAACAACCCCCAGACGACACCAATGTGGATGTCAATGTTGAAGCTAACATTCCAAGAACAGAGGTTCCTGGTGAAGGGACTTCTGCAACACCTTACTCTAATCCTAGGTTTGCCAATGAAGTAGCAAAAGATAGATACCTCAATTGGTACTCTAAGAGGGCTGTCCTTTGTGAGAGGGGTATCAACATTGAAGACTATTCTGATCCCCCTTATGAATTAGTAGACATGATCAACAGGAGGGGATGGACTGATTGGGTTATTGTGAGTCAGAAAGCAGTAGTACCTCTGGTGAGGGAATTTTATTCTAATGCTGTGAAAGGAAAGAAAGGAAAAATTGAGATTAAGACCAATGTGAGGAAGAAGGAAATATTGCTGACACCTGAAACTATTGCAATGTATGCTGGATTACCATTTGGACAGTCTATGGTTATTGATCCTGAACAGCAAGCTGAATGGATAGAACAACTTAAAAAAGAAAATTTGGTAAAGTTGCTTTCTGGAAACCCTCAAGCTCAATGGAATGGAGTTAGATTGTCAAAAGGGGATCTCACAGACAAGAGTAAGGTGTTGCACATGTTGGTCTGCTCAAAGATTTTACCTCATGCCTATGTCTCAGCTGTGACTTTACCACAAGCTGAGATGATTGGAAGGCTTCTCCTAGATATCCCCATTGACTTGACAAAGCACATTTGGAATATAATCACTGGAGCAATTGCAAAACCAGAGGTGAATTCTGGTTTGCCTTTTGGAGGGTTGATAACTAAAATTCTGCAAGGTTATGGGGTGAAGGAAAAGAGTGGAATGGAGACAGTGAAACCTGCTACTCGAATTGCTCAAACTTCAATGAAGAGGAGTAAAGGGCAATTAGCAAGGAAGGTAGCAGTAGAATCACAGAAAGAACAGCCATCTGAGGAGCAATCAGGAACTGAAGTGGTGACCCTTCAAAGTTTGTATGCATTATTGAAGGAGGTGAAGGATCAGCAAATGGAGATGGCAGCTGAGCTGAAGAATTTAAAGGACAAACAGGATGCTGATCATCAACAAATGCTGGAAATGTTGGAAGGGTTACATGAACCAGCTGCCCCTGAAGATTATATGACACCTCCGGACCATTGAAGCCTGCTGTCCTTGAGCTATAAAGCCAAAATTTGTGAATGAATTTTAGGAAAATTTAAAGCCATGTTTTGTCCTTAGAAAACAGTTTCCCTTGTTTTATTTTCTGATTTTGTTAATTTTGAATTTGAATGACTTTGAACTCTAAATTTGGATGATATTTTGTTGGAAATCCATTTTGAGCATTGGGGTGGTGTTGTGATCTGTTTAGTTGAGATGAGCTCTTTTGTTTTAAATGCATGACAAGCTATAACTTAGAATGTACCTTGATACTGATTGCTGGATTTTGAGTTTCCAGTTTGGAATTTGAATTAGTTGTTATGTTTAATTTGCTTAATGGTTGAATTAGTATAGATAGAGTTAGTTCTTAACTTGTCAACTTAGACATGGGCATTTGTGAATGAGTTTTTTGATTGAACAATGGATTGCATTATTTCCCAGCCATAGTGGAGACTTAAACCTGAAGTGAGATTTTGAGCCTTTAAGCTTTGTTTATGAGAAATATGCAATTACTCTAGAGCTTATCAAAAGCTTAAACATTTCTTTACTTCGTTTTCTTTAATAACTCCAATTACAATACTTTGCTTTGGGTGTTTGTGAAGTTGTAAAGGAATTGAACTTGATTCTTGGTTCTTAGTTTTTATGGTTGAATGAAATGAAACCAAGGAAATGATATCAGGCCATTTTTCTTATCTGTTGAGCTTTAAAAAAAAAAAAAAAAAAATTTCCTCTTCTTTGATGAACATTATCCTTGGAGCCAAGTTTGAGCTTTATTAGAGCATTCATACTTCTTTATTCTTACCACATCATCCCCTTAACCATTATGAATGCTCTTTAGCCTTCCCTAACAGATTGGAACACACTGAAAATATTAAGGAAGAGCAATGAACAACATTTTGGGAATTTTGGGGTGAGGATAGAAAAATTGGTGGAAGGAAAAGAATGATAAGAGGATATGGTGATGTCCAAATTCAGAAAACTCTGTTTCTATTATGAGTTTCACCTCTTAGATACATCTCCAAAAAAAAAAAAAAAAAAAAAAAAAAAAACTGATTTCAGTGTTCCAATTCCTTTTGAATTCCTTAATCCTCCTTTCAACTACCTCATCAAACCTCATGGCCCCATTACAACCAAAAGCAAGTCCTAATTGATCTTTGGAAGAATTATCATTCAATTGTGAAATTTAGGAATTGGGGAGTATAGTGAAAATTCTAAAATAACTTTACTGCACTATTCTTTCATGGAGTTATGCCAAGTCCTTTTCTTTATTGGATTGAACGTTTTTGACTTGTAGATGCACCCTCTTAGAATTTGATTTACATTTATTCTTTACAAAAAGGGGCATCTTGAGGGGAACCTTGTGTGCTTCATTTTCTTGTGAGTGAATTCCAAGGTGAGATTTTGAAGTTGAAGCTTTGGGAAGTAATATGATTCAAAGTTCAGGATAGAGTTTGATTATGGAGATCTATGTTGAGTTAACAGGTTAAGAACTGAATTTTCATGCTTGGATCAAGTGTTTAGCAAATTTCACATACCATACCTAATTTCATGATTCTAGGAGTGTTAGCTTAAATTTCTTAGCTTGATGTATTAAGTAACATTCCATGGTTATGACTTATTATCCATTTAGAATTGAAGATGCTATTTTTAGATGTGTCTTTCACAGATGTGCAATTTCATAACATGAAAATGTTGATTGCTCTTAAAGGTAGCCTTCCTTCCTTAAGCATTGCTAGGGACTAGCAATGTCTAAGTTGGGGGGTGTGATTGGGTTTGAGTTGTTACACATTTGTCCACTTAAATACACTTTTATACATGACATAATTGATATGAGACAGGTGTTTTATGCAGAATTTATCCACATCTTTGGAATATGGAACATGTGTTGAATTGTGCCATAAAGAGAAGCAATTTGAGCTAAATTAAGAATGCAGAGAAGGAGATGCTGAAGCACATCTGTTGAAGTGGATTTGTTGAGTAAAGTCATGGGAGCAGAAGAAGAATTTCCAGTTGCTGAACAAGTCGAATTCTGGAAGGAGGAGAACATTCGAATATAGTGCCAAAGCATTCGAATGCTGTCAAAAAGAGCTCAGAGAATTTCTGGAGGAAATGCATATTCGAATACAGCCAAGCAGTATTCGAATACGAGGACCGTTGGCAGAAAACAGACTCCACGTGATTTTACAGATTCGGAGAGGGGATTGCAATCTGGAGGAGAGAGAAAGACTGGGGAATGATGGCATCACACGACCCACACCCACGAGGAGAGAACATTCGGTTAGAAGAGAGAGAAGCGAGAGGAGAGAGAGAGAGAGAGAGAGCAGCGAGGGTAGCGGGAGAAGAACTTCCTCTTCTTCCTTCTTCTTCATTCTCTGGTTTTAGAGATTTTCTGCAATTTTCTGTTGTTTTCAATTCTGATTTTCATTTTCAAATTATTGTAATTAGATTTGAATTCGACAGCACATTTTAATTTCATTCTTGTAATTAGATTTCAATTGGAGTTAAAGAGAGAATTACATTTTTCAGCTTTGAAGTTCATGTCTCTGTTCTTCATTTTTGTTCTTCATTTTCTTAAGATGGTCGGCTAGTTCTTCTTGGGCTAAGGCAAGGATAATGACCTGTCCAATGATTTCCAAGATGCCGTTCTTAATGGATTAATTTTGAGTTCTTTGGTTATCAATCTTAGTTGTATCTTGTTACTCTTGAAATCAATGGTTCAATGTCCGATTAACATTTGTTTACATATTCTATCAATGAGTTCATAGAAGTTGCTGAATTCAGAACTCTTATTGCAAATATGTATGGGAGTTGCTAGAGTTAGATCTTCTATAGTTTTCATGATAGCTTATGCACATCACTTGTTTGATCCATGGCTTGTATCATTTGAAATTAATTTTCTCCAAACCTTAGAGCAACTAAAATTGATGATCTATTCACTCTTGGTATTTTGAGATTGATTTGGATAGGCATTAGAATTGCCTTGCCCATCTTTTTAATATCAAGTTTTAGTTAAGTTTAGTTTTCATTTCAAAATCCATTACCAAAGCATCAAAAATTCCAAACCAGATTTTCAATTATGTTTATCATTTATGTGAGCCATGTTTTGCCTCTTTAATCCACTTGATTCAAACATGATTTTGCTCCTTAGATCCCTGTGGATATGACCTGGTTCTTACCAGTTAATTGTGCTACAAGGAAACCTTGCACTTGGGGGAGTTTGTCTTGATTTTCCTTACTCAACACTTTAGGAATCTGAATTTGCATTTTTATTTACATTTGAGAGTGAGGTAATTGAGCAAAAACAAGCAATTTCTGTAAGTGTTCTTCATGCCATAGATGTGGTAGCTCCTTGCTTTCGGAGGTCTTTAACTTGTAAGTCCCTTTTCTAATAGAGCTAATCACCTCGTATGGTCATTCCCAATTTGACCTCAGCTTTCCTTTTTAAGTATTTCTTGTTGATTGGTTTACCCTTTTTAGCACTAGGTCCCCTGACTTAAATTCTCTCAGGTGAGCCTTGAAGTTATTGTACAGGCACATTTTTTATTGATAGGATGCTATTCTAACTATGACCAGTAACCTTCTTTCATCTAATAAATCAATCTTTGTGTTCATGACCTTTTCATTGTCTTTTGAGTTGAAGTTCTGTATTCTCAGGCTAGGGAGTTCAATCTTAACTGGGATTATTGTTTTCATTCTGAACATTAAGGAGAACAGTGTATGCCCTATAGTAACCCTTTCAGTTATTCTATATGCCTATAGAATGCTTGGCAGCTTGTCTGTCCATAGGCCCTTAGCTCTGTCCAATTTTGTCTTGGTAATCTTAAGGAGAAATTAGTTTGTGACTTTCACCTGGCCATTGGCTTAGGGATGTTTTGGTGGCGAGTAATGATGGTTGATGTCCAGCTTTTCACATAGTTCATTAAATTACTTTCTCTCAAACTACTTGCCATTGTTTGTAATCACTACCCTCAGAATCTCGAACCGACACACTATGCTCTACCATAGAAACTTCATCATGTTCTGCTCAATAATGGTTGGTAAGGCCTCTGTTTCTGCCCATTTAGTGAAGTAATCTGCTGCAACAATCACAAATTTCCTCTGCCTCTTCTTAAGGAAAATAGCCCAACTATGTCAATTCCCTATGAGCAAAAGGCTAAGAACTTTGGATCAAGGTTAGTTCCTAAATGGGTTGCCTAGGGATTTTGGCAAACCTCTAGCATTTATCACACATTTTTTATAAATTGCTAAGCATCTTTTTCTATAGTGGGCTAGTAGTAACAAGCCCTTAAGATTTTTTTTAGCTAAAGACATTATTTCGGAATGATTCCTAAAAAATGCCTTCATGAATCTCCCTCGTAATGTAGTTAATCTCTTGCTCTATAACGCATCGGAGTAATGGAAAAATATACCCTCTTCTGTAGAGAATCTCATTCATCAAAAGATACTTGCTTGTTGGGTGCTAGATACTGAATGTCAAATTGGCTCAAATCAATTGACTATTTCACAAGTCTTCCCAAGATTTCTGGTCTATGTAGTATGCTCTTCAGTGGCTGATCGGTAAGAACTATGATCATGTGTGCTTAAAATAGGCTCTAAGGCACAGAGCAGTAATTACCAAAGCAATGGCCATCAACTCTGCTTTAGAGTATTGCTTCTCTGCCCCCCTGAGGGCCTTGTTCGTGTAGTAGACCAACTTTTGTATTCCTTCATCCTCCTGAATGATTACTGAACTTACTGCCGTAAAAGAAATCGAAAGATACAGGTACAACTTCTCCCCTGTAGTTGTTCGACTAAGCAATGTGGCTGATCCTAGGTATTGCATCAATTGCTGAAAGGCTATGTCACACACTTCTGTCCATTCAAAAGCTTTTCTTAGAATCTTGAAGAAAAGATAACACTTGTCCGTTGATCTGGAAATAAACCTGTTCAATGCTATGACTCTACCTGCCAATCTCTGCCCTTCATTTGTTGTTCTCAGATGTTGCATTTCTATTATTGCTCTAACTTTCTCTAGACTAGCCTTGATCTTTTGACTAGACACTGTGAAAATGAGAAACTTGCCTAATGCATCCTGAATGCACATTTTGCCAAGTTTAATTTCATTTTATATCTCTATAGTATGTCGAAAGTTTTGTAGAGGTCTTCAATTTGAGAGTCAGGTTGCTTGCTCTTAATGGGCATGTTAATTCTGTCATCATTCTGGTTTTCCATTACTGCTTTTGGTTGTGATTGTGGCTGGATGTTTATACCAGACCTAGTTTGGAACATAAGAAAACTATGAGAAAATTGATTCCACAGATGGCGCAAACTAATAATGCTGTAAATTTGTCTTCTCTAGAAGGTCTAATCTAAGCTTGGAAATGCTTGGTACGTCGATCTGATGCCTGCTAAAGAACCTCCGTTGCTTAAGTTGGTTATGGAGTTCAGAGAAAATACTTACACAGAGTTTTTGTAAGGATAAAGTGTTGTACCTTTCGTCTATTATAGTGAACATATACATATATGTGAAGCCTCACATATTACATGAAATTCATGTAATCACATCGATTACATCCTCCTTTTCTATCAGGGTTTGCCATCTCTATTGTGAATCTCAAGGTTGATTTCTTAGTTGGTTAGTTAAGTAATTATAGGACAGTTGGGGAGAGCAACAGTTTTGTAGATAAAGATCTTGGAGTATGTCTTGGAGTGGTTATACGTGTAGCCCATGACGTGAGCTATCTTGTCAATTATCCCGATCAGGATGACTAACTAAAAGTGGGCCAAGTAGACCTAATCCCCAATGAGGAATATCCTTACTCCAATGTGTCAGTCATTCTTAATCAGGTTAATGGTGAGCAGGGGACGTTTTTATTTAATGATGCCCTATTCAGTGTGGTGTAGAATATCGCCATATCAATATCTATAGAGCAACAACATTAATTCCTAATGTTTTCTTTTCTATTTTAATAGATGAAATGTTACAATTCCCTTTTTAATTAATATATAATATTATAATTTTTTTAATTCCTCTTTGTAGTTTAATATTAAATGTACCAATAGAAAAGATCAAACAAGCGAAGCATTTTAGTATTAACAACTTTTTCAACTTCATTTTAGTTTAATAGAATTGATAATTATAATAATTTTGTAATGACTGTATAATTGTTTATTATATTTAATTATCTCATTTTACTAATAAATAATAAAATTTCACAAAATAAATTATTAAATTTAATTATTTTGTCGTGCATAGCATAAATTCACTGCTAATTATATATATATATATATATATAATTCCTATCATAACAATATGAGTACACCCCTTTTAATCCATGTTATATAAAATATTGTCTGATTGTATGGTTGTACATTTGAAAAATATGAACATTCATGCAAGCATGCCAGAACTTATATATAAAGGTTCTGTTTGACATGCTAAAATTTATCAAAACATATAAAAAGTTATAAATGTTTACATATTTTTACTAACTTTGTCATTCTCGTTTTCTATGTTTTTATTTTAAAATTTTAACCTTTATCAACTTTTACCATATATTTCCAACTTTTGACAACATTTTCTAACTTTTTGACGACTTTTCTAATACAATCCGTTGAAACAGAGCTGAATGACCCCCGTTTAAATGGAAAAACCATTGGAATGGGTCATTTCATTCAACCTCATTCCAATGAGTTATGTTAGAAAAGTTTGGTTGGTCTTCCAAATGTCTGAAAGTGGCTAATGCAATATGTATATTTTTTCTACTTTTTGGTACTATTTGATCTCCCAAATAGCCCTAAAATAAATATGTACATGTTCAATTATAAAAAGACCTTTAATATGTGTGGTGCCTTAAGCCTTGCAAATAGGCACCATTTGAAGGAGCAAAAAAGGGAAAAAATAGCAATTTTTTGTGAGTTATTCGTTTAGTAAAACATTAAAAGTTGTTCTTTTTAGTGAGTTGGCAGTTTGTTAAAATACCAACTTTTTGTTGAGTTGTGTAATGACCTAAAATTTTAAATTTAAGTAAATTTATAATTTTGGACATTAGTGTGGTAAAATGATGGGTAAATGTGATCAATTAGGTAAAATAGTATGCTCAATTAGGCTAAGCTTGGAGATTTAGGCCTAGCTTGGAGATTTGGGCCCATAGTAACAACAATTAAACAAAATTGGCCCAAAGGAGGAGGCCCTTGGTGGACGGGCTCCTTTTACTGGGCACATAGAGTGAAGGTAGGCACACGGGCTTAGGCCCCTGGTGCTCGGATCTATCAATGTGATTGACTGATGTGTGGCTTTATGTTTTCTACGTGTGTGCCATCTGTTGGTTATTTCAGCTCAAGCCTAAAGATGGGGAAGATAGAGAGGGAAGGGTCCACAATGCTTCATCCCAAAGGTTTCATATATGCACACACACACACACACACACACATATATGCACAATGTGTGTCTGTAATGTTTGGCCCAAAGAGAGAGCTGAGAACGAAAGAAGATCGATAATCGATAGGTATATCAAACCTTAGCCAAATTCAAATTAACTTTACAATAGTGAAATTAGATCCATTCTAAACACAATGGTGTGATTGTTTTGATATAAGGATCAGCGGTTGGTGTGTGCAGAGTTTAGAAAGTTTTTTGGCTTCTACCAGTAGAGTCACAATCGTTCGTTGTTCATTGTTTCTTTTTGGTTTCTTCACTTAAGGTTGGGAATTTATACATTTTACTTACGTATATCATATGTAGAGGATGTTAGGATATTATTGATATATTTATTTGGAGTATTGGATAATTGTTGTGAAATGACAGAGTTACATATTTGTATATATGTATGTATCTGCCTGTAGGAAAGAAAATGAATGTATGCTCATAACTTGATCTATACTTGGTGAAATCTCAAATTGATTGTTTAATTTGGTCCTTGTAAGCTTAGTAGTGAATTTTGAAAAAAGAAATATCAAGAAAAAAACTTATTTTTGAACAAATTTTGAGATTTAAGCTTGGAACCTTCAAAAACCAAAAATAGAGCATCGACTCTGTCTCTTTGACATATACCCAAGTGCAGAGGCCCCTACCCCCAGGTACATAGGCTTGGAGCCCCCGTGTGTATGCCTCTAGTCCAGATGCCTTTTTTGCCCTTTTGTTGTATAAAATGCATTTTTGTCTTAAATTTTGGATATATATGTTTAAAAGGGAATTTTTATGAAAACTAAAGATATTTTAACCCAACAAATGAGAATTACATGATTTAAAGAATATGATTTACGTATTTGGTGAATGATTATGCTTAAGGAAGTTGTTTTTTGTTATATTATGTTGTCATGTTATGATATGATGATAGGAACTTGTGGTGGTCACTATGAGGTGTTAAAGATTTTAATTATGATATTGTGACTTATTATCAATGAATTGTTATAATGATTAGATAATGGCTACAAATAAGACATAATAAAGGAAGTAGAAATAGATGAAATAATGTTAGTGGTTGATATTGATGAGTTGTTAAAAAGGATATGTTAAGATGATAATAATAGAAATGAACGAAAAGTGAATGATTTTATAATTATAGGGTTGGCGGATATTCTAGTAAAGTAGGGATGGCACAGAGACTACCCTTAGGTTGAAATATCCTAAACCTGTATAGGGATTGGTATTTATACCAGTAGGTTAGTAGCCTATAACATGATAGTTATCTACCTAATTGTGACCTTTGATTGTTAACTAAAAAACAACAACTTTGATATTAATTCGACTAATCATGGCCCGTGGTCTAAGGACCACAAACGAAGATGTTTTGGACAATCGTGGCCATTGGGTGTTGACCTAAAAACAATAATATTGTGATGTGATGATGAGATAAATAATAAGAAACAAAAGAAAAAGAATAAATGAATATTTAATAATGTTGATAATTTAGTTATTGATGCTGGTTATGATTACTAAATTTTGGTTATTAATTTGACATATGATTATCAGATATTGACTTTAAGTTGTTTAATAGTTATTGCATATCATATACTTTTTATCATGCATCGTGAGCACAAGTGGCTGGTGCTCACATCTCGACAGATTTTGTACAGGTGTTGATCTTGATAATTAGGTCGGGCCACTGCATTGGATTTAGTTTTAGTTTATTAGAATTAATGTTATTTTAAATTTGCCAGGATATAATATTATTTTACTTGGCTTTATTCGATTGGGTTGTAAGATTATAAGGTCAAGATTTATTTAATATTATTATGATAGGATTGTGATTGGAGCACTATTACCTAGTTGAACTAAGGTTTATTCATTACTATTTTACTGTTAGTTTATCATTTTAGACTGGAATGTCTACTCCAAGGGTGGTATGATTCTGGTAAAAAAAATATGTATATTTAATGCATATTATGTGTAACCCATTCACTCATCCCCTGAGTCAAGAGATTTGGGGCGTGACAAATTGGTTAGGGTATAATGATCATTTCACTTTAATCAAACTCAAAATTTACCAAAATTTTTAACAAACACTTACAAGTTATCAAACATTATTAAAAATTTCTATTTATTTTACTAAACAGACAAAACGTTGCACCTAACAACTTTTCTCAAAAAATTATCAAAAGTTACTTAAAATTTTTCTTCCAAATGGGCCTATAGTTGAATTCTAGTTTAGGCCCCATTTGATAAATCTTTCAGTTCTTAGTTTTCATTTTTATCTTTTTGAAAACTGCACATGAAAACTTTTTTGGTAAAGTTGTTTTTAGTTTTCAGTTTTCCCAAAAAAAAAAAAAAAACTATTTTCAAAATTTTTAAAAATTATGAAAATATAAAAAAAGTGTTTTATTAGATTTTCATTTTCAACTTTCATTTTCCTTCATAAACACTAGTAGTCACAACCATTATCAACTATCAACCATTACCATCCGGTGGTCACCACCCACGTCCAGCCACTCCTGATTGCTGTCGCCTCATCCCGCCGTTATTACTACCACCACCACGCCCCACCCATCTCCAATCACAATCAATTGTCACCGCCTCCTACCTATCTCCGACTACTGCTAATCGCTGCTCATCGCCACCACTCCTACCGATCTCCAATCACTGCTAGTAGCTACTGCTCTTCACTACTTCTGACTATTGTCGTCCGTCGTCGATATAATTTTACAAGATTCAAATTTAATCCATATACCCGGATCTGTTCTATTTTGAAAATAAGTTTTTTTTAAACCATCATTTTATAAAAATAAAAAAATATATTTTATTCAATATATATATAACATAACAATTAAAACACAAGTAATAAAAGTTGTTATGCCTTTTCCATTGGATTTTGCTTGATTTTTTTTTTCATTTTCAATTCTTGGTTTGATGATGAAATTATGATTGGTGATGGTATTTTTTATTTTTATTTAATATAAAATATATAAAATATAATATAATTAATAATTAATTTTATCAATAATTAATTGAATATATTAAATATAGTTTAATTACTGATTAATAATAAAATAAAATAAATTAATTATAATTAAATTTAATTCATTAAAGTAATATAAACATATTTTATTATTAAATTATTTTTAGTAAATAATATAATTAAATTATATTTAGTATATTTTATTTTAATTAAATTTGCAAAGTTAAAGTATGGCAAATCCATACAAAATCCTGAATTAATATTATGGGATTTTAAGTTTCCAAATTTGAAGGGGATAAGCATTATTCACAATCCAAAATATCTGCACATTGCCAAAAAGAGACATTATACAATCCAAATCCAAGTAGGAATCTACACAAACCATTCAAGCCCATACAACAGCTCGCAGAATTCTGGTGTGCATCGCAAGCAAGTTGCAGAGAGATGTGGCTGTGCCCCATGGGTGCTAGGAGCCTGCAGGGAGCTCGAGATGGCAAGCAACTTGATATTTGGCTTAGAACTATTTCCAGTTAGGTTTGTGGCTTGGCGATAGATGTGCGAGGGATCACGTAGTTGGCGCTAGCAAGGCGCTTGGAGTGTAATAGGTTGAGTTATATATTTTCTGGACGATTCTATTTCATATTCAGTCTATTTAGGGTTATGTCCTTGTACCTCTCTCCCTCTATATATATATATCTAGTATTAATAGACAGATGAACCACGAGGGCATATTTATAATCTCAGAGTGACAAAAGGATTTGTGTGAATGATTCGTAGTAAGTTTGAGTGGAGTCTTATAATCTTGTTATATAGTAAAATTGTTTTTTTGAGATTTTTCCCTATAAAAAGGCTTTCTTCGTTAATTCTCTATTTGTAATGTGTGTGAATACTTGATTGGTTTGATTCAAAAAATTTTTAAATTTAATTATTTTAATTATATTTTTTTACCAATAATCAATTTAATATTAAATTATGTATTAAATATAATTTAATTAATAATTAGCTAAATTAAATTATTTATAATTAAATTTAATTAATTAAATTAATATAAAAATTTTAAATTATTCTTAATAAATAATTTAATTCAATTATATATAATATATTTTATTTTTATTGAAGTAAATTATTTTTAATAAAAATAATTTAATTAAATTAATTAAAATAAAATAATTTTATTAAAATTTTTAAAAAATAATATAATAAATTATGATTAGTTTTTATTTGATTTAATTATTTTAACAAATAATATAATTAAATTAAGTAAATTTAATGAATTTAATTATTTAACAACTATAATTACCAACTAACAACTATTGTTACTAAACGCGTTTTGAAGTTTTTATTTTTTTGTTTTTAGGGTTATTTGCTTTTATACCCCCTGTACTTAGGCTCATTTGCACTTTACCCTCCAACTTCAAAAACTAGCACTAATACCCTCTGTACTATACACAAAAGTGTAACAACAAACACCGTTATATTAAGTGATGAAAAAGTTATTTTTACCTTTCTGTAAATAAATCAAAAACCACCCAACCTTTTGAAACCTCTAAACCTTCTCCAAATGAGCCGCTGCCAATCTTTCGGCCAAGTTGAAACTTATTGCCAATGCGAGGCTCCATCAGACAAACAGGTACCAAAAATTCAACTGCTAAGTCAAAACTCTACCTACCAATTCAAGCTTTAATCTAAAACTTAAATTTCAAAGATTAAAAAAAAAATAAAAAATAAAAGCTCAAACCCTCGCCCAACGGAGCTAATCCAAGGATCGAAATTCGATGTGGAGTGGTATTTTGGGTCAAATGGATGGCAATGAGGGCAAGAGATGATCTGGCAAATCGAATTAAGGAATGGGGATGCAAAATGGGAAAGCAATAGATTGCTTGAGATGCCCACCTAGGGTTTCATATATGTATATATATATCTGCGACCTAAACCTCTATTAACTAGATTGGTAAAGATATATATATATATATATATAGAGAAACAGATACCACTTCTCCATTTACTAGATTGATAATGATATATATATATAGAGAGAGAGAGAGAGAGAGAAAGGGAAGGAGAAGAAGAAAAACAAGAAGAGGGGAGGGAGACAGGGGAGGCATTGTGAATGATTTCCACACTCCAAGCCACCCTTGATCCAATGCAAACCAAACTTGTTCACACTCCAAGTTACCCTTAATCCAATCCAAACCCGCGATTGGTATTTTTGGCCAAAGGAAGAACTGCCATGGAGAATTCTGAGCTGTCTTCTTTTTTTTTTTTTTTTTTTTTTGAGCTCTTAAAGGTATTTTCGTCATTTCAGATTGATATTTTCAGCCAATGTTTCAGACTAATATGCTTGTAAGCCACGCACAATTAAAACTCACGGATTTGTCTGTTGTTACACTTTTGTACACAGTACAAGGCGTATTAGTGCTAGTTTTTAAAGTTGGGAAGTAAAGTGCAAATGGATCAAAGTGCAGGAAGTGTAAAAGCAATTAACCCTTGTTTTTACTATGAAAATGAAAACTAAAAATTAAAAAATTGAACATAAAAACTGAAAATTGAAAATAAAAATTGAACACTAAAATTGAAAACTTAACAGTTTTGTCAAATAGCCCATTAGTAGTTGGTTGTTAGAGTATTCCCAGCAGCTTTTCCATCTCAATTCATATCCTTAAATATAAGGATTATTGATAAAAAAAAAATACCATCCAGCAGTGTTCTTATCCCTATACCCCTTCCCTATTATTCCCTTAGTTCCCAATATTAACGAAATGAGAAAACCGATCCCTATATACAAAAAATTAATTTTTTTAAGTGACCTTACTGTCACATCAGAAATCAAGAGGGGTTACATTGAATTTTGAAATTTAAATTTTGAATTTCAAAAAAAATAATTATTACATTTTGAATTTCGAAAAAAAAAGTTACTGTTGCATTTATTGATAATAATTATATTATTTTAAAACGCAAAAAATTGACCGTTTTAACAAATAATAGGGAATAACTGCTGGAAATCTGCCGAGTGCAAAAAATTGAATAGTGACTTTTTATACTACTGAATGATATCATAATACTGTAAAATAGGAGTTGGAATGAAAAAACTATAGATAATACTCTTAATATGATCCGAAACCAACCAAAAGTGGGACTATAGAATCCTGACCTATAAATATTGTCCTTGTTGATAAAGCATTGTCAATAATGATGGGTGGCAATAGACTATAGTTGAGAACGATTCCTTAATAGAAGTAAAAGAAAGCGAAAAAGGAAGAAAAGAAATGTTTCCTTGAGCCCACCTGTTCCATATAGCAAGCGCCGCAGTCTCAATTATTGAGTTTTGTTGTCAGTTTTTTTTTTTTTAATTGGGGATGGTTTTGTTATCAAAGTTTCTTGTTGCTTTGTTCCATTGTTTTCATTATCCTAGGGTCCTACTTCTATTATTGAGGATGGCCGTGACTTGGACATAAGGTCTTATCAATTTTTTGCACCTAACTTCTGAAAGAAAGTTAGTAAATGAGTGAAGTATTTTGTCAAGGTGAGTCGGACCAATTTCTACTGTTGATCTGCTCGGTGTTTTTTCATAAGCCACACCCTCAAGGACTAGTTTAGGGGCTGAGAAAAGTTGAAATTCAATTTTAATAGTTGACGTCTTAGTTTTAATCTTTGAAGAGTTCATTATTTTCTTAAGGTATCTAACTAACTAAACAATTTTATCCTCCTATATCATATTTATCATGTTTTCTATTTTATATTAACATAGTTAAATTTAGTATTTCTCTTAAATCAAATCAATTCAATTCTTAAATTCAAAACGTGTTCTAAAAATAAATTTTTATTTATCAAATCAAATCAAATCAATTTTTTATTTTAAAATCAAATAAATTATAAGAGAGAAATATTTTTGAACGGAGTATAAAAGTTCATCTAATAGATAAAATATTTTAACTTTAACGGATGAATTAATTTTCATAAGAATTTAAAAATTAAAAATATAACTTTAATTTCTAAATTTGTATTTAACTATGGAACTCCCAATCCGATACAGCAGGAGATGATTTCTGAAGTACCATTTGAATCACCCGTTTGGCATCCCTGACAAATACCATAAATATCCAACAACTCCTGTACTTCTAATTTTTTTGTCATTACTAATTTCAAAAAGTTTTAATATTTCGCTAAAAAAAAAATCTGAAAGTTAGTTAACCGAATGCGTAAATTTTTTTTTTTACAATCATATTTTTTGTGTCAAAAACTTTCAAACGAGTATCATTGTCGTTATTTTATGTGAATTTTTTTGAAATCGTGTGAACGGATTTGAAAAACTGTTTCTACAGATTATTACTATTATGAAAAAAAGGTACCAAAATTAATCTCAAATCACATTCTATCTTAATTTATTTTATTTTTTCTTACTCTGAAAGGGGCCATGTCCCCTGAAACACAACCCTGAAACACAGCCTTAGGATTATTGAAATTGGTGAATTTGGGACATTTGCTACTCTCCAAAATAATTTGGTATTGAGGGGTGAGTTTAAAAGATACTGAGGTTCTCTTCAGTTAAAGAAAAAAATAATAAATAAATAAAGTCAAGCATAATAATAATAAAAATAAATCCAATCAGAAAATGTGTAAATCAACTAATTGGTCAAAACATGGATCAGGAAGCTTGCTGCGGAATTTTTTTTTTTTTTGGGGCAAAATTAGAATTGATTTGGGCTTATTTTCAGAACTAATCTGGAAGTCAACTCTGAGAAATTAAAAAAATAAAAAAAAGGAAAAAAATGGATTTCGCCAACATGTTGGTATTGAAGTCGAGTCAGCCTTCAAGAAAGCAAACTTTCCAAAATCAGTTTCTTTGAAAAAAAAAATTATAACTTATATTAATTATGGAAAAATATTCTTGTTATGTTGTAAGGTTCGGTTCACATCTCGCAGATGATTGAAAAAAAAAAAAAAATTAATGGCGTGTTTGGTTGGAGATTTAGGTAGAACAATTTTAATTAAATTTTTTTAAATTTATTAAATCCTATATATATTTTTTTATTTCTATGACAAATTAAACATGAGAAGTGATATTGAATTCCTACCCTTTTTTTGTTCCTTTGATAAATTATTGATCCAAATACCGGTTAAAAATTATCTCGATGAGCAAGGTTCTTCCGTCTAACATGCATCCTTCTTTTGGTCCGAATAGAAAATAAATCTTATTTTTGTTTGTTTGATTTTTAAGCTTAGGGGAGAAAAGGGAGGTAAATTAAAACTAAGATGTGACTTATTTTCTCTAAATTTTTTTCATCATTTTCAGTTTTCTTTTGCCTTTTCTCCTGTCCAAATCAATCAGAGCGCAAGTCTCTAAATGAGTTCTTTCAAGAAAATTTTCATTAGCAACTATGGAACTATATATATACACACACTATGTAATCGTACGCCTTGAATATTGACTAATTAATTGCGTATTTTTTTGGGACCATCAATTAATCCATATAATATAATATAGCTAACTTTTCTTATTATTAGAGTTGTGGCTCACAAGAACTCACGAAAACACATAAAAAATTGAGAATTGTAGGGTTTAACTCACGGTATAAAACTGTCAATTTAAAAATTCTATTTCAGTCAGGTTTTTGATTCCAGTTCTAATTGGGTTTCTTATTCCTATATATTTGGGACGTATTGTATGTAACACTTAGTATTTATTTTTGATCATTTATGTCTTTTTTTAGGTCGATAAAATATTTAAACCGAGATTTGGTCTATTTAGTTAGATTTTATTTTATTTTTCCTTGGCAGATTTGGCCCCAAGTAATATTGGGTTGGATAACTAGGCAAAATGGCCCAGTTTTTTTCATTTTTTTTAAAGGGCCCAGCTTTTTTCATTTTTTTTCTTCTTTTCCTTCTTTATTTTTCTTTCTTTCTTTCTTTCTTTCTTTCTTTCCAATGTGTCTTGGCCATTCCAAAAACAGGAGAGAGAAGAGAGAGAGGAAAAAAAAAGAAAAAATGTGCTCCCGGGGGGGAAGATTGATGGATAGGGATAGTATTCGATACCGTGAACATCATGATTATGGTTAGTATTCGACGCCGTGAACATCATGATTATGTCTGTTTTCTGTGGTTTTACCCGAGGTTGGAGAAATCGACACCGAAAGTTTGAGAGCTAAAATCCAAATCTTCTCAATTTTTCTTATCTCTTCGGATTCAAGGTAGGTAGAACTCATAGTTACATTCTAGACATCATTAGGAAGATTTTAATATATTATAGGATTGATTTGGATGAATATTTAAGGATTTGGGTTGATTTATACATGTGTATGTGAATGTGTATAGATATATGCAGAAGGTTGTTAAAATGGAGATTTTACTTCAAATCGGTGAAGGGTCCAAAAATCAAATTGCAAAATCATAAGATTTTACCAAATGCCTATAAAATGAAAATATAGTCTATTATGCTATAATTTTTCATTTAGAGTTTTCATTTATTTATTTTTGATAAGTTACTAATTTTTTTAATAGGAGGAGAAAAAAGACATGTACCAAGAAAAACGTCATATACAAAAACTTATTCATATTAACGAAACGAAGCCTCAACAAAGTTTACAAACGATTCTATATTTGGTTCTATACTCCCTTTGCCAACTACAAAATTGAGACCATTAAAATATTTGGTGTAATCTATATAACTGACATTAAAATACCAACTTCATTTGATCCTAATTTTTTTGTTTGAACTGAAATGTATTTGTAATATATTATCATACGTCACTTGGTTTCTATCCTAACTACTACATTTAATTTATGGTAATCAATTTGATGCAACAGTACACGCAGTCTTTAACTAGTGTACTATAGTAAGTAATAGTATTATAGAATAAAAAAATTAAAAAAAAAGTAACAAGGGAAATAATTGTGGTACATTACTTAAAAAAATCATAAAAATCAAATTTATTTGACAAAATTACACAAAAATTACTTGATTTTTGAAATTAGTAAAGTTACCTATAAAATCGAGATTTTACTAATTTTATGTCTCAAAATCGAGATTTTACCTATTTTGCCCCTATTAAAATTTTACATAAAATTAAATATGTTTTCTCATACTAATATCATAAAATCGTAAGATTTTAAAATTTAAATCGGGATTTTAACAATATTGTATATGCATATATATGTTGAGATTTTGTATTTATTTGAATTATTGTTGAAATTAATAATATAAAATCATGTTATTGAGATGTTTGGAAATTTATATATAATTTATTGTTGAGTTTGAGACTTAGAAATGCCAAATATTAGCCGAGAATGGTTGAAGAAGATGAGTTACAAACCAAAACGATGCTCTGGTTGGAGGCCCGGAGGTGTATGCTCCTATCAGGCAAGGAATGAGATATTCTGTCTTAGCCTAAAGCCGCGAGCTCCCATCGGGCAAGACGCGAGGTCAGCCTGAAGTCGCGCGCTCCCTAGGAGTAAGCTGCAACGCCCTCTAGATTTTTCTGTTTGGGCTAATTTGATCTCAATTTTCTTAGATATACATATATATATATATATATATATAGAATATGTTAAGATAAAAATTATGTGAATTATATGAGATTTAATTGACGCTTGAATATAGCATGTTTTATTTAATGTTGAGATATGAATTATGAAATTTATATGATGTAGCATAGCATGCTATTATTTTTATGTTGAGATATTAATATTGATTATACATGATTGAGCATATCATGAGCATAAGGCTGTGGTGGTATCATCCGGATGTATGTTGTAATTATTGATTGGCCAATAGTGCTATATGAATATTATTGACGTGCTGAGACACAAGTCATGTACATGGATGAGATCTATGATTTTGAAATAAATGATAAAATGAAAATTTTAACATACTAGATGGTCCCTACTCAATATATATGACTATATCTTAGTCATTTGGAGTTGGGACGTTAATTCTAAGATAGGGTTATGAGATTTTCTTTGGACTGCATCTGGATTATACTTGAGATAAGTAAATTTTTGACTAAGGGTGTAATACGGTTCCTTAACAAAAGGGTCAAGGGATGTAACACGATTTCCTTGAGTCTTCATCGATGGGGGAGTAACACAGTTCCCCACCTGCGATTATATATATTGAGATTATTGTTTGCCGTGAGCGTTAAACAATGCTGTTGGTGACCCTGCGTGCTTTGCTAAGGGTCACCCGTCCCAGGATAAGGTTAGGGACAGATGGAGATTAGAGAATGTTCATTTGCATTGTATTCCATCATTACCCATTACATGAGATTGCATAGATTATCATTATGTGTTGAGATATTGAAATGTTAATTATAATGACATTTAAGGTTTGATTTATTGATAATGAGTCGGGTATGAATATTGAATAATAGATTAGGAACTACAGTGACCTGATTCTCAAGGTGGGATATGTAGGTAGTTTAGGCTTGAGTAGCTCAAGTTTGGTGTTAGCTTTGGATAATAATAGTTGTGTTTATTTATCTTAAATGCGAAATGAACTATTAATATTATAGATTGTGTGACCCTGCATATAGGTCTGATGTTTATATTCATGATATCATAATTTTAAAAGATATAAACATGATTATAATGTATGTTCTGGCCGTGTAGGCCCTTAGCAGCTGTCCTCGAGATGACATTGAACTGGATTATATTGTTGTTCAATTATTGGCGATACTCTTTAATATTCTTTCTATATAAGAATGAGGGACATTTGTCAATATTTTAATTGATATTTATGATATCGACTTAATTCGGGTTAGATTTTAATTGGTTTTAATTTGTTCCACATTCTCATACTATCCGTCCTGGACAGTTAAGTTAGGAACTTGACATTGTATATTAAGGCTAAGTTCAAGGGCTAGGGTTTTCAATAGGTATAGGTTGAGAGGCAAGATAAAAACAAGTGACAAGATTGTTTAGGGTTCTTTAAGGTTTTCTTATATCTCTCTTGTAATTCCTTACTCCATGATTTGAGTTTCTTAAAATTGAAAACTAGTTTTACTTTACCTGTGGACGTAGGCAAATTACCAAACCACGTAAATCTTATGTTCTTCCTTTGTTTGATTTTTCTTATGTTCGTTTATGAGTTTGTCATTATTCATTAGGGTGTCGCGACAAAGAGATCTAAGGTTTTCGCAACAACAATTGGTACTAGAGCTAGATATTCAATATGTCTAGAGGAATCTCTTCGTTTGTAAAGTTTGATGTCAACAAGTTTAACGGAATAGGTAATTTCAGATTGTGGCAGAGAAGGGTAAAGAATCTGTTAGTGCAACAAGGAATGGTGGTCGCATTGGCAACGACAAAACTTGAAAATATAGAAGAAGCGAATTGGCTTGAACTTTAAGCAAGGTAGATAAGGGATGACCCCAACCTATGTTGTTCAAGGTTGAGTTACTGGTGTTTAGTTTCCTAAAAGGGGTGAGTATTCGCTAAGGTGGAGATTGTTAGAGTTGTGAATCATATGGAGTCATGGGAACACATAAAAGATTAGGGGTTGCAGGGTTTAACCCGTGGTACAGAATTGTCAGTTTAGGAATTTTATTCTAGGCAGGTTTCTGAGTCCAATTCTAATTTGGTTTCTCGTTCCTATATATTGTTGCGGTTCCCACATTGATTGTGGAAGGGGCTGGTGGTCAGTATATATAAATAAAGGAAAGTCTCACCCTACGAGTTAACTTTTAGAGATGAAAGAGGACCAAGACCACCTAACAACTAGTATCAAAACCCAAGTGTACCATCAATCTCAGTCTATTGAAAGGAACAAGTTGCTAGGTGTACTATAATTTCAATCCATCAAGAGAAACGGGATGTCGTTTCCTTCGATCCAAGGCCTAATGTGTGAAATGGGAGATTGGTGGAACAAGTTGCTAGGTGTACCAATAATCTCAGTGTATCAGGAAGAACGGGTTGCCACTTCCTCTGACTCAAGGCCCAATGCGTGAAATGGGAGATTGTTGGGTTTCTACATGGGTTGTGGAAGGAGGCCTAAGACCTAATGTGTGAAGGGAGAGATTGTTAGGGTACCCACATAGATTGTAAAAGGGGCTGATGGTCAGTATATAAGTGTGAGAAAAAATTTTAACCTAGGAGCTAACTTTTGGGATGAGAGAGGCCTAAGCCCACCCAATACTTAACTTATTGAAAAATTCAATAGAAAATCAAAATAGTCATTAGGATATTTTTGTATATAATGACTTATATATGTATAAAATATTACCAAGAATACTCTTGATTAATGCTTTTCATGGATATGATCTCATATCATTGAATTTGTTGAAATAGCATAGCCATTACACACACACACACACACACACACATACTGTAGCACCTTAAAAAGGTAATCTCATTGATAGCTTACCAATAAAAAAAAGTTGTCTTATCGAAATTGATGTGGAGGTTAATTAATTGCGAATTTGCTTTCGACATGCATTACTTTTGAAGAAAAGTACAGCAACAATTAAAGACATGTTTGTTTTGAGGGGTAATGGAGAATAAATTTTACTAGCATAATTTTTTCCCTCTATTATACTAGTTTGGAAGAGGGGGTAAAAATTTTCCTGGGGTAACGATTACCCCCATATGAGGGTAAATTGTTACCTAGGAACGGAGGTTGGTAACGGGGAGTAATGGAAAAATCTACTCTTTTCTCCTTACCATTGTAAAACAATTCTTTACACCCTTATAAAATTCTAAACAACTTTCTGCTATAAATAATTATAATAAATATTATAAAATAATTTATATAATCAAAATAAAATTAATTAATTAGTAAATATTTTATCACAATAATATTTAATAAATAATAATTTATTATTAAAATATTTTATTTTATTTTATTTTATTAAATTAATACTATTAAAATATTATTTTAGAACTAAGTTATTTATTTTCTCAAATTAAAATAATTTTTAATTAATAATAATTACTTATTAAAATGATTTATTTATTAAAATATTTTATTAAATAAAATTTTATTTTGTAAATAATAATTTATCGGATTATGTATTATATTTATATATGTTATTAGACTTAATAAATTATTTAAATAAATTAAAAGTAGTTGTTTTATTAAATTATTTTATCAATATAAAAATAACTTTTAACAAATAATAATTCAGTATTAAAATTAATTACATTGAAACATTAAGCTATGATAAAATTATTTTTATAATTAATATTTTTATTTTAAATTATGTATTTAGAAATATATTTATTAAAATAAAAAGTATTATGATGATTTATTTTATTATAATAGTTTACAAAAATTAAATATTAACTTCACTCGTGGTAAATTTACTCTCATTTCAAACTCAATTAACTTCTACTCCTTTAAAATTTTTAGCATTCCAAGTATAATATAATTGTTATTAGATAATATTTATTCTCTCAATCCAAATATAAGTATCATAAATTTGTTATTCTAGTAATCGTTACCGGGGTAACAATTACTCCTATGGTCTTTTACTCTCAAAATTTTCACCCTTATCAAACATATCCTAAGTGGTATAAAAATTAAGCTAGTGTGATTGGGTTCAATTATAGTATGGAACCGTTTTGTACAAAAAAAAAAAAAAAAAAAAAGAGGGTAATTTATAAAAACCACATGTGCACTTTACTCTCGGTCTTACTTTGACTCTGCTAGGTTCAATTGTGACAGTCAAATCCCTGCACTTTCTATCAAGTGGGTGATCAATGTAATCCTTTCGTCTGGTGTCAATTAATTGCAATCGTTAAAACGATGATAAAACCATCATCTCGTAAAAATTTTTTCTCTTACTTTTTTCACTGTTCTTCATTTTTCAACGATGAAACCAAACCCCATGCTCTTTGGCCTTTCTCCTTCAATTTAATGTGGTTTGGCTTAATTTTTTCCAGCAACTTAGTAGCCACCATAACTACTGCAAAACTCCCAGATTTGTCGCTTAACATTCTAGATGATGTGAATTGTCACGCCCCTAACTTAATTATCTGAGACGAATAGTATAGGAATATGGGAACCGATTTAAATAAAATAAAAACCTGACCCTAGGTCAATTTACAATGAACAGTAATAATAATCTAATCATCTAATATCATCTCTCATTCCCATTTAAATATAGTTCTAGAGTAAATTGCCCTTAATTACATAGTTATATAGTCCAATTGAACATCATCCCCGATAACAACATCAAGATCTACATGGTAAGAACAAATATATATAACTATACTAATCTCTCTTAAAATCATAACATTATAAATATAGATATTGGAACCATCCTCTGAGTCACACAGTTTATAATAGTAATAACCCACCACTCAGTTAAAGAGAAATAACACAAATATTATCATCTATAATTAAGATCGGACTTAGATTACTTAAGTCTAAACTGCCTATATGTTTTACTTTAGGAATTAGGTCACCGTAGTTCTTAACTTTATTATTTTATGCTCACAACTAAACTCTTTACTAATAAATCACACATTAAACGTCATTATAATTAACAACCTCAAATTATCAACACATAACAATAATCCGTGCAATCTCATGTAATAGGAAATGATATAATGCAATGCCAATGTATATTCTTTAGTCTCTATCTACCCCTAACCTTATCCTGGGATGGGTGACACTTGGCAAAGCATGCAAGGTCACCAACTGCACCGTTTATGCTTACGGTGAACATGTTTTTCAATATATATCACAAGTGGAGAGCCGAGTTACACCCCCACAGGTGTAAGACTCAAGGGAACCGATTTACACCCCCTCGTCCCTCACAGGTGTAAGACCTAGGGGAACCGAGTTACACTTTCTCGCCCTTCTACTAGGGAACTGAGTTACACCTCTAATCAGGAATTTGCTTAACTCAAGCAGGAATCAATACAAATAGTGGTTGAAGAACTGAGTTACACCCCTAATTAGTTAAGATTTAGGAAAACTGAATTACACCCCCTGAGCCTTCTGCTAGGGAACCGAGTTACACCCTTAGTTAGGCATCTGCTAGCTCGAGAAAGAATCAATATAAATAGTATATCAAGATTAAGGTCCCAGTTCCAATAATTAAACTCTAGTCATATATATCGATTGGGGATCATCCGGTGTTTACAAAATCTCATTTTTCTAAAAATCAAAGATTCTGTCCATATACATGACCCATTCCTCGCCACGTAAACAACATTTACATGGCACTCTCGACCAACCAATAATCATAATATCAAACCGGATGATGCAAACCCAGGACATGCACATGATATGCTTAATCATATATAATCAATAACATCTCAACTTTAAAATAAAGGCACGCTATGCTGAAGCATTGATAATAACATTTTGTAATCTCAAAATGTCTAAATTCATAGTATATACCTATCATATATAACCTCTTACTCTTATGAGTCTAATATACATCAATTCAAGACTAACCAAGCTTTCTAACGAGAAGGGTGTTGGATGTCCGTTGGATGCCCACTGGAAAGGCACTGGAAGCCCGCAGGAAGTCCGTTCTCAGTTGTAGGAAGAAACTAAGGGCATATCTATAGGTCATAAACCCCACAGGAAGCTCGCTAGATGTCCGCAGGATGTCCACTGGAAGGGCGCTCCTGCAACCTATGATTTGCAGTGCAAATCTAAGCTCTAATTAGCTCAATCTCGCCCTCATAATCCCAAATCGAACATTCTGAACTCAAAAATGGAACCACAACCAATAATAACACGACTTATATGCAATAAAACTTAAGGATAAATGAATTCCAACTTGTATATACAAACTCTAATACATGTTTATACACACGTTTATGTATAAATCACAACCTCAATCAAATTCATCACATATATATATCGAAATCAAGCTAACAACACATAGAACATGTATAAGAGTGCTACTTACCTTGAATCCAAAGAATGAAGAAGAAATGAGAAGATTTAGGTTTTAGTTCTTGAACTTCAAATGCATGTATATTTCACCTCGAGCAAAATCACGAGAAATGGCACTACCACGATGATCAAGACGTTGAAAATACCTAAGTTCGACTGTCTTTCCTCTCCAGAACACACTTTTTCTCTCTACTCTCTCTCTTCTCTTTCTTCTTTCTCCCTCTTTTCCCTTTGCTGCATCAGGAGAAAAGAAAGAAGAAAAGAAAAATAAGGAAAGAAAAGAAAGGAAAAAGATAAAAAAAGATGTGCCTTTGGCTAAATTTTCCTATCAAATACTACATCGAGCCAAACCTGGCCTAAGAAAAATAAAATAAACCCATCCAAATAGATCCAATCTTGGTCTAAATATTTTATTGGCCCAAATAACACATAAATGGTAAAAAATAAATACTGAGTGTTACATGAATGCAACTTCTAGCCATGTTTTGCCTGTTTTCGATCATTCCATGGTAAGTCTGACACCCTCCTATGTGAATATTAGTTTGGCTGCCTCTTCTTCTTCGGTTGTAACTCAATCGAATTTCTTCAATGATTCATACAAGGGTTGAAGAGATGCTCTCTACTTTTGTTCAATCAGCATTAGGAAATAATCTTCAAACTGTTGGTGTTATTTCGGCAAATTCTCAAGTGGATTTGGCCCTAACAAACCCTCCAATTAGCCTCCAAAGCTCTGGCCTTATCCCTTCCATTTTTTCGATAGTTTCTACAACTCCAACGACCCTTGCTCAAGAAATGGTCTGGCTTCCAGTGTCGGCGTCGATGCTGCCATGATAGCCAACCGACAGCCTCATAGTTCCTTAACTGCCACCTCCTTTCCCTCAAACCCTAATCCTACGGGGAAATGACGGTTTTATTCTCACCCTAACGATTGCAATTAATGAGTAGCAAACGGAAGGATTACATTGCTGCTTGATCGAAAGTGTGAGAATTTGACTGTCATAATTGAAAGTATTAGAATCAAAGTGAGACTGAGGGTAAAGTGTAGGAGTGGTTTTTGTAACCCAAAACAAAAAATTTACATTTATAAATGATACATAGCACTTTAATAGTTAGTTTAGTGTTTAATAAAAATTTATAAAAATTTAAAAAATTTTAAAAAATGATAAAAATTAGTTTTCTGTTTGATGAAAAAATTAAGTTGGAGAAAATTAATAAAAAATAATTTTTTAGTGAAAGTTGATGAGCTAAACAATTTCTACAACTATAATATTAGTGAGAGCCCTTGGATAAAAAAAATATTTTTGATTCAATAACTTTTAATAACGTGATCATACAGTGTAAAATTTACTATAAACCCCCCTTAATCTATGTGATAGGACAATAATACGCCTATGTGAAAGGACAACAATACGTCTTAGTTTTAGATTAATAAATATAAATATTTGTCACTATACTTATATATCTCAAAATTTAATAAATATATTAAATTGACTGTCTACCATAAAAAAAATAAAAAAACTTTAAAAAAATTTCAAAAGTTTTCAAATCCCTCTAATCATATTTTACCACCTATCATTTTTGCATCACATCAATCTCATTCATTAATTTTTTTTGATTTTTTTTACTCCAAACGTGCCCTAATACTGCCTGAATTATGATTTTTATAACCCACCAATTGTGCATTGATTTGACCTGTCCTTGATTATGGAAGAAAATTGATAAGTTAGGTCAATTATTGGCATGTGGGCTAATTTATTAATTTATCTAATTTCTACTTATAAGTTCTAAATTAAACAAAATGTACCTCATCATTCATGCCTGAAATTAAAATATTGATTTTTTAAATATGCATCTCATCTATATATTAAGGCCATTAAACATTAATTGAGAAGAGGATGACTTCAGCTACGACGGAATCTAATTAAGCATGAATTTATTATATTTTTTTCACGAGGGAAAAAAAACTTAGACATTAGAATACAATTAATTGGGCCAATATTAAACTCGGATTTTTTTTTTGAAAATTTCAAATCATTAAAAGATTCAAAGTTGTTCTAACGCTATTGTTTAAATTCAGCCAAACAAGATTAAAGTATATAACTTTTCTGCGTAGAAAACTCTCTTTAATCTTATGAGGATATAATAATAATAATAATAATAATAATAATAGAAGAAAAGAAACCCGAAGGGGGAAAATTCAAAATTTTGATCCAATTATGGTTGCTGCTGCAACAAATTGACCCGTCAAATGATGTGTTTGGAGTGATAAAAAATGAGAAAAAATAAAAAAAATTATGAGTTTAAAATACGTACAGTAAAATAAAAAAATTAATGTGATAGAAATTTTTAAAAATTTTTAAAATTTTATTTTTGTTTTTGTTTTTTTGTAGATACCAAACACTACTTTTATATTCCTTTTAATTTTGTCTTAAATGCCAAATGGAAGAAAGAGAAAAAAGAAAAAAAAAAAAAGGAGAAAGGGGGATAATGAATGAGAAATACGGTGCGTGGGTGGGGTTTCAGATGGATGCAGTGAGAGAATTCACTATAGGAGTTACAGTGAGTTAATTAACGGTCTAGATATAATTGTATTTTAATATAATGTGTCTTTTCATATTCTTCATTAATGATCTTTCAATCAAATTTTATTTAACTTTTATTTTTATTTTGAATTTAATTTTATTAGATTAAATTAAGATCATTATATTTGATATAATTATATCTGAACTGTTAATTAACTCTCTGTAACCCTTGCAATGAATTTTCCCACTGCAGTCCTTCTAACCCGCGTGGGTGGGCGTTGGAGGGATTTTCAAGGACTTGCTTTCCCGCCTTTGCACGCAAGCCTGTCACCTGTGTACAAATTTGAAAGCTACTCGGTCTTATCATGCTTTCCCTCTTTGACTTGGAATAAGGAAAAATATTGATAAGTTGACTGAATTATTATTGCGAGTTTCTATGGCTTACCTTTCTTTTTTATTAATTTTAATTTTATCACAATCTACTTATCATTTGGGAGTTTAAAATAACTATAAAATAAAATAAATATATGTTAGGATGGAATTATGGATTATATTTGTTGTTTGAAAGTGAACACGTCCGTAAAAATAAAATATGCAAAAGATTTATTTTAAAACATTATGATTGAATTTTTTTATTATTTATTACAAAGATCTAAGTCAATTTTAAGAGGATGTTTGTTTTATCAAAATTCATCAAAATTTATCAATTTTTACTAACTTTTGATTAAATTTTGTCACATAACACTTTTATATCAAAATTTTATACTTTTATTATATATATATATATATTTTGTTATTCAAACACTTCTAAATTATAAAGGATAAAGTCATTCTACCTATTTTTCCAAACAACAAAAACAATACAAAAAGTCATTAGAAAATATTTTCGGAGGGCGCCAAAAGATTCACATCTTTTCAGCCGATAAAGTTTGAAATAATTTAGGCACTGATTGGTGGGTAAAAAAAATAAAAAAAATTGTAAAAAATTTTTGAAAATTATTCACTTTTTTACTTCACTGCACAAATTAAGAACTCGTAATTTATTTTATTTTATTTTATTTTATCTTACTTTGGGGGAGTTTGATTTGCAAACAAACTATAAAAAACTCTATAAATCTCTATTAACTTTATATCATATCAATTTTTTTCTTTCACTGCACGTATTACGAACTTTTAATTTATCTTACTTCAAACTCACTTTTTTTTTATTACTCTAAACGCACTTTTAGAGATCCGTGAATTTCGGAACCGATGACTTATGAGAGTTGGGTCATTTTACCTGGCGCGGGGAAGAAAAATGAAGGAAGCTTCCCTTGAATAGAGGTCGTGATTATTATTTACAATATGCTTTGACTGGACTTTTATAATTAAGTTGAAAGACAATCGAAAGTAATTAATAATTACTTAGGCAGTCTTATCGCCCAGAAGATGAGACCTATATATTCAATTTTTCCATAGTTTTTTATTTTTATTTATTTATTTAGTTTAGTCAAAACGCTGGCTGCTCCCCGTCCTTCAAGGTTTACCCTCCCCAGCAAATAATAATAAACGCTGTCATTAAAACACCTGATAAGTGGTATAAAAGTCTATTAAAGATAGCGAAGAGAGTTCTAAAAGAATAATAAAAAAGGTACTTTGAGATTTGTAAGTAAAAAAAAAAAAAAAAACGAAGTGTTGGATACATGTGATCCTATTCTGAATCCTTAATTACTGTCCTTAAAGCAGTCGATAGCAAGACCCTCATTTTTTTTCGGTTGATTTTGATAATTGGATCACTCTACGAATGGAGGTGTAACATCACAAAATTTTAAATTAAATATATAAATGTTATTCGATCAAAATTACAAAAAAAAAAAAAAAAGGCTAATGCACGGAATGAATACAGGTGAAAAGTTATCGAACTCGATCCCCCAGCCCAAAATTCGACCGGTTATATTTCCCAACTATGCAGATTAAATTTTAGAATCAGTACATGGTAACGAACAATGTAGTACTGTAAATGTAGTACTCATACAATATATATATATATATATATAAAAGAAAAAACCCAAAAAAAGAAAAAAAAAACAAGTAGTTTGTCATACAAAAAGCTCATTCTAGGATGAAACCAAAACTTGAAGAAGTACAAGAACCAAACTTCGAGAATATTAAATAAACAGTAACCATTCCTCCACCATTGTTCCATTGAAAATTACATAAAAGCCCAACTTCACCACCAAAAAAAAAAAAAAAAAAGAGGAGGAAAAGACCTACAATCAGTGATTGGGCACCTTTATATATCCTTCTTTTTGAAACTGGGAGAGGTTGGCACCTTTATATATCCCATGTGGGTAGAATTAGCAACTTTCGTGAGGGTCTTTAGCTCGTAAGCAATCCAACACCTTGAAGTGTCTTTGTGATAGAAATAGCCCAAACACTTGCAGTCCTTTGTGCATTCATTCCCACAAGCAACTTCCGTCGTAGGCCCATTCCCCTTTGTGTACTTGCTGAAGAAATGCTCAACCCCAACAAGCTTATAGTAGTGAAAGTCACTGGGCCTACAAGACGGCACCTTGGCTGCCTTGCAATTCTTGCTCCAACCCATTAGCCCATTTGGCGACGGGCAAGCCACGCATTGGTTGTCCTCGCAAAGCCCGAATTCGCCGCACCGTTCCGGCAACTGGCACTCGCTGACATCGGAGTCTCTCGAAAACAGGGTGTAGGTCACCTCCCAGGCGCCGGTATCCACCTTGTCATTGTAAGTATAAAGCCTGATGTTTCCGTCCAACCCTAACCGGAAGAACGTCAAGGTGCTATTGTATTTGGGTCGGGCCAAAAACCGGGCCCCATCAATGGAGGGGTTACGTAAATGGTAGTCTAATTGTAGGTAATATGCGTAACCTTCGTCGGATTCAGGGGTACAAGCGAAGGTCACATTTTCCAGGGTACCCTTGCTAATGGTAAACCATTCCGAAGATGAGAAATAGAGCAATGGTTTGGGGGAACTTTTGCTCTGGTAATATAAGGCCAGCCCTTTGGGCTCTAGCATCAAACTGTAAGGCCCATTAGAGTTTTCTTCGTCAGAAGGCCGACTCACGAGCTTGATTGGGCCCCCGACCCGAAGAGACTGGCCCACCAAGAGAGTATCAGTTGGGTAGTCAAAACTTTGCCAGACAAATTTGCCCTTGGAGTCATGAAGCACCATGTTGCCATTTGGAAGCAGCTTGAACCCCACCACGCCCTTGTTGGCGGTGGCCGTTTGCCACACGACCCGGCCGTCGGAATCGGCCAGGACCAGGTTTCCGTCGACCCCGAACGTAAGGGTGGCATTCTCGCGAACCGGGTTTCCCCGGTTCGCTTCCCAAACCCAACGCATGAGGGACTCGGACCGGACTGTGCCCATGCGAAGAGCTAGGGTGAAGGCATTGGGGGTGGTGTTGTAGAAGCAGAGTTGAAATGGGGAGTTGAAAGGGTCGAGAGCCCGGTAGTTACCGTCGTACTCGACAATGTAGTCTCCGAACTCTCCTTCGTTGACATACCTGAAGGTTTGGGAGGCAGGAACAGTGGCTTGAGAGAGAGAGAAAAGTGTTTGGATCAAGAGAAATAGGGAGAGAAGATAAAGAGGATATGGATAAGAAGAAGAAGAAGAAGAGGAAAACATGCTGGTTGATTGTCACTTGTCTTTCTTTCTTGTTGTTTAGTTTGGAAGGAGCTAGCTGCTGGGTTAACGTATTTATGGAGGTCTAGGAGGGGTAGTTTAGTCATAAAACGTAGAAGTCTTTCTAGGTCATATGAGGCGGCTCCTTAGTGGTCGCCACCTTGGTGTCTGCGTATAAATACGACTGCCATTATGTAAGAACTATGATTGCATGTCGTTTTTTTATTTACTGCTATAATAAAAAGCAACTCCTATTAAAAATAAATATGACTCTTTTTAGTTTATAAATAAATTTTCGAAAATTTTATAAATTTTTATTAATTTTATATTATATTAATTTTTTTAATACACATATTACGAGCTCTCAATTTACCTTAATTTATTTTACTCCAAATACACCTTATATATACCATCAAAACGAGCAACGGCACATGACTGGGGTGCCTATCCGTGTTTTTCTATTTAATAATGCTATAATAAAAAGCTACATATATTAAAAGTGAATATCTAAAACGTCAAAACGCACATCGGCACGTGACTGGGGTAGCTATCCGAGGGGCTTTGTCGCCGACACAATCAAAACTATTGACGGATGTTTGGATTCAAAAAAAAATTTTAAAGTTATTAAAAATTACAAAAAAAATTATTAATTTTTTTAATTTCTTCTAATCCAATTTTATCACATATTATTTTTACTCTAACGTTTTATATTTTTTTTTTACTTTTTTATCATCTAAACACCCCTAAATATACATGAGTCTGTCCTTGAAATGTCCTATCATATTTTTTTTTGAACTTTGAATAAAATATGAAATAAATATTGAAGAGGGCTGATATAATAGGATTTTTTTTTATCATATGTTTGAAATTGGAAAACTTTTGTTTACCTTTCTATTTTTTATTTTCTGTTTTTATTTTTCACTTTTTGTTTTGAATTCAATTTTTATTTTATGTTTTTGAAAACAAAGGAAACGGGTTAAAACGTAATTGGTTACTTGTGTTTTTAAATTTTGTTTCCGAAAACAAAAAGTTACTTTACACAAGAAATGAAAAATGACAAAAAGTCATTTTGAGAGTTTTTAACAAAAAATGAAGAAAATCTCAAAATAAGAAAAACAGAGCATTTTTTATTTATTCGTTTTGAAATTTTTAACATATAAAACAAAAATAAAAAACATAAAATAGAAAAGTAAATTAAATGCCACCTAAGAAATTAAAATTAAGAGGAAAACTCAATTTTATTTTATTTTTTGAATTAAAACTTATTTCATTTTTCTTCATTTTGTTATCCATAAAATAATGTTTCAAACCGCTAATGACATGACAAAAACAACGTAACATAACGTGAGAGAAACTAATGAACAAAATAAAAGACAATATTGCTGTCAGAATTTATGTTTAGAATTTTGTTGATACTTAAATCTTTGTAATTAAAAAAAAAAAAAAAACATGTTAATTGATTGTTGGTTCAAATGAGTAAACTCAAAAACATAGTGAGGACTTATTAGTCTCTTTCCTCAAATCTTCATTACTAACTCTCCAACCATTAATTATCTTTATTTGTTTTTAGTTACGTAGATATTCGGAAGAAGGAGAGCCGGGATCAAATTATAGTCATGAGCTTGCACATCTTAGGCCCTGCTTGAATGCAGGAAAAGCCTCTCCCAAAATTAATACCCTCTTATAAGCGTGAGTCCTACCTTTTTGTCGTGATTTGGTAAATTCATTATTAAAAATTTTTACCCCCTCTTAATTTTTCCTCTCTCTCATTTCTCCTCCCATTGGGATAATTTTTGGACACCCTCAACCCTAACTAAAAATTTTCACCCTCTTAGCTTATTTTTGACGTTTTTAACTATTATTAATAGTATTGTTAACTTGATCAAAATAAATATAATGCAAGTAAAAAAAAATAGATAGGCCAACAAGTCAAAATAAATATAATTAAAAAAAATTAGATTTAAAAAATTGGATAATTCAAAAGTACATATTTAAAAAAAAAGTTCTTTAAATAAATTTATAAAAAATTAAATTTTCAATGAAATAAATAATATAACTTCAAATTGTCCAAAAATAATTAAATAGAGTAGGTTTTACAATTTGATATTTAATTTAATGGGTAACTAAGGTTAGGACACCACAAGAGTAAAAGAGTCATTTGATTATTTTTTCCATCATTCACCCCCTCTTATTTATAAAATATCCAAAAATTAAGTCAAAAGTTATCTCTCTCCATAAACATCACATCAATGTGGGTTAACCCTCTAAAAATAATATTACTCTTATCTTATATCCCCTTTAAAATTTGTCTCCTAAAATTTTAGCACCATTCAATCCAACACTCAACGACTGTCTCTACGACGCCAGCGCGCGTGTTCATAGATATAATTTTTATTAGGGGTGATTATTCAGTTTTTAATTTGATTCTATTTGAGCTATTCAAATTATTCCAGTTCCTAACAGAAAGAATCGATTTGCCCCATTCACTATTGTAGAAAGCTTGACCCGTGCGTGCTGAATCATGGCCCTCTATTGCGACAGTAGTAGATAAAACGATTTAATAAAAAAGTGTTGTTTTGATTAGATTTTGAAGTAGGGCTGCAATAGAATTAGAGTCGCCATTTAACACTTTTAAAAATGAATGTGTCGAGAAACTCGATTTTAATTTTTAACTTGAAAGCACTTTGATTATATTTTGAAATTTTTAATAAATTATTTTTTAGGTGGTATTTAGTTTTTTTTTGTTTTTTTTATTTTATGTTTTAAAAATCTCAAAATAAGAAAAAAACGCACTATTTTTATTATTTCGATATTTTGCTTTTTTTTAGGTTAAAAACGTTTAAAACGATTTTTTATCTTTTTTTATTTTATGTGTAAATTTATTTTTTTATTTGTTAAAATAAATTTTAAAAACACAAGTGACCATATACGTTTTGATTGGTTTTCTTTATTTTCAAAAGCATAAAATAAAAAATAAGTTTAAAATAGAAAATAAAAAATAAATAAAAAACAAAAATAGGCAAATAAAGCAAATGAGCCCTTAGTGATTCTTTACTGATCTGTGTAATTAAAGATAATGAGTTTGAGAGTATGACTGCACACAAAAAAGTTACACTTGGATACCTAAGAATATTAAGGCTCCATTTAGTAACGTTTTTATTTTTTAAATTTTTTATTTATATTTTTAAAATTTTGTAAATTGACAACAGAAATATGTTTGTTAAATCTGTTTACGTTTTTTGTTTTCAAAAAAATAAAAACTTAAACAGAAAAACGTAAAAGAAAAGTCTTTTTCACTTTATTTTTTTCTGTTGCAAACATTTTGTCAATTTTAATACTTTGTTCATTTTTGTTGCATCATATTAAAATAAATTATTTTATTCAAATATTTTATTAAACTAAAATTAATTTTAATAAATAATATAATTAAATTAATATGTAATATATATTATTAATTTATTCATAACAAATAATTAAATTAAATTAGTTAATTTAATTAATAGGAAATATATATTATTAAATAAATAATAAAATAAAATACATTAATTTAATTTAATTTAATAAATAATTTTATTAATATAATTATATTTTATTAAAATATTTTTAATTAATATTATAATTAAATTATTTACTTTAATTTAATAATTAATTTAACTAATATTAAATATATTTGATTAAATTATTTTTAATAAGTATCATAATTATATTATTTAGATTATTATGAAATATATTTTATTCAATTATGTTTAGTAAATAATATAATTAAATTATAATTAATATAGTTTATATTTATTAGATTAAATGATATAATACTTATATTTTATTCAATTATTTTTTATAAATAATATAATTAAAGTAAATTAAATTAATATGAAATATATTTATTAAATTCAATTAATTTTTAAAAAACTAATAAAATTAAATATTTTATGAAAATAAAAAATTAATAATTGTAAACAAAATTACATTTCTAAATGTAATTTTAATTTTTATTTCAGAAAAAAAAAGGCAATAAAAAATATAAATATATAAATAAAAATAAAAAAATGATAACATTATCAAATGAATTTTAAAAATTATTTTTTCACTTTTTACAATCACACGCTTATTATATAATGTTCAGTTTACAATAATCAGGATATATCAACCCCAAACAAAATTAAATGCATATGATGCATTGAATGCGAAGCATACGAGCTAAGTTTTGCAAGACAGCCTTCATATCTAGTCAAGAATCAGGCTAATCAAAGTTTGTGTGTGTTAAGTGTATGAAAATGTTTGCCTATTTAATAGTGATATTTGGTACACAGAAAAGTGCTTGGATCAAGAGAAATAGGGAGAAAAAATAAAGAGGAAACGGACAAAAAGATGATGAGGAAAACATACTGGTTGTCACTTGTCGGGTTCAAGGGTTGAAGTGAATAAATCTACTGTAAAAATTACAGTGAAAAAATAAAAAATTGAGATTTTTTTGTATTTAATCTAACAATTGTAATTTATTTTAATTAAATAAATTTTCAAAATAAAAGTAAAAATTTAAAAATTTTAATTAAAATATAATTAATATAAAATATTAAAAATTATGTATCATTAAAATATAAAAAAAATTTAATCATTTATTTCTCCACTGTAACTTCTGCGGTGAATGAACCCTCACTTGTCTTTCTTTGTTGTTTACTTTGGAAAGAGCTAGCCGCTGGGTTGTTGTATTTATGGTGGTCGAGAACGGCACGTATAAGTCTTTTTAAGTCAAATGAGGCGGCTCCATAGTGGCTGCCAGGATGTACGTATAAATACGACTGCCATTCTGTAGAAATTATATTGCTTGTCGTTTTCCTATTTAATGATGCGATAATGAAAATCTGCTTGTATTGAGTAAATGCAAGAATTAAGTAAAAAGCTACTTGTACTAACTAGATAACATCAAGACGCTCGTGAGTGGGGTACCAATCGGAGGGGCATTTATCGCCTGCAGTATCAAAACTATTGAATGTACACTAGTCTGCCCTGGAAATATTGGTTATATATATATTTTTTAAAACTTTTAATCAATTATAAAATAAATATTGAAGAGAACTAGTACTTTAAAGGGAATTTTTTTTTTTTTTTATCATATGCTTTGATACAGGAAGATTGTGTACCATCTATAATGCCAATGCCTTCCGCTCGATCCATACTCGATCGAAAGCATCCACCAAGCTTCTCGCTTGACTCATACCCAACCAAGGGTATTCGAGTAAGGACTCTCCCGATCAAGTCTCGGTTGTTCGACCGATTTCCAACTAAGCACTTCGATTAAATTATTCTCGTCATAGTAACTTACATCACGGGTCACGAGCACAATTCTTTCCTAATAGTTCCGATATATACTGCTTATAAAAGTATTGTTATAAACCATATTTTATAAAACGCGTTGGTTAACGAACTAAGAAATCAATTTTGAGATTTATAATACAGGTGGCACCATCTCATTGGAGTTAACACGAGTGAGTTTATTTTGAAAGAACCTAGCTTACTATGAGATTTCAATTAAATATCAAAAAGATATTTCATTAAAAAATATTCTTTTATGTTTGAGTTCACCAAACTACCACACCACCTTCAATGGCTTGAAGCTAAGGTGACCTAGCCTAGCATGCCTAAAGTGTGTAACTAAACCTTTGAGTAGAGAAGTCAACATACAAACAATCCATAAATTTAAAAGAAAGATCAAAACAAAAGGTAGAGATTAAAAACTAAAGAAATGAAAAGTGAAATAGAAGAAATCTGGAAATTAAAATTTAAAATTGAAATAATTAAATGTAAAGTTACTTACACACATAAACCCTAGAAGAGAAAAAGATGAGATCACCAAACTAAACATTAACAAACCCTAATGATTAAGCGTTATGTAAAAGCTCCTTCTTGTAATGTCAAAAATTAAGCCTATATATAGGTTTACATGAATTAAGGGTAGAAAAGTAATTTTATCATTTTAAAATAACACCACAATTCTACTGGAAAGGCAAGTCATCGGCACCCAACACAAAGTTGCGTGTGACCAAGCTACCTATAGCCAAGTGCTTAACAAAAGTCCTAAGAGAAAGGCTAGCAAAATTGCTCTCAGCAAGTGCCCATAGTAAGCACAAGTCGGGCGTCCATAGCGTGAACGCCCATGATTAACCTTCCTCGTGTTCACTAAGTGTTTGACAAAATCCATAAGAAGGATTGGTTAGTAGAGTTTCGACGGGCACCTATAGACAAGCATAGTTAGGCACCCACGGCACATGCGCCTATGTTGGAAGCTTCTCCTATGCCCACTACGTGGTTTTCCACTGGTATGTTCATTTAAGCCTCTATGTGGCCTTTCTTTGGGTGTTTTCCTTCCATACCCCTACAAAACACGCATACACAATATAAATAATCAAAACATGATAAGAAATGAAATTTAGTTGATAAAATGTTCGAAGGAAAAGTGTAAAATGAGGTCAAAATCAACAATGATTGTGAGCAATCACACCCCTCAACCTAGACATTGCTAGTCTCTAGCAATGGAAAGAATTATGACCAAAGAAAGCTGAACACATACCAAGCAACTCCATATTAAAAAGAAAAAATAACAAGTCCAAACAAAAAGGGAGGTTTGTTTTCATAGGAGACACATGGCCACATTGAACGCGTGAGGTAAGCTCTTAAAACCCCTAAGTTCCCCCTAGTGGACGAGTAAAGTGTCGTGAGGGTTTGTAGTGATGCTACCCACAAAGATTTATGGTATGGTCTCAAAATGTCAAAGAGTGATTAAGATAAAAAATGAATCAAGCTCAAGCCCAACAAGTTACGAAATCCCAATATCATATGTAATTTCCAAGTACAAAGCATAGTTGCATGGACTATCAAGGTAGAAAGAGCAATGTACAAAATTGTTTCATTCATTCAATAAGGTCGCAAGAGTATAAATGGAACTAGGTTTTGACTTCAAACACTCATAAGGTACCACTCATTGAAAGAAATTCACTCATCAAGGCTTCACAATGATTGGACTTCAATTGTTACACATTCATATATTTAATTACACCTTTATTTAGCATATAAATGATATAAATATTTGTGTTTTGTGTAGAATCCATTCCCACTACTCAAATTTGAAGCAAGTGTTGATTTTATACACAAAAGAAAGAAATTTGAGACATTTTGAGGATACAAAGGAGAAGACATGCAAGCACTAGATATATCAAAGTGCATTACATCAGTTGATTGATTCCATTTGAAAAGGATGAAGAACTTTCACTTACATTCAACACAAGAGGGTCAAAATCTTTAGTTTGGGGTTCTGGAAGCATGGAACTATATTCGGATATGTAGATTGGCATATTTGAATATTGTTGGTGACTGAATTACATTTTGGAGGGAGGTGTATATTCAAATACAGTTTCAAAGCATTCGAATAAGGAGATATATATCTCAGCAACGGCTTCCATGTGACTTCAACCTCTCCATGTGACAGAGATCTTGAAATCAAGGAATGGCAAATGTGGACTATATTGGCCTACCATGTTTCGTGATGTGCATGTATTTTGTGTTGCGTGTGACAGATGTCAAAGGCTTGGTAGCCTCACTAGGACGAACATGATGCCACTTCACCCCATTTATGTGATTGACATCTTTGATTGTTGGGGGATGGATTTTATGGGACCATTTGTGAATTCATTTGGTCATGAATATATCTTAGTGGTTGTTGATTATGTTTCAAAGTAGGTGGAGGCTATCCCAACCAGGACAAATGACCACAAGGTAGTTATCAAGTTCTTAAAGAAGAATGTGTTCTCAAGATTTGGAATGCCAAAAATAATGATAAGTGATAGAGGAACACACTTCTGTAATAGGCATGTGGGTCTTTTGATGAGGAAATATGGGGTAATGCGCAAAGTAGAAACATTTTACCACCCTCAAACAAGTGGACAAGCCGAGCTTGCCAATAGGGAGATTAAGAGAGTCATTGAGAAGACTGTGAATCCAAGTAGGAAAGATTGGTCTTTGAAGCTAGTGGATGCACTTTGGGCTTATAGGACTGCATACAAGACTATCTTAGATATGTCTCCTTATAGGATGGTGTATGGGAAAGCTTGCCATTTACCTATGGAATTGGAGCATAAAGCCTTTTGGGCAATGAGGCATTTCAATAAGAATATTACTGAATCAGGCCTTTAAAGAAAATTGCAACTGAGTGAGCTAGAAGAAATTAGAAATAATGCGTTTGAGAATGCCAAAATCTCTAAGGATAAAGTTAAGAAGTGGCATGATGCACACATCAAGAAGAGAGAATATTTTGTGGGACAAAAAGTCTTGTTGTATGATTCTAGGCTGCATTTATTTCCAGAAAAACTTAGATCTAGATGGACTGGTCCATATGTGATTAAGAATATCACTGAATTTGGGGCTATGGATATTGAAAATCCTACTTCAAGGAATGTGTTTAGTGTGAATGGGCATAGGCTTAAGGAATATCATGAGAGCTTGGTGGCTGAAATTGAGAGTTGGGATCTTAAAGATCCCCCAGAATATGGCTAATTGGTAAGGAAATTTTGCTACATATATCATAGTAGTAGAGTTTTCTTTTCATTTTGTTCTTTCCTTTTAATTAAAAAAAAAATTACCTCAGTGTACAAGTTCTAACAGTTAGTTGTAGCATTCAAGTAAGTAGTGCTCAATGGAGGAAAATGAAGAATCTGGTTTATGGAACAATTTTGCTCAAATCTGATTTAATCACCTCAAATTGCAAATTAAATGGTTTTTTTTGCAGTGGCTGAACTGAATTGGTAAGGTTCAAGAGGTATAAACATGTCTGAAATTAGTTTTCAACTTCTTTTACCTATACTTGTCACTGTTAGGCTTTATATTTGTGAACAAGTTGGGGGGAAATTGGCCAAAGCAATGGGATAATGAGCTTTCAGTAATTCTCACAAGTTAACTATTCATTAACAACCCCTAGTTATGTTAGTTCCTCAACATTTTTCTCTTTATGCTTTTCATTTGATACATCAAGGACAATGCATGTTTTTAGTTGGGGGGACACAATTTCAGATTGCTAGATAATTTGAAATCATGTCTTGATTGAAATTAACTAAAGTAAGTTGATTTGTCATGCTCAGATTTATCTGAACTGGTTCTGTCTTGCTTGAGTTGAATGATTTTCTTCCTCTTACACTTTGAGCTTGCAAATGCTGAAATTAAAAAAACAAATAAACATTTTGACACAATTTTTTTTATTTTCTCTTTAAGTTAGATGTCATTAGATGTAAATCTAGAGTCAAATTAGGTGATAAATATATGGTTTGAGTATTCCTAAGGGACTACTATAAAGTTTGGTCTCTGGACATTAGAGGTGCTATATGCTGATAGGGCCTATTCGAATGTGGGCCTAGGTATTCGAATACACCGTTTTTAAACCCCTACTATAAATACCCGTGGCTGGACCCATCCAAGTCCCTGTTTCATTCGAATATAAGCCTTAGGGTCGTGAACAGCTTCAACTCCTCAAACATCCTTTTCATTTTACAACTGTGGGTAACTAAAAGGATTTTTGAAGCTACATTGAACTAAGGTCGGGCTACAAACGTTGGATTGAAGAAGCTAGGGTTTGGTTTGGCACACATTGAAAAGAAGGGTTTTTCAAGGTTGCTGGAAGAAGATGCCACCGAAAAGGGTAAGAAAGATGGCCTACAAGGGAACCGTGGAAAAATAAAGTACAGGTCCCTCTTTTGAATCTACTGAACCTATAAAGTTAGAAACCTCTGCCTTTAAGACTATACCACATGAGTCTTCTGAAACTGAGACTCAGAACTCAGTTTAGAACCAATCTGTAGGTGAGGCACACGAAAATGAATCTAAAAATGGTCATGATTTTGAATCAGAAAATGAAGTAAGGGCCTCTAAAGTGACAACTGAACAAGAACAGGATCCTACTCTTGAGGAACCTGAAGATAGTTTCAGATTCACCAATAGAAACTCAGAACTGAGGTACTTGGATAGTTATAGTAGAAGAGTGGTAGTTTGTGAGAGAGAGGGTTAAACTGGAGGATTATGTGGGTGAACCATATGAGTTGCTAGAACTCTTTGATCAAAGGGATTGGGTTATTTGGTTGTCAACAAACAGGACAGCTATTATTCCTCTTATGCAAGAATTTTATGCAAATGCTGAGAAGGGGTCACTTCATGGAAAACTAGTGATCACTTCCAAAGTAAGGAGGAAGACCATTTCCTGGAGTTCTGAAAACATTGCTTCAACTGGCTTCCTTCCCACTGGAGGAATTTTCACTAGCACACAACATCAGGAAGAGTAGTTGTGTAAAGACAACTTGGCCAAATTACTCTCAGGAGATTCACATACATAATGGACTGGTGCAAGATTGCCTAAATCGGCCCTCACCCCAAAAAGTAATATTTTGCATATGATAGTTTGTTCTCAAATTCTGCTGTATGCATATAAGTCCTCAATTACTCTAGAACAAGCTATCATCATGGGAAAGTTACTACTGAATATTCCCATTGATCTGGCTAAACATATATGGGGGTGATTGCTCAAACAGTAGAAAAGCCATAATCAAACTCTGGGTTACTGTTTGGAGGGTTGATTACAGAAATTGTCCTAAGGCATAGGATTCAAGAAGAGGCAGGAATGGCTATAGTAAAACTAACGGCAATGATAGCCAAAACCTCAGTAAAGAGAAGTCAAGGCCAGCTTGGAAAGAGGAATCTGCCACCGCTACCTGATGACCAGCAACAAGAAGGTGGAGAAGGAGTTCAGGAACCAACATCTTTGAGCACGAATGAGAAAATCAAGATTCTTGAACAAAATCAAGAGTTGCTGATTAATGAAGTGAAAGAACTGAAAGCTGGACAGCAGAGGATCATTGAGCTCTTGGAGGGATTATATAAATCCGAACCATCAGATGGTGAGGATCATTGAAGGGAAATGCTTGATTCAACTGCAACAGCCCGTAGTCCACTCTATTTTGTCTTTTGACCAGATTTATGTTAGCAGTCTACTAGGATGTTTCAAACCTATTTTGTCAAGCTAAGAATAGAAGAACTTGTTTTGATAATTGTTTAACTTTGTTTACTTTTGTTTTGCTGATGGCTTTTACTGAAAATTGGATGAAAACTTGCAAATTGAATGTATGATAGGCTAGTTGACTTGAAGTTGATCAGTGTCATTTGTATAAAGTAGATTAAGTAGAGTTTAAATTTTGAAATTTCAAAGATTTGTTCTGCCTGCCTCGTGTTTTAAAGCTGAACGGTTGTGAATGGGTACAGTTTGAAACTGGTTTGCTCAACATTTATCTTGATGAATGTATTTATGAATGAACATTGCATTTTATGGATTTCCAGCTATAGTGGAGAATTAGACCTGAAGTGAGGTTTTTGAGCCTTAAGCCTTGTTCATGAGAGATTTACATTGACTCTAGAAGCTTTTCAAAAGCTTCAAAAATTTCTTCACTCCAATTTCTCAATAACTCCAAGTATCACACTTTGTTTTTGGGTGTTTGTGAAATTACATAAGAATTGAACTTGAATCTTGATTCTTAGCTGTAATGTTGAGTGGAATGAGACCATGGAAATGACATTAGGCCATCTTTTCAATATTTGAGCTTGTAGTACCTTTCTTTGATGAACATAACTTTTGTAACCAAGTTGAGCCTTAACAGAGCATTCTTATTTCTTTTTTTCTCACCACATTATTCCTTTAACCACAATGAATGCTCTTTAGCCTTCCTAATATAGTTTGGAATACACTAAAAGTTAATGGGGAAGAGCAATGAAAAAAATTCCAGGATTGTGGGAGTAAGAAAAGAAAAAAAAATAAATAGAAGAAAATGAGAGTTGGTGATGTAGAAAAATTAAAAAAAAAAAAAACACTTTGGTCATAAATTTTAGCTTTTCAATTTCAGTTAAAAAAAAATTTGGCTATACATTTTAGCTTTTAAAATTCTGATTTGGAGAATAACATTTTGTTGCATTTGGAAGCCAAAATTCAAAAAAAAAAAAAAAAAAAAAAAAGGAGAACAAATGTGGAAAAAAAATGAAAGGTGTGATTTGGTAGAACTGTGGAAAGGTAGTAGCATGATGATTTTAGTGTTCCAAAATATTTTTGAACTCCTTATCCCTCCTTCAAATTGCCTTATTACACCCAAATGGCCCCATTACAACTTGATGTAAGTCCTAGTAGATTCATGGAAGGATTTTCATTCAATTGTGAAAGTTGGAAATTGGGAAAGCAAGATGAAAATTCTGAAGTAAACTCATTGCACCATTTTTTCAGAGTTATGCCAAGTCCTTTTCTTTCTTGAATAAAGCGTTCTTGACTTTTTGATGCTACCTTCTAGAATTTGATTTACATTTACTCTTTAAAAAGGGGCATCTTGAGCGAAACCTTGTGTGTTCTATTTTCTTGTGAGTGAATTCCAAGGTGAGAATTTTTGTCGAAACTTGGGAAAGAAACAGAATGCAAACGTTCAAAATTAAATGAAATTCAAAAGATTTATGTTGAGTTGATGGAGTTGAAATCTACTACTCTTTTACACTCAATTCACACACATGGCAAGTTGCACATTTCTTATAAAATTTTGACTTTTAAACTTTGCTTATAAAAATTTTTGCTTATGGTACTGATTAATTTTCTTGGACCACTGAAATATCATTCATTTGAAAATTGAGTGGATGTTTGTGGGTATCATCACTGCAAGCCCTCACGAGACTACACTTGTCCATTAGGGGGATCCTACGGGTTGAAAAGGCTTACTATACGGGCTAAGTATAGTCGTGACTTCCTACGAAAGTGGATTTGCTTTTTGTCTTTTCAAAAATAAAAATAAAGTTTTTGTTTGCTTTCAATAAAGTAGCTTTCTTGCATCTTTTACTAGAGGCATTACTAGGGACTAGTAATGTTGTTGTTGGGGGGTGTGATTGGACTTCAATTGTTACACATTCATATATTTAATTACACTTTTATTTAGCACATAAATGATATAAATATTTGTGTTTTGTGCAGAATCCATTCCTATTACTCAAATTTGAAGCATGTGTTGATTTTATACCCAAAAGAAAGAAATCTAAGCCATTTTGAGAATACAAAGGAGAAGACATGCAAGCACTGGATATATCAAAGTGCATTATATCAGTTGATTGATGCCATTTGAAAGGATGAAGAACTTTCACTTGCATTCAAAACAAGAGGGTCAAAATCTTTAGTTTGGGGTTCTGGAAGCAGTGAACTATATTCAGATATTTAGATTGGTATATTCGAATATTGTTGGTGACTGAATTACATTTTGGAGGGAGGTGCATATTCGAATACAGTTTCAAAGCATTCGAATAAGGAGATATATATCTCAGCAACGGCTTCCATGTGACTTCAACCTCTCCATATGATAGATATCTTGAAATTAAGGAATGGCAAATCTGTAATTAGATGGTGAATCATATAACAGAATGAGAGATTTCAAGGAGAATGAGTAGAGAGAGAGGGGGGACATCACACATCCCACGCATATACACACGGGAGGAGGTTTTAGAGAGAGATATATAGGAAGAGAGAGAGCTTTCTTTTTTTTTTTTTATTTTTTTTTCTAATTGTGTTGTAGCTTAGATTTTGAGTCTTCAATTTCAATTCCGATTTCAATTGCTATAATTAGATTTCAGTTGCAATTCAATTTCAATTTCAGATTTCAATGTCTCAATTTCATCTTTCTATTTTTGTCTCTAATTTTCTGAATATGAGTGGCTGAGTATTTCTTGGGCCAAGGCAAGGGCAACGTTCCTTCCAATGAATCTCAAGATGCTGAGTTTTATGATTTCACTTTGAGTCCTTTAATTACCAATTCAATTTTCATCTGAACACTTTAGGAATCATTTATTCAAGACTCAATTAACACTGATTTGTATATCTTATCGATAAGTTCATAGGTGTTGCTTAACTTAGAATCCTCATGACAATCTTGTATGTGGATTGCTAGACCTAGAACTCCTATTGTTCTTAAGATATGTTATGCACATCAAGTGTTTGATCCATAGCTTGTTTCAATTGAATTTAATTTTCTTAAAATCAGAACAAATTGAATCGGTAATCTACCAACTCTTTACATCTTGATATTGATTTGGATTGGCATTGAACTTATCTTGCCCAACCCTTTTACATCAGATTTTTAGTTAAATTCAACTCTTATTTTAGAAAATCATTTCAAAAACAACCAACATTCCAAATCGGATTTTCATTTCTGTTTTACATTCATGTGAGCCATCTTTTGGCCACTTAAATCCATCAGATTCAACCACTCTTTTGATCCTTAGATCCCTGTGGAAATGACCTGGTATTCACTAGTATATTGTGCTACAACCACACCTTGCACTTGGGGAATTTTGTCTTTATATTCATCACTCAAAACACTTAATCAGAATACATAATTAAGAGTGAGGTAATTGAGCAATAACAAGCACACACATACCTACTGGCATATGATACTATCCTAGTTGCACATAATACCATAAATAAGTAGGTGAATTGAATTGATGTTCAAAGTGGATTGCTCAGAACCATGTTCCAATGCAAGTACAAGAGATCACACCTCACAACCTACCTAAGGCCACTACATGCACAGCATAAGAGTTGCTTGCTTAGAATCTATTAGGTCCTTGTTTCAGTTGTATGTTGGCTAGGGGTAGTGGTTAACAATGGAAGATATATTCTAGTGCACACAAGTCCTAGTTTATCCATTTCCTTTCCAAACCCCAACAAGAATCCCAACAAGAACCTTATTCACACTAAATACTAGCCTTGGGGCATTCGTAAATATTGCAAACAATGTAGAAGTCCCACAATTTCATAAATAAAGAAATGAGAATTGTTTATTCTTTTTCCCCCATTTTTTTGGAATAATGAAATATACATCAACTGAATTTCTCTACCTAACATTTCCTCTTAATATGCTCTCAAAAGTTTCCATTCCCAACCCAAGTCCACATCATTGACATTGACGCACTTTTCACAGCCCAAAACATGCGAGGGTGAGGCTTAAAGTATGTGAATGATTGTAAGAGATAATATATGATGTGAGAATAAAAAAAATAAAAATAAAAACTTAATAAAAAGCCTTCAAGTTGTTTCGTAGAGCAATTTAAAATCAAAAGGACAGAGAGGCCTAAAATAGCAAAGAGGGCCCCACATCATATTCCAAGCTTGCAAACTCATAATGTGCCAAGTGAAACTCATGCAACTACATGTAATGCAAATGGTGCATTGGAGACCAAAGTAGAGAACAAATGAGCTGTGCAACCCCTCATTAAAAGAATAAACAGCTCTAAAGCTCACCACCAAAGGGATATAAGTCTTTACCTACTCCAAGGATGCTCAATTGACCAATGCTAAACAAATTTCACTCTTAAGCATGTAAAATCCTCCATCATAGTAAAAAATGCACAAGGTTACCACACACTCAACTTGAACTAAGTTCCTTATCAAAGCTTGAATAAGACTTAATCATCGCTTTCTCACTCAAATTCACCATCAACCAAACCATAAGGGCCGACGTTCAAGTACAAATGTGCTAAACTCATGCTTTTAAGCTCGAAATGCTCCACAATTTTGAAAAATTTGACAATTTTAGCACAAATGGTCATCATATGAACTCTGCCATGTGAGTTCTGCCCCCAACCTAAACTAAACCTTATCCCCCATGTGAGAACCATGAAAGACAAGTGGGCCCTTAGTGTGCAAAGTGAGCATCATGATGATAAGCATAAAGATCAATCAATATGTAACACATATGCCAAGCATGCACCCGAAAAGAGAACTTCACAAGTAATAAAGAACACCCTTCAACCTAGTTTCTACAGCATTTCCAAAAACAACCAACAACATATATCCAAGTGTTAAGCTCAAAATATAGAAACAGAAGGCAAAAAGGGTGGATAATACCTCAAAAGCTTCCTTAGTTTAAGAAAATAAAAAGCTATACAAAGGAAAAGGTTAGAAAGAGAATAAAAGAAAAATAAAGGGAAAATAAGACAATAGAAAGAGTTAGTATGAAAGAAGAAATAAAAATAAAATAAAGAAAATAAGAGAAGAAAATCAAACCAAAAAGAAATAAGAAAATAAGAAAAAGGAAAATCTAATCTATTATATATAAAGTAAATGAAGAAGAAAGATTATCCTATATCCTCTCTATCCCATGCATCCATAAATAGTGTAAGAAATAAAATGTCCTCTTCAGGCCCACAAAGCACGAGAAATTTAGAAATATAAGGGACAAAAAAATTAAAACAAATAAGGATACAAGAAATTTAATATGGTTCAGCAAATGCCTATATCTACGGAGAGAGAAATTTCACTAATAAATTAAAACTAGAATATTACCAAAGAACATTGCTTAAATCTATCTGTTCTTCTCTCTTTCTCTTGCTTTGTATAATACAAACTCACTTGCTTGTCTACTCACCTACTTATCATTAAATCTATTTATACACAAATAATGGAGGAAAAAGATAAAGGAAATAGAAAGGATTAGTCACTGAGGTTTGACCTTCCACATCCCCATCACTTAAGCTTCCTACTCAATTCTTCTAGCAGATTCTCCAGGCTTCTAGAAGTAAGACTATTGGCCTTTCTTTCTGGTGTGGATATTTTCGATAAATCTCCCCCTCCACACCACACCCATAGGAGGAAGGAAACTCCATTTCTTAATCTTCATGTGGAATTCATGCCAGCGAGCTTCTCACAAAGTTTAATCTTCTCCCTTGTAACAACTTTTGTTAGTATGTCTATAGAATTTGTGTCTGTATGCATATTTTTCAGTTTTAATAGTCATTTTTCCACCATGTCTCTTATCTAGTGGTATCGTATGTTAATGTGCTTGGTACAAGGATGGTGCATTGCATTCTTACTTAGATCCAAAGCACTTTAACTATTGCATTAGATAACATAATCCTCTTATCTTTGGTTTAGTTCTTAGAGGAAACATTTTAAGCAAAGCATCTCCTTACTGGCTCCTGCTACAACAATGTACTCTGCATCGGTGGTAGATATTGCTACACATTTTTGCAATTGAGATTGCCATGGAATAGCTCCCCTTATAAAAGTAAATGGGTATTTGGGGTCTTCTACCATATAAACATCTATGTATCCTTCCAAGACTGGCTTAGAACCTCCAAAACATAAGCATAATGTAGAAGTATCCTTCAGGTATCTCAGAATCCACTTGGCAACTCCCAATGTTATTTTCTTAGATTTGAGAGAAATCTACTGACAATACTTATCGCGTAACTGATATCATTTCTGGTATATACTATGGCATACATTAAACTTTTGACTATAGATGAATAAGAGATTTTTTTTTTCATTTTTCTTTCTCTTTTTGAGTAGGACACAAGCTCTTGCTGAGCTTAAAATGGCTGGCTAACACTGCACTAATAGATTTAGCGTTAGTCATGTTAAATCTCTTCAAAACTTGCTCAATGTAATGATGCTGTGATAACAACAATTTCTTTACCTTTTTGTCTCGAACAATGTTCATACCTAAAATCTGCTGAGCTAGCCTAGATCTTTTATGTCGAAGGCCTTTGACAATTATTTCTTTAATTTTTCAATCATCTCAACATTTTGTCCAACAATTAACATATTATCTATGTGCAATAGTAGGACGATGAAGTTACCATTGGGAAATCTTTGAACATATACACATTGGTCTGCCTATGTTTGTTTGTAGCCATGACACATCATGAATTAGTCGAACTTTTTGTACTATTATCTAGGAGTTTGTTTAAGACTGTACAAGCTCTTTTTCATTTTGTAGACCATGTTCTTTTTCCCATGTGCTTCAAATCCTTCCAGCTGCTTTATATAGATTTCTTTATTCAAGTCTCCATGAAGAAAAGTAGTCTTCACATGTAGTTGTTCAACTTCCAAATTTATACTTGCTGCTAAGGTCAGTACTACTTGAATAAAAGTCTTTTTTACAATTGGTGAAAAGATTTTATCAAAGTTAATGTCTTGCTTTTGTGTAAGGCCTTCGACGACTAACTTGACCTTGTACTTTATTATCTTTCCAGAAAGATCTTTCTTGAGTTTAAATACCCACTTGTTTTATAATACTTTTTTACTTTCAGGAAGTCTTACCAGTTCATAAGTATGATTCTCTTGCAAGGAATCCATCTAATCTTGCATTGTTGTCTTCCATTTTCTACATCTTTATGAGTATGTGCTTCTAAAAAATTTTCTGGCTCTCTATCATTGGTAACCAGCACATACTCTGAAGTAGGATATCTAGTGGATGATCTTTTCTCTCTCGTCGATTTCTGTCTAGAGGTTCAGTAGTTTCTAGTCATGAGATCTGCTCCCCTTACTCAATATTTTCTAAATCAGCATTTTTTACTTCAGGAACTTATTCTTCTTCTAGTTCTCCTTCTAGTAGTACATCCCTATCTGCGATAGCTTGTAAGGGGAAAGAATTCGGTATAAGATCATGAATACTAGCAGCTTTAGGTAATGATGACTTTTCAGAATCTGCTACAAACTAATTTTTATAGAATAGCACATCTTTAATTTTGATAATTTTCTTATTCTTTGGATTCAGTCTGTAGCCAAATTACTCATCTCTATATCCCATAAAGATATATAGAAGCACTTCATTATCAATTTAGATTTTTGCTTCTCAGGCATGTTTGTAATAGCCTTCCACACAAACACTTTCAGATGAGAATACGAAGCATTTTTATCAGTCCAAATTCTTTCTGAAATATTAAAGCCTAAGGGCACTAGGAGAGACCGATTAATTAAATAATAAGCAGTGACAATTGCTTCTCCCTAAAATGGTTTGGGCAAGTCAGCCATTTTTAGCATGCATCAAACTTTCTCTACCATGGCGTGATTTAGCCTTTCTTCGACACCATTGTGTTGTGATGTACCAGATACTATATTTTCATGACAAATGCCATAATCAGCACAATAACCTTCAAACTCGTTTGAAGTGTACTCACCGCCATTATTTGTTCGAAGACACTTCGAGAATCTTCCCGTCTCCCATTCCACCATAGCATGAAATTTCTTGAAACACTGAAATACTTGGTCTTTTCTCAGCAGATATACCCATACTTTCTGTGAAGTATCATCGATGAAGGCTACAAAGTACTTATTGCTGCCTAAAGATTCCACTTCAATGGGGCCGCATACATCTAAATAAACTCAGCTCAGTAATTCTTTTCTTCTCTTTGTTGAAGAACTGAAAGAAACTCTATGTTGTTTGCTGAATAAATAGTACTCACATGGGTTCAATATAGTATCTTTGGTGAAGGGAATTAATGACTTCAGTTTTCATATGGAGTAATTTGTGGATTTCAACTTGATCATACAACTGATTGAATCCTTCATTTATTCAATTTAGAGGAAGAATTTTGCAAAATGGGAACTGTGGTTAGATCTGAGACATCAACATTAGATAAACCCTTCTAGAACGGTCAAAGCACAATTAGTGGTTAGCTCACTTTTAATGCTAACTTAGCAACCTCATGGCTGATGTGGCACTAGCTACTAACGTGACACCTGACTGTTGATGTGACACCTGACTGCTGACGTGGACTTGGCATTTTGTGGCTGATATGGCACCTAACCATTGAGGTGGCAATCGCCTACTGATGTTGCAACCTCTTTGAGCTCTTCCTCCACATGTGTGAGATGATGTGGCTATTTCACTCTTAAAAGTGAAAAACAAATTAAAGATAATACCTACATCTCATAAGATTCAAACTTATTACATAAGAATGGAAAGGCAGTAACCATACCGCCTTACTTATACTTTGGTTTATAATATGTTTATATAGTATAATGTTGGAATAATTCCCATATTCCTTCTTCTCTAGCAAACATTCTGTTTGCACTACTTTTTCTCTAGCATAACTCCATGCGGTGCTTCTGGCGGACATGCTTCGAATGAGATTCTTTGCGACTCTGGCTCTAACACCAGTTGTAAGGGATAGAAAAATTAAAGCAAACAAGAACACCAAAAATTTAACGTGGTTTGGCAAATGCCTACGCCCACGAAAAGAGAAATTTCATTGATAAATTAAAACAAGAATATTATAGAGGAACACAGCTCAAACTCTTTCTATTCTTCTCTCTCTCTCTCTCTCTATATATATATATATATATAATATAGACTCACTTGCTTGCCCGCTCATCGGCTCACCCTTCCATCTATTTATACACAAATAATAGGGGAAAAAGATAAGGGAAATGGAAAAGAATAGTCACCAACTTTTGACCTTCTACCTTCCCGTCACTTGAGCTTCCTACTCAATTCTTCCCGCAGATTTTCCAGGCTTTTAGAAGGAAGACTCTTGGCCTTCCTTTGTGGTGTGGATATTTCTAATACGGAGGAAGGAGAGCCAGGATCAAACTTTAGTCATAACCTAGCACATCTTAAGGGCCTATCACCACCATGCTAGTGCACGTGGTGAAAGATATAAATTTATTAGGGGTGATTATTTAGTTTTTAACTTAATTCTATTTGAATTATTTAAATTATTTCAGTTCTAATAGATAGAATTGGTTTGCCCTATTCACTGTTATTGAGGTTAGATATGTGCGTGGTGAATCACAGCCCTCAATTGCGATAGTGGTGCTTCCAAGACAAAATAATTTGATAAAAAAAGTGTTGTTTTGATTATATTTTGAAGTAGGGCTAAATGAAATTGGAGTTGCCATTTGGCACTTTAAAAATAAGTATGCTAAGAAACTTAATTTTGGTTTTTGGTTTGAAAGCATTTTGACTATAATTTGAAACTTTTGATAAATGACTTTTTTTTAGTAATTCTTTACTAATCCGTGTAATCAGAGATAATTGTTTTGGGAGAACACTTGGGCATGAAAAATATTACATCTGGATAGCTAGGGATATCAAAAGTCCTTTTTCACTCCTCACAATCTCAGTCTCACAATATAGTGTCTGGTCTATAATAATCAGTATATTTATGTCAACCCCAAATAAAATCAAATGCGCATGATGCATAGAATGTGAAGCATATGAGCCATGTTTTGCAGGGTAGCCTAAATATCTAATCAAGAATCAAGCCAATTATAGTTTGTGTCTGTGAGTGTATTGAAATGTTTGCCTATCTGGCAATGATATTCCCTAAGGGGTTCTATACGCTAGTTAAAGACTAAATGCAACATAGAAACTAAGTCAACTTTTGGTGTTCTACTAGGGGTACTCTGTAAAATATCAATTCTGTTGGAATGGGAATTATCCTAGAATTTGTATTTGAAGGGTTGTTAGATAGATAGGCTTAGATATTTCTTGTGAGTGGTTGAATGAGTGATAGCTTGGAGGCTTGATGGAACGATGGTCACAAAAACTATAACGACCAGACTTAGGGAAATCCCCAAGATGCCTACCCTAGAGAAGGATCGGGTCAACATAGTTAAGACTAAAGGTGGTCTAAGTCGTGTCCGTGTATAAATGCTGTACTAAGTTGAGAGTGATGAGTTGACCATATGTATATGATTCCAGAATGTCGTAGATAGAACTCTGGTAGCCTCAGGCATTATCATCGGCCCTAGCAGACATTCTTAATGTAAAAAGTGTGATAAAAAGGGTCAGTGCCTCACAATAAACCCATGTGTAGTAGCCTCACTTCTAGATAAGTGAAGGAGTCAATGTCTTGCATTTGGCTCAATTTAGGAGCCTAGATTCTTATTTGACAAATGAGTTAATGCCTCATAGTTAGTTCAATATTGGAGCCTCGGTCCTGATAATGTGTTAAGTAAGTGCTCTATACTTAACTCTGGGGAGAGCTTAGCTTTGTAGTTGTTTTGTGCCTCACACTTGGAGATTGAGTCAGTGCTTTACACTTAACTAAATGAGAGCTTAGCTCTAATGCTAGTCAGAGCATTGCACTTGAAGATTGGGTTAATGTCTCCCACTTAACTTCAAGGAGAGCTTAGCTCTATAGCTTAGTGCCTTGCACTTGAAAATTGAGTTAGCGCCTCGCACTTAACTGAAAGGAGAGCTTAGTTTCTATGACTGGTTGGTGCCTCGCGCTTGAAGATCGAGTCAGTGCCTTGCACTTAACTCTAAAGAGAGCTTAGCTTCTAAGGTTAATGATCTAGTTTGTGTGATATGGGTCTTGTGATTGAGTGGTACGTGAATAATGTAATCATCGGCATATGTTGAATGTGATGAGAGTTCATATTCTAGCATTCAATCTTATCATGTATGACAGTTATAAAATGCATTTCCAACTAAGAAATCACCAACTTAGCAAATCCTAAGTCATTTCCGATCTTTGGAGTGTTATTTGCTTAGGTGAATGCTTCGAATATGGTAAACATTTGATTTGTAAGACTATATCAATACAAGTGGGTGTATGTTTACATGTATTATGGTGTCCCTAACATTTCAAGGCATGTCGAGGCGTGCCAAGGTATGTTATATGGCCTGGCATGTAATATATAATATATAATATCCTAGCATAGTATAGCATGGCACAGGATGATGATGGAGCACCATAGTATCGTCTAGCATAATAATGTGTCATGGTAGTATGGTACATGTTGATGATATGATGTCATGCATGACACATAATGGTGGTATGTTATTGGTCATTTCATTATGGGATGTCATGTGCAACCATATCATAGATATGAATTTTTTTTGTTTTAGCTACATTTATGACCTTCTTTGCAGTAGTTAAATAGTTAAACCAACCCTTGTATGTTGAGGAACTTATGCAAAAGTTATAATAAGGTGCTATGAGGAAGAAGCTTGTAATTAAAAAAGAAGTGGTAGGACAAAAGGAATTCATGTGAAAAAAAGAAAAAGAAGAAAAAATGAAAAAAAAAAAGCAAAAGAAAATGAATGAAAAAAGAAAATAAAAGAAAGAAAAAAGAGGAAGTGAAAGAAAAAATATATAAGAGAGAAAGCAATTCTATAGTCCCTAAAGATTTTTAAATTTTCACTTTTCTCTATTAAAAAAAACAGAAAATATATATTGAATATATATTCAATAAATCTTCATTTTTGGTATTCAAGGAGTTGAAAGGGAAAAAGTTGAGAAGGATTTTATTGCACAATCATTGTAGTCCCTAGACATGCATTTTGATTTTCCATGTCCTTCATTGTAGTCCCTAGACAATCATTGTCTATCCGATACCCCATGACCAAGTTACAACCTAGTAAAGATCTAATGGACTTTAGGTCAAGGACACTTATATAACCATTGATCTATTTCATGTGATTAAAGGTAGTGTTCTTTTTTATGCATCAATACTTTCTATTCATGAAGTTATGCCACTTTTATATACTTTGATTCTTTCAGTCACGTTTTGATTGGGTTTAGTGCACTTATTTGTTATTACGTTCTTGCATAGAACCATGAGAGTAGCCTTCTATATAGTGATTTCGTTTATGAGTGGATAGCCTACTGTGATTTAAAGTTATGATCGAGTCATTGGGCATAACTTGGAAATTAAGTTGAATGAATGATAAGAATTAATACATTTGAAATTTAAATGATTGGCAAGTGACTAAGTTTTATATTTATTATGATTATATATGCAATTTTTGAATTTTATAACTTCTATAATATTGATATTGAACCATCAATTACTCATGATTGAATTTTATAGTACATTGAACTAATTTAAAATTTATAAGTGAATTCATTGCAAATACTCGTAAGACATAACTCGTCAACTAGGGGATACCTAGAAATTTAAAAGACTTGCTACACGTAGTTAAGCGCAGTCGTTATTCTAACAAAAAGAGAATTTATTTATTAGTTTGGTTTAATTAACTTCATTGCCAAGGATTAGTAATGCTTAAGTTGGAGGGTGCGATTACATTCTTAAAGTGCAATTATTTAGTAGCTAAAATACTATAATTTATTATATATTTAGGATATATTAGTAATTTTACTTATAAATTTAGATAAACTAGCAAAACAATCTATTTTGGTATTTTTTTAGTAAAATAGTCAAATTAGTAACTAATGAATACAAATGCTATTTAATAATATAATTATAAAATAAAATAAATTAATATTTATTATATGCTTTATATTCTATTATTGTTGATCTTTTCTTCTCTTCTCTTTTCTTAACTTGCAAGACAACAAAGAGCACAAAGAAAGGGACGTCCGCCCCTTCGGGGGTGGCCGAGTGGAAGTCGGGCTCGCCTTAGAGCTTGGGCTTCTCGAGGTTCCGGGTTCGACTCCCCCACGGGGGGTGGGTTACCGCTGTAATGGCGGGTGCTTAATGGCCTCCTCTCGGTCGTGCCGGTCAGCCAGGGTTTGCCTAGACTGGTTAACTCTCCAGGGGCTTTTGTCGGCTAGGGTCCTGGAGCGTGCTTCGCCCTGTGCGCACCCCAGTACGGGGTAGCGACTGCGGACTTTCACGTACCAGAAGAAAGGGACGTCCAGATGTAAATAGGCGTTCCAACGCCCCCTGTAACGAAAGGGTCCTGAAAACCTAATTCATTGAGGTGTTTTGACGCCATTTCCCTGTCCTGACACCTAGAGTCCAGGCTTCTACGATTCTGTGATGTTCCTACTTCGACTCTGACAAATCAAGTTTTTTCAAGAAGTTTAATCCGATTCAACCACTGCAATGTACAGCTATGTAACCTGATGGAGATGAAATCAAATATCAAAATAATAAGGATTAAATCTTTAAAGGCAGTTGAAGATTAAATAGAAGAGAAATACATTTATAGTGGTGTATATATATATATCAACAAATAAATCACAAATGGACAAAGTTTCCAACTGTAATTAGAGTTCTGAAACTCTTCAAGCCTCGTCTTTATCACTTATAGCAGGTCATATGACAAAAAACATAAAATGGGATACAAGAAAATCAGAAGATCAAGAAGAGTGTGTATATATATATATCTGCACATAACTCATCGAGAATGAAGACTTCAAGAGCAACCCAAATTTTTCAAATTGAGGTCACTTGTGCCTATTTAAAGGGGCAACAGTAAAGATGGAAGAAGAAGCAATGGGAGTAGGAAATAAAATAGATTAGTAGTATGGTAGGTTTAGTTTCAATTCTATTCTTCACATTTGTTCCTTCAGTAGCTTAGTTATTATATCTTCTATTTCAACTGTTTCAATCAGTTCAGATTCAGTTCTTGTTTAGTTCCGGTATTCAGTTCATTGTTTTTGGTTTTCCATTTCTCTTTCAATTCAACTTCAGTTCAGAAATTCTTTTTTCAGCAATCTTCAATTCTAGGTTTTCTATTTATTTCTCTGCTTTTAGTTTATTTATTTCAAGTATGTTAGGTAAAAGTTTAGGAGTCTGTTTCACATAAATATGAAAAATTAGGATTTTATCAATGCCAATATTTTTAATGCAAAATTTTTTTAGGATTTTTAAATTAATAATTTAAGTTAAGGTTTTGAATATCTAAAAACTATTATAATTGACCATCTTTTTTGAAATTATTGATGGCTCTAATGGGATTAAAATTTTCTTAAAAATCAAACACCAAACTTGATTCTATTGAAAAATGAACTTTGCAGCTCAAAATCTTTCTATCACTTAATCCTCGAAGTGATTCCATGATTGTGAATGGTACTCACTTTCAGAATCTCGCATTTGGATGTCACGCTGCATTTTTAAAAATAAAATTCACAATCACGTGCATGTCTGAGAGTTCTTGTACGCATGAAAGATGTATGCATAAGGTGCACACAAAAATCACCTCCCACGCACATGTTAGGCCGCTTAAAATTAATTTTGTGCATTTTCATAAGCCTTTTTGGTCTTTTGCTCCTAATGCGTAACCTATTTATAAAAAGCAATACATGGGCTCAATTTTTGGGATATATTTAAACCAAGTGAACCTCTCCTAGGATTCTTCTTCCTTATTTTTTCTTTTCCCTCTTTTTTAGTTTAGTTTAGATTCAGTTTTCCTTGCATTTTCTCTTGTGTTCTTCATTTCTTTTGTATTCTTTTAGTTTGCATTGTAATCTTCATTTCCAATATTGTATGATTTTATTTTTATTTTATTACAAGCTTTTGCGTTGATCATGCTTAGTAGTTAGATTATGCTTGCTCTAACTCAAGGAAGTGGTGATTAAGGTTATTTTCCAAGGTAATTTTATGTTTTATTGCTTAATCTTGAATCTCCATGACTTCTTAGTTGTTTTCCTTCAAAACTCCTATTAGAATCACCTTACAATGTTATAATCTCCACCAAGTGTTTGATTTAATGTCTTTTTTAGTTAGAACGTACTTTCTTAAGGACTTGAACTTGATTCAACCTTGATTTCATGGTGAGTTTTGAACTAATGTTTGAATGAGCATATATAGAAATCAATTACGAATTGTTATGATTGGAGGCCTATAGGTACTTTTGGATACAATTGAAACTAAATTATAAATGTTTTGATATCAGTGGGGCAATGTTACGATCCTGGGTATGCACTTGTTTTAAGGTTTGAAGTCATTCCTAAATTGAAAAGAACTTTTCAAATATTCTAATATCAGTTTATTTTTCAAATGTCTTATAGTAACAACTAAGATTGCCATTGAAATTGAGTTGGGACCAACCCTTACTTTCCTTTCTTTTTAGTCAATTTACGTTTTTAATTCTTGTGTTTTTAAATTGAGTCTTTCAATTTTTAAGTTTTTAAATTAGTGTTTTTAATTCCGTACAACCAAAATCATTTCCAAATGATCAACCCTTTTATTGTGCTTTTTAAATTTTTGTGGTGTGAATTTTCTTTGAAAATAAACTTTCAACCCTACCATTCGGGCTTTAAGTTCCATATGGACTCGACCGGGTACTTACTGGTTATAAATTAATGTTTCAATTGACAATCTTGCACTTGGGGATGTCAAACATCGAGATTATGTTATTTTTTTATTTTTTTTTTATTGTTGATTGGTTATGTAGGGTTGGATTTATTTGGGTTTGTTTGGATGACAACATTATATTATCATATCGTTTATTCTATATGGGAACCAACAATTAATGTTGCTTAATTTGTTATCATGTCATTCATGCTATTGATAGAGACTTAACCTTGTAATAGGTTAAAGTTTGGTTTCAATTAGTCCCCATTTTAGCATGTCGTCCTTCTGAACCATAAAATTTCATGATATCACTTTGTCACCTTGAACCAAAGAATCCCTTAAATACGATGCACAACATCTTGTTTTATTTTTTATCAAAAATTTTTCTATGAAAAATACGAATCAAAGTTTGAAAAATGGGAAGGAGAGAGAGTCCTTGGGCCTCAACATATAAAGGAGGATTTATTCAATTGTATAACTCTTAAACTATGGTGCTTTTAGGGCTTTCTATTTGATTAGATTAAAAGGTCCAATGAATTGGGATTTTACTGCCTGACCAAGTCATTTCAGGGTAAGCAGATCATTTAAAATAAAAAGGATGAACTTTAAGAGAATGATTCGGAGTTCTTACAGAATGGAATCATACAATACTAAACATGAGAGAATTTTCCAAAAAACAAGACCTTTTTGAGCAACCTAATTCATTTGGGATCCTACAGATCCACTCTTTTTTCATATTCAAATATCAACAATTTGCCTTTATATTTTCACATCTAGAAGTAGGAGATATAACAAAAAAATACCAATATAATGTGACACGTCCATAAGCTTATCACTTTAAAAATAATAATTTATTAGAATGCCTTTATTACACATTTGTCATTGCTACATTATTTTAATACATAGTTTTATAAAGTATTCGTGTAAAACAATAATTTTACTTTTTGAAATAAAGAGAAAGTGGAAATGTTGAATCTCCTTTATATTTTGTAGATCAGAAAAAGTTTATAATGGTTACATCTGATGTGGACGCTTGAGCTTTGCACATTCATGTGTTTAATTGCTTGTCTTTCTTTTAAAACTAGCATTAACCTGTAGGATATTTGGACGATGCAAATTTTTTAAATTATTAATATTTAAAAATAAAAATATTTTCAAAACAATCAAAATAAACATTTATTTTAACAAATGTTAATAGTTATAAATTCACATATCAAAATAAATAAAAATAAAAAAGAAAATATGATCTTTCATTTTTCAAGATAGTAATTGAAAAATATAATTACAAAAAAATATAACATTAACCCACATCCATAATAAGATGCTATCGCTACAATTAGAGTAAGATTTTATGTATTTAAAATTTTTAATTAAATTTTTAGTTTTTTAAAACAAATTATGTAAATAGATTTGTTTTTTGTGTGAAATGTGTAAACCTAATTCATGAATTTTATAACAGCACCTATTTAGAAAAAAAAAAAAATAATTTTATCATAGCGTGTAGACCTAGTTCCACAAAGTAGTAAAATTTACAAAATAATGATATGTCAAATCTAGATATAATAATACAACAGTTACTCTAAAATAAATAAACATATAAAAGAAACCAAAATATTTTAGACAAATATTCAGTTTAACTATCCAAATTCATAGCAAATGGGTTGAAAGAAAAAATTAATTGATTATCAAATCATATTTATGATATTAACACTATAAAAAAATTAAGATTAAAACTAATATATATGGAATAAAATAAAAAAATTATTAATTATACTAAGATAGTGTAAACCAATGAAAAACTCTCATTGTTAGTGAAGTTGAGAATCTAATAATTAATATCTATGACTAATGTATTCACACATATCATTCAAAAACACATGTCATGATAATAACCAAAAAAAAAAAAAGAGTAAGCCATTTGAAAATTAAAGAATACTCATCACATGAGATGAGAAGAAAATGCTCGTAAAGAAATTAAAAAAAAAAAAAAAACAGAAAAGAAAAGTAAAAAAAAAAAAAAAGCTAAAGATGGGATGAGACGGTGATGTTAATAATGAAAAATAAGCATCAACTAACTTACTCCCTAGCCTCTTGATTGTCTTAGATATGGAATATTTTAAAATAAGGGATTAAAAAAGAAAAGTAATTTTAAGATTACAAAGAAGAGAAAATCAAGAGCCTTTTTACATTAAAAATGATGGACAAATCAAGAGTTTTTCACATCAAAATAATGGGCGGGAGCTAGTGTGATAGAGAGGGACTTGGAAATTGAAAAAGAAGAGTGACGGTAATTTTTTAGTTTAATTTTTTTATTTATTTCTCACTTTTTTTTAATGTAAACTTTTATTATTGTTCATTTTATTTCAAAAAATTAAAAACATGTAGAAAAAAAAGTAAAATTTTTAAAACTTAAAAAAGATTGAGAGAGGAAAGATTTTAGAATAGGAGATTAAAAAAGAAAAGTGAGTTTAAACTTACAAAAAAGAAAAAATCAAATGTTTTTCACATAAAAAAATGATAGACAAACTAAGAGTTTTTAATATTAAAAATAATGATCGAAGTGAGTATGATAAAGAAAGAAAGAAACTGGATAAGAAGAGTGAGTGACTTTACAATTTTCTTTTTTTTTTTAAATTTTTTCTCACTCCTTTTTAATGCAAGTTTTTATTTTTTTTCATTTTGTTTCAAAAATAAAATTAAAATTTTGTTAAAAAGAAAAGAAAAGTGGAATGAAAAGTGAAGAAGCACGTCACGTAAGATAAAAATGAAGGAGAGGAAGAGATAATAATTACATTGTTTTAGTATTATAGTATTGATGGATTATATAGGTTATATTTATTTTTTTTTTTAAACAAATTTTTGATCAAAAAATAACTAGTTCGTAGTTAATCACCAAATGCAGTTTTTCCTAATTGGCGTTTCTTGAAAGTGACTGTTCAGTGGAAGCACTAATTGGGAAAAAAAAAAAAAAAAAAAAAAGTACTATTTACTAAAAGCGACTACACTCATCGGACAAACGGGTTGGCATCAGTACCGATGTCACCGCTACAACTCCGTAACTGTGAATCCTCTAACTAAAATTGAATGATTCATGCTTAAAAAAATTTAAATTTCTTAAGTAAAAATTTTAAATGATTAAATTTATTTTTATTATAAACCGTTTGATTCAAATCACAACCCATAATCTCACTAATGAAGAGATAACATCGGATAGATACATGTAGACAGAGCTAGCCTTGGACTAAAACTTAAGATGCGACGACTTTAAATTTATAAAAAAATTTAGTATACAAAAATCTCTTTAGTGTCGTATACTTTTATATACGATGGTCTCATTTTTTCGAATAACTTTAAGTTCTCTAAAAATTAAGGTTGGTTATGCATGTAAAGCCATGCAGACAACAATGCATGAATTTAGTGACATTAGTATCTAGCAATCAGAGCGCATTGCTTGGAATTTTTTATAATATATTTGAATTTATGATTGATTAAAAATTAAGTATACTACTAAAAAAATATGGATGTAAGTTTGTCTTCGAACGGTGGAGCCAAAGCGGTCAATTTCGGACAGACACGCAGCGAAATGAGGAAGAACCGTTGACCCCGCGTCCACGGTGGCCGCCGAGGCGGACCGGTCTGGTCTCCTCTTTGATTTAAGCTTATCCATTCTCTCTGATTTTTAATTTAAAATGCTGGCCGTGTAATCAATTCTCCAGCTATCAATGGGCCCTCCTGTCATTGGTTCGTGGAATATGCTTATTTACAAACGAAGTCTTAATGTCGAAAGAATAACATAAATCGAAATGATGAAGGGTAAATTATACTTAGACTTTTTGAACACTAAGCTAATTATATTTAGACTCTTGACCATTTAAACCTTATACTTAAATCCTTTATTCTCAAATATTTGTAACATTTAGGTCATGCCATTAGTTTTTTCCATTAATTATCATTAACTATGTTGTAAAATGATAAAAATACCGCTACCGTCAACAACAAACAGGGGGTCTACGTGTAATTAACTTAATATTTAGGAGGTCTAGGTGCAATTTATTCTTATTAAAATGATTTATTCTATTGAAATATTTTATTAAATTATATTAATTTTATTAATTCTAATAATAATTAATTTTTTTATTAAGTTATAATGATACATTTTATTAAAACTAATTATTTTTAAAAATAAATATTATAACATCAAATTAATAAATTTAAATGTATTTTATTAAATTAATTAATAAAATTAATTTTAATAAAATTATATATTTTTATTTAAATAAAATTAATTACTGTAAATAAAATTATATCACTAAATATCTTTATGTTTTAATAAAATTATATATTTATGTTTTTAGAGATATCTATTAAATGCTTTTTAACTTGGTATAGCTTAAAAATAATTATTTTACAAACTTTTTTTATCTAAAAATTTATTATTTTTAATTACATCTATCCTTAAATGTATTAAACTAATCTTTTAAACTATTTTTCTTAAAAATCTACTCTCACTAATAAAAATATTTCAAATTATTTTAATTACTTAATCACATATTTTTTCTCATTTTAATTTTATGTTTAATTACATAATCAAAGTTGTGTTAAATGAAAAATTAAATTAAATTAAAAATACGTTGCATTTAAAAAATTTAAAATAATTAATGTTTTTAATTTAAATATTTAATTATTTTTAGATACATTTTTCTTCCATCAGACTCAATTTTAGTGGAAGATATTTTTTTAAAAAAATTAGTAATTTTTAACTTTTACCTTATCATGATCAAAATAATGTTTATAAATTACAAAAATTAAAAACTATATAAAAATTAAAAATTGAATTGATAAATATCAATATTTTTATTAATTAATAGTTTTTAAATTTTATCCTATCATGTTCAAAATAATTTTTCTAAATTACAAAAATTAAAACTATAAAAAATTCAAAAACTAAATTGATAAATATCAATATTTTTGTTTTATTAATTATTTTTTCAAAAAAGTCCTCCACTAAAATTAGTTCTAATGGAAGAAAAATAGATTTAAAAATAATTAAATAGTAAGAATTAAAAATTAATTATTTTAAATTTTTTTATATGCAAAGTCTTTTTTAATTTAATTTTATTTTTCATTTGACACGGCTTTAATCATATAATTAAAAATAAAATTTAAATGAAAACAAATATGTAATCAAGTAATTAAAATAATTTAGAAAATTTTTATTAGTAAGAGTAGATTTTTAAGAAAAAAATAGTTTAAAAGATTAGTTCAATACATTTAATGATGAATGTAATTAAAAATAATAAATTTTTAGATAAAAATATTTGTAAAACAATCATTTAAGGCCATGCCCAATTAAAAAGCATTTAATGAGTATTTCTAAAATATAAATATATAATTTTATTCAAACGTAAATAAAAATATAAATATGTTTAGTGATATAATTTTATTTATAGTAATTAATTTAATTTGTTTAATTAATTTAATAAAATGTATTTAAATTAATTTAATGTTATGAATATTTATTTTTAATAATAATTAGTTTTAATAAAATGTATCATTATAACTTAATTTAATAATAAATTACTACTATATTTAATAAAAATAATATAATTTAATAAAATATTTTAATAAAATAAACCATTTTAATAAGAATAAATTACACCTGAACCCTTAAACATTAGATTAATTACACATAGACCCCCTGAGTGTTGCTAACAAGATAGCGACATTTTCATCATTTTACAACGCAATTAATGGCAATTAACGGAAAAAACTAACGAAAGGACATAATTGTTGCAAATATTTAAGAATAAAGGGTCTACGTGTAAGGTTGTAATGTTCAAAGGTTTACATGTAATTAACGTAATATTGAAGGGGTTTAGATGTAATTTATCCGACGATGAATTGCCAGCCAAGCACTTCTTTTAGATGCTTTTTCAAACTACACAAAGGTCAATTTTCTGACCTTTTCAAGACGATACACCTAAAATCTTTTTCTTGACTCATCCACCCAAAGGAGGAAAAGAAAAAGAAAACCCACTTGCAAAAGCTCCTTCAATGGCTTCTCGGCACTCTCCCATGCTCCCCTTCCTTTTCTTCTTCTTTACTGCAACTCTCTCTCTAGCTCTAGCTCAAGTTCCGGCGAACCAGACGTTCTATTTCGTAAACCAAGGCGAGTTCGGAGACCGAATAATCGAATACGACGCCAGCTATCGCGTGATCCGAAACGGTTCCCACACCTTTTACACCCATCCGTTCAGACTCTGCTTCTACAACACCACTCCCGATGCTTTCATTTTCGCCATCAGAGCCGGCATTCCCAACGATGAGAGCCTCATGCGGTGGGTTTGGGACGCCAACCGCCACCACCCAGCTCGCGAGAACGCCACCCTCACCTTCGGCCGTGACGGCAACTTCGTCCTCGCCGAGGCCGACGGAACTGTCGTCTGGCAAACCAACACCGCCGGCAAGGGCGTCACCGGAATTAGATTGCTGCCGAATGGAAACCTGGTCCTTTTCGACAAGAAAGGGAGGTTCGTTTGGCAGAGCTTTGATTACCCTTCTGATACTCTCTTGGCCGGAATGTCGCTTCGGATTGATGGCCATGGCCGGAACAAGCTCGTGAGCCGGACGTCAGACGTGGATCCCTCCGACGGGAAGTACAGTCTTGTTCTCGAAAACAACGGCATGAACATGTACTTAAACTACTCCGGCCAATGTCTCATCTACGGCGGCTGGGGAGGTAACAGCTTAGGCCCAATTGTAACATTCAATGTAGTCCCGGCGAACGACAAAGCCACCGCATTCGAGCTAGTCCTGACTATAAACCAAGAACCACCCACATCACCCCCAGCGGCGGTGGATGGCGGCGGCGGCCATCGCCGTCTCCTTCAGACACGTCCGACCCGGAGCGGGACGCAGCTCAACCTCAACAAGGTGAACTACAACGCAACGTGCTCGTTCTTGAGACTCGGCTCCGACGGCAACCTCAGAGCCTACACTTACTACGACCAAGTGGATTACTTGAAATGGGACGAGACGTTCGCTTTCTTCTCAACCTACTTCGTAAGAGAATGTGCGTTGCCGTCGAGGTGCGGCGAGTACGGGCTGTGCACCAGAGGGATGTGCGTTGCGTGTCCGACGCCAAAAGGGCTCCTGGCGTGGAGCGACGGCTGTTCTCCGCCCAAGTTGCCGCCGTGCAAGGGCAGAGCTAAGGCGGTGGAGTACTATAAGGTTGTGGGTGTGGAACACTTTTTGAATCCTTATACGGAGGACGGCGAGGGACCCATGCCAGTGGACCAGTGCCGAGGAAAGTGTAATCAAGAGTGTAATCAGTGTGCGGGGTTCATTTACAAGGAAAACTCTTCCAAGTGCTTGCTTGTGCCCTTGCTTGGGACACTTATTATAGTTGCCAACTCTACTTCTGTGGCCTATATCAAGTACTCAAAGTAGAACCATTCTAGAGGCTGCAGTTAGCAACTCTTTATCATCCCCGTAGTCATCATCGTCATGTAATAGGCTTAGTTGATGCAGACCTAATCTCTATAAGAATTAAATACATTAATTAGTTTAATTCACGTCGACTAAGCCTGTGAAATAATTCCTCGTAATTAGCTAAGTCTATTTTTGTTGTTATTGTTGTTGTTGACGTTATTATCAGAAGAATGATGAATGACTCGTGCTGGAATATTTCTCGGTGAAATAGTGCCTTCCTATTATAATAATAATATGTTTTTTTTTTGATAAGTATAATAATATGTTATAAAAAGAAGAAGAATAATGTATGATTTGTGTTGAAATATGTGGAAACAATGCCTTCTGAATTAACCGTATAATTTTAAGAGGTGTCTTCATTTTTTATTTTTTATTTTTTTTATTCTTTTGGTAATGTAAAGTGTCCGAGTCCGCTTGTACGAAATTTGATTAATTTTTGAGATTCTAAAGTTAACAACCGAATAAACTCTCCAATGATCTTAAAAATATTCGAATTAGTGACATTTTGAGAAATAAATCTAATAACTTACCAGTTGAATTAATGTTTATGATCGAGTGTCTTCATTTTTTTTTTATTAATCAGTTTTGAGTTAAAATGTTTTAATATGATATATAGTTGAGTTTAAACGGACTCCCTCTTTTTCATTTCTCACTCTGTCTGTGTAATTGTAGGCACTCAATTTTGATAATTCCTTTCAAATACTACAATTTTAAGCCGAGAACCTGAAGCAAGCACCGGTAGCCTCATTTTCGCCATCAGTCAAATGCAGTAGTAATTAGCCAGAGATTGAACAGCAAGACCTTACCTCCAGCATCATCCTGTAAGTCGCGGACCATCCAGGCATGCAGAGTTCCATGAGTCCAGCGCAAAAACTTCAATTTCTCGCCTCTTACAAATAAAAGAACAAAAAGGAATAAGAAACCCATTTGAAGTCTAGGCATCGTGAAAATGACCTCAATTCCAAAACTGAAGACCGTGAAAATTCATAATTAAAAGCATCCCATGAAGGCCAAAGATCATAGGCTACTAGTTGTTATCACTGTATTCTCCTTTGGAGTAGCAACTGGGCCTGCCCAATCAAGTAGTTTGAACCAATTTGTGAAAACAAATGCAGATCAGGGTCCACATTTTTAAGTTAATGGTACTTAAAACTTTACGGAGGTGTCAAGCACCTGCCAAGGTCCATCCTTGTAAGCAGGAATGGCCTAAAATGCTAAGCACTGAAAATTCCTTTATCAGCAGTCCAGAAGTAGCCCTCATCTATATATGAAATCGGAACAAATGTGAATCGAGAACTTCATTTAAAGTCTGAAGGACCCAAAAAATTTGTAGTCATGCTCCACAAGCAATTATAATAGATGTTGTCTGGAAATGAAAGCCCAAATGAAAGTCCAAGTATTGAAAGCCCAAAGTAAAGTCCAAGAATTGTTTTGGGTGTATGGGCCCCACATTTATTCATATTGGCATATAAGCCCAGTATAGATTTTGGGTGCATCTGTTTTACTAAAAATCGCTAAAAATTTTTAAAAATCTTTAAAAATTATTTACTTTTTATTTCACTGCACGAATTATAATTCTCAAATTATCACAATCTATCTCATTTTTTCTCGGTCCCAATGCATCCAAATAGATTGAACTGACCATCTCTTTATATGTCAAGGAGGTGGCTTGTGTCATTTGTTGAATCCACAGAAGCAGAAACTGATGAGACCAGAGGACCCCTCACTAGTTCAACCGATTTGTGAATATTAAACTTCAGAGGGCCATAACTCGAGTCTTCGGAAGCTATTTTTTTAATTTTATTTTTTTTAACCATATTTCGACCAGTAAACTTTTGGAAAATCCAAGCGTCATCCCAGTATAAAAGATTCGATAAAGGTACTCTTGAAAATACTATAATATATCTGTAACGACATATATATATATATATATATTATATATGAATACCAAAATTTCCCAACAATAAATTGAAACCTTTCGAAATTGTTGGAGAACGTCGTATCCTAATTCGAGTTGTCCTAAAGTTAGACCAAAGCAAGTTACGTTGGCTTAGGCCTATCAACGGACAGATTTTGGGCCCGTTTGGTTTGGCAAAATTTGCTAAAAATTTTCAAAAATTTCTATAAATCTCTGTTAACTTTATATCACATCAACTTTTTTTTCTCACTGCACGCATTACGAACTCCCTCCAAACCACAATTTATCTCAATTTATCTCATTTTTTCTTATTCCAAACAAACCCTTTATCTAAATCCAACTCAGATTAAATCTAATAATATTGAGCTAATTCCATCCAATTAAATACGTGGGTTAACGAATATAGATTTATTGGGTTTAGGAGTTAATGAATCTGAATTTGGGTGATCTGGCAGACTCATTACTTTTAAAAATAAAAATTTAAAAATAACAAACAAAAATTTTAAAAATATTTAAAATAATATAATAAATTAAAAAAATCAGGTCCTTAATTGTCACATATATATTTTAATCAGGTCCTTAATTAAAAAAATATATTTTTTTATTATATATATTTATATATTGCATATATATAATACTTTTGACAGCGATTACAACCTTGGACTAGCCACTCTCTGCAGGCTTGTGATCAACAATACGGCCAGTTGCCTCAGCACGTTCATCGTTGAGAGGTGTTTGATTAGCTAAAATGTACGGTAAAAGTATAAAAATTTAAAATAAAAGTAATATGTGATCAAATTTGATTAAAAAAATATAAAAAGAATTAGTAAAAGTTTATAAATTTTAGCTGATTTTTGTTAACCAAACACCCCCTGAATGACCTATTGGTTACTGCTATTGATTTTTATATATTTATATATATATAATAAACTATATATTATAAAAAATAAAAATCAGCTGCTGTACTTTCTATTTTTATTATATATATGTAAAAATATATATGTTATATATATATTTTGAATAAAATATATATTTTTTTAAGAAATGATGACTTAAAAAATTATTTTTCAAGATAAATCAAATCTGTTAGATATATAGATTTAAATTGAATCTTACAAATCATATTCAATTATTTTTAAATTTGAATCAGATCTATTATAATTAGATCTAAATTTAATAGATCTGGTTTAAATTAGATCCAAATCTACCCCATTGCCAGATCTACCATAGGCCAAAGGACCTTATGCTGCCAGTTTGTTAGAAGGGATGTCTTCACCTCTTTAAATGGCTAGGCATCCCTTTTCAAACTAGGCTATCCCATTCCATGCCATCTTTGATGTTACACCTTTATTCCTCCTTATTTTATGGCTATGTTCTAATGACCTAAATGCCCTTGAACCTTCTGAAGCCTTTCCAAACTCTACAAAAGCCTCCCCTTCATTCTTCCATCGCCAACCACCAACATCAAACACCACATTACTCAAAACCACATTGAAGGAATATTTAAAGAAGCCTAGAAGTGTTCAAAGTAGTGTCAAAGCATTCTATTCCTTTTCAGCGGAGTTTCTTGTTTTTGAAGCAATCAACGTATTGGTATTATTTTGCCCAACATATCGGTATGTATGAAGCAATCAACATATCAGTATAACGGGATAGCATAAGAAATAATAATGTTATAAAATAAAAAAATCTAAAGAAAAAAATGGTAACAAGTAAAACAGTTGGGGGTCTATAACTTGAAAATAAATAAATTAAAAAACCATAAAACTCTTTTTATTTGAAAAATTAAACAAAAATCATTCAATTTTTAAAATTGGTAAAATCGTCTATAAAATTCAGATTTATTTATTTTAAGTTCTAAAATCGAGATTTTATCGATTTTTCTCATATTAAGATTTTACATAAGAACGAACAAATTTTTTTATCCTAATATTATAAAATCATAAGATTTTAAGATTTAAATCGAGATTTTAACAATCTCACCCGTCAATATTCCATCGTCATAAAATTATATTACCGATTATCATAATTTATTTTCATCAAATAACATAATGAAGACATGTTAATCCTTATTAACTTTCCCATGTAATAATAACATATCAAAATTCTTGGTTAACTCAATACTCTTATTATTTAACAAATAATTTCTTTACTCCTAACATGCCTTAACACATATAACAAAATAATCACGCCTACATAATATGCACGAGACCAAAAAACCCATTAGACAATATTGTATCATTTTAAAAAAAATCACATAACTTAAAGAATACCTTTAATAAATGTAATTAATTAAATAACCATCTTAGTAGTTTAGCACTATCTCTACAAGTTTTTATTTTTACACAATGCCACTCCAAAGTAGCTTTTGTCCATGAATTTAATATTTTAATAAGAATAATATGGTAAAATAAATAAAACAAAACCCATGCATCTGTCCAAACCGCCATTCAAATTGAAACAATCGGTGCAACCAAATTTTCTGGATTGTGTTCAAGCTGTACAACAACCCCAAAACCCTCAAATCTTCAGATTTTCAATACTAATTCAATAAAACATCACATATAAATACATGTAAGCATAATTCGTAAGTTTGTAACTAAGATTTCATGATCTTGTAACATAAATCTTTAGATCCATGCATATTATATCACCCACCCACATTTATTTTCATGCATATATATATGTTTATAGATCTACATTTTTTCCCTCTCCTTCAACCATTTTCTCACACACACACACTAACATGCAATACAGGTACAAATAAACAAAAATAAACCAAGAATTCCACCCTACCTCACATCAATGCACTTGAAAGTGAAAAGAAAGGAAGAAGAAGAAGAAGAAGAAGAAGAAGAAGAAGAAGAAGAAGAAGATGCCAACAACAACAACAACCACATGGACCGCGACCACACCTCTGGCTATCCTCAACCACTAAGACACGTACACGTACACCTCGCACCCCCTTTCAAGCTCTTAGTTCTTTTTCTTTCTTTCTTTCTCCCGAGCACTCTTTGTTCTTTTTCTATTTTTTTTTTTTTTTTCTCTTCTAGATCCTTCCGTCACACACATATACACATGATAAGGTAAGGGAGGGCAGATTTAAGGGTATAGGGATAATTAGAGGATGTAGGAGTGGCTTAGCTTTGTGGGAGGGGATGGGTGAGATGACCCAAAGGCGGGAAATAACAAAAAAAAAAAAAAAATCAGACACTTGCAAACCCAAGGTCCGTCCAAACCTCCGTTTAAACGGCAGGCCACTTGTATTCTTATCCGAATATAAATCCAACAATTAGACAATTTTTTAAGGTTGAGTGTTACACTCAACCATAGTTAAATTCTAATCCAACCTTAGTCAAAACTAACCTACTCCTAACACTACTAATTGGCCTCTGTTCAAATAACTCCATCAATAAACGTGTTCTGAAAATGAAATATAAATTTTAAAATTTAAAAATCCTGCTTATTACATTAAAAACTTGAAAATAAGTGAATAAAAGGATTCTCATGTTCTTATTTTCTAGTAATCATGAATAAGTGAGAAACTAAATTGTGTTGAAAAAAAAAATAATTATATTCTACCACAAAAAAAAAAAATTATAACTATAATCTTGTAATTATGGATGATGCCTGATTTTGGCTGAATTGCCATAGAGTAGTTGAAAAGGAAAGGTTATGGCAAATTTTGATGCTGTTATAACTTTTTGCTAGGGTGTTTGTTGCATCCAGAATTTTAGCCTTTTCCACTTTCAGAAGATTTTTATTCTTTAATTATGTGAGGATTAATTTTATTTATTTAGTTTCCTGCTTTGAACTTTTCTATTCCTAATTTTTTTACTAGTTTTGTTCTCTATTTAAACCATTGTAATTCATGGAGGAAGTCAGATTTTGAGCGTTAATTAAATTTTATTAGAGAAGCTTTCTCTATAAAAATTATGTGTTTTTTTTTTTAGTATTCTTAGACTAAATAGACTAAACAAATAAATCACAGTCCATCTGTTTAACTATTTGATTTGTCTTCTTCACCCTGCATCAATTGGTATTAAAACTGATTGCACTACAAGGCATCAGGAGGCTCGTGGTAACGGTTCGTGAGTTGTCATTGTTGAGCAGGTATCACTACAAGAAAATGTGTTTTTTGTGACAATAAAATTCGTTATTGAAACTTTGTCACAGAAAATTTTTAGTGATAACGTCAGTGACAAAATCATGATTAGTGATAATTTTATCTCTTGTCACTATAGTTATATGGTTTATTAGAAACCAATGAACCATTCCAAATTTAAATATTTCATGGCTGCAATAGAAGGCTCATAATATTGTAGGAATTAATATTTTAGAGGCTGATATGAAATATTGATGATTCTGCAAACTAAACAAGCCATTTGATGTTAAAAATTTGGGAGTTTGAATCCCAAATAAAGTCCTTAACTGATCAACCATAATTCCTATCTTTTGGTTCTGGAAAACGTGAGGAAAGAAAAAAAAATAGACATTTGTAACAACTTAGGTAGGTACGGGTGCTGTTAGTTTTGGAGTTTTGGAATTTTTACTTTTTACTATCACATATTTTAAAATGACAATAATGCATGCATATAATAAAATGTAATTCTAGGATTTCATGGTAATAAAATGTAGAAATTTCAATACCTTTCCTATATTTTGATAGCTTGAAGATGCCGACTAACAAAAGGGGCTAAAAGATGCCCCTTTGTACCAAAAAGGGTAAAAGATGAAAAAGGTATACAAGCATTTAAGTTCTCGTTTGCCTCAATTCACATCACTTTATGTTACAATGTCTTTGCCTTGAATTATGTTCAATTGTATTTGGTTTGTCAGTCACGATCTTACCTATTCCATATCGTAGATAATTGCTCCCTCTCACATTACAACTAAGTTTTTTTTAACCCTACCTATTCCATATAAGAGATAAGCGCGGCCTTGCACATTTTAACAAAGCTATTTCTATAAAATGCTTTTAAGCAACAAAAGGCATTACATATTGTGTGCGCAAGTGGGTGGGGAATGGGGGTAGAAGAAGAAGAAGCTAAAAAGACGTATGTAAAAGGAATAAAAGAGCAACAAAAACAATAAGTCTAAGCCTAGGTATTGGCTAAAACTCATGAGACCCCATAAAAATTCTAAAACATAGGATCAAAAAATAAGAGAATTTACCCTCTTAATCTTAATCTCTCTGTGCCAAGGAAAATCCTTGGTTCTCACAAATCAAAAATTTATAAACTTTTGAGCCCTTTTGTTTTTCGCTGCAACAATAAGAAACTATAGACAATTTATAAGACTAGTCAAATAGTCAATTGTTAGCTTATGCAAAAACTAAAGCATCTCAACAAAACTACACTAGGAAAGTCTTGTCGTGGTAATTTGTACACAAGTTATACTCTTAGTATTTGTGCAAAACCTCTAGCCTCATCTTTCGTAGGCATTCAATTATGTCAAATTAACAATGCTCTAGTCAAATCCATGGTTACTTGGATGGATTTGTGTTGAACAATTTAGAAGAAATCTACTATATAGTCAAGCAAAGAAGCATAAGATTCCTAAATTTGAAAGCCAATCAACAGAAGGGTGTCTTTGCGAATAAAAGATTCACTTTCCTTATTATAATAACACTTGCTTCTTAATAGCCAAGTAATTTTATGGACATCTAGTTTAAATTTCCATAGAATCATTAAATGAATATGGCTCAGGCATGTATTTGAAGTCTTTTGAATGCAAAAGTAAGACCGAGACCTGTAGTAGAAGTACTATGGTCCCAATGAATGCTGCCAAGTATATATATTGAAAATTTTATATGCATGCTAAACTTTCTATATATTTTTTTTATAAGTTTTATGTATGTTTTGTCAATTATTTTGTTTTTTAAACATTCTAAAACTAGAAATTCAAATCAACTAATTAAAATGATGTTGAAATCCCAATCACAATGTCTCACTTTATAGTAGTAACACCCAACTCGTCATCTTAACCTTCATTTTCCTCTTAACGAAAATGACTTTAAAAAATCGTCATAAAATTCCTTATCAGTTTCAAGTCCACCAGGATCTTCCCTTTGATTTTCCATTTACAAATGTCTATATATAATATATATGCGTGTGTGTGTAGAGAAAAAGACAGAACAACAAAGGTTTGGATGTCAATATAGGTCTTACGTCTATATTCTATAATAACAAATAAAACAAAATTTAAATATTGATAGACAAAATTTTTAAACGAATAATTAACATAACAGTTTTGGGTTGAGAGAAATTCAACATGCATGTTCAAAACAAAATTATAAACATAAATAAATTGATTTGTAAATAGAAGTATGGAACAATCATAGCCAAAATTGTTTGAATGGAAATGAATGAAAGCATCCACTTTCGATGCCCAAAATCATTCAAATTCAATTCCATAAAAGTGTGCGAAATTGCAAACAAACTTACCGATATTTTATAGGAGCTAACTAAAGAAAATGAGGACAAATCTAGGCTTCAGACCAAAATCTCCAATTCAGAATGAAATCTCAATTGCTTTGCCTGAGTGTTTGAGCTAGGTTTAGTATGGTCCTATAGGGTTTACGGGCTGATTTTGTGGAGAATGACGAATCTTTAAGCACCGCGTTTGAATTAATAGAAGATGAAAATGCTCTTGTTCTTCTTAAATTGCAATAGCATCTTCTCTGGGAACGAAGCAAACATATATACACACAAATAAAAATGAACATACATACACAAATAAATCTTAGGACTTCAGATGTATGAACAAACATACACAAGGTTGAAAGAAAGGACAGATGAGGTTGGGACCTAAAGAGATGAGGGAGGGAAAGCAGCAACGGTGGCTTGACAACGAGAGAGGACAACCAAAACGGGGCGAGTAACAAAAGTGGTTGTGGTGGAGGCGACATTGAGGTGCTGAAGCGCTAGTGGCAGCATTTTTGAATTTAGGATTTTGGGATGAAGGCACAAACAGGGTGCGGGGCTTGGTCTGCTTTTGGATTTAACTTAGGTTTTGAAATTTTAATTCATAAGATTAATTAATTTTTAATAATTATTTGTAAGGTTTTATTTCTGTGTCAATAAAACTTGTCATTGTATACATTTTAGTGAAGTAAAATAAAATTTGTTGTGATAAAAAATTTTAATCTTGTAAAAATAATTTTTTTTGCGCCAATTTCTCTCCTAGCTTTTGGGAATGAGATTCAATGACAATTGACTGTGTCGCAAATGTGCAGTTATAATAATTCCCAAGTATAAGGGCGTATAATGTAATTTTATATGATGAGACTAGGATCAAATCTACAAAGAACTTTAAGAATGCGTACTAGGGTTTTCTAAGTTCTTCTAACCATTGTTCTCTTTTTAAAAACAAGTAAAGAAAAAATGGTTTTGATATTTGGAAAGGTTTGTTCTACTAAGTACCAAACAATCAAATTAAATTGCAAGAATAAACTTAAAAAGCAAGCAATCAACTAAATATAACCAATGTATAAGAAATTGACAAGATTTAAGATAAATTAAACTGAAGCAAAGCAATAAAAACTAGGGTTTTGGATGAATATAAAATGACTTGATCAAACCTACATTTGGGGAGATAACTTATTCTCACCATAGATGTGATTTTTATCTCAGTTTATAGCTCTTATTTAGGAAAAGTAAACCAAAAAGATTTCATCGTTAAAACATTCTTTGTTCCAGATCTCTTGTCTTTGATTGCAAAATATTAAGAAGTTTAAATCAAGTAACGTTATTAGTGATTTCTATGAAATATAGCTGAGGTTACAAGTTTCTGAATGTTTAAGAAGTTCCAATCAAGTAACGTCAACAATGATTTCAACGAACTATGGTTGAGGTTATAGGTTTCCAAATGTTTAGAAAACTAAAGAACAAGAAAACTAGAAAATAAGCCTAGATCTGACTCGTACATTCTCAAAGTGTTTAGAAAGTTTTAATCATATATAGGTAATAGTGATTTCAAAGAAATATGATCAAGTACATTTGTTTTTGAAGGTTTTAAAAGTATAAGAAGACACATCTAGACAAACAAGAACCCTAACATGTAACTTTTACATTGTATGTTCGGATCCATTCACATCTAATACTCAAACAAGGATCTACCTATCATTAATGGGTTGAATTAAGTATAAATCTATACTAGCATGCTAAAGTAATAAAAAGAACTGAAAACAAAAGAGAAAGAAGAGAAAGTAAACTCCATTGGTGAAAACTCTGTGGTTGTATTAAAAAACTATTGTGTAATCAAAGTTTTGATCTAAACTTCAATGAAAAACTAACTAAATCGCTCTCTAAATGCTTATTGTTCCACAATGTGGATTTACACTCCAAGTACAAAGTGGTCTGATGTAGCAATTTAAATTTGTAATGGTAAAATACTGATCGTACCCACAGGGAGAGGCGTTGTTACTCACTATTCTTTTTCCCTTGTTTAGTAGGTGTCACACAACGAAAATCAAAGAAAATCGATTTGAATTTTGGAATTAAAACCTACCTAGGCATTTTGTCAAACACCTAAGAGGCTAAAATAAAATCTAATGCAAAATGAATTAAAATTAATTCTAATGAAAATGAATTAAAATCTACAAAATTAAAGAGGCTATGAACCAACGCTAACCCATCCAATCATCGTGCAAATGAATCAATCTAGGTGAACCATCAGAAGGTAGGTTGACTCAGAGAAATGAAGTCCAATTGCTAGATCACTTAGGGAAACATAGCATCAAATATACATAGTATGCATAATTAATCTAGGAATGTAAGTATGCTAACAAAGGCCCAACATGTAATCATACTCGATGCAAACACTATGTATACAAACACTTGGCATGCATACGAAGTCTAAAAAAGCATGTACATGAGATGTTTTTATGTAAATCACCCATGGAGACATTCTATCAAACACTTCAATTAATATGAGCTACCTCCTTAGGATAATCCACCATCTCTACCCAAGTGTGGTCGTTCTCAAAGAAGTAACTCACTAAACCCTTAATAGGACTCTCAGGTGGGACTAAATCAAGATAAGAGAGGTGTGTATCACTCTCACTCTCAAGTGTGCAAGTGTGTGAAATGGGTGAGATTAACTTCTTGCATAACTCTTCAGGCGAAGTGACATTTTCGCTCTCAAAATGAGTCTTAAGACTCTGAAGAATAGCCTAAGTGATCAGGGTAAAATGAGCATCATGCTCGAGGGTGGTGATAGGTAAGGAACATGCATTAGTAATAGACTCTACACAAACTGGACTAATGTCTTTCGGATTCTCAGTGTGGGAGAAGGAAGGTACATGGTCAAGAGAACCTGAAGCAATTGGAGTCGTGGACTCCACCCTCACATCATCCCCTAAATCAGTGGTCTCCAAAGGTGTATCATCATCATCAAACAAATTCCAATCAACCTTAGATGTGGGTGATATGGGGCTAGGTTCACTAGTGTAAGCGTATGTAGGCTCAAATGTGGTAACCTCAAGCAATGTTTTCTCCACAACCTCACTATTTCTCTCAAGACCCACAATGGGAATGTTAAGCTATGTATGCTCAAGGTCACGAGGACAAGTTTCTAGAAAAATATCAAGGAGTGTGTCTAAGTCAAAGCAAGACTCTATAGTAGACTCAAAAGGCGGGACACCATATGCAAATGAAGTCTTATGATTATAATACTCATTCTCCATGAGTGGTGTGAGGTGTGAGCATGTAGAGTCGGTAGGTGATGCGGTGTCACAAGTGTTAGATGTAATATTATGCTCAATATCCCCCCTTGATCTTATGTTCTCATAAAGAGACTTAAGATAGTGCCATGCCATGTTCGGTGTAAAATCTAAAATTTCATCTAGAGTGTGGCACATCACGAAAGAAGTAACTCAAAATGCACACCAACTCTAAGTGATGGCTTGGGTAGGATTGTAAAATATTGTTGAACCTATCCCAACATTCATATAACATCTTACCCTCTTTTTTATAAAAAGATTTTAATTGAAATTGGAAGATGTATATCTAATAGATGGCGGAAAAGTGAAAGTAAAATGCATTCAACAAATCCTCTCAAAACTGAATAGGTGAATTAATAGCATAGTACCAATCCAAAGCAACCTCTTACAAAGACATAAGGAAAAATTCATTCATAAAAGAATAATCCATGCAACCATTAGTTCTATGCATGCAAGCCAACTCAAAGTTTTCAAGATGGACGTGAGAGTCCTCATGCTCATGCCGAAAATATAAAAGTAGCATTTGTGTAGTTTCTAGAACAAAATGTATGTCATAAATCTCCTCTAGATAACCAACATTTGGGTGGGTGGTGTTGGTTGAATCATGCGTGCATGCATTAAAATCCATGTTCATCATTCAAATGTAAAAATTAGAGAAAAAGAAGAAAAATAGAAAAAACTAAGCTAAATATGCAAACTAAACTAAATGCAATGCAAATTAACTAAATGGCAAGCAAATACAATATGCTACAATGCAAAAATAAGGAAAAACTACTAATTACGAGAATAGAAATAGAAAAGAATATTCTCAATTGCTTGAGACGATTCAATCCTTACTCTAAATTGTGCACAAACAATTACTCTCCTTGGCAATGGTGCCAAAATTGCTTTTTGTTAATTTCACAATGTGGATTTACACCCCAAGTGCAAGGTGGTCTAATGTAACAATTTAAATTTGTAACGGTAAAGTACCGATCATACCCACAGGGAGAGGCGTTGTTACTCACTATTCTTTTTCTTTTGTTTAATAGGTGTCACATGATGAAAATCAAAGAAAATCGGTTTGAATTTTGGAATTAAAACCTACCTAGGCATTTTGTCAAACACCTAGGAGGCTAAAATAAAATCCAATGCAAAATGAATAAAAATTGAATTAAAATTAATTCTAATGAAAATGAATTAAAATCTACGAAATTAAAGAGGTTAGGAACCAAGACTAACCCATCCAATCATCATGCAATTAAATCAATTTAGAGTGTGAACACATCTACCTATATACATCTAGGCAAACCATCACAAGGTGGGTTGATCTAGAGAAATGAAGTTCAATTGCTAGATCACTTAAGGAAACATTGCATCAAATATACATAGCATGTATAATTGATCTAAGAGTGTAAGTATTCTAACAAAGGCCTAACATGTGATCATTATCAATGCACACACTATGTATACAAACACTTGGCATGCATACAAAGTCTAGAAAAGCATGTACATGAGAGGTTTTTATGAAAATCACCCATGGAGACATTCTATCAAACACTTAGTGTGCATACTATTTCCACACAAGTTTTAAACATACATGGCATGAAAAGGCAAGGTAAAAATTTCAAACGAACAATGATTTGAAGGAAAAATCTACCAATTAAGATCTAAACATGTGACAATTAGAATTAAATTTTTAAGATACCTCAGTTGAATCAATTATAAGAAAATCTTCAAGTTGCCAATGGTCTTTTGCCTTGATCTATTCTAGTTGCATAGAATTACAAAGAGAAATAGAAATTACAAAAGAAATTGAAATCTTATGTGAGGATATGAAGAAACCCTCCAATCTCCTCTCTAACCTATTCTACAAAATGTATATCTATCTATCCCTTTTTCTATATATCTCTCACATAACCTTCTTTACAAGTACAAAATTACCCTTTCAATTTACAACTAATTTACAAAATTAAAAATTCTCTGTATTGCTAGTTGGTTTGAACGCATGTCCGAATAGGATTTTTGATACTTAGAAAATTTTCAGCTTAAAAAATATTTCTGGTATTCTATTGTTAAAACATTGGTTCGAACCAACTGTGGTTCGAATATATGTTCGAACAAACTTTCCTTAGAATTTTTTCTTCTTCTTTCCCTTACACCATCCTCTGCCGTTCTAACACAGGTTCGAACCAAGTTGTGACACTCAACAAATTTTTCTGTTCTTTTAGCTCCTGCACCTTTAGTGGTTAGAACCATGGTTCGAATAAGTTATGGTTCGAACATGTATTACAGTTCGAACATGTGTTCGAACCACTCGCTAAGTTGGTCTCTTTTGGTCCAGTTTTCTATCATTTTATGCTCAATTTCTTGCATATCACATACAACCATCATCAGTGTAAGAAACTTCACATATTTATTCATTTAATATTATAATTTGAGTAACAATTCTCAATTTAAAGCTTATGACTGTACTTTTTATAATATTATCACTAAACTAAAAGAAAACTGAATTAAACTAAACTAGAGATATAAATACAGAAACTTGAAAGTCTAATACATGTTCAATATTTATAAAAAAAAAAAAAACTAAGAAAAACCTTAAAATTTGAATTCTCGACAGTGCGGCACCCGGATGGCATCCGGACGCTAGGAGATAATGTTTGGCTAAAACATAAAATTTGTAGATCCTCAAGTATTCTCTTCAACCTAAAAAGAATCACATCAATTAAAGCTGTGAGAGGAAAAAGTTATGGCCAAAAAACTTACAAGGTGTTATGTTGAACCATCCGTAAAATTTCTAATTGTGTAACTTTGCAAATTGATTTTGGAGCAAATAGAAATCCCTTTTGGACTTGGGCTCTCATAGAAATTGTAGCTTAGAATGTGTACTTGATTTTGGCTTTTGAATCACCTCAAATGGACCTTAAAAACTCAAGATATGCCCTAAATCCTACTACGATTAAGATTAGTCCAGCTTTCCAATCCTGAATTTTAAGCAATCACTACTAGAAATTGTAGAATTGGTGAGGAAAAAATTCAGGCAACCACTTTTGGCAGTCGCTAAAGTATTAATAAGCGGTCGCTGAACAAGTAGTCGCTATTACACCGTAGCAAGACATTGGTGATGGGAAAATTTGGGTGACCACATCGGCGATCGTAAATAATTCAATAACGACGGATTTAGCGACCGCTTTTGGCTGTCACTAATAGTACCCTTATATTCGGGCAGAACACCCCTTCTCTTTTTCCTTTCTCTCTCCCGCGCTCTCTCCTCTCTTCCCCTACCGCTCTCGCCTCCCTGCTGCTTTCTCCTTCTGTGCCACCACCGGACTGCCGCTGCTGTTACCGTGTAAGTGGTTCAATCCATCCCCCCCTCTCTCTCTCTCTTTCCCCTTGTTTAGTTTTGGTTTATTTTATTTTATTTATTTTTTGCCAAGGTTGTTTTGAGCCTTCAAATCCACCACATTCACTTCCCTTGCTCGGATAGTTGAATATAGGTATGGAATTTTTTTTTTATGTACTGACATTTTTTTATATTGTTTGTTGGATTTGTTTTTTTGGCATGTTGGAAGCACTGATGATCATGCATGTATGTATATTATTTATTGTTTATTTTTTTATTTTTGGTTACTCATTTTTTTATTTTTATGTATTGACGATCATGAATGTTAGCTGAATTTTGTTGTTGTTTTGGTTGATCTTGGCTGGATTTTTTGTTTGCTGTCATTTTTTTTTTATTTTGTTTTGTACTATCATTTTTTTTTTGGTTGCATGTTAAATGTAAAGTGGGAAATATGTCTTTTTCTTGGAGGCACTGTTTCCTTTTTTTGGGAGGGGGGTTAATGGATGGGAGTGAAAGAGGTTTTGGAAGATTTTTTGGGATATGGCAGTGTTGAAAATTGGGAATTATTTTTCAATTTATTTTTCTAGCAATTCCAAATTGATCTAAAATAATAAAATTTTTCAATTTTATTAAGGAACATTTAATTTTTTTTAAATTGAAAAGAATTTTTAAATTAAAAAATTTAAAATCACATTAATGCGTAGCAAAAAAAATAATAAAATATAATTTTTTTGTTAATTTATATCTTTTATTATCATTCACTAAAACAACTACAAAAATAATTTTAAATAAAGAAGAGTAAAAGTTGGACAAAATATTGGTTAAAACAATTATGGAACTAATTTTAAATAGAGAAAAGTAATTTTGGACAATTTTTTTATTTTGTTGAACTAAAAACTTGAAATTATAATGGAGCGAATGTTTTATTTATATAAATTTAAAATTATTTTTAAATTAAAAACTTAAATTTAAATTAACTCCTAACAAATATATATTATTTTTTTGATGATTTATATAAATTATTGTCATTCATTAAAGCAACTATCAAAATGATTTTAAATATATAGAAAAGAGTAATTTTCGACGCCCAATCTACTAAAACAATTATAAAAATATTTTTAAGTATTAAAAATAATTTTGGACAAAGTATGTTATTTTATTGAACTAAAGTAATTTGAAATTATAAAGGAGTGAATGCTTAAATTTTTTTAAATTTAAAAATGTAAATTGAAATTAACTCATAACAAGAAAATATAATTTATTAAATAATTTATACATATTATTATCATTCACTAAAACAATTATAAAAAATATTAAACAAAAAGAAGCAAGTTTCAACAAATTATGTTATTTTATTGGGATAAAAATTTGAAATTATAACTACGTTGATGTTTAATTTGTTGAATTCAAAAATATATTTAAATTCAAAAATTAAAATGAAAATTAATTCCTAATGGAATAAATTATCAAGATTTTTTTGTTAACTTATATACATTATCATCATTCATTAAGCTAACTATAAAAATAATATTTAATATGATTTTTGATAAAGTATTGATTAAACTATTATAAAACTAATTTTAAATGGGAAGAATATTAAACTACCATATTTAGAATTATAAATACGTAAATGTTTAATTTTTAAAATAAATTAATTAATGTTACATTAAGTAAATTAAATTATATTATGATCTTCATAATAAAATATTAAAATTAGGTAAATAATAATATCAAATTATAAATATTAAGTTCATTAAATATTAATATTAGTTAAAATATTAACTAATGAATTAGAATATTGATAATATAATTTTTTTTTTTGGTGACCCGGAACCCGGCCGGTTTATTACAGCCCTCAACGGACTGTGTAGCCGATCGGTAAACCGGGGGCCGACGAACACCCCACAAGCCCGCCGAACCGGTTAAGTCACACGCTTGCGCATGTGGTGGGTGGCCCTTGGAATAACTCAATGAGACTGGATTTCACTAGCAGAGACTCGAACCCTTGCGGGTTGTTGCCTCGGCCCCCCACAATCAGGAGGTCACCTGCTGAGCTAGGCCCAAGGGTTGATAATATAATTAATTTACTTAAAATCAAATTGCTTGGATTAATATCGTAATGGTTAGATTAAGTTACTTAAATTATTAAAAATATTATTATTATTTAAAATACTAAATAGTGATTCGATCAATGGTATAATAACCAAACAATGAGTTGTTGATTTATTTGTTGTTAATTTGTTTAGTTGTTAATTAATTTATTTTGTATAGTATTTTTTTATTTGATGTAGATTGTTATTTTCACATAGTTTATTTAAGTGTTACTTTTTAAATAATAATAATTAAGTTGATGATAACACAAAATTCTGAATCTTACTTGAATCCAATCTAATATAAATCTTGGGCCCAATTGTGTCACGCGCCGAATTTCATAACCCGAGCACATGAATAAAAGATAAATAATACACATTTTAACAATTTCTCTTGTCATTCGTCAGAGCTATACATACACTCTATGGAGCAATAAAAATAAAAATAAATAAAACTAAACTTTAACTTTAAATAAATGCCGTAGTCAAAGCCAACCAGGCAATAAGTTCCAAAACTAAACCCAAACAATCTTCACAAAAATAAATAAATCAATAATTTATCTTCACCTCACAAATAGAGGTTTGTTACCATCCACTAATTTTTTTTTTAAAGTCTTACATAACTATATAACAATAAATAAAACTTTTAATTTCTATTCTCAGTAGGCCCAGCACGTGACTCAATCTCATTACCTTCTTCACAAATTATAAGGGGATGAGCACTAATATCACGTGTGCTCGAAACCCTAATAATAATATAAATGTAGTAATGTCCTAACATGCTACTAAGTGAAACAGTTATGCACAAGAGGTAATCTCAAACAAATTAAAGAAAACAATTCGATTTCGAGGTACTGCTGCTTGGTTGTCCCGTAGAAATAGGACTCAACCAATATACATCATCCTTCGATGTCTTCTTGGTTGTCTCGCAGAAACAAGAGCCAACCAATATATACCATCTTTTGGTGTCTGCTTTCTAGACCGAAGTCTTAGGAATATAATATGCCACCCTTAGGCATCTGCTCGTTCGTAAGTTACTAGCCTACTGGAATCGATAACCAATCCCGCGCAGGTTTTGAGACTTTCAACCCTTGGGTACGTATACCCGATATTTCAGTACCCCTCAATCCCAAATAAGAAACAAAATCAAATTTCACCTGGAATTCACATTATATAAATTTTCCTTAATTTAAAATTTAAAACGTTATTAACCATTAATTCACCAGCACATAATTAATGCAAATTTTTATCACATTAACACCTATAGTAAATTTACGTGCAGTTTTGCTTTAAGAACATATGTATATGATATATATATATATATATATATGAATAAGTTTCAAATCTAAAAATCAATGATTTGTTCGCTCATCTTGGATTTAAATAATACATATATATACACACAAAATATACACATATTTAATATTAAAGGTTTCACCCTTTACCTCAAATTAAATCAGCAGAAAGAACACCCAAATCGTAACGAAACCCAAAACTCAATCAGCAGATTAAACTAAGATCATCGTGGCCATAAAAAAGCTGGTAATCTCCACGGCATTCACTTTAGATTTTTTTTTCCTCTACCGCCACAACCTCTTATTTTTTCTTTTCTCTCTCTCTTTCTCTTTTTAACCCTTTTCTTTTACTGTCGAAGGACGCATGCTATATATATATATACACGTATACCTAGGCTAGCTATTAGTTGGTAGAATCCTAATGAAAAAAAGGATTAGAATTCAAATCAAATTAGACTTCCAACTCCATGTACTCGCTATTAGTTGGTAGAATCCTAATGGAAAAATGATTAGAATCTAAATCAAACTAGACTTCCAACTCCACGTACCCGCTGTTAGTTGGTAGAATCTTAATAGAAAAATGACTAGAATCCAAATCAAACTAGACTTCTAACTTCACATATATTTGCATATAACAGGTGTGTAAATATATATATATATACACATGTAAACATATTATCAGTTTATTGTTTAAAGAGTTCAAATAGGAATAGAATGCTTAATTCACATTATCCAATCTACACCCAAACTAATTCAGATTGCACATTAGAAATCAAATAGAATTAGAATTTAAACTCTTACTTTTTAATCTATCACACGTTAATCCAATTGGCTGTCAGAAATATATAATATTATTACTTAACAAACAAATATATATATGAATATATATGCACATAGCACCGTGAACTTCATAAAAAAATTATATTTCATTAAATTAATAATTTATCAAAATTAAACCATAATTTTGTAATTCTCAAAAATAATTAAATACTAAAAATTTCTCACACAATTTGGGCGTCCAAAATAAAAATTGAGTTTAATTTATGTCTCAAAAATTTAAATCAATAAAAATTTTATTTTTACCAAATTAAATATTAATTAACAAATAACCAAAGTATTAAAATTATGGGTCATCACAAATCGAATCTAATATTAATAATAGTTTGAAAATTAGGTAAAATAATGATATTACAATATTATAAGTAGTTAATTTGTAATAACTAATTAATAATATTTAATTAGTTAAATTTATATACAACTGATACACAACCTCCCTGATCTTATTTGAGCCCAAGCTAATACCTTTCTTGGACCCAATCCAATCGAATATTAATACTATGAGAAAATTACGTAAAATAATAATATTATAATATTATATTCAGGTAAATTAAGTAATAAAATTATAATTAGATAATTAATAGTAGTTAATTAATAATATTTAATTAGTTAAATTAGTAATTAATACATAAACTCCCAATCTTACCTGGGCCCAATCCAATATCTTACTTGGGCCTAATTAATAATGGAATTAGGTAAAATAGTCATATTATAATTACATAATTATGCATATTATAATATTATAATTAAGTACTTAATGATAGTTAAATAATAATATTTAACTAGTTAAATTAATAAGTAATACATAAACTCCTAATCTTACTTGGACCTACTCCAATGTCTTTCTTAGTCCCAATCCAATCGAATATTGATACTATGAGAAAGTTACGTAAAATAATAATATTATAATATTATAATTAGGTAAATTAAGTAATAATATTATAATTAGATAATTAACAGTAGTTAATTAATAATATTTAATGAGTTAAATTACTAATAAATACATAAACCTTTAATCTTACCTAGACCCAATCCAATATCTTACTTGGGTCCAATTAATAACAGAATTAGGTAAAATAGCAATATTATAATTATGTAATTAAGTATATTATAATATTATAGTTGGGTACTTAATGATAGTTAAATAATAATGTTTAATTAGTTAAATTAATAGATAATAAAAAAACCCCCTAATCTTACTTAGACCCAATCCAACCGAGTATTAATACTAGGAGAAAATTAGGTAAATAATAATATTATAATATTATAATTAGATAAATTAAGTAATAATATTATAGTTAGATAATTAATAGTAGTTAATTAATAATATTTAATTAGTTAAAGTACTAATTAATACATAAAACTTTAATCTTACCTGTACCCAATCTAATATCTTACTTGGGCCCAATCAAATATTTTAAATTCATAACTGATACACAATGCTCCTAATCTTACTTGGGCCTAAGCGAAAATCTTTATTTGGCTCAATCCAATCAAATATTAATACTATGAGGAAATTAGGTAAAATAATAAAGTTATAATATTATAATTAGGAAAATTAATAATGTTTAATTACTTAAATTACTAATTAATACGTAAATCCCTAATTACTTGGTTCCAATCCAGTGTCTTACTTAGGCCCAATTAATAAGGGAAATAGGTAAAATAGTGATATTATAATTATGTAATTAAGTACATTATAACATTATAATTAAGTACTTAATAATATTTAACTACTTAATTGAATAGGTAATACACAAACCCCTAGCTTCTAATTAGGTACTTAACTAATCCTATCCAAACCAAATCTAATTCAAATCCAATTCAAATTCCAATTTATTCTAAGTTAGAAATTAAAGAGAAACTTAGAATTCTTTTACTTTATTCTAAGTTAGGAAATAAAGAGAACTTTAGAACTCTCTTACTTTATTCATTTGCATTCATTAGTGAAACTTAAACCTGTTCGAGAATCTCATATGCCACCCGTTTGGTCATCGTTAGATGATGAATTAGGTCTTCAACCAGGTTCATTGTTTTTTCAATGAATAAGCGGTGATTGACGTACGCGATTCTTGAATTGTCTAGTTCGAACAGTTTGGGAATGCAACTATCCATCTTATCTTCAATAACTTATGAAATGTCCGATGTTAGATAGAGTTTTGATTGACGTCCTATTGTTCTCTGGGTGCATACACAGAGTATGACTGATGTCGTTTCTGTGTCGAGTACTTGGAGAACCACACAGACATGCTATCGAAATTTTATCTAATTAAGGGACAAAGACATCGAGTTGTTAAGTACAAGTTAGATCGTGCATTCTCGAATGGGATAGGACCCTGTAATAAGAAGGTGAAGTTTAAGACTAAGTGCTTTGCATATTACACGATTCTTTAGGGTAATTGTCCGTTTTCATTTTGGGACTCCACAGACACTCTAAGCGAAATGGACAAGAGTTAGATTGATTTGCTGAATAGGATGTCTACGGAATATATGGAGGGGATTAATCAATTTATCGCATTCACCACCGGGTTTCCCAATGAGTACATTAGTTGTCCCTGACCGCGTCTAGATTGTGCGTTTATTTAACCCCTAAGTGCAAGGGTGTGCGGAGTAGTTTTAACTCGGTAAGTCCGAGATCAAATTCACAGGGAGCCTATGTTATTCAGTTTCTAGGTTATAATGAGAATTCAGAGTTCAAACGTAAGTAAAATTCGATGTTCAATTAAAACTAAATTCTAGGGTTTTGCAAATTTAAAATTTAAACTAAAAAGCAAACTAATAACTACTTAAAGGAATTCAACAAATAAAATTTTGGTTTTGGGTTTTAAATGAATTAAATATTAATTAAATGAATTCAATTTTAATTTAAAGTGCAAGAAAACAATCTACTCCAAAATTTCAAAGCAAAAAAATCAACTTAGAAATTAAATTAAATAACAATCACAGTATTAAAGAGGCTCTTGATCCAACTTTCAATTCCGGGTAGTTCACTACTTCACTATAGGATGTGTTTTAATTACAATCTAAAGTTCCCAGTACTCGGTTTTAAAATCTCGTTTAGGATGATAAAACTGGAAAGATTTTCTAGAAAAACACTTGGGTTCAAGTCTTATTTAGGGTTTGTTAAAAAATATTAAGAAAGTTTTAATCAAAAATCTTTACCAGTGATTTCAGAGAATTTAGTCAATGACTTTTGTTTTCGAATGCTTTTAAAACAAACGAAATCAAATTTGGGTTTTGAAAATTCGTAATATACTGATGGAGATCTCAAACAATCAATCACACACACAGAATAACAGAAGGCGAGATAAACAAAACGAGAAAACCCACAAAGGGAAACCTCAAACAAAACTTTCACTAAAAACAAACGTTTGTTACAAACTCAACCCCTCGATAGATGGACTCCTTGACTTTATACTCTTGTTGATGTTTGCTCGACTCCTCGACTCACCCACTCCTTTAGTGAAAGTCATTCGACTCCTCGAAGGCATGATATTGACTCCTCAGTAGTTTTGCTAAATCCTCAGCATTCACAAACCTCGAACCCGAACTCCTTTGGATTGAACATGAACATGTTGGCTAAGTAATGGAGAGAATAATTGAACCTTCAAGATTCCAACCTCATGTTTATTCTCTTTGCCGTAACCCTCAAGACACCCAGAAGATATATATAGACAAACTAAGGCAGTGATTGCACTTGAAAAGTGCTATTACAAACTCCACTTTTGCATAGCTATTAATACATTTAAGTAGTTTATTTTGAAGATTTATCACTATTTTATTATTTATAATGTTTATTCTCTTAATTGCAGGTAAAACGGTAAAATAAATGAGATTAGCAGTGTTGAAAGTGGCTTCCGAGGAGGAAACAATGGTCCAAAGTTCAAGATAGTTGAAGTGGTGTGCAGCTGAAGTTCCAGCTCGACACCCTGTCAGTATTTTGATCATAACTTTTCACTCACAACTCGGATTAACCTGATTCTTTTTGGGTTGGAACGAAGACTCAAAGGGCTACAACTTTTGTGCTTTAGCCGAAGCCTGAATCGATCGTTTTCGAGGTCAAAATTGTGTTAGAAATTGAGGACAGAAAGCTGTCAAAAGCAGCAAACGAGAAGCAGAACTTGAAGAACAAAGTTTATGTGGTCCGGACTCCCTGCCAAACGGTCCGGACCACAGTATGTTATGCACCCGCGGTTTAACTCCATCTTTTAGGGCTTTCTTTGCAACTTCTTTATAACATCTGCTACATGGCCGACCCAAGCGGAGCCCTAGTTTTAGTTCTACATACTTTAGGAACCTCTTTTTCATATTTTCAAATACTTTGAGAGTTTTAGAATAGTTTTTTTAGAGAATTTTGAATTACTTGTCTTGTTTATGGAGTTGTTCGATGTTTGGTTATTCTTCGCTGCACTGCTCTTTCATTACGTAGTTTCAGAGTTGCTTGCCGTGTAAGTTGGCTTTCGTTTTGTTAATTTAATATATGATTTATTATTTTCTAGTGGTAGATCCAATGTTTATGCTTACGTTTATTGCTTTCGTTTTGTTTAAAATCATGCTAGCGTAGAAACCCTAGTTCTTGATTCAACGAATCATGAAAGAGTAGTTTACTCTGATCTATGGGATGTACGTAGACCCTTCGCAGAGTTGTGAAAGCTCATGCGTAGAGGTTTACAACTTTGAGACGTTTGCATAGACCCTTTGCATGGTTTGTGAAAGCTCATGTGTAGGGATCTACACTTTTTAAAACCTAATTCAGTTCTTTCAAAAACTTTCGAAAACGAAAACCTTTGACTATATTCTCTGCAATCACTGGTAAAAGTTTTCGATTAAAATTTTCTCAATAATTTTGAAGAACTGAAAATTCAGATTTTGAAGAACTGAAAATTCAGATTTTGAATCTTAATTTGAATTAGTTTATTTCAGAAACATTCGAAAACAAAAACCTTTGACTATATTCTTTGTAATCACTGGTATAGGTTTTCGATTAAAATTTTCTTAATAATTTTGGATAAACTAGAAGAATTGGATTTGAATCTGAATTCGAATAGAATTGTTTGAAAACCCTTCGAAAACAGAAGTTTTTGACTATATTCTCTGTAATCACTAGTAAAAGCTTTTGATTAAAACTTTCTCAATAATTTTCAAACAAATCCTAATTTAGGTTTTAACGCAAGTATTACAACTCATCCCATAGTGAAGACGTAAACTACCCAGAATTGATAGTTGGATCAAGGACTTCTCAAATTTATTTGCTTATTAATTGAATTGCCTTCGTTTGATTTAATTTAAGTATTTACATTGCAGTTTTTAGATTAGATTATTTTGCTGCGCATTTAAATTAGGAAAAATTCATTTAGTTAATATTTTATTCCTTGAATCAAAAAATCAATTTTAAATTGCTGGAATTTTGGTACTAAGTTGTTAATTTGTTTGAGTTTACATTTTGAACTTGCAAAACCCTAGGAATCAGTTTTAATTACCTTTCAAACTTAGTTTACATTCAAATTTAGGATTTCCATTATAACCTAGAAACTAAATAATATAGGCTCCTTGTGAATTCGACCTCGGACTCCCCGAGTTAAAACTACACCGCACACCCTTGTACTTGGGGGTTAATTTAGACGCACTTTCTAACAGCGGTCAGGCAGCTAAGGCTCGAACCAATCAAAATAGGCTAGAATAGCCTACCTCGCAGGAAGGGTGCACCTGCGGCCTTCCCGCAAATCAGTGCGGTTTTCCCGCATGACCAAATTACACAAACACCCTCTCGGCTTTATCCCGCGGAAAACTGCGGCCTTCCTGCGATCTTCCTACGTAAATCAATTTCGAACCTTGTTTGGCTTCTTTAGGACTTCCAGTATTATACAAATAGTTTTACTTGAGACCTTTACACTTCTACTTGACTCATGACTGTTGTGTTTTAGCCTACACTAAGTCTAGATATTACAAAAAACTATCTTTGACCATGTATTTGCCAATTTATAATTTTGGTCTTAACAATCTCCCCCTTTGGCAATTCCATGTCAAAACTCAATATCGAAATTACAAACGAATTCATCCTATTTTTTAAAAGGCCTCAGTAGACTCTTCCTTGATCAATATGTTCTGATCATAGGACCTGTTTGCTTCACACTTAAACAAAACAATCAAGGCATCATGTGAAATAAATAAATAATTAAAAATTAACAAGAAAATGAACAACGAAATAAAATATTCTCCCCCTTAATGAACAAAAATCTTTTCAAGCATTTTTCCCTTTTCAAGCATTCTCCCCCTTAACTTATTCTCCCCCTTTTTGACATGAATTGACAAAAAAAAAAAAAAAAAAAAAGGCATAACGTGTATTCTTGATCGATTCATTCCAAGTTCTATTTTCCCAAACACAAAACAAAACACGGTTTCAAATTTTTGACCATACATAAATTGTAACAAATAAGAATTCCAAGAATCACCCTACTATTTATGTCATGAGTTGTTCACACATGTCATACCAATGGTCAAATGCCTGTGCAGTGTGTGAAATGAACTTTAAGTGCAACATGATTAATACTCTTCACAAACTCGCATGAGTTTTAAAATTTCTCCTTTTGGACATTGAATTGAATTGAGTAAGATATGCAGTGTTAGCTCTTCGACTAGTTTCTCCTCAATTCATTGTTTTCAACTAAACACTAATTTTTCAATTTTCATCCGCTTATATATTTTTCTAGTTTTACTTGGCAGCTTTCACACACTTATGGGTCGGTAGTTTTCTTCCTGTTTCGTCAAACCCAGAGGGTAATTATTTTGATAACCCGCACGTCAATAGGCTAGCTTTCACTCTATCCCATATGGTAGCCCTTTCCAAGTTATATTTGATTTTTCCTCTTTTTTTTTTTATTTTTTTTATGTAACCTCAAGAGCAACCAATAGTCTAAAGAGGAGAATTTATTAAGCCAATTGAGTGGTGGAAAATATTTCTCATGATGTACTAAACTTCGTGTAATTACAATTGGCACACCACTACCATGATAAGGAACAACAAAACATAGGATTCAGGTTCATCAAGTATTTCAAATTTATGACCACTATGTAGATCAGCAATTTTAATCCTGAGATTTTGAAGTGTGTATGAAGTAATAGAACGTGCAAGAATATCACAAAGAATAATATTGCACAAAAAAAAAAAATAAATAAAAAGTATCTAATCTAAATGAATTCATAGAACTAGGTAAGAATATAATAATGACGCATAGCCTAATTCATGGAACAATTTGTTTTTACGTATCAAGACTCACCTCTTCAACACTCTTAAGGGTGTGGGTGACATAGAGATCACTCTTCCTAACCTAAACAGTTCTTATTTTTGAAAAAGCTTTTTAAGTCTTGGAATTGTTGGGTTCTGGACCAATGGGTTTTGAAAAATTTTTCTTTATATTATTCTTCACTGACCAAGTCATGTAAGATCTAGAATCAAGATAAGACTTTTGAAACCTTAATGGATTAAACCTATTTGACACTTGAAAATTAGATCTCAAAGAATTCTTAGTGTTAACATAAGATAGAGAAAACCCATATAATTTGTGGCAATGTGATCTTATGTGACCAGGTATACCACAATGAAAACATACATGAACAAACTTATGTTGCAAGTTAGAGGGCATACCTTTAGGCTTTTGAAAATAAGCTCTTGATTGATTACCTTGCTTTGGTTGAGGAGCTTTGACTATTTTTGGAGCAGTTGATTTTGAGAAACTAGGGGTAGCTTTAGCTTTAAGATTGACCGCTTGTGTGCCAGTGTAGCCAAGTCCTCTTTTGTCATGTGGGCTCCTTTGCATCCCAAGTATGTCATCAAGTTGTGAAGAATCAGTATTCATCTTGAGTTGCATGGATTGTAGCTTACCTTGGGCATCCTTCAATTCATTGTCTTTTTGATCCAATTTGTTATTGAAGGTTGTTATTAAGTCATCTTAAGTGTTCTTACTTGCTTCAAGACTATCATATTTTCTTTGCAATTCTTCTAGGGCAATTTTCAAACTGTCTCTTTCCCTTTCAAAATCTTGTTCTTCACCGTCAACTTTTCATTTTGCTTATGGAGTTTACGACTGTCTTGGTATAACTATTCATAGGCCTCTTCAACGTTTACTTCCTCATTTGAATTCTTCAACTTCACTTTTTGAGGATTCTTTTTTCTTGCACTCAGAAGAGGATGACTCTGCTGAATTTGAGGAGGCACTGGCTCTAACCATGAAAGCAGTATAATTTTCTGAAAGATCTTCTAAAGAAGAAGAGGTACTCGACTACTCATTTGAATCATCAAGGGTTGCATTGAGTACAGTCTTCTTACTCTTCTTATTTCCACAGTCTTGAGCAATGTGACCATAACCCTGGCACTCGTAACACTTCACGCCCTTAGACTTGTTTTCCTTCTTTTTCTTCTCTAAAGATTTTTCTCCTTTGACTTTCTCAATCTTCTTCGTCTTTTCTTGCTTGCTATCTTTCTTTTTGAAGAATTTTTTAATTTTCTTGGTATAGATAGAAATTTCTTCAGAAGAGGGGATTGTCTCATCATTACTAGAGAAGGACTCATTTTCCTTCACTATTTTTAGGGCAAATGTTGGCTTCATAAGTCTGCAGGGAGCCAACTAAATCTTCTACCCTCATTGAATCAACATCCCTTGCCTCTTCGATGGCAGTAACTTTGGCTTGAAAGGACATAGGTAGGGATCAAAGAATCTTACTTACAATCTTTTGATTGGGAATTGGTTCTCCAAGATTGAAACTAGTGTTGACAATGTCATTGAGCTTTGCATAAAAACTATCAAAGATTTCGTCTTCAGACATCTTCAACTTTTCAAACTTAGAGGTTATTTTCTAGAGCTTGGACTTCTTAACAGTGGAATTCCCTTCATGAGTCAATTCGAGGATCTTCAAGCTTCTTTTGTAATCTCACAACTTGAAATTCTCTTAAACTCATCTGCAGAGACAGCATAGAAAATAGAACTCAGGGTTTTGTAATTTCATTCTGCTTTTTCTTGCTCAGCCTTGATCCACAAATCCATTAGCTTTTCAACTGTTACATTGTTGGCAAAATGAGTTGATTTCACCCAACCTTTTTTAATGGCTAGCCAAACATTGACGTTCAATGAGATTAGATGAGCTCTCATTCGAACCTTCCAATATGCGTAATTGGTGCCATCAAACCACGGGGGTGTCGTACTTGAACCGCCTTCTCTAGGAAGATCCATCAGTAAATAGGATCATGTTATATTCTCAAAAACGTACCCACTTTGATACCAATTGAAAATTGGTAATATTCTGATGGAGATCTCAAACAATCAATCACACACATAGAATAACAAAAGGCGAGATAAACAACCCACAAAGGGAAACCTCAAACAAAACTTTCACTAAAAACAAACGTTGGTTACAAACTCAACCCCTCGATAGATTGACTCCTCGACTCTATACTCTTATTGACATTTGCTCGACTCCTCGACTCACCAACTCCTTTAGTGAAAACCCTTCGACTCCTTGAAGGCACAATACTGACTCCTCAGTAGCTTTACTGAATCCTTAGCATTCACAAACCTCAAACTTGAACTCCTTTGGATTGAACATGTTGGCTAAGTAATGGAGAGAATAATTGAATCTTCAAGCTTCCAACCTTATGTTTATTCTCTCTGCCCATAACCCTTAAGACCCCCAGAAGATATATATAGACAAATTGAGCCGGCTAGGGCTCGAACAATCAAAATAGGCTTAAATAGCCTACCTTGTGGGAAGGGCGCACGCGTGGGCTTCCCGCGGCTTTCCCGCGAATTAGTGCGGTCTTCCTGCACAACAAAATTGCACAAACACCCTCTTAGCTTTATCCCGCGGCAAACTATAGCCTTCTTGCGGTCTTCCTGCGTAAATCAATTTTGAACCTTGTTTGGCTTCTTTAAGACTTCCAGTATTATGCAAACAGCCTTACCTGAGGCCTTTACACTTCTGCTTGACTCAAGACTGTAATGTCTTAGCCTATACTAAGTCTAGATATTACAAAAAACTATCTTTGACCATGGATTTGCCAATTTACAATTTTAGCCTTAACAGGTTCGAATCTTATTTTTAATTCGTCCAAAAATATTAAACCAATTCTAGTCCAAAACCTTTTACCAGTGATTACAGAGAATGTAGTCAAAGGTTTTCAGTTTCAAAAGCTTTTGAAACAAATTTAAATAGATTTGAAAATAGTAGATCCCTGCGCATGGGTTTTTGCAAACCATGCGAAGATCTATGCACATCCCATCGTTTGTCATAAACTACCCTTCCCTGATTTGTTGAATCAAGAACTAGGGTTTTATGCTAACATAACTTTAAACGAAACAAAATCAACCAACCAACACATTTTTAATTCTTCTATTGAATAAAATAAACAAATCAAATCATTAAGTAAAGAAATGAAATACAATGTACTCTAAAAGCAATTCTGAAATGGAGTATTGAACGACAACTGCTGTAACGAAAACAACAACTTCAAAAATACGTAGAAACATCCATGATCAATTAAAAAACTCTCAAACTATGCTAGAACACTCAAAAGTATGCAGAAAAATGAAAGTTTTCTCTCTTGGGTTCGGCTGTGTAATAGGGTTTTTGAAAAGGGCCCCAAGGAAACCCTAAAAGATGAGTTTTAAAAGTCGGGCGCCCGGCCACTGTGGTTCGGACTATTTGGGTGGGGGTCCAGACCACAGAATCATGGATCTTCAACTTGTGCTTCCTCCTCCATACTAGGTCTTTGGGCTGGTCCAAACCATCCTTGGTGGGGTCTGAACCACAGCTTTTCCTTCATCTTCTAGGCTATTTTCATCGCTATAAAACCTCACTTATCTCGCCATTTTTCCCTACAATTAAGAAAATAAGGACTATAAGTAATAAAGTAAGGATAAAACTTCATGATTAACTACTTAAATGCATCAATGTGTATCAAAATGTGGACTTTGTAATTACACTTTTCAAGTGTAATCACACTCCCCAACTTAAGCGCTGCTAGTCCCTAACAATGCCCTTTATTAAAATGAAATGCAACTACCATCCTATTTCTCTTTTCATTGGAAACACAGCTACACTTAGCTACGTGTAGCAAGCCCTTTAAACCCTTAGATTCCTCCTAGTGGACAAGTAAGGTTTCATGAGAGTTTGCCGTGAATCTACCCACAAAATTCCTAAAACTACTCCAATGGATGGTAAACATCATTTCAACAAAGCCTGATTTAAGTTCAATATGAATTAAGTAACAAAATTTTCTAATGTCATATAAAACCTCCCAATGTGTATATAACTCGGCTACTTTTCAATCATCTCATCTCAAACATGTCAATTCATATCATTTAATCAATATAGTCATCAAACACACTCAAAAGACTACAGTTTCGACTTCAATTCTCACCAGTTTATTCACTTAATTAGAATAAAATCACTTAAGAAGGGTTACTCTCATGATTCATGCAAGATTGCAATATCAAGTAAATGCTATGAACCCAATCAAAAGTGACTGAAAGAATTTAAACAGAGTGTGGTATAGCTTTATAAAAGGAATGTATTAATGCATTACAAGACATCTACCATCAATCAAATGAAATAAATTAATGCCCTTCTAAGTGTTTTTGACCTAAAGTCCATTAGGTCTTTACTAGGTTGTAACTTGGCCAAAGAGGTATTGGTTAGACAAATGAAGGATAGGGAAAAACAAAGTGCATGTCTAAGGATAATGTAGTGCAATATTGCCCTCCCCCCAACTTTTTCTTTCTATATCTCTTGAGAACCCAACAATGAAGCCCAATCCCATATATTATTATTTTATCTATATTTGAATAATAATAATGGGATCAATGATAAACTTGGAACAAATAGATCATTTTTTTTTTTCACTTAACTTCCATCACAACTTTCCTTTTTACTAACCTTTATAAACTTGCACCAAACTCCCAAGACATGGTAGGGTTGGTTTACCTGTTAATCTAAGGTTAAAAAGGGTCATATATGGGGCTAAACAAAAATTTGAAGTTTTATTTCTTACTCCATTTATTTATAGGCTTCAAAATGGCTCTAAGGGTTATCGTAATCAAAGGAAAGTTTCAGGCCTTCAAATATAAGAACGAGGGGATAATATCACTCTCTAGGTTAATAACAACTTATTAGAAGCACCAATCTACACATGTAAATCAACAAATAGTGTCTTGTGCATTTAATACCAAAGCAAATTAATGAAATGAACCCATTCAAAAGAAGTGAGACAAAGGAGTGTAAAAAGATTAATATAAAACCCTAAAAAACAAACGATTAGGCTCCAAAGCTCACATAATGTAGGGTTTTAAGTCTCCACCTATGTCTTAGCATATTTGAGTGACTAAATCTCATAAATTCTAATCCTTGACATATTTTTAACTCAATGACTTTGAGTGACAAGTTTGCAACACATTAGACAAGTTTATAATCAATTTTTAAATTAAGTTCCTCATTCAAAATTGAAATCAAATCATTTGTTGTTTACATGAATTATACCATCCCTGGTTTGAATCCTAAAGTATTCATTGGTCACTAATGTTCGATGGGTAACAAAAACACATGACCACCCCCCCAACTTAAGATGTACATTGTCCCCAATGTGTGAAAAGGAACAATGGTGAAAAGAAAATAAGGGCAAGATGTGGTATGCATGTGTCATGATTCCCCCCTCCCTAAACATAGGTGCAGGTTACTAATGACGGAAACGAAGAACATAAATGAAAGCACAAGAATAAAGTAGCATAAAAAAAGTTAAGAGAAGGGATAAGGATTACCTCATGTTGTCTTCAAATGAAGCTAATGCATGATGAAACTCAAAAAGATATTGCAAAGAATTACCAAAATCATCATCTTGGTTTGTCTCACTGGAATTGTTAGCACTTTCCTTAGACTTAGTGTCAGCACTCTCAGTGTCAGAGATGTCTTCCAAAGGTGGCATATCATAATAATCAGAATGGTAACTCGGTTCAGAGCCTATTATAGTGTCAGTATCAGTGGCGTAAGAGGGTGTGTCAAACCACTAAGTAGATATGGTTATCTAAGCCCACTCCATCTCTAAAAGAATTTTAAGGTCGACTTCATTCCACCACTGCCCCTCAAGTAATTGGTTAGGTGTTATGTGAACTAGTGGAGGATGAGGCAAGGGTAATGAATCACTCTCTAGAAAATACTCCTCAGGCCATACTTCACAATCGACCTCTGAACTCTCGGAGTCATTCTCCTCACTAGACATATAAGGTGTGTCTTCCCACTTACGGTTTCTACCAATTAAAGTGTTAATGTTATCCTCCTGATTATGGTTATCGTTATTAGGACCAGACATGATGTACCTATTCTTTACAAAGAATATAAAAATAGAGCTTAAGAACATAATTAACAATGCATCTAAACATAAGGAAATAACAATATATCCACGTATAGAAAGAAATTAAAAAGAATAACACACATAAAATAAAAAGCAAAAGCAATTAAGAAAAATTACAAATTAAAATAGTCAAAATAGTTATACATTAATCCAAATTGACTAAAATGAGGTACAGAGTTTTAGGATTAACAAATAGAACAATGAAACTCACTCCTAAACTCTCAAAAAGAAAAGAAATAGATATGTATCCAATCATTGAGGAGGTGGAGGGGGATAGGACTCTCTGATGTAATCCAAAATGCTCTGCAAGAGGTGACCTTGAGTTTGCTTGGTCTAGTGAATGCGTAGTAGGAACTGGTGGTCATCTTCCTGGTTCTGTTCCATGTGACTAAGATGCTTAGCCAAAGCTCTAATCTGAACAGCTAACTCTGTAGTAGTAACCTCCTTTTCATCATCTTCCAGCTCTTCTGGGGCTTGGGATGGTTCACCTTCCTCCTCTGACTCCTCTATCTTTCTCTTCTTCTTTGACATTAGGCCTCAAGATTTGACATAAGATGTGATGTTAAAAGGCTATAATCCTGAGGCTATAGGCATGTCATCTGTGATGTGGGCCCCCTTTTTCCTAAATATCTTTGTGAGAGCTCCTCTAAAGGGTAAGACAGTAAGGCTCCAGGATGTTCACAGGTATAAGCCACTTGGTGCAAAATATACGAGGGCAAATCAATAGTCATCCTCGTTCCAAGAGCATAAATCAGCCGAGCTCTAAGGGGAGTACAGTCTGAGTTCCTATTTTATGGCAACAAGTTTGTGCATGAAAACACATGAAATGCCCAATATTTATCTTTAAGTACTGACACCGGCTTTCTGTATTCCCCAATCCATTCTTTGTCTTCTAATAGAACTTTTGAAACCACAATGGGGAATGGTGGGGTGCCTTCAACAGGGTAGGTGAATTCTGGGTTCTGTACTCAAGGTAACTAAAAGACTTGAGCAAAATCTTTAGGTGTAAGTGTAATCTCAGCCCCCAGACCCAACTAATTAGTCTTTCTCTACCCTTTCTCCTTATAATGGACCCTTTTCTAAAGTTGGCAAAGAACTCTTTTACTAAATCAATTATGTAATAAGCATGAAATCTAGCAATGTGGAGCCATTATCGCCCCTCAAAGTTTTGCTCTAACATAAACTCTTCACGCTTAAATTGGTCTATTTGTTAGAAACATTCAATAACCACTGGTTTGTTTCCCCATACTTTCTCTAAGCATCTTCCCTCCATAATCTACTTCTATCGAAAGAGCTAGACTCTAGTTGTCTATTTGCAGTTTTCTTGACTCATGGGGCCATGGTAGCTACAAAAATACAAAGAGAATATTGAATTAATCAACTATGCAACCATTATGTCCACACAAGTTTAGTGGCCCAATTCTACTGATAAAATTGTGAATTGAAACCATAGTGAATGTGTTGAATAGAAATAATCTAGGTGGCCATACAACATCCACCATAGATGGGTCCCCTTGCACAAAACAACAAATTAAACAAGAAACTCTTAACACTAATTGCAAAAGGAGACTTTTGAAAATAGATAAATCAAAGACAAACCAAAGCCTTGGGGTTCTTTGAACCCTCGGACCCAATTTGTGACCCATGGTGAAGAAGATGATGGGGTTTGAAGAAATTTACTCAAAATGAGTAATTTCCAACTACGCATTGTTTGAAATCCGAAATATGATTCAAATGTGCAAGAAATTAGGAATCCTTAAGACTATTAAGCTCGGGTTCTAAGAAAAATTGAGAAAGAGCAACCTAGGGCTCAAAGTAGAGAAGAATCTTACCTTAAGTTGCTTAGATGACAAGATTTGAGTGGAATGTTGCTCAACGAACGTCGGGAAGGGCTAATCTTGAAGGAATTCACAAATATGTAGAGAGAGATTGAGAGAGAGTGGAGTTGAATGAGAGAAATTCAGGTTTAAAGTGGCCAAATAGCCTTTTAACTGAATTACAAGGTTCGAACCACTCGTGGGTGGTCCGGACCAGAGAATGGTCTCTTCCATGATTTCTGCTCAACATGCACACTATGGTCCAGACCATTTGGCCTAGGGGTCTGGACTATTGAATTCGATACTTTAAAATTGTTTTTGTTTTGTTTTGTAAAAAACGAAAAAGACTTAAACTCAAAATCAAAATCCTAAAACAAGGTAAAGATCAAGACCTATCCTAACCCTAAATATGGTACAATTACAACAACGTGCTAATCCCAGATTACTTGTAAGATGGAGGATCTAAAAGATCCCACGTTTCAATCAAACCAATGAAATTATCCAAATAAGGTTTAAGCCTATACCCATTAACTTTGAACCCATTCCTATTTTTCGAATTTTCTATTTCAATCGCTCCATGTTCAGAAACACGTTTCACAATAAATGGGCCAGACCACTTAAATTGCAATTTGCTAGGAAATAGGTGAAGTCGTGATTGATAAAGAAGTACTTTTTGACCTTCATGAAAAGAATGTCTTGCAATATGTTAGTTGTGTACTTTCTCCATCTTTTCCTTGTAAATTCGAGCATTCTCATACGCATCATTTCTTAATTCCTCCATTTCTGCAATCTAGAGTTTACGTTGAAGCCCGGCCTCATCAATATTAGCATTGAATTGTTTAATGGCCCAGCATGCATTATGTTCTAACTCAACAGGCAAGTGGCATGGCTTCCCATAGACTAACCTATATGGTGACATCCCAAGGGTTGTTTAATAAGATGTTCGATATGCCCATAGGGAGTCAACCAATCGTAGTGACCAATCCTTGCGATTAGGGTTAACTGTTTTCTCAAGGATTTGTTTGATTTCCCTATTAGCAAGTTCCATTTGGCCACTCGTCTGTGGGTGGTAAGAGGTACCAACTTTATGGACCACTCTATATTTGAGTAATAGTGTACCCACAGGCCAATTGCAGAAGTGTTTTCCTCCATCACTAATAATTGCTCTAGGCACTCCAAAACGCAAGAATATATTCTCGTGGAGGAACTTAAGCACGACTTTATGATCATTATTTCTAGCGGCAATTGCTTCAACCCATTTAGAAACATAATCAACCCCAACTAAGATTTATTCATATCCTTGTGAAATCAAAAAAAGACCCATGAAATCTATTCCCAAACAGTCAAAATAAGAAGGGGCATCATATTTCTACGTGTTAAACTTCCCAAGCGTTGGCATCGATCACACGTGGTGCAAAAATGATGCACATCTTTAAACAAATAAGGCCAATAAAATCCACATTGAAGGATTTTTGTAGCTATTTTGTTTGTGGAAAAATGACCTCCACAAGCTTGGATGTGGCAAAACTTAAGTATATTGGGAACTTCCTACTCAAGAATGCAATGTCTAATTACTTGGTCAGGGCAATACTTGAATAAGTAGGGATCATCCCAAAAGAAAACTCTAACATTCTTTAAGAATTTCCTTCTATCCTTATAGCTCCATTCTTTTGGAAATTGTCCTATCACTAAATAGTTAGCAATATCAGCATACCAAGGAGGGTGAGAGGCTGTTATTGCTTTTATGTTAAATAGTTGTTGATCCGAGAAGCTATCATTGATTTGAGTTTCATCATGGGGGTAAGCTTCTACCGGTAAACATGACAAATGATCCGCTACCATATTCTCTACACCTTTCTTATCTCTTATTTCAAAGTCAAACTCATGCAAAAGTAAAATCCAACGAATTAACCTTAGTTTGGCCTTTTGTTTGGTCAACAAGTATTTAAGAGCCGAATGATTAGTAAATACTATAACTGTTGAACCAATGAGATAAGGACGAAACTTCTTAAGGGTAAAGACAATTGCTAGCAACTCTTTTTTAGTTGTCGTGTAATTTTCTGTGCATCATTTAAGGTTTTACTCGCATAGTAAATAACATGCGCCTTTTTATCTCTCCTTTGCCCTAACACAATTCCTTGGGTGACCATAAAATGGCATTTTTCCCAATTTGACACTAGGTTCCTTTCCTCATATCATGTCAAAACTAGATCAAGGTTTTTCAGACACTGCTCAAATGAATCTCCATAAACAAAGAAATCATCCATGAATACCTCGACAATTTCTTCTACCATCTCACTAAAGATACTCATCATGCAGCGTTAAAAGGTAGCAGGAGCGTTACAAAGGCCAAATGGGCATTCTCTTGTATGCAAAGGTACTAAAAGAACAAGTAAATGTGGTTTTAGCTTGATCTTCTGAGGCAAACTCTATTTGATTATAACTTGAATAGCCATCTAAGAAGCAATAGTAAGCATGACCAGCTACTCTTTCTAAAACTTGATCTAAGAATGGAAGAGAAAAGTGATCTTTTTGTGTAACTTCATTAAGCTTTCTATAATCAATGCATACTCACCAACCAGTTTGTATTCAAGTTGGAACTAACTCATTATTCTCATTCCGAACTACTGTAACTCCTGATTTCTTAGGAACGACCTATGTAGGACTTACCCACTTAGAATTAGAGATACGATAGATTACTTATACATCTAGTAGTTTTAGAACTGCAGCTTGAACTACTTCTTTCGCATTCGGATTGAGTCGTCTTTGTATTTGATGAACCGGTTTGGCATCTTCTTCTAAATAGATATGATGTGTGCAAAAGAGAGGACTTATACCTATTAGGTCAGCTACTAACCATCCTAGAGCTTTCTTATGACTTTTCAAAAGTTCAATTAACATATACTCTTAATGGATAGTCAGTTCTGAAGAAATAACTACGGGGTAAGTCTCTCCTTCACCTAGAAAAACATATTTCAGATTATGGGGTAGAGGTTTTCTATCAGGATTAGGAGCTTTTACTTCTGAGGACTCTACTTTATTTGAAAGTGGTCCTAGGCTTTCAAAGGCTGGTATCCAATTCCCTACTGACATGATTGGGCACATTTCCAACCAATCAACCACTGTTCCTAATTCCTGGTTTGATACCGTGGAATTTAATTTCTCCTCACTAAAGCAAATGGCTTTCTCTAAGGGATCCTTAACAAATTCACAATCCACGTAATCCTGGATTATAGCTTCCACTAAGTCCACTTCTTGTATATCAGGCACCTCTTTTAGTTGTTTGGTAACATGAAATATATTTGTTTCAAACTCTATATTATTAAAAGACATTTTCATAGAGCCATTCCTACAGTTGATTAAGGCATTTGATGTTGCTAAGAATGGTCATCCTAAAATCACTGGTGTTTGATTAGGTGCAAATAAACCAGTAAGTGGTTGAATATCTAGGATTATGAAATCCACTGGGAAATAAAAATTTTCCACTTGCACCAGTACATCTTCAACTATACCTCGTAGGACTTTAACTGATCTATTTGCAAGTTGCAAAGTCACACGAGTAGGTTTTATTTCACCTAAGCCCAGTTGTTCATACACTGAGTAAGGAAGCAAATTCACACTTGCTCCTAAGTCAGGCAGTGCTCTACTAATTTAGTACTTCCTTATATGACACGATATAGTAGGACATCCAGGGTCCTTATATTTAGGGGGAGTATGACATTGTACTATAGCACTTGCCTGTTCATTGAGGAATGCTTTCTCCTTCACATTCAATCGCCTTTTCATAGTACATAGTTCTTTAAGAAATTTAGCGTAAGAAGGGATTTGCTTAATTGTATCAAGAAAAGGTATATTAATTTTCACTTGTTTAAATACCTCTAGAATTCAGTTGCTTAGGCTTCTTTCCTAGATTTCAAAAATCTTTTGGGAAAGGGTACTTTAGGAACATATTCCCTAGGCACTATCATTGGCTTCTCCTTCTTTTCTTCCTCATTTCCCTCTTCTTCTTCCCTTCTATCTTCTTTAGTTGACTCCTCAACTATAACTGGTTGTTTCCTCGCCTTCTTGCTATCATCTACCATACACTTAAGTTTCAATTCTTCACTAATTTCATCCATCCTAGGAGGGATGGTTTTATCTACAATTTTTCCACTCCTAAGTGTTGTGATGTTTTGGACTTGTTCCACATTCCCAGGCATGTTAGAAGATCCTTCAACTTGTTTAGCTTGGGCTATTAGGTTTAGACAAGGTTGAGCAGGAAATTGACCCTTTGGTTGTGTGGTTAATGTTTGGGTCAAAGGGTCAACTGGCTGTTAATATCATCCAAATTTTTATTATTTTGAGCCCAAAGTGAAGACTGAGTATTCATGAATTATTGAAGTGTTTCTTTTATGGATTTCTTAGCTGGGGGAATGTAGGGAGCATGTGATGGTCCCACATTCTGAGACAATCCTGGATTAGGCATTGGGACTTGAGGAACTGGAGGATGAGGTTTATGATAAGGTTGTGGAATTTCAGTTCCCTCATTTCTCCAACTAAAATTAGGGTGGTTCCTTACTGCTGGGTTATAAGTCTCAGAATAAGGATTTCCTCCTAAAGCTTGTCCTTTATATGATTGGCGTTATTGATTTATGGCATGAATTGGAAGTTCACTAAAAGGTTGGCCTTGCACAATCTCTCTACAAATAGGGATACTAGGGCAATCGTCTATCCTATGGGTTTGACTATCACAAACTATACAATAGACATTTGCCACCGGTTCTTTGATAGGTTGTGTGTCCCTTTTGATTTTTAGGGTCTCAATTTCCCTAGTGAGTGTTGCTAATTTTGCATTGAGGTCATCAGTTTCACTTAAATGGTGCATACCTCTAGCTGGGGGAACACTAGCAGTTTGAGTGCTTTGGGATCTTGTAATATCCCAGGTTTGTGCATTTTCAACCAAGAATTCAGGTCAAAAGCTTCTTTGGGAGTTTTATCATAAAACTGCCCGTTGCACATGGTTTCCACAAATTATTTTAGTTGTGGTGTCAGTGATCCATAGAAGATACTAGCAAGATGCCAAACTTCAAATCCATGGTGTAGACGAGAATGCAAGAGAGTTTTAAACCTCTCCCAACTTTGATAAAAGGTCTCATTATATTGTGGAGCAAAGTTTAGGATTTGATGCTGTATGGCATCAGTTCTATTGGAAGGAAATAATTTCTTAAGAAATTTGGCTTGCATTTTGTCCCATGTGCGAATGGAATTAGATGGTAGGAATTCAAACCATCTAGCAGCCTTATCTTTTAGGGAAAATGAAAAAAGCTTTAGAAACACTAAATCTATGGGGCATCCTTGATCTTTAATAGTGACACAGATGTTCCTAAACCTAGTCAAGTGATCGTATGGATTTTCAGAATCCATACCATGGAAGGTACATAACAATTGTATCATGCTAGGTTTGAAATTGAAAGTTTTTTGGTTTTCTGGGCAAACTATGCAAGACTTAGGAGTATGCCTATCTTTCTGTAAGATATCCCTCATGGAACGTCTAGCAGCAACAGCTTGTTCTTCAGCTATTTCTAAAGGTGGAATGGGAAGTCTAGGGTTTTGAATTTCTTCTAAAGGATTTTCAAATTCTAAAGGAAAGGCTAAGGGTTTAGGATGCCTTAATCTATCATCTTCCACTTGAATCCAACTATTCATAAGCTAGGAAACTATCCTGGAAAGGATTCTGTGTTCCCAACCAAAGGTCTAGGGGTTCGAACCACAGAGTGTTACTCTGGGACTTAATAAAAAGTTTAAATAAGAAATATTTAGGGTTTTCTAATTTCATGATTTTTAATTTTTTTTTATTATATGGAATAATAAACTAACTTAAAAAGGAATAAGAATAACCTAAAAACTAAATTTTGGCTCCCTGGCAATGGTGCTAAAAATTTGACCGCGTCTAGATTGTGCGTCTATTTAACCCCCAAGTGTAAGGGTGTGCGGTGTAGTTTTAACTCGGTGAGTCTGAGATTGAATTCACAGGGAGTCTATGTTTTTTAGTTTCTAGGTTATAATGAGAATTCAGATTTTAAACATAAGTAAAATTCGATATTCAATTAAAACTAAATTCTAGGGTTTTGCAAATTTAAAATTTAAACTAAAAAGCAAATTAATAACTATGTAAAGGAATTTAGCAAATAAAATTTTGGTTTTGGGTTTTAAATGAATTAAATATTAATTAAATGAATTCAATTTAAATTTAAAGTGCAAGTAAACAATCTACTCTAAAATTTCAAAGCAAACAAATCAACTCAGAAATTAAATTAAATAACAATCACAGTAATAAAGAGGTTCCTGATCTAACTTTCAATTCTGGATAGTTCACTACTTCACTATGGGATGTGTTTTAATTACAATCTAAAGTTCACGTGAAAGGAACAATAGATTGGAAAGATGTCTTCATTAGGGTTTATAAAGTTCCCAATACTCAGTTTTAAAATCTCGTTTAGGATGATAAAACTGGAAAGATTTTCTAGGCAAACGCTTAGGTTCAAGTCTAATTTAGGGTTTGTTCAAAAATATTAAGAAAGTTTAAATTAAAAATCTTTACTAGTGATTTTAGAGAATTTAGTCAAAGACTTTTGTTTCTGAAAGCTTTTAAAACAAACGAAATCAAATTTGGGTTCAAATCCTATTTTTAATTCGTCCAAAAATATTAAACCAATTTTAGTTGAAAACCTTTACCAGTGATTACAGAGAACGTAATTTTCAACTTTTACTAGTGATTACAGAGAACTTAGTCAAAGGTTTTCAGTTTCAAAAACTTTGGAAACAAATTTAAATAGATTTGAAAATAGTAGATCCCTGCGCATGGGTTTTCGCAAACCATGCGAAGGTGCACGCACATTCCATTGTTTGTCGTAAACTACCCTTCCTTAATTCGTTGAATCAAAAACTAGGGTTTTACGCTAACATAACTTTAAACAAAACAAAATCAACCAACCAACACATTTTTAATTGTTCTATTGAATAAAATAAAAAAATCATATCATTAAGTAAAGAAACGAAATACAACGTACTCTGAAAGCAATTCTAAAACGAAGTATTGAACGACAATTGTTGTAACGAAAAGAATGAAGGCCTAAAAAATACGTAAATACATCCACGATCAATTAAAAAATCTTAAACTATGCTAGAACACTCAAAAGTATGCAAAAAAATAAAAGTTTTCTCTCTTGGGTTTAGCTGTGTAACAGGGTTTTTAAAAAGAGCCCCAAGGAAACCCTAAAAGATGAGTTTTAAAAGTTGCGCACCAGGCCACTGTGGTTCGGACTATCTGGGTAGGGGTCCGGACCACAGAATCATGGATCTTCAACTTTTGCTTCCCCCTCCATGCTGGATCTGTAGGCTGGTTTGGACCATCCTTGGTGGGGTCTGAACTATAGCTTTTCTTTCATTTTTTAGGCTATTTTCATTGCTATAAACCTAACTTTTCTCGCCATTTTCATTGCAATCAAGAAAATAAAGACTATAAGTAATAAAATAATGATAAAACTTCACGATTAACTACTTAAATGCATCAATGTGTATCAAAATGTAGAGTTTGTAATTACACTTTTCAAGTGTAATTAGTCCCTGTGGAAAGTGTGCGAACCAATATTACTATATATGGGAGCCTGTTAGGGAGCATCTAATCCGTAATGGGTTCTTGAAGCAATATATATATTGGACTCTCTATGGGGAAGAGTATACCCCTCTTATGGGGAGAAAACCGTTGAGATAGAGGCCGAGGCTACGGAGAAGGTTGATCCAATGCTCGTGATGCTTACTGATATCACGTGTGGATTGGCACCTGAAAACAAAAGTTGTGATATTGATCTGACGGGTGCAAGTAATCCTCACTCGGGTGCAGTTGATGAGGTCTTGAGATATTTTGAAGTACTCGACGATGCGCAGACAAAATTGTATCCTGGGTGTCATGAATTCAGTAAATTGCCATTCATCATTGAGCTGTTACATTTGAAGGCATTGAATCATTAGTCGGATATGTCATTCGACATGCTACTGCAGTTGCTACGCAGAGTTTTACCAATGGGAGCTAAGCTTGCTAATTCGTACTATCAGGCACGTAAGCTAACTAAAAATTTGGAATTCACATACCAGACTCTGGATGCATGTCCCAACAGTTTATATTATTTCAGAATGAGAATGCCCACCTCGATATGTGTACCGTGTGTTAGACTTCAAGGTGGAAGGATGTCGACAGTGTCCAAAATTATCAGAATAGTTTGGATGTTTAAACCATGGTAAGCTTACAGCTGCAAGGCAAGTGCACTATTTTCCACTTAAGTCAAGGCTGAAGAGATGGTATACCGAGAGCAGCGAGGAGGACTCGAACTTATCCTATCAAGCAAACTCCCTAACGTGGAATGATTTCGATTGGAGACACCCTGAATTTGGTACAGATTCTCATAGTGTGCAGCTTAGCTTGGTTACAGATGGCTTTAACCTATTTGGAGCCATGACTGGGGCAACTCATAGTACATGGCTTGTACTGTTGGTTCCATATAATCTTCTACCTTGATTGTGTATGAGGTAACCTTTCCTTATCCTATCGACACTGATTGTCGAACCTAGAGATCCTGGGGATAAAATAGACGTGTATATGTAACCTTTGATTGAAGAGCTTAATGAATTATAGGTTGACGGTATGATGACATTTGACTCTATAGGAAATGAAATATTTAGACTCTAGGCAGCATAACTATGGACAATTAATGACTTCCCTGCTTATGCTAACTTGTTTTGTTGGAGCATAAAAGAGGAGTTTGCATGTCCTTACTACAACCAGAGCAAGAAGTCAACCTAGCTAATGTATGGTAAAAAGTAGGCATACATGGGTCGTAGATGCTTCCTACCTCTGTTGCATAGGTTTAGGAAGGACAAAGTCTCATTTAACAGCACTCGGGAATATGGTTCGGCACTACAGACAATGACTAGGGTTGATTTGTTGGCCCAGATCGAGTGAGAGCAAAAACGAACAGTGTATGACTTTCAGGATCTGTTGGTCCCCCGCTGACGTCTATTTTGAGTGCAAACAGGAACCAAAACCATAATTGGAAGAAGAAGAGTATTTTCTATGAGTTGCCTTACTAAAAAGATAACCTACTGAGGCACAACTTGGATGTCATGGACATTAAGAAGAATGTTTGCGATAATATATTGTGGACTATCCTTAGTGTGAAGGGGAATTCAAAGGACAATGCCAATGTTCGACGTGATTTGCAAGAGATGGGACTGAGAACTTTATTGCACTTGTAAGAGAGGGAGTTCAACAAGGCATACATGCCACCTGCACAGTACACAATGAGCAAAGAGGAGAAAGATACCTTCCTATTAATTCTAAAGGATGTGAAGGTGCCTGATGGGTATTGCTTGAATATTTTAAAACGAGTAAACATGAGTGAAAGGACATTACAAGATTTGAAGAGTCATGACAACAACGTTCTCATTCAACAGTTGCTGCTTATAGCAGTAAAAAATTATCTACCTAAGAATGTGGTACAGTAGTTGATTGAGCTCAGTAACTTCTTTAGACAACTATGTTACAAAGTTCTCCGTATAGAAGATTTGAAAGGTCTACAGGAGAGGATTGCTTCGACACTATGGCATCTAGAGAAAATTTTTTCATCGGCATTTTTTTATATAATAGTTCACTTGACCATACACTTAATTGAAGAAGCTCAGCTTGGTGGCCTGGTCCAATTTAGGTAGATGCATCTGATCGAGAAGTATATGAACTTATTAAAGAGGTATGTGCATAATAAAACTCGACTAGAGGCATTCATAGCCAAAGTTATTTGATGGACAAGTGCACCAATTTTTGTGCTGCATATCTTAACGACGATGTCCAAACAAAGTTAACTAGGACGGAGCGGATAAATGAAGGTCCTATTGGGGGGGCACGTCATTTGATCTCCACCACATCGAGTGGATCCAAGCTCATCGGTTCGTGCTCTTCAACAGCCAATTAGTTGTGCCATTGACTTAGTAAGTCATTTTTCATTATAGAGAAAGTAAATTGTGCAACACTTGTAATAATTATAGTGCTTATTCTCAATCCAATTTGATTTGCATTGTAGGAGACACATAAATTAGCTAAAACAGAACATGTCTTGCCTAATAGACGGTCAAATTCGAATGTGCCATTATCAATGTTTTCATGACTGGTTTAAGAATTACGTACATGTTAAACATTTACATATACTTTTATATGTTCTTTCACATTACTTAAAATTTGTGTTCAATTAATACGTGAGAATTTGTATAGGTTTACAATTTACGAAGTTCTACTGATCTTGCTTTGACCGATGAAATGAACCAATTAGCTGATGGTCCCTATATAATGGCTCGACATTACACAACTTGTGACATCAATGGGTTTCAATTTCACATCAAGCAAGTAGACGATAGGCGGGCTACACAAAATAGTGGCATTGGTTGTCTATCTGTTGATGGTGGTTACTACTACGACCAATTGCACGACATTATTGAAGTCATTTGTAATCGCAGTTTGAGATTTCTATTACTTAAGTATGTTTGGGCCGATCCAATTCGTGGGGTTAAAACTGATAAGTACCAATTTAAATTGGTAAACTTTAACAATTTGTTTGTCACACCTCGAATTTTCCACAAATCTGGGAGCATGAACAAACAATCAACAATCACCAAAACCATCACTCCAAAATAGTCAAAGCCAATCATATTTATAAACAATGAACTAATAATCTCCAGCTTAAGGAAATTTCAAATAAATAAATCCATCTCTAGTCTCCTAAACCAAAAAATATACCATAATCAAAATCTAATAGAGAAAATAAACTGAAAACAAATGTACAGTTCTCTCCCTAAAATAAAATTAACGAACTATTCAAAATCTCCACATTACCTAAGCGATCCTATCACGACCATTATCTTGTACAACACTTGCACTTGCATCTAAAGCTGTAGGGGTATGAGCACAATATACTAAATTATATTAAAATAGTCAACTGGTGCTTGAAGAAAAATAAAAATTAAATAAATCATACACAAGTGTCCTATAAATCGCTAACATGTCATGTCAACATACATCACATACCAAAATATTTAAAGCTAAATATTTTGAACACAACATTACATAAGATAAATTCTCTTAACAAACCATATTATTATTTACTGGGTTAGACACTGTTACTCGGTCAACCTATGACTCAGCCATAGGCTATCAAAAATATCAACTCATCAATGCTTCGTAGGTTACTAGCCTACTAGACACGATAACCCATCCCCGAGCAGGTTTCTGGTCTTTCACCACCGGAGCTTTCAGCACCAACTACTTATCCCGGAACCTCTCACAACCCAAAACCAAAATCGTAAAAATCAACGAATAACAATTATTTATTTATTCCAATCCAAATCCTTCTTTAAAAATATTTATTTTCCTTATTCAAGGTTTCGTAATAAAACACAAATTACTTTTTTTAAAAAAATAAAATTTTTATATTAACTTAAATTTAATTCCTCAAAATCAAAATCAATTTATACATCATTTTTCTATCTAAAAGATAGCCATGATCACATAATTTATCATGTAACGATAAACTAAATAATCACAGAGATTCACAAAAATAAACCACACATAATAATTTAATTTTTATTTAACTCCACCCTATCTCAAATTAAATTTAGATCTGCTGCAAAAAGAAAACCAAAAAAAAAACTGTTGCCTTCGTACGGCCTGCCACCAATACTTTTTTTTTCTTCTGCTGTTGCTACTTTTTCTTCTTCTTCTCTCTCTCTCTCTCTCTCTCTCTCTCTCTCTCTCTCTCTCTCTCTACTGAAAAGGCTTCAAGACGTTCCCCCCACTAAGGTAAATATACATATTTATAGATGAAATAGCCGCTTCAGGGAATCTAATTGGGATTCAAATCCGGTTTTCTTTTCTGTCGTGGTATACAGTGTCTTTATATATATATATATATATAAACATGCAATGGTTTCCAGATCAATTAAAATCCTAATGGAAATGGGTCACACATTTCCCACTTCATCTAGTCAACTGGTGTGTCATATTTCTTTTTGTTTTTTCTTAACTTTGTCGAATTGTAGTTACTAGACTTTTGTATATATATACATATACATAGATATACAGCTCTGGCAGGAATCATAATGGATTCGAAAATCTCTCTCTTTTTTTTTTTTTTTACTTGCCAAATTGCTAACTATAGCCCTTTCCAATTTCACTCCATATGTGTATATATATATACTTTATTTAATTACTATTTAATTTCAGATTTTTTTTAAATTTTATGTTTTATTTAATAACAAAAAATTAAACCGTACTTTTATAAAAAAATTTTAATACTCAAATTAAATTTTCATACCCACTATGCATCCATAATAAAATAAATATTCAATTAATATCACAACAAGATTTAAATTAAAAAAATCAAATCAAGAATTTAAATTTTCTGGGTCACTACATCCTACCCTCCTTAAAAAAAAATTCGTCCTCGAAATTTAGAAAATACTTGAATCATTGAATAATTTTGGATACTTATTCCTTATCTCCAACTCTCATTCCCAAGTGGACTCTTCGACACCATGATGCTTCCACAATACTCAAGCTAAAGGAATGATCTTCCCTCTTAGAACTTGTTCTCGCGAATCAAAAATCTTCACTGGCCTCACTTCGTATGTCAAGTCTGAGTCAATCTCAAGCTCGGTCCAATCAAGAACATGTGATGGATTGGCATTATACTTCCTCAACATAGATACATGAAAAACATCATGTACACCTGATAATTGTGGTGGTAAGGCAAGACGATGCGCCACATTTTCAATTCTAGCCAAAATCTGAAATGGTCCAATAAATCTAGGTGAAAGCTTCCCTCTATGACCAAAACGAAACACCCCATTTCATGGTGAGACCTTTAAGAGCACGTGATCTCCCACCTCAAACTCAAGCAGTATCCTTCTCTGGTCAGCATAGCTCTTCTGACAACTCCGTGCCATCTTAAGTCTTTGGCAGATAACTTTAACTTTCTCAGTCGTTTCCCTAACAAGTTCTGGCCCAATAATTGTAGCTTCTCCTATTTCGGTCCAACAAATTGGTGATCGACATGGCCTACCATATAACATCTCCAAAGGTGCCATCCCAATACTTGACTAGTAGTTATTATTATAGGCAAATTCTACTAGTGGTAAGTCATCCTCCCAACTACCTTGGAAATCAAGTACACAAGGTCTAAGCATATCTTCTAACATCTGAATAGTTCGTTCTGATTGTCCATCAGTCTGCGGGTGGAAGGCTGTACTAAGTGTCAATTGAGTTCCCATAGCTGCTTCGAGACCCTACCAAAATCAGGAGATGAAACGATAATCCTTATCTGAGACAATGGAAATAGGAACTCCGTGAAGTCTTACAATCTCCTTGATATAAAGTCGAGCAAGAGTGTCTATAGAATCAGTTAAGCGAATAGGTAGAAAATGAGTTGACTTTGTCAATCTATCCACCACCACCCATATTGTGTTATGACTATTTCGTGATCTCGGTAATCCAAACACAAAATCCATTATCACATTCTCCCATTTCCACATTGACACTAGTAATGGCTGTAACATACCCGCTGGTCTCTGATGTTCGGCCTTGACTTGTTGACAAGTAAGGCACCTACTAACAAATTCCGCCACCTCCTTTTTCATCCTACCCAAAAGAATTGTCAGCACAAATTATGATACATCTTCATACCACCTGGATGCACTGCAAGTTTGGAGTGACGAAACTCTCTTAAGACTTCGTCTCGAATAGATGCTGGCACAAACAATCTACCTTGATATTTCAAACCACTATCTGTATCAAAAGTCTAGCGTGGTAATCTTTCTTCACTCAACACCTTTGCCCGATTCACATCAAACTTAACATCTAATCTTCGAGCCTCTATTACACAAGTTACCAACATCAGTTGTGCCACCATAGATAAAAGAGTGGCATGTTCTTCTTCTTCTATTAAGTATAGATCAAACTTCTCAATTTCCCTAATCATATTCCGTTCCCTCACTGCAAGACTAGCTAAAACATTACGAGTCTTCTGACTAAGGGCATCTGCAACTACATTTGCTTTCCCTGGATGATAGAATTATTCAAAGTTATAATCTTCCATGTACTTCATCCATCTCATTTGTCTCAAATTTAAATCCTTCTGGGTGAAGATATACTTCAAGCTTTTATGATATAAGAATACCTCAAACTTCTGTCCATATAGGTAATGTCTCCAACTCTTCAAAGCATAAATTACTGCTGCTAACTCTAGGTCATGTACTGGATAATTTTGCTCATGAATCTTTAACTGTCTTGACTTGTAAGCTACAACCCTACCTCCTTGCATAAGCACACACCCTAATCCCTCCTTAGAAGCATCACAATACGCTGCATAACGTAATCCTCTTTCTGGAATCACTAACACTGGTGTAAAAGTTAATCTCATTTTCAACTCTTGAAATGACTTTTCACAAGTCTCATCCCACACAAATTTCACTCCTTTTTTAGTCAACCTAGTCATTGGTGCAACTAGCCTCGAAAAATCCTGAACAACCTTCGATAATATCCAACTAATCCCAAGAAACTTCGAATCTCAAATACTGTCTTTGATTGCGGCCAATCCATAACTGCTTCTATCTTAGATGGGTCTATTGATACCCTTTCACTGGACATGACATGCCTAAGAAATTTCACTTCTTCAAGCCAAAACTCACACTTACTTAACTTAGCATAAAGCTTGTGCTCCCTTAAAGTTTGGAGTACTAATCTCAAATGCTCTTCATATTCTTCCCTACATCGAGAATACACCAGCACGTCATCAATGAATATTTTATCTAAGTAAGCACTGAATATTCTGTTCATCAATTCCATAAAAGCTACAGGGGCATTTGTCAACCCGAAAGGCATAACTAAAAACTCGTAATGCTCATATCGAGTATTAAAAGCTGTCTTTGGTATATCTTCCTTCTTTACTCGCAAAAGATTGTACCCTGACCTCAGATCAATCTTCGAAAAGCACTGTGAACCCCTGAGCTGGTCAAACAAATCGTCGATCCTTGGTAGTGGGTATTTATTCTACTGGAACAAGTCTATAAGGTGCCACGGATATTGGCTCCGTGCCTGGAATTAAATCAATACTAAATTCTACTTCTCGTTCTGGTGGCAACTCTGTCAAGTCATTTGGGAATACATCTGGAAACTCATACACAACTGGTGGCAACTCTACCTCATTACTCACCTCCTCATTCACCGAACCTAAACTGGCGAACAAGCTATGCAAATCAATCATTTTCCGTCCATCTAGAAAAGGCGTGACCAAAGAGTCTCTATGATTGCCCGTGAATCGTATCTGGTCACCCTCAGGTGTATGCAAAGTTACTCTTCCTTTGGCAGAATCTATTATTGCTGGATAAATAGATAGCCAATCTATACTGAGAATAATGTCAAAGTTGTTTATCTCTAATACAATCAAGTCGAACAGTAAACAATGATCGGATGCAGAAATCTCATCAATTATGGTGATCTCGCACCCTTTACAAATCTAAGTTAAAATAGTATGACCCCCATTGGCATCTCGACACGCACAGGTGGGACCAATTGTTGCACAATTAATTTCAATACAGAAGCAAAATGTGCAAAAATGAACGAATGTGACGCTTTAGTATCTATAAGTACTGTGGTTCTGGAAGTAAAAATAAGAAATATACCTCTAGTCACAATTGATTTAGCAGGCCCATCATCTCGTGTCAATGCAAAAACTCTTCCCTGTGTTTGCGTAACTGACGGCTTGCTACCCTTTTAGCCCTATTGAGATTCACCCTGAGTTGCTCTCAAAAATTGTGGTTGCACGGCCTGTGACCCTGATGGTCTAAAACTCTGCTGATAAGAAACCTACTGAGTAGGTTGCTATGGTCGAACAGCACTTGGAGTCCCCTGCCATTGCGAACAATCTCTTTGAATATGACCCTGCTGGCTATAATGGCAACATGACCTCGATTCAATCCTCTACTCAACTCTACTTGATCTTCCCCTTTGAGGGCATTCTAACTTTCTATGTCTGGGTTATTTACACTGGAAGCAAATAATTGAACTTTGTGATGTCGTTCCCGCTGTAGAATGAGTAAGAGGTGCACTGCTCTACTGATGCTGTGAATTTTCTCTTTGTCTCTTTTTATTTTTTTTTTGTCTGGTGTAGGAACTGAACTCTTATCTTGCCTATTTTCTGTTTCCTGCCTCATACTTCTCTACTATCATAGCTCGAGATGTCAACGTTTTGTAGTCCTCCAAATGTAGAAGTACTACCTTACCCTTGATGGTTGGCCTCAAACCCCTCTCAAATCTTCAGCATTTGTTATACTCTATCGAAACCATCTCCCGTGCATACTTAGAAAGAGCAAAGAACTTACGCTCATATTCCAAAACTATCATCGTACCTTGAATCAGATTCATGAACTCATCTCTTTTTGTATCTCTCATTGGCAGCAGAAAAAATTGTTCTGTAAACATTTCCTTGAATTTCTTCCAGGTTATTTTACTTACATCTTGAGAATCTTCTATTGATGTCCACCAATCACTCTTCTTTCCAATCAATTGAAATGATGTGTAAGACAACTTCACCTTATCCTGAATAATCCCCATCGTATTGAATATCCTCCTACACTGTGATAAGAAACTCTCAACTGTATCTGGATCTATCTCTCCATTAAATGTGGGTGGATTCATCCTCTTGAACGTAGTTAATGCTAAAATGGATTCATCTTTCTATACTTCTTCCACCATCTTCATCATTACCGTGGGCATATCCTGTAAAAATTCTTCGGGGTTAATTGAGCCTCCTTGAGAAACGTTGGCCACTCCGACTTAATCATTAACAGTTTGTGGTGTATTAGCCACCCTCGCCTGGTCACCTTCTGCCTGAGGCACGTCTCCAAACTCTAGTAGAACTCCAGTACCAGGTAGGACTTCTACTATTTACGGTGCATCGACCACTTCTGGTGGTAGCTCTGCTCCAATTCCTGCATGTGACTCCTGGTCTCGACCCATGTTAGGTTGTATGTGTATATCCTTAATTGTCGGAACTCCTCATCCCTATCCTTGACCTCGGCCATGACCACAACCACGACCTTGGCCACGGCCTTGACCACGGCCCCTACCGCTAGCATTAGCAAAACATGAAGGCATCCTCTAAGAATAGAAATTAGAAAGAGAATAAGAAATTGACTATTATCAATTCACAATTTGAATTACCAATAACTCTCCTAAAATCTTATAAGGCACGTAAGTATCCCATTACATAGAAATTTTTAGTCCCCACTGTCCCTAGATATTCTAACCTAGGCTCTGATACTAATCTGTCACACCTCAAATTTTCCACAAACCCGAGAGCGTGAACAAACAATCAACAATCACCAAAACCATGACTCCAAAACAGTCAGAGCCAATCATATTTAATTACAATGAACTAATAATCTCCAGCTTAAGGAAATTTCAAATAAATAAATTCATCTCTAGTCTCCCAAACTGAGACATATACCATAATCAAATCTAATAGAGAAAATAAATTGAAAACAAATGTACAGTTCTCTTCCTAAAATAAAATTAACGAACTATTCAAAATCTCTACATTGCCGAAGTGATCCCATCACGACCATTGTCTTGTGCAACACTTACACCTGCATCTAAAGTTGTAGGGGTATGAGCACAATATACTAAGGTATATTAAAATAGTCAATTGGTGCTCAGAAAAAAATAAAAATAAAATAAATCATGCACGGGTGTCCTATAAATCTCTAACATATCATGTCAATATACATCACATATCAAAATATTTAAAACTAAATATTTTGAACACAACATTACATAAGATAAATTCTTTTAACAAACCATATTATTATTTACTGGGTTAGGCACTGTTACTCGGTCAACCTATGACTCAGCCATAAGCTACCAAAAATATCAATTCATCAATGCTTCGTAGGTTACTAACCTACTAGACACGATAACCCAACCCCGCGCGGGTTCTTGGTCTTTCACCAGTGGAGCTTTCAGCACCAACTACTTATCTTGGCAGCTCTCACAACCCAAAACCAAAATCGTAAAAATCAACAAATAAATAATTATTTATTTATTCCAATCCAAATCCTTCTTTAAAAATATTTATTTTCCTTATTTAAGATTTCGTAATAAAACACAAATTATTTTTTAAAAAAATAAAATTTTTATATTAACTTAAATTTAATTCCTCAAAATCAAAATCAATTTATACATCATTTTTCTATCTATAAGACAGCCACAATCACATAATTTATCATATAACGATAAACTAAATAATCACAGAGATTCACAAAAATAAACCACACATAATAAATTTAATTTTTATTTAACTCCACCATATCTCAAATTAAATTTGGATCTGCTGCAAAAAGAAAAAAAAAAAAAAACATGCTGCCTCTGTATGGTCTGCCGCCAATAACCATTTTTTTTTCTACCACTGCTACTTTTTCTTTTTTCTCTCTCTCTCTCTCTCTCTGCTGAAAAGGCTTCTAGGTGTTCCTCCACTAAGGTAAATATACATATTTATAGATGAAATAGCTGCCTCAAGGAATCCATTTGGGATTCAAATTCGATTTTCTTTTCTGTCACGGTGTACAATGTCTATATATATGTTTATATAAACATGCAATGGTTTCCAGATCAATTAAAATCCTAATGGAAATGGGTCACACGTTTCCCAATTCATCTAGTCAAGTGGTGTGTCACGGTTTTCTTTTTTTTTTTTTTAACTTTGCTGAATTGTAATTACCAGACTTTTGTCATATATTTCTATATATGACACTGGCAGGAATCATAATGGATTCGAAAATCTATTTTTTTTTTTTTTTTTTACTTGCCAAATTGCTAACAGTAGCCCTTTCCAATTTCACTCCATATGTGTATATATATATATATATACTTTATTTAATTACTATTTAATTTTAGATCTTTTTAAAATTTTATGTTTTAGTTTATAGTAAAAAATTAAACCGCACTTTTATAAAAAGAATTTAAATATCAAATAAAATTTTTGTACCCATTATGCATCCATAATAAAATAAATATTCAATTAATATCACAACAAAATTTAAATTAAAAAAATCAAATCAAGAATTTAAATTTCCTGGGTCACTACATTGTTTTACCGAAATACACGAATAGAAGATGAGTCGTACATACTGGCATCATGGCAGAGCAAGTTTATTATACCATAGATCGAGCCAATCCTAATTGGCAAATTGCAGTTAAAACATCGAGAAGGGCAGTGTATCAAATCGAGTAAAATGAGCTAGATATTGATACATTTGCCCAACAAGTTCTTGACCAGGATGCAATCGTCAAATGCGATGAAAATGTTAATTGGGTTAGGGATACCGTCGAAGAAGATACCGTTGATTTACATACATAACACAGGATTGTATACTTTTTTATCTGAACAAAGGATTTTAAATATTTATTTTTTTAAAATTGTAATAAATCCAACTTGTGAACATTTAGGGAGAGATGTTCGGACGCTCTAGGAAGAAGACTAGTCCTAGGACGATGGCTGAGTGCCTTAGCCTATCCTGTGCAAGTAGTAGCTTAGCAGATGTTATCTCGCCATCACCCTCTATGTCAGCGCATCCTTCGACACACAGTTAGGAAACTTCAGTGTCTCACCATACAGGGGCAGTTAAAACTTATCAGTTTAAGATTTTTTCTTATCCCTTGAAAATATTTCTTCCATAAAATAATAAACTTAATATTTTATTTGTAACAGATTCTCCCACTTCGAGCAAGCCTTTGAGGTCCGTTTGAGGGCCCTTAAAGGGATTGTCGCAATGGAATTGCAGGTTACAGTGGATGATTGTATAGTGGGATGACATACCCCATCCGGGGGGAAGGACAAACGGTCTCTTATTTTTTATCTCAGACATTTGGTTCCGAATCCGATCAGATTCCCATTGACCACCCTCGAGTGGGACCATTTCCCAGATGTTACATTCGAGGGTCTTTGGGCCGAGGTGCAGGTAACAAATTTTCCTATTTCAAGTGCACGTGGTTTCTATGCTAAAACTTGTAATATTAAATAATATTCTGTAATTTGTCATTTTCAAGCCAATGTAGTTGATGTTTTTCCAAACTTTCGAGACGTTATGTACAGTAAGTGCTAGAAGATGTGGAAGTACCATAAGAATAAGATTGAAGAGAAATACTGGAAGGGTTATGAGAATGACCCTGACATCGTCTAGCAGCTCCCGCCGAGCATCCTTCCCCACCAATGGGTTGAGCTCGTTAGCTACTGGTCGAGCCTCGAGGGACAAATGAGTAGATTGCAAGTTGAATTTTTTTTCCTTAAGTTTTTAAGGTATAGAGCGTAAATTACAAAAGCTAATCGTGAAAAAAATGAAAACAGGAAGAGGTTAAGAGGACCTCGCAAAATCGAGGGATACAGGGCTCCAACCACAAGGAGGGGACTTGGCACTTTACTCCACGAGGTAAATGTTAGCCTACCACGTAAAAATTTTGTTTATTTTCATGTCTCATGATAATAAATTATTAACATATAATTGGCCGCTCAACAGATGAAATAAGGGGGCCTAGGGACTGATCGGATGGCTATGTGGTTGGCGACTCGACGTATTGATTCGCCGAAGGTTCAGGCTATACAGGTAATTAATTTTTATAGTTTTGGCCAATGAGCATGCTTAATTTTGCTTTAGATAATGTAGTTACTTATCTTCTTTATCCATTTTATCTTGTTTCCATTAGGCTCAATTTAATGCACGTCTGAATGAGCTGCCGCCAGATGAGAGGGAATTCGAGGAGAGAAGAGACGAGATATTTTTCTCTATCATCAAATGTGATGGCCACGGATATACGCTTATGCGGGGCGCGGGCATTCTACGCTAGTCTATTGCACGAGCGGAGTCATCCTCTCAGGCCAGACATCGTGACCAAGACCTACTCCAGACCCTCCAAGCGGAGATGGACGCATAAGAGGTGTCACTTTGAGATGGGATGATGGCCGAGATGGAGAGGCACCTATCTCAGAGTCAGAGCCATCCTCCTCATCCTCTTCAGGTTAGAAATATTATTTTTCATTTTTATACTTAATTAAAATTTTATAAATTTATTTATTTGTGTCTTGTTGTCACATTCTCATTTCGTTATTGTTTTATTGTAGGACCCAGACGATGACGACTGGCCCTCTTGGATTGGATTAGGGTGATCAGGATGAAGTTATCAAGATTGATGCTTATCACTTGAGAATAATGATCAGGACACTTGTATTTTAATTTTTGTATTTTGAACATTTGTATGTAACAAATTTTTTTTTGTAATCACCTTTGATACTGTTTTTTTATATATAAATGTAGATTCTTGTTTTATTTTGTTTATTTTTTTTTTTGCTACATGTGCAATTTAAATTACATAACCAAATCAAATAAAATTTGAAATAAATATTTATAAATAAATAATATAAATAATAAACTTAATTAAAAAATTAGTAAACAAGTAATTAAAATAATTACAACAATAGAAAAATAATAATAATTTTTAAAAAAAGAATTTGAATATTTATTGCGACCACTTAAGGCGGTTGCTAATAATTACACGCCAAATGGCGCCACTTGGGCTAATTTTTGCGGGGAAGAAATAGCGATCGCTTTTGGGGTATTAGTGACCGCTACTAGCAATCGCTAAAGATCCCCACTTTTGTTCAACGACGGTCACTGGGTAGTCACAAATACAATAGCGACTACCTTGGCAGTCGCTAACACTTGTTAGCGACAAGCCAATGGCGACTCCTTTTTGGCGGTCGCAAATACCTTTTAGCAACCGCTTTTGGCTAGAAACGGTCCCAAAAGCTATCTTTTCCAGTGGCGAATGTTTCAAGGTCCAAAAAAACTCATGTTTTGACCCTATAATACTGTTATGAAAGGTTTGAGATGTCTACTACAACTTTGCTGAAGACTACTTTTAATTTCTGGAGTTCATTCTATGTCAAAAATGCATCTATCTCATTCCAACAGGCTATTCCAGTGTATTTTCTATTGAAATTTGCATAAGTGAACAAACTGACATAGATACAAAATTAAACTAAAACAGACATATCAAAATACAAATTACCAGTATTAGCATGGAAAACAAGATTTATGATTATACTTTTCAAGCGTAGTCAACAACAAAGTTTCTTTTTCACTAAATATTAATAGCCTAATAACAATTTATGTTACTAGTCACAAAAAATCTTAAAATGTACTTCAGATGACACTAAAAAAAATGAAGACTTGTTACCATATAACATATATTATGACAATATTTTTCATTATCATAGAAGGCTCATCACTTTTGCCCATTTTCTTGTAGTGTATGAGAACGCAATGATGTAACTTAGGAGATGCAGTGAGAGGAACATTTCTAATAGATTGAAAAGATAGCCGAGGTGTTAACCCAACAAATGATTACTTTAGCTGTAAGAAACCAACTCAAAACTTGTCACTAAATCAATCTTCAAAAGACTATGAGTATTCAGATGGGGAGTTTGTGCTCAACCCTTTTCGTAGCTAACAACCAAATGAGAGGTCTAGATATCATCAAATAAAAGTTTGTGATTCTCATTACTAGAAACTAGCTTGAGCATTGATGTTCTAGAGTTTCATGGAGGCCTTGCACCACAAGAATTCATCGACTGGCTTAACAGGGTGGAAGAGATTCTAGACTTTAAAGAAGTCCCTAATCACAAAAGGTTGCTCTTGATCGCTACCATACTCTACGACCGAGCTGCTGCATGATGGTAACAATTGAAGCTGTTAAGATCTTAACAGGGTAAGAGCAAAATTAATTCATAGGAGAAGATGAAGCACCTGTGCTCTACGTTTTTCTGCATAATTCACTAGCTTAATGTATCAAACGTTGCAAAATCTACGACAAGAATTGCGTATAGTAGTTGATCATACCACGGAGCTCTACCAACTAATTAGTCACAATGATATATCTGAATCAAAAGAGTAATTGGTATCCCAGTATATTGGGGGGTTACCGCAACAGTTCTAGGATACCCTAAATATGTTTGATCCATTTTTCTGTGTCCAACGCACATCGAAGGGCACTTCAACTAGAGAAACAATTTGCTCGTAAATCAGCATGAGGAGGCTTATAGAATAATAGCATTGGAAAAATCTAGTAGTTTTAAGTGCAGCAAATCGAACCCTAGTAACTAGAGTAGCCCCAGTTTAACCAAACAAAGGCCCTACAATGTCTGGGGGGATGTATTGCTTTAATTGCTGTCGTGCCTCAAATTTTGTAACTCGAATGATGAGTTAATGAATCACACACAAATTACATTAACTATACATATACCTTGATCAGAGCCATAACCATCCTAGAGTAAACATCTACAATATATAATAATAAAATAACGATAAAATAATAAAAATAGCTAAGTCTCAGTCAAACTAGGTATCAGTGCTTCAACATAATCTCAACATTATATCTTGGCCCTATGGCCTTACAACCAGATCGAATATGTTCAAATTAACAACAATACAATCTCAAATATTAAATAAACAATTCTATTAAAATAATACTTAAATCTAACGCAATGGGTCCCACTAAACTTTCAGGTTCTACACTTGTGATACAATTTGTAGGGATGTGAGCACTAATCCACATGTACCCAATATGCATAATAAAAAAAATATATAATATGCAACAATAATAAAATAATAACTAATATTATAATATCAGTATCCAACATCCGCATTTGATCATAATAATCCAACATCAAAATCCATAACTATATATCACCATCAATAACTAAATAATCAACATAACCATTTATCCATTTATTTTCTTTCTTTTTATCTCCTTACCATTTCTCATCATCACATATAATCATGGGATGGATACTATCAATGTCGTTTTTATGGGTCAACACTCAATCGAAATGATCAATTGAAATGTCATTGCTTGTGAACTTAGGCTCATGAGCAACAATTAGCCAAATCATCATCATGATTGTCATCATCATCATTTATGGATCAAAATCCAATGGCCATGATGAGCCAGAATAAACATTGTAATGTAGGCTACTAATCTACTAGTACAGTAACCAATATCTGTGTAGGTTTAAGGCATTTCAACTCAAGGGTAGTCTCTATACTCTCTATTTTTAGTATCCGCCAAGCCTACAATCACAACATTATTCTCATTTCATTAATCTCTTTTCCATTATCATTACCATTAACAACTCATATCTTCATCATAAAAACTCAACATGATCAATAACAAACCCATTACATCTCATCATTGAACAACAACTCACATAAACATCTTTCCTTCAACAATATTATTTACAAAATACCAAAATCATGCTTCTCAAATCCTTCGATATTATTTATTTATAACACCATTTATTTTATAAAAATACTTTTTAAATCCTTTGATATTAACATTTGGGTTAAAAATACATTTTATAAAACAAAAGAAGGGAAAACTAAGCTTTTGATTAGAGTTGTGGATACAAATAGGGGCATGCACTCAGACCTAGGGATCCGTGCGCACGGGTGAAGGGCAGAAGGTTTAGGTTAATTGTGCAATTTGAGGTACGCAACTTTCATAGATTGGCATCATTTTACAAGCGTTTCATTCCCTATTTAAGCACCATTATGGCACCGGTAACTAAATGCATGTAGTCTGGTAGATTCATATGGACTAATACGACTTCAGAAGCCTTTGAATTGATCAAGCAGAAGATAACAACATCACCAATGTTAGTTCTTCAAGACTTTTCCATTCCTTTTAAGTTGCATTACAATGAATCCAAGGTGGAAATTAGGGCAGTTCTTAGTTAGTTTTCTAAGCCTATCGCTTACTTCTGCAAGAAATTGAATGGCTTTAAGCTACAATATAGCACCTATGATGTGGAATTTTTTGCCATTGTTCAATCCCTTAAGCAATGCTACAATTACTAAATCCAGATTGATTTCGTGTCGTTCTCGGGCCATGAGGCTTTGAAGCATCTCAACAGTTAAGTCAAGTTATCCCGCTGCCATGCCAAATGGGCTATGTTTATATAACAGTTTTCTTTCACTATCAAGCATAAGTCTAGGTTACTGAATAGAGTAGTAAACGCCCTGTGTCGACACACTTCATTCCTCACTGCCGTGCATAACAAGGTGCTAGACTTTGACACTTTTTGTGAGGTTTTGGCTAATGATCCATATTTATTTTGTATCCTTAAATTTCATGTCAAGGTGAGCATTAGGAATTTCATGTCCAAGATGATTTTCTTTTTAAAAGAAATTAGTTACATGTACTTGAATCAAGTATGTGCCTCAAGTTCATTAAGGAGTTGCATGACAAAGGACATGTGGGAAGTGATAAGATGTTCGCATTAAAGGCATGATGTGTATAAATACATGGAACATTGCCATGTCTATCAAATGTCCAAAGGTGCTACCATAAATGCAAGTCCATACATGCCATTGCTAATTTTTGACAAATTATAGGCAAACATTAGCGTAGATTTTGTTTTAAGGCTGTCTTGCACACAACTGGGTCATGATTTTATCCATGTGATGGTTGATTGATTTTTTAAAATGGCCCTCTTTATTTTGTGCAAGACCATGTACATAGTAAATGTGTCGTAATTGTATTTTTGAGAAGTCTATTGTCTGCATGGCCTGCCTCTTATTATTATTTCTGATTGAAACACTCAGCTCCTTAGGCATTTTTGGAGGTATTTATAGAAGTTAATGAATACCCAATTAAATTTTAGCATAGTATATCACCCACAGACCAATGAATAGACAAAAGTTGTCAACATGTCATTAGGGAATTTGCTACAAAGCATGGTGGATAGTTGTGGGAAGAGCTGGGATTAGAATTTATGTTAAGCAGAGTTCGCCTTCAATTATTCAATTAATTTCAGCACTAGTTTTTCATCCTTTCAGGTAGTCTATGGATTCATTCCCCATTCTCCCCCAGATTTGGCTCTTGTACTAGATTTAAAATAGGTGTATGTTAAAGTAAAAGATTTTATCTAGTAATTGCAGCAGGTCTGTCAATCCACCAAACAAGTATACATCAAGTCCACTACCAAGTATAAGGAGCATGCTAATTGGAAGTGGTGTTTGGTGGAATTTACAGACGATCATTTTATCTGGGCATTGCTCATCAAAGACCATTTCGCTGCAAGAGAATATAATAAACTATGAGAAAGGAAGATTAGCCCAGTTGAGATTCTAAAAAAGAGTAACCCTAATGCTTACCATATGAAATTACCTAGTCATGTTAAGGCTCCGTTTCGAGCCCCAAAATTTTTTTAAAAACTCCAAAAAAAAATCAAAACTTTTCAACTTGTTCCAATCAAATTTCATCACATATTACTTTTACATCACTTTAACACCGACTTTTGATTATATTTTTTTTAAATTTTTTCTTAACTCCAAACTTTTTTGAACTTTTGAACTAAAACTACTGATGTTTTCAATGTTAAGCACTTAATTTTGTGGTTGGTTGAAAATTCAAATGACAGGCTAAATTCGAGGATAAGATTTTTTCAGCCTGGTGGGGATGATATAGACCAAATAACCTTAAAGTATTTGAAAAGAAAAATTATGGAAATTTTTTATTTTTGTCATAACCTTTAGTTAGGGTGTCCAATTTTTTTTTTTTTTTTTTGGTAATTTAGTTAGGGTGTCCATTGCGTCTAAAATTTCGGTCTTTTCTATTTTTTGAAAATTTTTATTCTTTAATTATGTTTTGATTAATTTTCTTTATTTAATTCCTTATTTTGAAGATTTCTATTCCTACTTTTACTAGTCTTTATTTTCTCTTTAAACATTGTAATTCTTGGATGAAGGCAAATTTTGAGTGTTAATAAAATTTTATTAGAGAAGGTTTCCCTAAAAAATTCTACATTATTTTTTTGAATATTGTTAGATTGAAAAGATAAATCGCAATTCATCTCCTTAACTGTTCGATTTACTTGTTTCACCCTGCATTAATATGCCAAATTCCTTCACGTTGCACCCAAAAGTGCATCTAGAATAGCAAGAGTGTGATAGCATTTATATAACAAATCTAAAATTGTTTCACATTATTTTGTTTACTTTCATAATTAATTTTTATTATCACATAGCATTACCCTCTTGAAAAGAGACTAAATTAACCATTTTGATCGTTAGCTTTCTAGTGTAAGTCGTTTTCAGCATAAACATAATTTCTGCACATGATACCAAGGAGAATCAAACAAAAAAATGGGGGTCAAAACAACTTACACAAACCATTTCATTCTTTATGAATAATTGGAAAACTCGTAATTAGAAACTGATTTTTAGTTCATTAGTTTTTTTATTTTTTATAAAATACCTCTTTATTCTGTTGTTAATTTTTAAACAAATTAGAATTTTTTTTTAATTTCAATTTATTTTCTTATCCAAACATACATAGCATCTATTGTAATAGATCGAGACTGATATATTTATGTAAGCTTGGATCCTAACCAAAGTAGGAACGGATCCAAAATTTGTAATAAGTGGAGGTAAAATTATATTTTTAAAATAAATAGGGACAAAAGTATAAAAATATTGGGCGCAAAATCTTAATAATAATAGGATAAAAATAAAATTTGTAAGTACATGAAAACAAAATCAATAAAGTATTTGTGTAACTTTCACATTGTCTTCACTGGGTCTTTTCTTGGTCTGCCCATGAACCAAAGCACAATTGGGCTCAATAAGCCTAATCATTTTATTCCCTAGCTGGCCTGCAAGGGCTTTTGGAGAAAATGTTGAACTAACTACTAAATGTTATGTTGAACTAACTACTAAATGTTATCTGTACTTGATTGACGGGTGCGTTTCTAATTTTTAGATATATAATAATAGATCTCTTTTGGATGTGGCATTCAACAAATTAAACCCAAAAATGTATTTGGATTGGAACATAAAAAAGTATAGTGTTTGAACTATTAATTAGTGGATAGAATTTGATGAGCAAGAACACATTTTCAAAAATTCTGCTTGCATAGCTTACGTAATAATAATTTATTGAAATACTTCATACTTGGTGCATTTAAGCTTCCAAGAAAATTGACAACGGGGTAGGGTAGAGTGAAATGAGAGAAACAGACAAAGTACTTTGAAATGTGGCTGTAGGAGTTATGTCACGCCTTTGATCTCAAAGTCCGAGATGGATAGTATGGGAATATAGGAACTAATTAAATTAAATGAAAGCCTACTCCAAGATCTAGTCATAACATAATAATAATCATTAGAGCAACTAAACACGTCTCTCATTTCTATATTAATAAATAAAAATAACATCAACCACAATAAATTCAATGTCTCACCCCAGTGACACAATCTAAGGCTTATACAGCAAAATAAACATTGTCAACGAACAATCTCATAATAAAAATAAGTTTGAGACCCATACCCTAGGTCACACAAATAAAAATACAATAATTGAAATATAAATAAAATAACATAATAGACTGATCCATTAGTCTCAACTTAACACTGGGTGACTACTCTTTGACCTCACTGGATCTCCTGAAATATGGATGGGATGAGCAAATTTGCCAAGTAGGGAGGATCGTGTGGGTGTGCATGAGGGAGTAGTAATCAAGTATATAACATAACTCATAATAATATGCACCAAAATATGATATGACAAAGCAAATGTAATGTAATATAATGGCTAATGTAATATCTAATTTCCATCTACCCACAACCTTATCCTGAGATGGGTGACACTTAGTAAAGTACGCGAGATCAGTAACTGCACTGTTTATACTTTTGAAAAACATATATCTCAATATATATATAAACCAAGTGGGGAACCTAGTTACACCTCCATTGGTGTAAGACTCAAGTGAACTGTGTTACATCCCTTAACCCTTCTGCTAGGGAACCGTGTTACACTCTTAATCAAGCATTTGCTTAGCTTAAGTAAAGCTGGTTGTAGTCCAGAGAAAATCTCAAAATTATAATCTCAAAATTAACATCTCAAGTGAAATGACTAAGCTCTAGTCATATATAACGACTGGGGATCATCAATATTTTCAAAATTTAATTTATAATTTTTCTCAAATCATGGATCTCGTCCATATATATAACCCATGCCTCAGCATGTGCAATATAGATATGGCACTATTGGCTAATCAAATATCACAACAATAAATTTGGATGATATAACCTCAACCCCATGCACATGATATGCTCAATCATGTAAACAAATATCATCTCAATACAAAAATACATTCTCATTAGGTTTAAGGATGATTTGGGGTTCATTCTATCTTTAAAAATCAATAATAATTTAACTTGGGCACAAAACATGTATTTAAACATAAATTTTTGACATTCTTAGAAATTTTTCTATACTGGTGTTTGGACACCCTAGACAGCTAGTCCAAACACCCCCAGTTTGGACACCAGAGTCCAGTGCCTAGTTCTTAGGTTCGTTTTCAATAAAACCTAACTCCAATTCATTCCCCAAATCACCCATTCAAGTCCAACAATAACTTATGTATAAACACTTAAATACTTAAATCACATGAATCTACAACACTTAATCAAAGAATAACTTAAATATATGCAAGATCTTCACATTCATATGCATATATATATATATATATATGCAAAAATCTTATAATATTCAACCAAATCAAATATATTTATACATCAAAATCATCCGAACAATGTCTAGAGCACGAATATAAGCCCCACCCATCTTGGATCCGAAGAAAAGAGAAGAACAACAACAAAAATTAGTTGAGCCCCCAACCTTCAAAAGCCAATTTCTCTCATCTTATGCCAAATCACCAAAAATGATCACTGCCACGATGATCACGATGTCAAATATTATTCCAATTCGCTGACCTTATGCTCTGGATCACACTTTCTCTCTCGACCCTCTCTCTCTTTTCTCTCTCTCAATTCTAGAATAGCCAAGCTAATAGAAAGGAAAGGAAAAAGAAGAAGAAATGAGATTGAATGAAAGAAAAGAAAAAGGCTAGGCCCTTGGCCTAATTATCCAACCAAATATCAATTTAGACTAAACTTAGCCTAAGAAATATAAAATAAGTTAACCCAATCTTATTTTAAATATTTTATTGGCCCGAAATGATACATAAATGGCCAAAAATAAATGTCAGATGTTACAAGTTGTGTCACTTGTCCTTCTAGTACTAGACAGCATGTTAAGATTCCAATAGTGAGGTGCAATTGTTAGGATACAACGAAAAAAAAGTCTAAAAAATAAAATTTAGTAAGGACACAGTATTTAATGTGGTTCAACAACAAAATCGTCCACAACTAGAGAATTCAAAAGTAGTATTCACTATTTTTACATCGAAATTGTTATGCTGAATTGGTGGACAAGAATTTGTTCTCTCAACTTAACTCCCACAGTAGATTCTCTTTGTTCTCACTCACCACAATCCTAATACAAATCCAAAGACCTTTATTGTAGCTCCTAACCTAGAGCCCCCGCTTTCTTTCTTACATACCTTTCAAACATCACCACCTTCCCAATTTTTATACACAATTAAGAAGATCAAATGAGAAAATTACAAGAGACCCAAAAAAAACTGATCTTGCAATGCAAGATTAAAACAAAAAATTAGAAATAGGTTAAAAACGAATGCTTATTTAAAAGGAAGAGTCAAAGGTGGAGCTAAGAGGTGGGTGGGCATTTATGCCCATCCTTGAAAAGAAAATTGTTTTGTATTAATTTTTTTTTTTTTTTGGTTATTATTGTCTTAGTGCTTAACTATGCCCACCCAATACAAGAAAAAAAAATTAGCCCAATACTAATTGTACTCACCCAAGAAAAATAAAAATTTAGTCCAATACAAATTCTATCCACCTAACGTAAAATAAATTTTGATCCAATACCAATTATATCCACCTAATGTAAAACAAAGTTTAACCTAGTACATATCAATACAATTATACTCAGTCTATGCAATACAACTAAAAAATAAACTGACCCCACTTTGACCATTTCTCCTTTCTCTTTCTCTCTCACTTATATGTTTTATAATTAGTGTCCAACCATGTATAAATTTTTTTTACTTCACACCTGGGAAGAGGTGCAAGGGTTGGAGAAGAATCTAGAAATGGAAGAGGCATATAAACAACACATTCAAAGTGAAAGAAGCAAAGTTGGCAAGAGGAACTAATGGACAAGTTATTGATGTAAGAAGATGGTTGAATATTTGATAGTAGGATCAAATGTTAGGTATGTACTCCCAAGGTAATGATTAACCTGGCTTGAATGTTGTTTACGAATAATTGTATCTAGGTTTTCTTTCATGTCTATAAATTAAAATTTGAGAGGTTCTAACATCTAAAAAAAAAAAAGAAAAAAATCAACTGCACTGTGGATATATATAAGCACATTACCAAAGCAATAAAATTTGTATGTCAATCTGTCTATTTTCTCTCTTATTCGATTTTGTATATTTTTCATAATAATTGCATAACAACAATATGATTATTATATATAATTTTCCATAAAATAATAGTGATTTTTTGTTTAGTAAATCAAAACCAACTTGGTGGATTCTGGTTTAAGAGTGGTCTGTATAATTAAGCCACACTATTTTATTTACTTTCTATGTAATTTCTTTATTGCATAAGTTGGTGAAACTTTTCGTTCTCAAAAAAGTTTAATCCAATTCATTTAGTGCAAAGGGACAGTGAATGGGGCAACTCACCACTTGGCCTCCAAGTGCCTTAAAGGCTCTATCCCCAATCGCAATTCCCTAACTTATCTCCCCTCTGATATGTGTTCCCTCTTAGAGAAAGATAACCTTGTACTGTGACATCTTTTTGCAATATATGATATCGCACTTAAAAAAATAAAAAGAAAAAAAATTCATTTAACATTCTTAACTTAGAATCAATTTGATTTTAAAATAATGAATTAATTTGATTTGATTTGATAAATAAAGTTTTATATTTGAAACACAATTTGAATTTAAGAATTGAATTATTTGATTTAAGAAAAGTATCAAATTTGACAATAGTAATAGTAAATAGAAAATATAGTAAATATAGTAAATATAATATATAATGACAAATTTGTCCACTTACTTAAATGGTTTAAAAAAATGAATTTTTATCAAATTTTATTATTTTTGATTAAATTTCAACTAATATATAGAAATCTCAAAATTTATGTTATGGAATGAAATTAAATCTAACTCATAAAATTATATTTGAATTTTTTTTTTTTGTAACTCAGGGTTAACTTACGTACATCTCAATTAATTCCTGTGACTCTAAAGTTAACAATCAGGTAAATCCTCTAGTGGCGCTGAAGAGACTCGAACTAATGACCATTAAAGAGCAAACCTAAGGTCTTACTAGTTTGAATTTAAGAATTGAATAGATTTTATTTAAGAAAAATATCAAATTTGACAATATTAATAGTAAATAAAAAATATAGTAAATATAATATATAACGACAAATTTGCCCACTTACTTAAATGGGTTAAAAAAATGAATTTTCATCAAATTTTATTATTTTAGATTAAATTTTAAATGATATATAGCAATCTTAAAATTTATGTTACGGAATGAAATTAAATCTAACTCATAAAATTACATTTTTTTTTTTTGTAACTCAGGGTCAACTTACGCATATGTCGATTAATTCCTATGACTCTGAAGTTAACAACCAGGTAAATCCTCTAGTGACGCTGAAGAGACTCAAACTAATAATCACTAGAGAGCAAAGCCAAGGTTTTACTGATTAAGCTAACCCTTAGGATTCATTCCAACTATAAGAAGGATTTATTTCATGTACACTCACTGTGGTTTCGACTTTATATACTTAGACCCTATAGATTTCATAAATATGCACCTAAACTCTTTGATATTTGTATTACATTCACTTAAACTCTTTTTCTGTTAAATTTTTTATCCACAATGTAACTTTTGACCAATTTAATACTATAGAATTACCTTTATATAAAAATTACATTATAATTAATTTATTAAATTTTTTTGTGGACCTTTTCAGCATTAGTACCACTACTAGAGATTGGCCAATCGACGAGTGAAAAACTCGGGCGACCGCTTAAAAGAGTATTAGCGACTGCTTTGAGCAGTCGCTGTAATTGCCGTCGCTAATCCAGTGCGACAAGGTATCGACGACGAGAAAATTCGGGCAACCGCTTGTAGCGGTCGCTAATAATCTTCTAGCAACAGTATTAGCGACTGCTTGTAGCGGTCGCTAATACGCTAATTATATCGGGCAGAATGCCCCTCTCTTTTTCCTTTCCCTCCCTCCCCCGCACTCTCTCTTCTCTCCCCTCTACCTCTATCTCCTCCTTGTTGCCGTTGCCAGAACTCTCTTGCCGCCGTCGCTGGAACCCCCGGTAATGCTCTCCCTCTCAAGCTCTCTCTCTCTCTCTCTCTTGCTCTATCTTTCTCTCTCTCTCTTGCTCTCTCTTAAACACTTTTTTTTTTTTTTTTTTTTGTATTAGAGTTTTTTTGGAGGTTTACCACCAACACACTAGGTTTGGGGTTTTTTTTTTTTAGTTTGAATTTTTTTATTTTCTGTATTTTTCATGTTTATTATTGGATAAATGAATTTTTTTTTTTGTTTTTGTGGTTGGGGTTTGATGATTATCCATGCAGGCATGTATATATTATTGTTTGTTTTTTTTTTTTTTTAATTCTAGTTAGTCATTAATTTGTTTATTTCATTTATATACTGTTGATTGGGATTTTTTTTAAATTGTTGGTTGTGGATTGTAATATTGTTGCAGTGATGCTGTCAATTTTTTTTTTTACTGTGTAATGTTTTTTTTTATGTATATTGCTGTTTTTTTAATTTTTTTAATTTGCTGTTTTTTTCTGTTTTTGTATTTGCTGTTTTTTTTTTAATTTTTTTAATTTTTCTGTTTTTTAAATTTATTTTATAAAAATTGGTATGTTGGAAGAAAAAGAAAAGAGATTTTAGAAGAAAAATTTAGTGAAGGGGAAAAATTTTTGGAGAGAAAAATTTGAATAAATTTAAATTAAAATATTACTTTAACGGGAATTTTTTAGAATTATCACATATACCTTATTTTTTTAATTTTTAATTTTTTAATATACTTTGAATTTCGTAAAACTTAAAAAGTAATAAATAACTATTGTTTTTGAAAAGTTTTGAATTCAAGGAAACTTTAAGAGATGTTATATAACTTTAGGAGACTAAATAAAGATTTAAATTTAAAAAAAAAATTAATTAGACTAAATAAAGATTTAAATTTTTTGTCAATTTATATATTTTATTATCATTTGTTAAACTAACTATAAAAATAAATTTAATTAAGTATGAGTGAAAGGCAACAAAATATTGGTTAAAATAATTATGAACATTGTTTTAAAAAGAGAAATGTAATTTTGTTGAACGGAGCGAATGTTTTATTAAATTAAGCTTAAAATTATTTATAAATTTAAATATTTAAGGTAGGTATTAAAAATAATAAAATTAAGTATTAAAAATCTGTATTAAAAAAAGTAAAAATATATTGATGTAAATATAATTTTTTGAAATTATAATAGAGTAAATGCTTATTTTTTTAAAATTTAAAAATGTGAATTGAAATTAGCTCTTTGTAAATATGAACAATATTAAAGTAAGATATTTGGAATTATAAATACATAAATGTATAATTTTTAAAAATCAATTGATTAACTTACCTTAAGGAAAGTAAATTATATGATAATATTTATAATGTTAGACAATAATATTAAAATTATGAAAATTAAGCAAATATTAATATTAAATTAAAACTTATAGCTTCATTAAAAATATAAATTAAAATTAAGTTCAAATAAGATAATATAATTTATTAAATAATTTTTATATATTATTATCATTTATTAAAACAATTATGAAAAATATTAATTAATGTGACCTTAATGAAATTAAATTATACTATAATTTTTTAAAATAAATTAATTATATTATGATATTAAAATTAATTAACATTACGTTAAGGAAATTAATTAAAGTTATTACGTTACCAAAATTAATTAAATTTCGGTAACTGTGAATAGAAATTAGCTCTTTGTAAGAAAATATAATTTATTAAATAATTTTACTTTAATAAATTATTTATATTATTATCATTGAGTGAAATAATTATCATATTTAAAAATATAAAAACATGAAAAATAATATTTAATATGATTTGCTTTTGAAGTAATGATTAAACAATTAAGAAATTAATTTTAAATATGAACAATATTAAAGTAAAATATTTGGAATAATAAATACATAAATGTATAATTTTTAAAAATAAATTGATTAACTTACCTTATGGAAATTAAATTATATTATGATATTTATAATGTTAGACAATAATATTTAAAATATGAAAATTAAGTAAATATTAATTTTAAATTATAACTTTTAGGTTGATTAAATATATAAATTAAAATTAAGTTATAATAAATTAACTTATCTTAAGGAAATTAAATTATATTATGATATTTATAATATTAGACAATAATATTAAAAATATGAGAATTAATTAAATATTAATATTAAATTAAAACTTATTGGTTCACTAAAATTATAAATTAAAATTAAGTTCTAATAATAGAATATACTTTATTAAGTCATTTAAATATATTATTATTATTTACTCAAACAATCATAAAAAATAATATTAATTAACGTCACCTTAATATTGAAATTAAATTATATTATAAATTTTTAAAATAAATTAATTATATTATGATATTAAAATTAATTAACATTACGTTAAGGAGATTAATTAATATTATTACCTTACCGAAATTAATTACATTAATGAACGTTATTTTAGGGAAATTAAATTATATTATGATATTTATAATGTTAGACAATAGTATTAAAAATATTAAGATTAAGTAAATACTAATATTAAATTATAACTTGTAGGTTCATTAAAAATATAAATTAAAATTAAGCTGTAATAAGATAATATAATTTGTTGAATAATTTAAATATATTATTATCATTTACTAAAACAATGATGAAAAATAATATTAATTAACATCACCTTAATATTGAAATTAAATTATATTATAAATTTTTAATAAGATAATGTTTACATTTACTTAAATTATTAAAAATAATTTTATTAGATAATTTATATATATTTTTGTAGTTCACTATTAATATTATGAAAAATATTAAATAAAAAGTAGCATAAATAGGAAACAATCATACTAAAAAATATTAATATCATAATATTTGTTGTTAATTTATATATTTTGATTTAAACAATAATACTAAAAATAGTTAACCTTTGGTAAATAATTAGAATATTGATAATATAATTAATTTAGGTCAAATTAAATTGTTTCAATTAATATTGTACTACTTTTATTATTTGAAATTATAATTTGATTTATGTTATAATGAGCAAATATTGAATTGTTCGTAATATCTATTGTTAATTTATTTAATTTGTATCGTATTATTTTATTTGTTGTATATTTGATCTTCGGATAGATATTACGGTGTTATTTTTTTTAATCTACTTTAATTAACTCTAATCTTTGGGCCTAATCCAAAACTAAATCCGTAATCTTACTCGGGCCCAATCTAATATCTTTCTTGGGCCCAGTCCAATCCAATACGAATACGATAAGTAAATTAGGTCAAATAATAATATTATAATATTGTTTCTAGGTAAATTACCGAATAATATAGTAATTAATTAGACAAGCAGCAGTAGTTAATTAATAATATTTAATTAGTTCAATTACTAATTAAAAGTAAACCCCTAATCTTGCCTGAGCTCAGTCCAATCCAATACGAATACAATAAGTAAATTAAGTCAAATAATAATATTATAATATTGTTTCTAGGTAATTTATCGAATAATATAGTAATTAATTAGACAAGCAACAGTAGTTAATTAATAATATTTAATTATTTCAATTACTAATTAAAAGTAAACCCCTAATCTTGCATGAGCCCAATCCAATATCTTTGTAAATTCTTTATTCTAAGTTAGAAAACAAACAGACATTGAGAACTACTTTATTTTATTCATTTGCATACATTAGTGAAACTTAAATCCGTTTGAGAATCTCGTACGCCACCCGTTTGGTCATCCTTAGGCAACGGATTAGGTCATTGACCAGGTTCATTGTTCTTTTGATGAACGTGTGGGGATTGATGTACGCGATTCTTGAATTGTCCAGTTTGGACAGTTTGGGAATGCAATTATCCATCATGCCTTCAACAACTCATGTACTGTCCTATGTTAGATGAAGTTTCAGTTGACGTCCTATTGTTCTTCGGGTGCATACATAGGGTACGACTGATGTTGTCTGTGTGTTATGTACTTGGAGAACCACGCAGACATGCTGTCAAAATTTTATCTAATTAGGGGACAAAGGTATTGAGTTGTTGAGTGCAAGTTAGATCTTGCATTCTCGATTGGGATAGGACCAACCACCCTGTAATAAGGAGGTAAAGTATAAGACTAGGTGTTTTGCATATGGCACTACTTTTTATAGTAATGACATTTTATCCTTTTGGGACTCCACAGAACTCTAAGCGAGATGGGTAAGAGTTGGATTGATTTGTCGAATAGGATGCCTCCGGAGTATATGGAGGGGATTAATCAGTTTATTGTATTCACCAGTGGGTTTCTGAGTTAGTACATTAGTTGTCCCTGCAGAAAGTATGCTAATCGGTATTATTATACATGGGAGGTTGTCAGGGAGCATCTGATCCGTAATAGATTCTTAAAGCAGTATAAATTCTGGACTCTCCATGGGAAAGAGTATACCACCTCTCGTCCGGAAGAAACCGTTGAGGTGGAGGCCGAGGCTACAGAAGAAGCTGATCCAATGCTCATAATGCTAGCTAATATCGCATGTGGATTGACACATGAAGACAGCGGTTCTGGCATTAATCTGACGGGTGGAACTAGTCCTCGCTCGGGTGCGGATGATGAGTCTTTGAGATATTTTGAAGTACTCGACGATGCGCAGACAGAATTATACCCTGGATGTCAGGAATTCAGTAAATTGTCATTCATCGTTAAGTTGTTACATTTGAAGGCATTGAATCACTGGTCGGATACGTCGTTTGACATGCTACTGCAGTTGCTCCATAGGTTTTACCAGCGGGAGCTAAGCTTGTTGATTCGTACTACCAAGCACGCAAGTTAACTAAGAATTTGGGATTCACATATGAAACTCTGGATGTATGTCCCAATGGTTGCATGTTGTTTCGAAATGAGAATGGCAACCTCGATACGTGTACTGTGTGTGGGGATTCGAGGTGAAAAAATGTCGGTACTATCCAAACTCGGCAAAATCGTTTAGGTATTTCAAACCGTGGTAAGCTTGTGGCTGCAAAGCAAGTGTGCTACTTCCCACTTAAGCCACGACTGAAGAGATTTTTCATGTCATCCAAGATCTCTAAACTAATGACATGGCATGCCGAGAACAGTGGGGAGGATGGGAACTTATCCCATCCAGCAAATTCTTTGCTGTCGATTCTCGCAGTGTGCGACTTGGTTTGGCTGCTGATGGATTTAACCCATTTTCAGGCATGACTGGGACAACTCACAGTACGTGGCCTATACTGTTAGTTCCATATAATCTTCCACCTTGGCTGTGCATGAGGCAACCTTTTGTCATCCTATCGACATTGATTGACGGACCTAAAGGTCCCGGGGATAAAATAGACATTTATATGCAACCATTGATTGAAGGGCTTAATGAATTATGGGCTGACGATGTGATGACGTTTGACTCAACAAGAAATGAAATGTTTAAACTACGGGTAGTATTACTATGGACAATTAACGACTTCCTGGCGTACGCTAACTTATTTGGTTGGAGCACAAAAGGAGAGTTCGCATGTCCTTGTTGCAATCAGAGCAAGAAGTCAACTTGGCTAAAGTATGGTAGAAAGTGGGCGTACATGGGTCATAGACTCTTCCTACCTCCATTGCATAGGTTTAGGAAGGACAGAGTCTCGTTTGACGGTACTCGAGAGTTCGGTCCGGCACCATGAGCAATAACTGGGGTTGATTTGCTGGCCCAGATGGAGCGGGAGTAAATACGAACAGTATATGACTTTCAGGATCTGTTAGCCCCCCCACTGCCATCTATTTCTGGTGCAAATAGGAACCGAACCCATAATTTGAAGAAGAAAAATATTTTTTATGAGTTGCCCTACTGGAAAGACAACTTACTCAGGCACAACTTGGATGTCATGCACATTGAGAAGAATGTTTGCGACAATATATTGTGGACGATCCTTGGTATTAAGGGGAAATCAAAGGATAATGCTAATGCTCGATATGATTTGCAAGAGATGGGATTGAGAACTTCATTGCACTTACAGGTGGGAGACTCCAACAGGGTATACATGCCACCTGCACAGTACATCATGAACAAAGAGGAGAAGGATGCGTTTTTGTTAATTCTAAAAGGTGTGAAGGTACCTGATGGGTATTGCTCGAATATTTCAAAGCGAGTTAACATGAGCGAACGGACGTTACAGGGTTTAAAAAGTCATGACGATCACATCCTGCTTCAATAGTTGCTACCTATAGCAATAAGGAATTGTCTACCTAATAATGTTGTGCAGCCGTTGATCGAGCTCAGTAATTTTTCAGGCAGTTGTGTTACAGAGTAATCTGTACAGAAAATTTGAAGGGTCTACAGGTTAGGATTGCTTTGACACTGTGTCATCTGGAGAAAATTTTTTCACTGGCATTTTTTGATGTCATGGTTCACTTGACCATACACCTAACTGAAGAAGCCCGGCTGGTGGCCCTGTCCAATTTAGGTGGATGTATCTGATCAAGCGGTATATGAACACATTGAAGAGATATGTGCGGAATAAAGCTCGACCAGAGGCATCCATAGCGAAAGGATATTTGATGGATGAGTACATCAATTTTTGGGCGGCATATCTAAACAATGATGTCCAAACAAAGTTTAGGAGGCCGGAGCAGATAAATGAAGGCCCTATTGGGGAAGGCACGTCATTTAATCTAAACCACATCGAGTGGATCCAAGCTCATCGATTCGTGCTCTTCAACACCTAAACAGTTCTGCCATTGACCCAATAAGTCATGTTTTTGTAATAGACAAAGTTAATTACACCATATTTGTAATACAAATCGTGATTATTCTCAATCTAATTTGATTTGCATTGCAGAAGACACATAAACGAGCTGAAACAGAACATGCCTCGTGCAACGGATAATCAAATTCGAATGTCCCATTATCAATGTTTTCATGACTGGTTTAAGAACTACGTACGTGTTAAATATTTTTATATAGTTTTATATATTTTTCACATCACAATGAATTTGTGTTTAATTAATTCATGATAATTTACATTCCATAGGTATACAATTTACGAAGTACTATGGATTCTACTTTGACCGATGAAATAAATCAATTGGCTAATGGTTCTTACATGACAGCTCGACGTTACACAGCATGTGACATCAATGGGTTTCGATTTCGCATCAAGGAAGTAGATGATAGACGAGCTACACAAAATAGTGGCATCGGTTGTCCATCTGTTGACGGTGGTTACTATTACGGCCAACTGAACGACATTATTGAAATCGTTTACAGTCGCGGTTTGAGATATTTATTATTCAAGTGTGTCTGGGCTGATCCAATTCGCGGGGTTAAACTAATAAGTACCAATTTAAATTGGTCAATTTCAACAATTTATTACAACGAGATGTACAAATAGAAGCTGAACCGTACATACTGGCATCCATGGCAGAGTAAGTTTACTATGTTGGCGATCGAGCCTATCCCAACTGGCAAATTGCAGTTAAAATGTCAAGGAGTGGGGTGTACCAGATCGACTGCGATGAGCTAGATATTGATCCATTCGCCCAACAAGCTCTAGACCAAGATGCAATCGTCCAACGTGATGAAGATGTTAATTGGGTTAGGGACACGGTCGAAGGAGATACGGTTGATTTACATACATAATACACGATTGTGTACTTTTTTATCCGAACAAAGTAGATTTTAAATTTATTTTTCTTTGTATTTGAAATTGTAATAAATTTAAATTGTGAACAGTTAGGAAGTCATGTTCGGACGCTCTAGGAGGAGGACTGGTCCTAGGACGATGGTTGAGCACCTCGGCCTATCTTGTGCCGGGAGTAGCTCAGCAGATGTTGTCCTACCTTCACCCCCTATGTCCGCGCGTCCTTCAGTGACTGACTATACAGATGCAGGTAAAGTTCGTCAGTTTAAGAATTTATCTTATCCAACAACAGTAGTTATATTATGTCTAGATTTATTGCGTAACAATTTGTTTGAAACAGATTCTTCCACTTCTAACAAGCTTTCGAGGTCCGGCAGAGGGCCCTCGAAGGGATTGCCGCAGTTGAACTGCGGATCTCAATGGATGACCATTCAGTGGGATGACACATCCCATCCGGTAGGGAAGGATAGACGGTCTCTTTTTTCACAGCTCGGACATTTGGTCCGGAATCCGATTAGATTCCCGTTGACCACCCTCGAGTGGGATCGTTTCCCAAATTCTACGTTCAATGGTCTATGGACCGAGGTGCAGGTATGAAAATTTTATATTCTAATTGTACGTGGTTTATGTGCTGAAACTTGTAACATAAATAATATTTTACAATTTGTCATTTTTAGGCCAATGTAGTTGATGTTCCTCCAGACTTCCGGGACGTTATGTTCGCCAAGTGTCGGAAGATGTGGAAGGATCATAAAAATAAGATTAAAGATAAATACTGGAAGGGTCATGAGAATGACCCTGACATCCTCCAGTGGGTCCTTACGGGCATTCGTCCCCACCAGTGGGCTGAGCTCATCAGGTATTGGTCGAGTCCTGAAGCACAGGTGAGTAGATTGCAAGTTGATTTTTTTCCTTAAGTTTTGACTCTATAAAGCGTAAATTACAAAAACTAATCGAGACAAACTTAAAATAGGCGGAGGCCCAGAGGAACTCGCAAAATCGATGAATGCAGGGCCCGGGCCACAAGGAGGGGACTCGACACTTTTCTCAAGTTCACCACGAGGTAAAAACATTAGCTTACCATGCCAATAACGACTTTTTTATTTTCATATTTAATGATAGTAAATTATTAACATATAATTTACCTTTCAACAGAGGACAGAGGAGGGCTTGAGGACAGATCGGATGTCCATGTAATTGGCGACTCGACATACTGATTCGCCAGAGGTTCAGGCCATTCAGGTAACTAATTTTAATATTTTGTCTAATGAACATATAATTTAATTTTGCTTTAGATAATATAGTTACTTATTTTATTTTTTCTATCTCGGCTTGTTTGCATTAGGCACAGTTTAATGCACGTCTAGACGAGCTGCCGCCGGATGAGAAGGAGTCCGAGGGGAGGAGGGATGAGATATTTTTCTCTATTGTCGGGCGCGATGGTCATGGATACATGCTTACGGGGGCGCGGGTATTCCACGCCGATCCGTCGCACGAGCAGAGTCATCTTCTCAGGCCAAACGTCGCGACCAGGATTTGCTCCAGACCTTTCGAGCTGAGATGGACGCACGAGAGGCATCACTTCGGGCCGAGATGATAGCTGAGATGGAGAGGCGCCTTTCTCAGAGTCAGAGCCATCCACCTCCTCCTCCTCAAGTTAAAAATTTTATTTTTCGTTACTATTACTCTTTAAAATTTTATAAATTTATATATTCATATCTTTTTATCATGTTCTAATTTCGTTATTATTCCATTGTAGGACCCGAACGATGGCAAATGGCCCTCTTGGACTGGATTAGGATGATTAGGATCCATTTGTATACATTTTAATCAGTACATTTATATATATTTTAGTTTTTGTATTTTGAACATTTACATATAATAAAATTTTATTTTAATTGTAATCTAATTTGATATTGTGTTTGTATTTATGATCATAATTAGGAGCCATGTTTGTTTTTTTGATTGATTTTATGAAAAAAAAATCTTTAGTTTCATGTGCAAATTAATAAAATATAATTAAATTTAATTTAATATAAATATTTATACATAAATAATAAAATATAATAGTTATTATAAATAATTAGCAACTATTAAATAAATAATTATTAAATAGATAATTTAAATAGTTCGATTTGTAAAAAAATTATTGACATTTTATTATAATAAATTATTGAGATTCTATTTTAAAAAAAATATTAAACTATGTATTAGCGACCACTTAAAGCAGTCACTAACACACAAAAGGGGTTGCTAATTACTTGGCGCCAAATGGCCATGGGTTTTCCGGTAAGTAATTGCGACCGCCTCTAGTCTATTAGTGACCGCTACTTACAGTCGCAACAAGTTCGCGCCCTTTGGTGCCATCTCAAGGAGTTTTCACGCCAAATAAATTAAACAGCGACCGCTACAAGTCTGACGTCTTTCCATAAGCGGTCGCAGACATCGTCACAAAAAACTTAGCGACTGCTTTGACGGTCGCTAATACTTTTTAGCGACGAATCAAATGCGACCTCCTTCAGGCTGTTGCTAAGCCGTCACTATTACTTATAGCGACTGCTTTTCCATTTTTAGCGACCACTTATAGCGGTCGCTAATACCCTCCTTTCCAGTAGTGTACTTTAAATTATTATGTTTCACATTAGTATTTCAAATTATTATATATAAATTAGTATTTATACGTAATAAATTATCATTGTTTTATTCAATTAATAATCCAATAAACTAAACATTAAAAGGAAAAAAATTAATGTTTCCTTTTTTTTTTTTTGTGCAATTCTTTTCTATTAGTATCAAACAATAAACGAAAAATTTTACTCACTATTTTCTTTTTTATGCATTTTTTATATTAATAGTAAGAGTATAAAAGTAATTTTATAACATTTACTTGGCCAAAAGTTACCTTTTAGGGGAAAAAATTAACAGAAGAGGTCTAAATACACATTTATGAAATCTCAAGGGTCTAAGTGCAACATTTATGAAACATGTACGGTTTAAGTGTATAAAGGCAAAATCACATGGAGTGCAAGTAAAATAAACTTATACAAGAATTGGTCGGAATTATCATTAAATGAAATCAAATTTTATCAAATTAACAATTCTAAATGAAGTGTTAATGAATTTTGCCATCTTGTATTCGCGGATATCACCGTGCCACGTCAATATAAAATACGTATTCTAAATTTTTATTTGAGGTGTATTAATAACTGTGACTCGGCAAACCTTGCTCTTCATTGACTTATTGGGCCAAATGTGAAAGAGTGAAGTAGGCTGACATCCCCAAGCTGGAGCTGATGATCACCTGCATGGTGCTAATGCCCATCAAATGCACGGAGGAAAGAAACTTCTAGCTTGACATAATTAACTAGCTTTTCGTGTGTGTGTATATATATGTGTGTATAATTACCAAGACAGTGATGTCAAAATGTTTTATCTTTTTGCCATAAAGGTTGGTCTGATTGATGATATTGATCTATAACATATACCTATATATATATATAACCTGCTACTTTCTGGAACAATTAACTAGCTTTATACATATATATATATAGACTCCCTCAAAACTAGAAAGACTAGTTAGCTAAGCTAGCCAGCCAGCACAAAATTAACATTACCTTTAAGTATGTTACCCCCTCAATCTCCCAGTGGGTACACTCAGAAAATGATTTGACTTTGAGCTTCTGTTGCTACTTCTAGTTTAAGGAAAATTAGATGGGAAAATCCTTCCCACCTTCTTAATTTCTCTTGCCTCCAAGAAGAAAATGCTTTGATGGAGCCAAAAAAGGAAAAAAATAACGGAGGACTGAAAGTGATGACAAGCTGCCCATTGCTGGTAATTACTTAACCCTCCAGTCTGATCAAGGGCCATGCATGTGACTCCTAAACAGTTTAGAGGTCAATTTTTCCTGCTTAAAGCATCATCAATCTAGTGGAGTTAAATCAAATCTGATTGCCGCAAATAAATGAAAAACTTTGTCCAAATTTTCAATGTCATCAAGGGTAAATATTGTCTCGAATTCAGAGACTGACGGGACATGTAATTAACATCATATATAAATATATATATACACGATAGCACATCTTTTATACGTACTGTATGTCAAGTCTTTATAATGGGACATGTAATTAACATCATACATACATATATATATATATATATAAGATAGCACATCTTATAAACGTATTGTCAAGTCCTTAAAATGGGGTGTACTTACTAGAGTGTGTGTAATCTTAATTGTGTGTGTAATCTTTAATCTTCTATAAGAGATGCCAAATAAGAAAAAAGTTCTTTGTATAAGACGATTTGATGGGGCCGGTGAGGAGAACCAAATGGAGGTTTTGAGAAGGTATAAGAGATCAAATTTGGGGATTAAAATATAGATGGTGAAATAATTTTAAAGTTTATTACAGCATTTAACTTAGTATAGTAAATATTTGATCTAAAACTAGAGATACTCACTTAATAATCTTTAAAAGTAGATATAATAGTAATCAAATATATATATATGTATATTTATATATTAAAAAGGTCAATTGTGCTTCTAATAAAGATAAGGTAATCTTAGGTGAAAAATCCTAATTGTACGTGGAACATAAATTGGTAGTACTAGATTTGCTTATAAATAAGTGGAAGAAAATGAATAAAGAAAATATACTTTCCAGAATTAAGTGGCGAGTAATAAACACTCCGTTTAGAAACATTGCTCTCTTAGAATTGATTTGATTTGATAAATAAAATTTTGTATTTAAAACACTTGTTTAAATTTAAGAATTGAATTAAATTTATCATTTAAAAAATATCAAATTTGATCATATTAATAGGAAATAGAAAATATGATAAATATGATATACAAAGATAAATTTGTCCGGTTTCCAAAAAAAATGAATTTTTATCAAATTTTATTATTTTAAGTTAGATTTTAAATAATATAAAAATTTTAAAATTTAAGTTGTAAAATGAAATCAAGTTTAACTCATAAATTTTATTTTAATTACAATTGTAAAAATTGATAGAATTCTCAACAAATGAAATCAAATTCCATTAAATCTACCATTCCAAATAGAGTAAAAAGGAGAAAAGTAAGTGACTTTTATAAATAAAATACTCGAAGAAGGAAAATGAGATTTAAATAATAATGTGGATACTATATGGAATGAAATCTTTAAATGCGTTAAAAGAGTGACATCCATAGAGATATTAAGTATATATAAAAGAAAAGAACCATTCCCTAAAGAAATACAAATGGACAGGGTGCCGTAGTAATTTGTTTCCTGTATGGATGACGAAGCTTATGAAAAATATAAATTGGCTAAAAATTAATCTAAATAGGTAATTAGAGAACATTGGAGAAAAAGCTTTCAATGAACTATATAATAATTTAGGCACAAAAGATGAAAAATATATATATATATATATATATAAACTAGTTGGAAAGAAAGGTAAAATAAGAATTTATACCAAGTTAAAAATGTATAAAGAATGAGAACCAATAGTCTTGGTAAGATCATAAAAAGAGATTAAAGAGATATAAGGAAGGTAATTTGATGAGTTATTTAATAGGTGCACTGAATAATATTTTGGTGATCTCAATAACATTGTCGGTAATAGAAATATAAGTTTTATGCAAAACATTAGATTTCGCACAAGTTAAGATGGTTATGAAAAAAAATAATACAAGAACTTATAAAACTAGATAATATTCTGATTGTAATTCGAAAGTGTTTTAAATAATGATGAGATAATATAATCGATTAAATTATGTAAATGATCTCTTGTTCTAAATAATAAAATACTGAATGAATGAAGAAAAATTACATTTAAACCTCTCTATAAAATAAAAGGGATATTTAAGAGGATAACAACTATTAGGAATTAATATTATGCAAATTATCAGCATGCAATAAAAGTTTTGAAAGGAATAATTAAGGCTAAGTAAAGACGTATGACAAAAATATTATCGAACCAATTTAGTTTTATACTTGGTAGATCGACTATAGAAACTATACTTTCACAACAAGAATATTGATGAAAAATATAATGAGGACAAAAAAAATTCTCTGTATAATTTTTATTGACTTAATGAAAGTATACAGTAGAGTTCCAATGAAAATTTAAAATGTATCTTAGAAAAGAAAAATGTTATTATGAAACATTTTTAAGTGATTAAAACATGTATAATTAAGCAATTATTAGCATAACAACATATTTTTAAAATAAAAATGGTACATCTCAAATTTTATAAACAGCCCTCACTTGTGCAAAGAAAAAAGGCAGTTAGAATCATACGGAAACACAAACAAACACAATCAAGCAAACTTCGCTATTATATCGATATTTTATGAGGAAAAAAAAATACAAAAATATAAAAATTAAACCTGCACAGCAGGGATTCGAATCATCAACAACAGAACGTGAACTCGGCCTATTTTCTACTGAGGTATGATAGCAAAATAAATCCAATGTAGCGTATTTGGTAAAAAAAAGGTAGCTCCTGCTCATTCTCAGATACCATGGTTTGTCCAAAAATTTAAACTTCAAACTAGTTTGGCAAATCTCTATTTGTAACCCACTCCTGTTTGGTCTAGCAGAACGAGAGTCAAGCTTAGAGCTTAAGTGATATACCCAGGTCACAGGTTTGATTATCACCTGGAGCGGCCAAAATTTAAGTAGAGGGCCATGGCGGTAGGTTACTGCGCTAGTTCTCCCGAGAATTTATAACTCAGTAGGTAAAACTATTGGGTGATTTCTCCCGTTACAAAAAAAAAAAAAAAAAATCTCTATTTGTAGAAATAATTGACTACCTGTGAATGCGCAGGAGAAACACTTTATCTTGGAAGCCTCAAATCCCAGCTATTAGTTAATTTCTCCATCCTATTAACTCTTGAGTTCTCTTGCGTATCAGCGATTGTATACGTTAATTGAATCAAAGGTTTTGGAGGCCATACAAATGATTTTACACAATATGTCCATCAATGATCAATTTTATCTTTCTAATTTGATTATGAAAAAATTTATTAAATATTTTAGTATATATTGTTCATAATTAATATATTGTATTGATAAATAAAATTAGGCCTGGAGTCTATTACAATTGAAATTTTAGAAGTACAATTTAGAGTCAAGAAGTCTTACATCAAGTAGAACTGAGAAATAGAATTTCTATATTGGTAATTAGATTGTAAGTATAATCTGAATTATATATTAATACTCCGTACTGGTCAAATGAATTATGAAGTATATGGCTGATCACACGTGGCCTTCAAAAGCAGGAGTAGATAAATTGTCTCTAGCTAGCTGGCCAAGTCATTTCATTTTTCTTTATTCCTTCCCAATGGACAATTTTTGTCCAAGTGATATAATCCTTTCAAATTAACTACACCACGGTCTTGATTTATAGCATAAAAATAAATAAATAATAAAATGGATAGATGCCACAAGCCTAAGGTTTAATCTGACAATGAGCACCACAGACTGTTTCTTATGCGTCAAACATACGCTTGATGTCTTTTTAACTTATTTTTACATTAATTAATTTATAGGATTTATTTTTGACTTTGTATAGTTAGATTTCATGAGTTTATAAATGTGTATCTAAATCTCTTGATATTTTTATTACATCCTATAAACTTTTTTTTTTTAGATTTTTCATTTAAAAAGTAATTTTTGGTCAATTCATTACTATAAATTTATCTTTATACCATTACCATTAATAAAAAAAATGCATAAAAAATTGAGAGTAAGATTCTTCTGTTATTGTTTAATACTCATGGAAAGGAAGTGGAAGAAAAAGGAAAACTAAAATTTTCTCTCTTCTATGTTTTGTTAATTAAATTAATAATAGAAAAATTAATGATAATTTGTATATATGTATAATCACTAAGTCATATATAATATAAATTTGAAATATTAATGTGAGGATAATAATTTAAAGTATCAATATAAAAAAAATGTTCATAAAAATTTAATGAATTAATAATAATATAATTTTTATAAAAAAGGGTATACTATATCATAATATAAATATTTTTTTTACTAATACAAAGGATATAAATGTAAATTCATTATATTGAATTTGTAAAAAATTACTTTTTGGATGTAAAATTTTAATAGAAAGGATGCAAGTGGATATAATACAAATCCTAAGAGGATTCAGATGCAAATTTATAAAATTTGTAGAGTTTATATATATAAAGGCAAAATTTTAGAAGGTATAAGTGCAATAAACCCTAATCTACATTGATTTAAATGGAAAAGTTATTCGTTTACGTACAATGGGTGCATGGAATCCTCCCCTTTATGGTGTCCTATAAAAGAAAGATAATGTATATAATTTTATTTTCAGTAATTGAAGAGGCTGCTTCTAAATATTGGTTTTTCTAAGCTTGCAAATAAAATCATAATTTATTAGCTGTAAGTACAAGCATAATATTAAACAAGAAAATGGTGGGAAAAACAAACTGCATGCCCTGCACATAAGTATCTAAAGGTCATATATATTTCCATGTGCTGCTGAGGGGAAGTGGGTTTGAATGCAAATGTCTTGGCAGTAATACTATTTGATTAAGGGTTTCTGACACTTACATATGGAGAGAGTAAAATAATGCAACCACATTGCAGTGATATGCAGAAAAGCAAAGGTAGTGAGATCAAAACTATTTTGCCAATTTCAGTAAAATGAAAAGCACTTGACACAAGCCAATTAAAATTAGTGAATAGCATCGAGCTGGGACGGGATGTGGGGACTTAGGAGAGCACTTTACCCAAAAGGGTTGCTATTAGTTGTCTAATCATATCCATTCAGTTGACTAAAGCATCTAAACAAATCTTTTGCTGATTCAAACTGCAAATGAACTTAATGTGAAGGATCTCAACACATTGTAGTCCAATAAGCTAATCCGTGAATGCAAGAGGAAGGGGGCTGGCCTGGGGGCCATCCAATTCTGTCATTCATGGTTCAACTTGCAGGCCTTTTTCATGAGATTACCCAAATTCATGGGCATGGAAGTCAGAAAAATAAATAAATAGTCAGATGTTAGTTAAGAAGGTAGTCTTTATTGCTTGAAAATTTTGCCAACAATGAGATGGTTAGGGTGGAAATGGAGTTAAGAGGCCTGCTTCCATCAGTCAAGAATGTTGTAATTAGAGAATTCTAAACGTTTATATGTAAGTACAGGTAGATCTAGAATTTATAATCAGTAAAGATAAAATTATATTTTCAAGATAAGTAAGAAAAAAAGTAAAAATATAGTGGGAGCAATATATGAAAAATGTATAATTTATAATACAAAAAAAAAAAAAAAGAAAGAGATTAATAAAATTTTATTTAATTTTTCAAGTTAGTAAAGGGCTACTGTTCTTACTTAATCTTACGTGAGTCCACTCATTTTTATAGGAGGCTCACATGAGACTTGCAAACATCAATTACATAATTGATCAGTCTTAATTAAGTGATGTGCTATAATTTTATTATAATAAGGCTAAATTCTGATAATATCTGATGGGCTGTGATTGAATTTACCCAAACTCTCTTTTGTTAGTAAATTTATTTTGAAGTTAGATGAATCGTCAAGCGTTAACATAAAGGAGCAAATAAACGAGAAATGTATGACATAAATTACTGCGTTTGATGCATGTCATAATTCTTTTGGGAGGAAAATAAAAGTAATAAAATACTAATTTAACAGCAATTAATTTAGGCAGATTGAAATTGAGCAATTAAGAGAAGTATCATTTCCCTTCTACTTAGACATGGTTGAGTTCCACATCTAAATAAATGGTGCAAATTTGGAATTCTAATGCAAAAATAAAATAAAATAAATGAAGATAGAAAAGCTAAGAACTTTATTTACTAAATTTTGTTAGTAATTGTTTTTGGGCAAGCTAGGTTACTAAAAATTGTCGATGAGTGTCAAATAATTAAGAACAAAAAGTGGCTGACTTGGTTCACTATTATGCCTTTATCTGACAGTGGAATAACTATAATGCCACTGGTGGGGGTCATCTCTCTTTTGCTCCCATTGGTTGTCTTCCTTAATGTAAAAAAAGTTTGGCAATAATTTCATGCATGCAATCAACTAGAATTGACTTGCAGCTTGGATTTAGGAAACAGGGTTGCAAGGGTAATTATGGCAATTCATAGTTTGAGTATATGTTTCAATATAAGCTACAAAACTTGAGGAAGGATAGAGGAAACCAGAGGGGCAACAACAAAAACATCACTAACAGCAGTACAGTTTTGATATTAGTATGTATCATTAAGCATTATCACCAGTGTTTAGTGTTGGTGATGGTAGTGACTATATATGCTGGCAATTACATTAGGAAATTGCTAACCTCACAGCGTTTGTCTTCAAACAAACAATGAATTTCGAGTTGTAGCGACACACGTGGCAGCAATAGAATCTGGGAATTTTATTTTTGTTGATGTGGGCTTTAGTGATTGGGCATTTAAGAATGTTCCATGTCCTCAGTTGTTAAATTACATGCTTATCACACATCATGATATTAAAAAATCTTCGATATAGTCAACCATATCATCTTAGAAGATGATACATACCCACTCCCCAAGAGTGAGAATTCGAGTCCCTTCATTTTCACTTCTGATCTTACAATTTTTTAAGGGAAAAAGTCAATAGTAAATTAATGAATGAAGTGATTACCCAAATTCATGGTGTAAATAGGGGAAAAGAGGAGTGCTATAAGGGTGATAGATACTGTTACACAATTATAATTGTGTGATGCATGTCATGACTTATTAAACAAAATTATACATACAAAAAATTAAAATTATACCATTCTAATTGTGCAATTTTAAAAAAACTCATACATATACATATATCATAAACGATTAAAATTACACAATCACATCATTATGTGTGTAACTATTTCTTGGAAGAAAAGATTTCAATTATTTATTATTTTAAATACTATAAAGGATGATCTCTCTCAAATTTTGAAACTTACACCACAGAGGGCTGACTTCAAGAAATACTCATTGTATGTACTATAAAATATGTTCATATTGTTTGGTGATAAACCCATATACAAAGTTCTCATATATAGTTATATTTTTGTACGGGTAATGGGTATAATGGGCATGGGTTTCGTTAATTAATGACATAACTTTGTTTCAACTTAACATCCATCCAAATACATATACATATATATAATTGTGATATTTGTTAGAGATGATCATCTCGACCGATCCGTTCGAATCGGATCCATTACCTGAGTTGAATAGATATGCGATTTGGATATTTTTTCGGAGATTAAATCGGATTTGGATTTGTTAATTAAAACAATTCAGATATCGGATCAAATATGGGGATGAGGCTGCCTCCGACCCAATTTACCCTAAATCCGATATCTAATCCGAATTTGTCTCGATTTGCCCCGATCTATCCTGATTTGTTTCGAAAAATATCCAAACAAACCCAAATCATTTGGATCTATAATGATAACACCACCAGCATAACATGATAAATAATATTCACATTCATCATTGTGTTTTAGACTTATTGAACATCAATGTTTTTATCATTAAAATAAATATTGATAAATAAATTTAAAGCAAGATTTATCATCGTTTTGTATTAATTAGTGTGTGCTTTGGAAAAAAATTATAAATTTAATTTTTTTGACTTTTGTCAAATTGAAATTTAAAAGTTTAAATTTATTTCTTTCATACACAAAAATTAAAAAAAGTCAAAAAGGTAAATTTAAAATTTTATAAGATATATCATTTAGAACTCTAAAAAATAATACAAATCTCTATAAAATTTAACTTTTTTACTCACTACACAAATTACAAAACTGTAACTTTTACAAATTTAAACTAATTTATATAATTTTAAACACTCCATTATGACTCATAAACTTAATTATTTCCAAGAAAATATCTAGATACCAATTTAAAAAAAAATAATAATTAAAATATTTTATTTGTCATTTCAAGATAATGTTAATACTTTAGAATTATGTGTCTTTATAATGTGTTGGTAAAATGGTACTTTGGTAAAATGTTAAATTGGAGATGTTTATGTATTTTTTTGGTAAATTATTATTATGGTGATATTTATGTATTATTTTAATTTTGGAGATAAATTGTTTGATAGAAACAGGTTCATATGCAATCAAGTAATCTATCAAGTTAGGGCGGATTCAGAAATGAACAGAAAGTTTGGATTTTCAGATATTCACGGATATATCCATTCTTCGTTTGGAGTGGGGATGGAGATTCAAAAAAATAGCTGTTCGAAGTTCGGGGTAAATTCGGAGGCAGACGGAGGGTTCGAAATTCGGATTTGGGTATTGCTATATCTATCTCCACTCTGTCTCGTTACCATTCCTAATATTTGTACTTATTTGTTAAGTTATAGGCTAATTACACTAGCATCCCTTAAACTATACCAGTTTTTTAATTTACATTCTTCCTCTATTAACTCTAACACTTTGACCCATTTATCTATTTAAAAGGAGTTTCGTTTAGAAATCGTTAAAAAAGTATGTTAACTTTTTATTTATTTATTATTTCTTAATTATCTCAACAAATTTCTAATGTAATTATTACTCACATATTCAAATTTGAAACTTATCACTAGGGGTTTACATGGATTAAGTCAGTTGAATCATTCAATTTTTTTGTTATAAATTAAATAAATTAATTTTTTTCTTATCTCATCCAAAAAAACATCGACCCAAAAACAAAAATAAATTAAATTTTTTTCAAAACATAATGAAAGTTAAATAAATCAAATTAAACTTAACAGAAACATTTTCATTTGATTTAGTTATTTTTTAATTTAAATTTAGCTTAAATTTTTTTTAAAAAAAATTGAGGATATAGTTTCTATTATTTATTAATAAATATGGAATAAAGAAATAAAAATATTTATTATTAAAATCTAATAATTGATTTGGTTGGATCAATTCTTTATCAAAATTAGGTTCGAGTTATTTTTTTTTTTTTTTTTGGATAGGATAAAAAAATTCAATTTATTTAATTTATAACAGAATATTGAATGATTCATCTGATCTAACCCATGTAAATCTCTAATCATAAGTTTCAAATTTAAATATATGTGAGTAATAATCATATTGGCAACGTATAGAAATAATTAAAGAATAATAAATAAGTTAATAAAAAGTTAATAAATTTTTTTAACGATTTTTAAATGGAATCTCTTTTAAATAAACAAGGGGAGCAAAGTATTAAAATTAATAGATGAAAAGATAAATTGAAACTCAGATATAGTTGGAGGGATAAACTGAAATTTAGGGGTGTCAGTGTAGTAAACTCTTAATTTATCTATGAGTACTTTTTAGAATTGTTTTACTTTTTATTTTTATTTTTATTTTTTCACTAAATTAATACTATTGTAACATAAGAGAAATTAATTGATAATAAAATATAAATATCATCGGCCAAAAAGTACAGTTTGTGATGATCACTTGAAATCATTATTTCCTTTTACGCTACAACGTTCAGAAGAATGTAACATCGTATAGCATTGTGCTCATCTTTTACATTTATATATACCGCCCTTGCTAAAAGAAAAGAGAAAGAAAAGAGAAATCGAGGCATATTACGTTTCCATACAATTTTAAAATCAACCAACAGTCAAAAAAATCCGATAATTAGTTTTATAACAATCATTTTCTTTTTTAAATTATTCAGTCAAATTGAGCTGGTAATTAAGAAGACCATTTTCCTCCTAATTAAGGAAGAACATAGAGCTCCGTCAAAGGCTATTGGCTGACTGAAGTCCTTTCTTTTTTAATTTTTATTTTTTTGACTTTTAAACCTATTTAAAAAAAATTAAAGGAGAGACAAGTTTGTTGATCACCCTAAACCCTAGTAATTAGATGCTACATCTTTTTTGTAATCTTACTTTTCTAACTATTTTACAGCACAACAAACGCGTCCTAGCTAACTATGGTTACTTGCACTGGGCAACCTAGCTAGTCACTAATGCCTCAAACCATAGTGCTAAATTTGCTAATATGCTTGATAATGATTGCTTTGATGATAGTAACATAATTATAAATATATGGGAAAAAATTAAAAGGCATAGTTAATGCTAATAGTACCATTAAAGAAAGGGAATTATGCAATGAAGGAAGAAAAAGGAGGGCTAAAGCACTTTCATTGGTCCCATTCCGTGTCTCCTCGGTATAGCTCCATGATGTGATCCCCATCTTTCTCCCCACTCCAGTTTTGTTCTCTTCCAAACCCCCCTCCCCCCACCCTTCAATTATATCTTCCCCCTTCTCTCCTCCTAAGACAACTCAGATGAATTCATTATCATCTGGCTTGATGTCGAGTTCTGAGAAAGGGAAAGAAATAGGAGAAGGATCGTCGCGATCAACGTCTGCGTCTGCGTCTGCCTCTGTTACTATTTTACCTGCTTCTGCTTCTTCTGCTTCCGCCGATCATCAGCAGCAACCAGCTCAACTGAGCCGGTACGAGTCGCAGAAGCGCCGCGACTGGAACACCTTCGGGCAGTACTTGAAGAATCAGAGGCCTCCGGTGTCCTTGTCACAGTGCAACTACACTCATGTGCTGGATTTCCTCCGATACCTAGACCAATTTGGGAAGACTAAGGTGCACTTACAAGGGTGTGTCTTCTTTGGACAGCCCGAGCCACCGGGGCCTTGCACTTGCCCTCTCAGGCAAGCTTGGGGCAGCCTCGACGCGCTCATCGGGAGGCTTAGGGCCGCATACGAGGAGAACGGTGGGTTGCCGGAGACTAATCCTTTTGCTAGCGGAGCTATTCGCGTCTATTTGCGTGAGGTGAGGGATTCTCAAGCCAAGGCTAGAGGCATCCCATATAAGAAGAAGAAGAAGAAGAGGACTGCTCAAATGAAGGACAACAATCAAGATGCCCCAAGCTTTCCTATGCAGTCTGCTTGATTGCTTTTGGACTTCTCAAGATAATGGTAAATTTTTCCCATTTCTGTTATAGGTGGGCAGCATCTACTTAAAACTCTGATGTCTGGCTGTTGACATAAAATTCAATTCAACTTTCATGAAGTTATGATACAAAGATACATGAAGTAATGTTTTGGGTGATGTTGATTGATCACAAGATTTTTGATACAATTTGTTGTTTCTTTTTCTTCTATTCACAAATTTGGATCTGAAACCTTAAATCAACAAATCCCAAAAAGAGTAAAAATGATTCAATAATTGAACAACGCATTAATATGCTCAGAAGTGAGTCATCCCATTCCATTCATGTAGTAAAACCCTAGGCCAAGGGGTTGTGAAACCCTAATTTGCACACTAATCCTCAGAGAAAATAGAGAGGTAATTAACTTGAGAAACTTTTCCATAACATTTTTTTACTCCTACCAACGTTAGGGGCAATGATGAAAATAAGAATCTCTCTCTCTGTCTCTCTCTCTCTCTCTCATGCAAAATCACAGATTTTTGGTGGTTAATAACCAAGGTTAAAATCTCTTCTTTGTATGTCAACTTTTTACTCTTAGTTTTTGGCCCTTTTTTGGATTCTGCTGGATCTTGTGCCCCCGCCATGAATGGCCAGTAGACATGATCACAATATCCACATAATTACAATATTTAAATGACTAAATAAACAAAGGAAAAAAATGTATATTTAATGAACCCAACGCTTATATTTAATTTGTTTATTTATTGGTGTTATAGGCATCTATATCAGCAATTTGTCACCTTAGATTTCTTGTGGATCTTAAGCTCAGGAAAACAACTCTTCCTACTTTTTTCCTTGGACCCCTATATATATATATATATATTTCCTTCCATCTCTCTTTACATTCCTGTTATGTAGATGTCCTCCCCTTTGGTAATGCTACTGTCCCATATATGTGAATAAGAATTTGAAGATTGTCTTTTGCCTCAATCAGATACATTAGTGCTAAAAATTATATCACTACATTACTATGAAGTTTACATATGAATTCTTTCTCTACTCTAAAATGACAAAGCATTGAGCTTGTCTTCTACTACCATAGTGAAGCATTATGACAAAATTAATTAACAAAGCAATATAGCTAGAATTCACGATTATACATGTATGTGTGTGTCTGTGTATCAAACATGGGTTATAATTTGTTATTTCTGAATTAGGCATTCAGTTCATTGATCATGTTAATAATATATAATTTTTTCAGAAAGCTTTGGTTGTATGTAACAATTCAAAGTAATTTCTACATGTTCTTGTTTGTTGGTGTCATTAGCACATTTTAGTCTGAGATTTCCTGGAGATCCATCTTCAATGCCATGGGTTTTTAATCTGATTCAAATATTATCATATTGCTATCTTCTACTTGTACAGGATAAGAGCTGAAGGAATACAATACTCGTAGATTATTTACAGTGCTGTGCTGTGATCACAGCGTGCGAGAATTAAGCTTTTGGATGTATTTCTTCTAGGTTGATCAACTAACAGCTATAATTTTTTTTTTGGGGGGGGGGGGGGGGGAATTTATCTTTTTGTGCTAATAGGATATTGGACTTGCGGGGAGGGAAAATGAAGTGAAAGAAACAAAATCTCTTTGAATTTCCAGCAAAAAAATATTTATTAAAAATGAATTATACATATATATATTTTATAACTATTTTCGTTCCCATTTTTTGTTTTTCTCTCCTTGACAAATCTGATATATATATACATGTAATAAATAGCCTTAGTAATTATTTCTATACTTCCGTAGTTAGCACACTTCTTTCATCCTGCACCAATTCAGCTGTTTGGCAATCCATGCTTAACGTTTACTAGTGTTGTTGATGTACAATTAATATTGACAACATTCTTGACCTTTTGTTGTTTCTCTAACTATGGAAAGAATTAATTGCTTATGTATCTCATCTTCAATTAATCCTTGATCTTGTTTTTTTTTTTTTTTTTTTTCCATTTTTTTTTCTTTTTTTCTAGCAGGACATCTTATTATGATCTTCAGCTCTCAAGCTAGTAAGCTTCAGCACATTTTGGAGCTCTATGGTATTTGTTATAACTATCGTCATCAGTACTCGATGCAAGAAACAGTACCCTCAATCTTCTCTTTTACCCCTTTCTATATATATTTTTCCTGCCTAAATATATAGCTCAAGAACTATATATATATATATATATATTAATTGTATAAATGAGAATTGATGCGTGATTCCTGAAGATAGAAACAAGAGCTGAAATGGGTATGCTGCTTCGTTTTCCTTCTATCCTTGGATTATTTAATCATGTTGTATTATCATACCCATTTTTAGGAAATTGCCTTTTTGCTTGACAATGGTATTTTTATAATTAAATGACATCTTAATGCACTTTTTTAAGTTAATAAGCTCACAAGTCTACATTATTCTAGTAAAATTTTTTCTGAACTTTTTTTCTTGGCATTGGTTCCATTTTTATCACCATGAGTATTTCTTTCAACATATCGAGGTTGATGCATCATATAAATATTTTGCATGGGGAAACTGTTTGATTAATTTTTGAAGATGACATGTTATGGTTTGCACATTGATATTTGGGAGATACTTTCTTCCAATATTGGCTTGTGGAATTTTCTTTTTTCTATTAATTTGAATTCAAAGGTGTGTTTGGAAACCCATAGAAGGAATGAGATAGCCCCCAAAAAAAAATTCCAGGGAAATTATAGAAAAAAAAAATTAAACTTTTCTATTTTATTTTGCAAAGAAAAAAAATTTTTTTTTTCTTATTTGATTTTTGAAAGTGAAACAAAAAATTATATAAAATAAATAAGATAGCTATTATCTTTAAAAGAGAATTGAAATATTTCTTTTTTCTTTCTACATTTTTTTTCTTCTATTCCCAAACTAAAAATCATGATACAAAGAGAAAAATTATTTTCTTCCTTTTTTTTTTATAGATATAATTTTCTTTCTCCTCTTCAACAATTTCTAATCAAAGCCTCAGATGGAAAATAACAGATACTTATATATGTATATATAATACATAATCCTTGCTGCATATTTAAAAATTTTTGAGCCACTAAAAATGATATATAAATTCCTGTGTTCCACTCAGTTATTCGTAAAGCAGTTTCAAGTTGTGGTATTTTATTTTTTTTCCTCTAGAATTATATGATGGGCATGTCCTACTTACATATGATGTGATCTGCCCCACATTTTTCATCTTCATATAGAACTTTGGTCCACATGATTATATATAGTACCATTGGATTCCTAGCTCTTCAATTCACACATTATAAGTTATATATATATATATATACATATATATACATACAAATATTTTTTGTAAGTACCTAAATAAACTACACAAACCTATCAAAGAAAATCAATTGAAAATTTTGTCATAATTTTCAGTCCGCGGGTCCGTTGTTTTAAATCAATATAGTTGTTAATTATGCTAATTTATTTGATATTAATTGTGTGCCGACGTGTTGAAAATCATTTTAAATAGCTTCGTGTTCATAATTTTTTATTTTTATCAGAGGCTGAATTTTTAAAATACAAGAACCTGAAGATTTTATTATTAAAATATTTACAGCAAATTATTCAAGATTGTATGAAGCATTTACTATTATGATCTTGGACATTTTCATAATTAACCAAATATATTATTTAATTTTGTAGTTTATTTGTTAAACCAGTTGTGTTGGTTGAAAAACTCATCCTATTAGAGGGGGGGACTTGAATACTAATATATATATATATATTAGCCATTCAATAAGTGTGTATTGATTTAGTGTGCCTCTTAGAAACCAAATACATATATAGATTTCCTTCTAAAAGTAATTGCTTGTTGGGATAGCATGAGATTGTTAGTAAATTAATATGACAAACTATAGATGAAGTTGAAGTTCTTCAAACTAGAAATGTTTAAAATAAAAACAAGAAAGAAGGAAAAACACTAGCAATGAAGAAAAGAATCTAAAAAGTTGGCTTAGAGATCATGAACAAGATAATTGATTGAACCAAATCTCTAAAAAGTTTAAAAGGGATAAGGAAAAAATGACAAAAAAAAAATTAAAAAAAGAATAAAAGAACTGTTTAATTAATTATTATAAACGACAACTTATAAATGACAACTCAGTGCACGCTGATGTATAATTATTAAGACCAGTCACATCAATATTAATTTCATGTGATTAGTACGATAATGAGTGTGTTTATAATGATAAAAAATTGATATAAAGTGAGATAAATTGTAAAATCGTAATTCGTATAGTGAAATAAAAAATAAAAATTTTTAAAAATTTTTAGATATTTAAAGTAAAGCAAACGGAGCCGATATTTTCTAATTTTGTATCACACAACCTTGGCACCAATTGTTTTATTTAAAACTCGAACTCAAGCTTATGTAATACTATATCTTTTCTATCATTGCATGATTTTTTCATTTGACCTCCATCATTTGGTGATTTAAATCAAACAACACTTTTTTTAAGTTCTCACTAATTAAGCCCTCCGAAACAAATGAGAAAGAATAAAAAGTACCTTACATAGAGATACAAACTGCATATATACTTTTAATAACGAGGGGAATAATTATTGATTTCACAAATTTAGTTTTAAAAACATGTTTTTAGAAAGTGCACTAGAAAGTACTTTGTATATAATTAAAAAAAAAAATAGATTTACAAACTATATCCAAAAATTGATATTGAAAATAGAAAATAATAATGTATATATATATATATATATAAAGTATATATATATAATTTAGTGGCACGTAAGGATGTATAAAAAAGCACGAAAAAAGCTCAAATTTAGTTAATTTTGAACCCATTCAAAAAATATTTTAGATGGGCCGAAGTTTCTGGTTTCCTTACTCCTAATTTTTAGGGAATGAAGCTAAAAACAATATAACCAAACTCAGTTTCAAGAAATAAAACTAAAATTGAAAAACTGAAGCAAAAACCAAAATAATATTAAATTTTATTGAGATAATTTTTGCTGATCGAGTAATAATTACATTAGAGATAAAGATTACCCTCTTATGAGGTAAATTGTTATTGGTGGAGAGTCAATAACAAGTAGGGGGAAAATTATTCCACTTTTTTATTATCTCGTAAAACATTTTTTTTGCACCCCTAGGAAACCATTCTCTCAAACAGCTTTCTCTCTTTCTCTCTTGGCTAATTCACTCTCATTTCAAATACAATTAACTTTTACTCTGATAAAATTTTTAATATTCCAAAGATAATATAATTATCACCTAATAATATTAATTTTTTTAATTTAAACATAAATATTATGAACTTACTATTCCACTTTCTTATTATCTCGTAAAACATTTCTTTTACAAAACCATTCTCTCTCAAACAACTTTCTCTCCTTCTCTCTTGGCTAATTCACTTTCATTTCAAATGTAATTAACTTTTACTCTTATAAAATTTTTAACATTCCAAACATAATATAATTATCACTTAATAATATTAATTTTTTTAATCCAAACATTAGTATTATGAACCTGCTATTCCACTTTCTTATTATCTCGTAAAACATTTCTTTTGCACTCCTACAAAACCATTCTCTCTCAAACAACTTTCTCTCTTGGCTAATTCACTATCATTTCAAATACAATTAACTTTTACTTTTATAAAATTTTTAACATTTCAAACATAATATAATTATCACCTAATAATATTAATTTTTTTAATCCAAACATAAATATTATGAACTTGCTATTTCATTTGTTATTAATCAGATGACAATTTACCCTACAATCTTTCATCTTCAAAATTTTTATCTCATACTAAACATTCTTTAAGGCTGTGTTTGTTTGGTGGATTACTTTGACGAATAGGACTATTTTTGACCAAATTGACTTTAGTCTTATATTTGATTTGCACTATTAAAACTTAAGATTATACTATTTATCCCTAAAATGAGGAATAAGTAATACCATGGGGGCGATAGTATTATATATCCCATATCTCCGGATTCCTATAACATCTTATGTCAACTCACATTTTTTATCCCATTTTATATCTCATCAATCAAAAATCAAATAAATAATTCCATGTAAAAAAAATAATCCTATATTATATTCAATTCCATATATTATCCTATGGTACCATTATCTAGCCCCCAAAATCAAACATAAGCCAAGAGAGATCGCTTAGCCAAGAGAGAGAGTTTTTCCTTCACTCCCTCTACGGACCTCGAAAATTTTTCTCAATTCAACAGTAGCCTTCTGACTGAGGCTGAAATCGTGTGGATTAGACTGTTTTCGAAGACAAGAAGCCTTTCGTTAATGTGCATATGATTCACTAAACCAACTAATTAGATTAAGTTTGATATCAGTTTTTAATTTAAAAGTTAGTTAAAAATACGTTTAGTACTTAATTAAATTATTTGAAAAAAGAAAATGTATTTGCAGTGAGTAGTAATCTACTAAAAACAGTTAATATTTAGTCATATTTTTGCCTATAAATTGTTTGGTATTATGCAAAAATGACTATCACTTTTGTAATTGACTGAATAGTACTATATTATATTTGATAACCATTAAAATTACAATTAATTTTACAATTTTTTTCCTAATTTTATATGTAGTTTTATTTAAATATAATTTTAAAATTATAAAATATATAACTCTTAAAAATGTATTTGATTTTTCAATTTTGAATATAATTTTTTATTTTAATTTATAATTGTGTAATTTGCTTAAATATAATTTATTAAAAAAATGAGAGTAATTTTGGCGTTTAAATTTTTGTATATCAATATATTTTTGGAATTATGGAGACTTGGTGAATTTTTTTTTTTTTTTTTGAAAAGTTAATAAAATCCTTTAAACCCTTCATGTCCGTGAAAAATTCTACAAAATCTAAATTTTTCTTTTTTTTTTCTTTCAATTTTTTATTTTTCCAAAAAATAGCATTTATCAAATTTAATTTATAATTTAGTGAATGTAGTACTTAGCTTATGATGTGCTACATGTGTCTTAAAGGGTTTTGACTTCTTGCTGTGTCCAAATTGAATTTTTTTTACCAAAATAAATAAAATCACAAAACATTTTATTTTATTTATTTTATTGTTCACACAAATTTGTGGCGGGCCCTTATAATTGAGTATACAAGAGGGACAAATCTACCAAACAGCATGTATATATAACAAGAAAATTATCAACAAATGGGAATAATATATATATATATATATTTCTGTGAGAGAGAGAGAGAGAGAGAGAGAGATATTCAAGGGCCAATTCAATTGAGTTCTGGGATTTTGTGTGCATGGTTTGAACCTCTGCTAAAACCAAACTAACCCAACTCGTGAAATTCAGCCATAAACAAGTTTTGATTCACTTCAGGGTTATTCACATTCTCTTGTGCTCCCCTTTGTGACCTCAACATGGAAAAAGAGAACCACAAACCAGAAGAGAGAAGGGTGTGCAAGGACTCGGCAAAAAGAAGATACACTAGATTGATTTATTTAAATTTATCGGCTTATTGTTCATATATAAATTAATTATTTTTTATTTAATTATATCATACACATCTTATTATTGATAAAATTAGTCTCTAAACAAATAAATAATAAATTTGTAATAAATAAATAAATCCCACCTCTCTTATCATTAGCAAAATTCAATATATATATTTAGGAATGAATTTTGTCAATGATAAGAGAAGTTTTATTTATGTATTATGAATTCAATATATATATATATTTTTGTAAGGATTAAAATAAATAAATCCCACCTCTCTTATCGTTGACAAAATTTAATATGTATATAGAAATGAATTTTGTCAATGATAAGAGAGGTTTTATTTATTAATTACAAATTTAATATATATATTTTGTAGGGATTAATTTGCTCAATTATAAATAAATAAATCCCACTTCTCTAATTATTGACAAAATTCAAAATAAATATTTAGGAATGAATTTTGTCAATGATAAGAGAGGTTTTATTTATTTATTACGAATTCAATATATAATTTTTGTAGGGATTAATTTGGTCAATAATAAAATAAAATATATAATTATATATAGTTTTTAAACCTTCTTAATTTTGTCAATAATAACATATATAACATAAGAAAAAAGAGTTTGTTAGGCCTTCTTTTATTTTGAAGTATATAGAATTTAGGATTATAATTTATAAATAATATATATATATATATATTATGGGTTCGTTTGGAACCTGAAAAAAAAATCAAAAATTTTCAAAAGTTTTCAAATCCCTTTAATTAAATTTTGTCGCTTGTCATTTTTACATCACATCAATCTCACCTTTTGCTTTTTTTTTTTTTTTTGACTCTAAACGCACCCTATATATTGAGTAATTATTTTTAATTGATTGGAAGGTTAAATTAATAAAAATAATTATTTTAGATATTAAAGTTAAGCCGTTAGATTTAACCGCACAGATAAAATACACATATCAGACTTAACAGTGTACATCAAATTTAAACAGTGCATCACCTGGAGCGGAGCCTAAACTCCTGAATCGGAGGGAGGGGGAGTCTCAGTCTCATTGTCTCAACAGACAAGAGGAAAATATATGCCCCTATTGTGTTATGCGGTCAGATGTAATCATTAAAAAAACCTTTAAATAATAATTTTATTTAATTAATAAAAGTAAATTAACAAAATTATATAGGAGGATATTATTGAAAATAACTATATAATAAAATTTCAGTGGAATCGACTGTTCCCACTAGGTGTAATGTGATCCACCAGGCAGCAGTATATATACATATATATATATATATATATATATATATATGTATGTATATATGTGTAAATGTTATTTTTTTTTTTTTTTTTTAAGAAGTGTATGTGTTACCGTTAAGGTGCAGTCAATTTGGTCTGAAAGCTAGGAAACAAAAGGCAATGAACGGACCATATCTTAGATCTATATAAAAATATAGCTCGTGACTTGATGCCTATATGTTTTCAACCGTTAAATTTATTCGATGTCTAAAATTATTTCTCTCTCTTTACTTTATAAATTTAAATTTTAAATATTTATATACCAAATTATATTTTTGTGCTTTTAAGCACAAATAACTATAAGTATTATTATCTATTTGTGTGTGTATATATATATATATATGCATGGAAGCTATACATGAATTTATAGTCACTAGTATTGTTATATGTTGGTGTGTGTATATATATATATATGCATGGGAAGCCATACATGGATTTACAGTCATAAGATTCATAACTGATATCACGGACATATCATACCCAATCAAAAAAAAAAAAAAGAGAGTAGCAGAAGATACCCTATCTAGAGACTGGGTCGGCAGTCTTTGCCCATGTTGCCCCATTGTTCCTGTCAAATATTTTATTTATTTTTTAAATGTAAATTACAAAATAAATAGAACTAAAAATAATATACTTTAACAAGAAAAATAGATCTTACTAAAAAAAAAAAAAAGAAGAAGAAAAGAAACATAGATGAAGAAATTTCATCTATAAAGAAATAATTACATTAAATTTTATTAATTAAAAATTAATTACAATAAATTTGGAGGGCCGGAAAGGGGTGGGTGCAAGAGGTCCAAGCCTGGCCCATAGGAGATAGCAGCGAGTTCAAAAAATTAGGCTAGACTACGGTTTATTCAAACCCACCCGACCCAACCCATTTTCTATCATCTTTTAACCAGTATAGTGTTACTTACTTGGTTTACTTGGAATAAATAATATCTTTTTTTAGAGAGAGAGAGAGAGACCACAAGAATGTAAAGAACATTGACACAAAAATTAAGCAGAAGCATGGTATGAGCGAAAAAGTGACATGCCCTCATTCATATGCTAGGATAACCCAAAAAAAAAGTTTATGCAGTCATTCCATAAATATCCCTAACTAGGGTACCCTCTCCAATACTCAATCAACCTGGCCTATTTTTGGTATCCCTAGCCTACCCTCTCCAATACTCAATCAACCTGGCCTATTTTTGGTATCCCTAGCCTACAAATCCAAGAAAAAGTTCCTGATAGTGAAAGCAATACATTTGATACTTTTAATACCTTCCTCACCTCTGGAAGACAAAATGTGGTGGGCTGTCCACCAACTACAAGGCACAGTCAGAAAGATTAGGGAACCAAAAGTACCCACACCACTCAGGTGGTAGTTTGGAGGAAGTAGTCTTTCCCCTGCAAACACTATTACCCAAAATTTCACAATGAAAACTGCAAATTAAACATCATCTCTCTGAGCTCTATAATTAGAAGTCACTGTAAATATAGCCTTAATAGATATATATATATATATATTATTTGTACATAGTCTTAAAGATAGTCAAGGAAGGGCCTATAGTTGTCTACAGAATTTCTTCATTATCCATTTCCAGGTTTCTCAATATATTGGAGACATACTCTTGACTTTAACCAGAAAAGCAGAAAGAGAAAACAGGTGAAATCATCATAACAAAGCAAGTGTTGTTCAGGGAAGACACCAAATTATTATCATGCGCAATCCCAGGTTCCTACTGAGGCGACGAGGTGACGTATAAACAAACTCTGACAAGAACAGGAAAAGAAAGTAAACATTGAGTAACCTTAAAATTACCAGACACAAACGCTGACTAGTACAGGAAAAGAAAGCAACTACGAACTACTTTAAATTAAAGTAACCATCACCATTTCCCATGTCTTATAGATCATATGAAATGTCAATCAATTCAACTATAAATAGGAATATGCTTATGTTTAGAAGGTATCAGACTAATTAGAATATTAAAATTTCTACTCCCATCATCTACTTTGAATTTGCAATATCATTTATATGTCATTGATATATTATCAATATAGCGAAAGAGTGGCAAGAAAATTGAAAAACCAACATTTGCGACTTGCAAAAGCAACACAGTAGAGTGAAATGGAGAACAAAGATTATGAATCTTAACTAGAAAATTCAAAAGAAATCAGAATTAACTAGTACCTTACCTTTCTCCCAGTTCCACTTTTTATGCATTCTCAATGTTCTCTTGTACCATTAAGAACTCTTTGATGGACACTTAATTGCCAACAAAAGCTTTATCACAACCAAAAACAAAAGAAATGTACATACACTACACTATAAAGCTTTCTGCAGCGCAAGTTCTCAATCCCAATCAAGATTCACTTAATTTCACTTGCTTAGAGAGAGAGAGAGAGAATTACCAAAAGAGAGAGAGAGAGAGAGATCCACTATGCATTAACTCCTCTCCAAAATAAAATGATAAACAAGAATTTAAAAAAAAAAAATCTGTACTTTTCATACTCCCAAAACTTGATAACCAATTTAAGCTGCTCGAACCATATTAAAAAAAAAAAAAAAGCTCGGATGAGCTTTTCCGCATGAAAAGCCAATCAATAATTTCAGGCTATCCTATAAGAATCAAATTTCCTGGTGAAAGTGAAGTTCCACCAAAAGCTATTTAGTTGGTTGCAGTCGCTCAATCATGCTAATCAGATACAGTAAAGGCAACTTTGTGACTGGACATATAGCCCATCATGTTGATTGTGTGCTAACAATGACAAAAAATATTTTCACAACGGTAAATTGACAAGTATTTCTTCTCTTAACTCCAAATCATCAGTTAGGTGATAGAAGAGTTGCAATGCACTTCTTCCCTAAATATGTTCATGGCCAGTGACTCTCATAAGCATGCTAATAGGATACTCTCAAGCACTTTTCGACCCTATCGTTCATTGACATACCCAGATACCATTAGAGAATAGAGATAGAAACAAGAAGGAACGAGACAATTAACAAGAAGATATTTATTATTCATTTCAAATATTTTTAATTATAGATATGATGACAAAACTATCTAGCTCACCCACAAGCATGTACGGAACGCTACAGCTTAACTTAAACCTTTTACAATGCGCAGGCTAAAGTAAGACCAAGTAGTCATGCTGTGGGTATTAGGTTAAAACTGAAATCAAGCAGTTAATTTCTACAACAATTTGACTAGTTCTAACAAAAATTCAAGTCTTCAAACTACGAATTTAGGTTCCTCCATCAAATGATCTTCAACGGTATTGTCAAACTTCAAGCTCCTTGCGACATTAAAGAAATGAGAAACAGCTTCCTCAGGCGTCCCAACAAGAACACCATGGCCCAGATTGAGAATGTGACCCCCTGGGCCAGCACACTTCACAACCCTGCCAAAAGGATTCAATTAGTTTGATAAATTTCAAATCGGAATGACAATTTAGTGACACAGTCTTGATGTTTGCTCTATGCAACAAGGACCCCTACATGGACGATATTTGCCAAGTCAGAAAATACTAACTATATATCAACAAACAGGCTGTGCATCTCCAATAAAATCCTCGAAGTTCTAGGGAGGTTGCTAATTATGAAAAGTTGAATATGTGTTAGGCAACGATGCTACATCTTTGCCCTTGTTACACAGCAAATGAAAATTAGAGACAGGAACTCCAACTCGACCGTACATATTGAAGAAAGATGCTGAACAATTATAATCTTTCAACCCAACATGTAGGTAGGGGCTTTTTCAGACAAATTGCAGTGACTATTTTTTGACTGAGGCCCTTATTTCTGACTGAGTAGCTGAGAATGTTAAGACAGTTAAATTTTGGATTAACGCACATCAACTGGCAAGTCAATGAAGTATAGCTTCTTTTGATATACAGCTAGCTTTCATGTGTTGTGCCCCTTGGTGCTTCCTAAATCAAATTACTTTATAAAGGGCAGAAAAGGGTCATGTCAAAAACCAAAACATCTATTAGTTCAACTAGAGGCCTAAATCAACTGGTGAAAACAATAACATACAGGAAAAATTCAGTCAAAAAACTTTTCAAATCACAAACCTCTGAATTTCATCAGTCAAAACAGGAAGGGGAGAAAATAAATAAGCCGGATCCACATTTCCTTGTATGCTAATTTCACTCCCCAAACGCTTCCTTCCATCTGCCATATCCACTGTCCAGTCCAGCCCAATCACATCAACTCCAGTTCCTTTCATCCGCTCAAGAAGGCCACCATTTCCATTAATGTAGAGAACAATTGGTGTTCCAGGACATTTTGTCCTTACAGAACTCACAATCTGCAATTTTCACGAGTCCATAAATTGATTGAACAAAGAGAGAATTAATGGTGATAACAGAAATGTACATTAAGCTATGCTTCAAAAGTTGAAAAACACAAGCATCACACAGCGCAGCATTTTGGAAAAACAAAAAAATGACAAGCTCACCTGATAAGGTAAAGATAAACACTTCATATTCAACAATTTTAAATCATTGAGAATAAGAAATCCACTCAATCCAGAACAAATAACCAAAGCATAAACACTACAAAACAATGCACACTATGGTAGCGAAGGTGGAATACGTTTGGCATAAACAGGACTTCCTGAAGCCAATCTGAAGATAGAGCAAACGTTATCAAAATTACTTGTTTATTAAGCAAAAAGATGATAAAGAGCTTAGCCAATCACACCTCACATGGTGGGAGAATAATGAACTTATGGACAGAATATCAAAAAATTACTCAAATCACCTCTTCAATATAGGGCTTTGACCATTTCTCCCACATATTGGGCGGTAGTTGCCCTCCCCATGAATCAAATATCTGTATACAGTGAGCCCCGGATTCTACTTGGAAAACAATGTAGTCTGATATTGCCTTTGTTAAATGTGAGAGAAGAGCCCTCAATATGTGTGGCACAGTATGGCACATGCTTTTTATGGTGGTATACGTGCGAGTTGTACCGCCTTCTACAATGTACGTAGCAATTGTCCAGGGCGCTCCAACAAAACCAAGAATTGCAGCTTGCTTCCCAACCTAAATAAGCAGAACAACTTAAATTAGCTCCACCAATAAAAATTGATACAATTCTAAACCCAGAAATCAAACTGAAAGTAAACTAGCACAGGAAACCACCTTTTTTAATCCATGCAACAAAGAAGAAGAAATACCTCCCGGCGCAAAATCCTGAGGGATTCTCCCACAAAATGAAGTTTCCCCAAGTCAATTGGATGCAATATTTTCAAGCCCTCCTCGGAACGAATTGGGGACTGAATAACTGGACCCCTTACCTCTTCAATGTCAAATGGGACACCAAATGCAGGTAAAGGGGTAAGAATGTCAGAGAAAATAATAACCCCATCAGGCTGGAAAGCTTCCCATGGCTGCAAAGAAATTTCCACAATGAGATCAGTTGTCTCTGACCTCTCTCTGAAGGATGGGTATTTCTCCGCGAGCTTTCTGTAAACAGCCATGTACCTTCCTGCCTGACGCATCATCCATGCTGGAGGGCGGCTTACCGGATCTCCTCTTGCAGCTTTGACCAAGAGTGGATCTGAAACCCAGGTGGTACATTAGTAGAATGAAAATGATAGTGAGAGAGAGAGAGAGAGAGGATCCACACATCTGAATACACAGAAGAGAAGGGGGAAAAAGCAATTTTCCCACCAAGAGAACATCTTATTAAATTATCTACGCCAAAATCTTCCCCTCCCCTCCCCTCCCCTCTCCTTTCAAGATAAATAAAGGGTGCCGCTATTTGCAACCTTACTTTTTTTTTCATGCAGCCCAGTTAATTCATGCATCCTATATTTTCTCTAAGCAACCCAATAACTTCTCCACACAACTCACAAATTGCACTTAAAGTTTCAAAAATACCCACAAATTGCTAATTTTTTTTAGCAACTAATTGTTGAAATTGTTTGATTTTTTTAGCAGGTACCTACTGAAAGTTTTTAATTGTTCAGTAATGAGTTGTTGAAATGTTTCATTTATCTATCAAAAATTTGTTTCAGCAAGTGATGTCGAATTCTTTTAATTTTTTCAGCAAGTGATTGTCAATATTATTTGATATTTTCAGCAAATTCCTGTTGAAATTTTATGTGAGATTTTTTAGAGTGCGAATTATGTGTAGTAAATATGGAGGGCAAGAAGGTCATTTTGCATTAGAGCATTTCTGTCCTAAGATGGAAACAATTTAAGTGGGCTATAGGAAAAAGAATAGGGTTACGAATAGTGGCACCCTAAATAAATAAATAAAAGGGGATCAACATATATAAGCAGGCTATTTAGAAGACAAATATCCTCGTCATTTTGGTTGTCTTGAGACGACCATCAATGGTCTACATAAGTACAGAACCTAATCACCAAATCAATTGACGATGGGGTTACCCTACAAGGACCCATCATCATTCTAGAGTAGGCAAAAAGACAAAATCCTTATGAATCTGGCTCTAAATAGCATCAGAGGAATAAAAGTGCGATACAATTGTTCTCTTATGTCAATGAGGCACTAGTACAAAGAAAATAACCACACGAATGAATAACACTATTGGGAAAAAATTATTTTATGCACAGGTCACTAATAGAAATGATCTTAAACTACCAAAATAAATTCAAGCATACTAAAGCTTACTTGTTGAAGAAATGTATGGAACAACCATTGATAACTACATGTAATATATTACACACATTTTGAGGTGCAAAACTTAAGGTCAAGAACAGCAAAATCAGCTCTCACTATTGTTTATGAATAAACGAATTATCATTCAACAAGAAAAAAAGAAATGTTAAGGAATTTATAAGCATTTCACAAAATTAAGTCAATTATGGTTTCATTTCATCCACCTTGCTTGTGCATTTTTTAGTGCAAGGTTATTCATGAAGGCAATTCCAACATCACAGGAAGGAAGAAGGTTAAAAGGGCAGGCGTCCATCAAAAAAATTATAATAGAACCTAAACATGTAATACGAAACTACATAATTTTGCGCGAATTCATGCCATGGGTTAAAATACTCTATAGATTTATGTTAAGTAGAAATAGAAGTTACATCAATGATGGGCCCTGCTTAGAAGGCATGACCAAATTGCCCAAGCTAAGTTATCCAAGTTTTCACATAATGTTGAATAAGAACAGCATGATAGACAAGTGAATTTCGTTCCATTCACAGCCAGCTTACATAAAAGGCCAGAACTGATCCCTCATACCTAAGAAAAGGGTCTAAAATTATTATCGTCAATTATATAGCTTTACATTACAAGACTAGCAATCCTATTCCTTCTCAGTCCAAACTCTAGAAAAGCATTATAAAATTTCATAAATTTGATGTTAAAAAAAAAAAAAATCAATTATAGATAATGTAAATTATGAATGCACCTTGACAACCTTTAAAAAAGATGGCCTTAGAATACCCAAAAATCTATAAGTTATATTGATCTAATCGTATGTAAGAATGGAAGCACACAAAGGGTGCTGCCCCTTAAATCAAAGCAAGGAACCTCGCACTAGGAACGCAGTGTAGCTGAAATGGGAATGGCCATGAAGTTCAGCTCTTATCATAAGCAAAAGGCAACAGTAAGGCTGCGTTTGATTTGGGTATTAGTGATGGGTGATTGAATTAGTTATCCATGGGCCCACTTTGTCTGGTGTTTGGCTGTGCACACTTGCTCTGGACATGAAGTCCGGAGTGAACTATTTATCCCCATGTCCATATTAGTTTCCTACCAAGGTCCAATGGTCCAAAATTACCTCTTGTGAATTCAAATTTCTTATACCAGTATATCCCACAAACAAAACACCAAAAGAAATAATCCCACGTAAAAAATTAATCCCATGTAATATCTAAACCCATATATTAACCCATGGTATTATAGAATTACTTATCCACTATCTTCCTACACCCCCCCCCCCAATCAAACGTAGCTTAAGTAAGAGATGGTTTCATTAACAATGATATTAAAAAATAGTCAATTTTGAAAATCAGAAAACCTACATTCTCCGGGGGAGGACATTAAGCTCCCAAGTGCAGGCATTACAAGACATAAACTATATCGAAAATGAGAAAGGGAGAAAACAACAATGTCCCGTCTCTGAGACTCTGAACAAACTAAGATTACGGCATACATCCAAATTTTTGAAAGCTACAGTTAACAAAAAAAAAAGTAATATTTTGAAGAATGGTAAAACAATGGAAGCAATTTGCGAATAAATTGCTGTCAGCAAAGACCCCCCCCCCCGGGGGGGGAGTGGATAACAATTATTCAGAAATGTGAAGATGAAATCCAGAGGCGAAAATCGAGATCGAGAGACAGAGAAGGGACGCACCAGAAGACGACGAGGAGCAAGCCCGGGGGAGCTTATTACAGGGGAACTTCCGTCGTTTAGGAAAGACGAAAACTCCCGTTTGGCCACCGGAAATAAGCCCTAATTGCGCGAGAACACTGGACGACTTCCAGCCGACAGTGCAGCTCGCACTGCAAAATTACAATTTAGAGAGACCGAGACAGAGAGAGAGAGCAATCAAGAATTTGCGAGAGAGAGAGAGACTGACCTGGTCGGAGAAGAAAAACTCATTAGGTTTTTGAAATGGAGGTGAGCGGCACAACAACTGTTAGAACTTATCTCTCTCCTTATCTGCCTCCCATTGTTGAACCCAGAAAACCCAACTAGCAATATGAGCGCTTTACTCAATCAACCGAGCTTCTACAGCGGTAAAAAATTATTGTTCACCCCCCTCGATTGGATGCAACTAAAACTAAAATCGTGAGAGATGATTCATAAAGGTGTATAAGGTAGTAAAAGAGTATTATTTATGGAAGGTAAACACATATTGATGTGATATTTATAAAATGAGTGATAAATAATATTAAGTTTGGATGATTTTTTAAAATAGGCGTATAAGGATGGGTGTATGATGTAAACAACTATCAAATGACTCTTTTACATTTGTGCAGTCTTAAAATTAATTATATGTTTATGTTAATTATATAATGTAAAAGCTAACTAGTACAAATTAATTTTAGATAAACTAATTATAAATAAATTATGTTATTAATAATATATTTTTTAATCACACGGCCTCTTATTTGGAAAAAAAATATATTTTTTTATTTTTATTAATATAATTTTTTAATACATTTTTTCATTAGAAAAAAAATAAGAATTTATTTCTAATAGATAAAGTACATTTTGTAGGTGAGAATGGAAGGGGAATGAGAAGGGGCAAAATAGATCAATTTACTCAATGATAAGGGAGGATAATTTTTGGAGAGTTCAAACTCTCTCCAAAAATAATACACTTTCTTTCAAGATTAAGGAGGCCGGATGATTTTTAGAGAGGGAAATTTTACTTCCCAAACTACGTAAAAACTATCACATCAAAGCTTATACAGGAGTATTGTTTATGGAAATTGCCTTTTGTAGCATCCAATCGGGCAATTAGGAATTTGGATCAATGATTTTACATAAATAGGTTAGGTGATTTTGAATGAAGGTTTTAATAAAAAAAATTAGATTAAATAATTTAAAATAATAAATAACATTTATTCCAAATAATTTACTAAACTCAGATAAACTTATAAAATCCAAGAATAAATGTAAACTAAAATAGATATATCTTTAAATTTTCTAATAGATTTAAATTAATTTAATGTCATAAAAATAAATTTTCAAGAGATTGTCAATATTCAATTGCAACGGTAATATTTTCAGTTTGTGATACCAATGGCACGCTGAAAAGTAAAGCCTGGTAAATCATATATGAGACACTTGCCAGTAAAGGTCCAGAAGACATTAATTCCTAAAGTATGTGGATAGTGAAATATAAGAAATTCACTATTTTATTATTACATTTGTCGAATGGAGCATATGTTTTTAATGGTTAATTCCCTTTTATTAATTAACAATTAGAGTAATTATGGTTTAATTGTCATTCAATCATTAATTTTAGTGTGAGTACGATTTAATCAGATGGGTAGAACTGTAATTAAATTAATTTAAATTCTATTAATTACTTGTTTATTGCATCGATGCCGGGTGAGTTTGGTTTGGAAAAAAATTTGAAAAAATTATATAAATTTCTATTAACTTTATATCATATCAACTTTTTTCTTTCATTACACGTATTACGAACTCTCAATTTATCTCAATTTAAACTTACCCTACATATATCACAATCACAACAATCACAATAGTACCATATCTATTATAAATAGGGCACTCAAGGAATTTTAGTTAAGTTTTAGTAATTCAATCAAATAAATCTCATTCACGCGACAAGGGAAAATTGCGCAAGATAACTTAATTTTACTATCAGATCCAAATCGCTTGTATTATTTAATTTTTGCGATATATTAGTTTGCCTTTAAATGATCTTATATTAGGCATGGTTTGAGAACCATTAGCATTTGCTTTTTTTGCGTTTGGAAAGTATGTTAAAAGCATGCTTTTTTATATATTGATATTTTTACCTTCGTTGCTTTATACTATTTTCTAAAATTACCTTAAAGACATAAATACCCGGTAAAAGGATAATTTTGTAATTTTAAATTTAACCATTACACATGCTACAGTAAACTAAAAAAAAGCATGATTTTAACATGAGTTCCCAGACCATGCCTTATTCCATATTGTCGAACCATCACACTAAACTTTTGATCGTGCATTACAATTTGACCTAGATTTCGGAGTATTAATATACTTAATAACCCCATTCACTCAATACTACGTCCCTTGGGCATGATTGGAATTGGAGGTGTGACGAATATGGAGCCCGGCACGAAGTAAATGCTTCTTCTGCGGAAAATGTTTTGGCTACAAGGACTCTTTCATCTAATCGCTATAGTGAAAAGTAAAGGTGGTAAAAAAGCCTCGCAAGTGACACAAATTTTTCTGGGACAAAATTCAAGTGCAGTGCCAATTTGATCAAGAGATCAGCTGCCAACGATATTGGATTTCTGATCAATGGAATGTCTCTTAGCATTAAATAAATTCTGCTCAATGGAATGTCGTTTCGTTTTTCTATTTTCGTTTATCAATTTATGTTTTCTATTTTTTATTTTCTGTTGTCATTTTTTTTTAAACAAAAATTAAAATTGCGTTTGAAAATGTAATTTTATTTATAATTATTAATTTTTATTTTCATAAATTATTTAATTTTATTAGTTTTTAAAAATTTAACTGAATTTAATAAAATATATTTCATATTAATTTAATTTAATTTAATTAATTAATCAATTAAATTATTTATTAAAAATAATTTAATAAAATATATTTCATATTAATTAAATTAACTTAATTATTAAATTAAATTAAATTAAATTATATATTTTCTTATTTATTCAAAATAATTTATATTTTATATTAATTATATTTTTTATTAAAAATAATTTAGTTTAGTAAAATATTTGAATAAAATAATTTATTTTAATATGATGCAACAAAAATAGACGAAGTGTTAATATTGAGAAAAAGTTTATAACAGGAAAAAACAGAGTGAAAACAATTCTTCTTTACTTTTCTATTTAAGTTTTCATTTTTATAGAAACCAAAAAAAAAAAAAAAACTTAAACATTTAGCAAATATGTTTTTGTTACCAATTTACAAAATTTTAAAAACATAAACAGAAAAACATAAAACAAAAATGTTATCAAACGGCTTAGTACTTTTATCTATGACTATAACATGTTCACAGTCAAATAAATAAACATCTAATAGAGTTATGGCTCATACTCATTTCACTCAAACTACAGTGCGTGAAGCAAGTGGAATATAGTGGAACAAGCAGAACAAACAAGGTAAAGATTAATGACCAAATAATCAAGTAGAAAACAAAACCAAGGCCAATTCCAATACACAATTAATTGGATTCGCACAACCGTTCATTATAGTTGAAGATTATGAAACACAAACTCAACCAGTCCACAAACTTTTCAGAATTCTCTAGAAATTGGTAAGAGAATTCTTTTGTGAAACAATAGAAGAATCGATCAACAGAACAATTAATCCTATTTAAAGGTAATCCAGAATGCTAATAAGATAGTTATTAAAGGATGGACCAAATGAACAATTCAATGCCATTTCTCATGAACACATAATTAAGATGCTAGAAAGGCCCTTCGAGCATTGTTTGCCCAAATCCCACACGAGACTAAAAATTTTTGGTACAAGTGTTGCCCACTTTATCATCAAGGATAACGTAACCAGCGCTGCTCACATTTCTAAAATAGTAGAAGTTACTACCATCGTATTGATATGCCTGCTGTGTGCTCCCAAACCACTGACCACCAAGTCGTCCTTCACAGCCATAACACCCTATCCATGCTGCAAATTTTTTAGAGAAGTGACCAAGTCTCCAAATTCACTAGCCTTAGCCCTCTTCTCATTACAACCCAATTTTAAATCCACCACCGAGTTATAAGTTTGACCTCCTTGTTTCATATTGTCAAAGAACAAGTGAAGGGAAAATCTTTTAAATGATTCGATTGAGGAAGCAGAAGAAGATGGCACCTTGGCAAGGACACTGGAATTGAACTCGATGATTTGATTCACAAGCTGCAAATTGTTAGCACAAAAGGGATTAAAATTATAATTAAATTTTAAATTTATATTAAAATTAAAGGTGAAATGGCTTTCATGAAACAATGTATACAATGTAATAAAATAGTAGAATTATAAAAATTATTATTAGAAATAATCTGTGTAATAATAATTTTTATAATAACCAGAAATTAAATTCTAATAAACTGTTACAATATATATATATATATATTATTAAATAGTAAATAAATAAAATTATATTAGAACAGAATATAGCAAATTGAAAAACCGAGAACTGTGTTGGACACAATTTTCTTAAAACAGATTCATTCCCTCTACCTGTGCTTGAGGTTATGTGGACGTCTATTTGCCAGAATACAATGGCTGGCAGCACCGAAGCTAGCACAACACTTCGATACTATTGGCAAACAGTGAACAAAGTAGAACACTATTACTGAATATATGCAGAGAAAATATGTAGAGAAACAAAATGAGAGAGAGAGTTTTCTATTGTATCTCCAAAAAGCAAAAAAGGTGTCTATATATATAAGCAATGTGGGGAAGGGGCAATCTAGGAATTAACTTACTGCAATTATAGAATTCATTATGAAATTTAAACAGAATTTAATTCTGCAATAAACTCAAATTCAAATTTGAATTCAAAGCTTATAACAACAAACTTAATTCTGTTAATTAGATATAATGATCCTGCTGTTACAAAATTAATTTAAATTCTAACAGCAATTTTAACACTGTTGTTACAGTATTTAATTCTCTGTAACTGCCCATTTTAACACTACTATTACAGTTTTTAATTCTCTGTAACTGCTTAAAAAATTAAAAAAAAATAGACTAAAACTAGCCTATCGCGAGACTCACTTTTTGTGTCCGCAGGTCGCGTGCTTGCACACAACAAAAATTTGCTCGACTTCCGTTGGGGGATTGGATTTGCACTCCCCTGTGCATACGCACAAGGCATAGTATTCTAAGCACTTAACTTCTTTTCTCTTTTCCAATATGGGACAAGTGTTTTCACATTTTCTACTTAGCCTTTCACACTTTCCACTTAACCTTATTGTTTTCTTTCCAATTCAAGGGTGCTCTTTTGAAATACAATTTCTCATTCACCCTTTTCTATTTAATGCCAAATTTTCCAACAGTCTCCCACATGAATGGAAATTGATTTAATATAAATCTGTGATAGTGTTCAATAGTTGAAACCTGTATAGGATAGGTAGGAGTTACCCTTTAAACCTTCATTTGTGACAATATATTTACTTTACTAGCTGTTCAGTAGACATGATATCCTTGAACTAGCCTACTTTCTTATGTAAATGAACCATATGTTGCACACATGAATCATCTAAACATTTGTTTAGTTCTCATGATTATGCTCATTTTGGCCATGAACATCAACCTGGTTTTGCGAGAGTTTCTAAAGAATTGAGCCCTAAACAATTCTCCTTTGAAGCGACCCCACTTCTCTCTCACATAGGTGACTTCTTAACTTTGAGTAATTTGCTTACTCCACTTAAGAATCATTAAAGCAAACCTTTATTATCCTTTTCCTTTCAATATCACTGTTTCATTAGAGGAATGGGTTGAGGGATAGCCCCCCCACAGTGACCTTATTAAGTTTATAATTAGGTTGTCCCTTTGAACCTAAATCTTGGGATCTCCAGTCAATTAGGCTGGGTTTCTTTTATAAAACTTCTTTTCCCATGGGCTTCAATCCCATTCCCTTTGAAAACTTTTCAACTAACTCTCTATTTAACCCTTTGGTTAGCGGATCCGCAATATTATCCTTTGACTTTGCGTAGTCAATAGAGATAATTCCAGTTGAGAGTAGTTGTCTAATGGTATTATGTCTACGACGTATATGTCCAAACTTACCATTATACATATTACTCTGTGCCTTTCCAATTGCAGATTGACTGTCACAATGTATACAAATGGGTGGCATAGTTTTTTCCCATTTTGGAATATCCTCTAAGAAATGACGTAGTTATTCAGCCTCTTCACCACCTTTATCCAAAGCTATAAATTTAGACTCCATTATGGATCTAGCTATAACAGTCTGTTTAGAGGATTTCCATAATATAGCTGCACCTACTAGTGTGAATACATATCCACTAGTAGATTTTGAATCTTTTATATCAGATATCTAGTTTGTATCACTGTATCCTTCTAAATAGCTGGATATCTGGTATAATGTAGACCATAATTTCGAGTATACCGTAAGTACCTAAGTATTTTCACTGTTGCTTCCCAATGGTCAACACTCGGATTGCTCGTATATCTACTCAATTTACTAACCGTATAGGTAATATCTGGTCTAATACAACTCATTAAGTACATTAGACTTCCAATAACTCTAGAGTACTCTACTTGAGAAATGCCCTCTCCTCTATTCTTGGATAGATGAATACTATTGTCTAATGGTGTTCTTGCTATTCTAGAATCATCCTTGTTGAATTTTCCAAGGATCTTGTCCACATAGTATGACTGATTCAAAATAAGACCATCTGATGTTCTTGTGATTTTAATTCCTAAAATCACATCGGCAAGTCCCATGTCTTTCATGTCAAATTTTGAATTCAACATATTCTTGGTAGATTTAATTGTTTGTAATCACTACCAACAATGAGTATGTCATCCGTGTAAAGACACAGAATGACAGCTATTTTTAGTCTATTTACTATAAACACATTTATCACACTCATTGATCTTAAATCCATTATTAATCATTGCATTATCAAGCTTTTCATGCCATTGCTTTAGCGCTTGTTTTAAGCCATACAGTGATTTTACAAATTTACATACTTTCATTTCTTGTCTTGGAGCTATAAAACCCTCAGGTTGTTCCATATAGATTTCTTCATCCAAATCACCATTTAGGAAAGCTGTTTTTACATCCATTTGATGTACCTCTAGGTTTCGCAATGCGGCAATAGCAAGTATCATCCTAATGGAATTTATTCCTGTCACAGGAGAATAAGTATCAAAGTAATCTAGGCCTTCTCTTTGCCTGTATCCTTTGATCACAAGCCTGGCTTTATACTTATCAATGGGGCCATCTGCTTTCATTTTCCTTTTAAAGATCCATTTGGACCCTAAAGGTTTACAACCAGAAGGAAGATCTACTAACTCCCAAGTATGATTCTGTAAAATAGAATCTACTTCACTTTTTATTGCTTCTTTCCATAGATGTCCCTCGGGAGAATTTACAGCCTCTGAATAACTTAGTGGTTCTTTTTCTAACAAATAAGCTAGAAAATCATTTCCAAATGATTTTTCCATTCTTACTCTTTTACTAGCCTTGGTTCTAGTTCATGATCAGAATCATGACTTTCTTCATTCATAGTTTCATTTGTTCGTTTAGACGAATTTGGCACCTTATTGGATTTACTAAGAAATACATCTTCAAAGAATGATGCATTCCTGGATTCCATTATCGTGTTCTTATGTATATCTAGTATTTTAGATTCATATACAAGAAACCAATAAGCATTAATATTATATGCATAGCCAATAAATATACAATCCACCATTTTGGACCTATCTTTATTTTCTTTGGTGTTGGAACAACTACTTTGCAAGGCAGCCCCACACTCGCAAGTATTTGTAGGAAGGTCTCCCACCTTTCCATAATTCATAAGGAATTTTATCCTTTTTCTTTCCGGGTACCTTATTTAAAAAATAATTACTTGACAAAATAGCTTCACCCCACATGTTTTGAGGTAACCCTAAACTTAATAACATTGCATTCATCATTTCTTTCAATGTACGATTTTTACGTTCAGCAACACCATTCAATTGAGGTGAATAAGGTGCAGTGACTTCATGTATAATACCATGTTTTGCACAGAAATCACCAATTGTGTATCATACTTGCCACCTCTATTACTTCTCAATCTTTTAATCTTCTTATTAAGTTGATTTTCAACTTCATTCCTGTAGAGAATGAATTTCTCTAAAGCTTCATCTTTGCTTTTTAGCAAATACACATAGTAGTATTTTGTGCTATCATCAACAAATGTTATAAAATATTTATTTCTACCTCTTGTTTGTACGAATTTCAAATCACAAACATCACTATAAATTAATTGAAATGGTTCAGTGTTTCTTTCAATTGTTTGAAATGATGACCTTGTTAATTTTGCCTCAACACAAATTTCATATTTATGTTTTAAATCAATATGGAATGCGGGTATGTGATCCAAGTTAATTAATCTACGCAATGTATCAAAATTAACATGTCCTAGTCTACCATGCCACAAATTAGAAGACTCAAGCAAATAAGTAGAAGACTTCTTATTCTTATTAATGATAGCTATTACATTGAGCTTAAAAAGCCCATCAGTTACATAACCATTTCCCACATACATTCTAGATTTTGACAAAATAACTTTGTCTGACTCAAAAATCATACGAAATCCATGCTTGTTCAGTAGAGACCCAGACACCAGGTTTTTGCTAATTTCTAGCACATACAACACATTATTCAGAGTCAGTTCTTTCCCGAAAGTCATCTTTAGCAGCACCTTCCCTTGGCCTTCAACAGCAAAAGTAGTAGAGTTTCCCATAAAATTTTTTCCCCCATTAACTGGTTTCGAAAGTAGTGAATAGGTCCTTGTTAGAGCATACGTGCCTCGTGGCACCAATGTCAATCCACCACTCCTTTGGGTCGGACCCAACTAAATTCACTTCAGAAACCACTGCAGAGAGATTAATATCTGACACATCTTCAGCAGTGTCATTCACCACATTTGCCTCGTGATTCTTCTTCTTTGGAAGTCTATATTCCGTAGATCTGTAACATATCTTGCCACAATTGAAGCATTTCCCTTGAAACTTTGGCTTGGAAATTCCCCCTTTTGGGCCTAGCTTTGGCTTAGCAATTTTCTTGTTTTTAGGGCCTTGCCTATGCTCCACAACATTTGGCTTAGCAGCAGCAAGATTGAACACTTTGCATTAATAACTTTCGTTGTCTTCTTCAATTCAAAGTCTAACAATCAGTTCTTCTAAGTTCATTTCCTTTCGCTTATGCTTAAGGTAGTTCTTGAAATCCTTCCACCCTGGAGGTAGCTTCTTAATAATTGCAGCCACTTGGAAGGTTTCACTCAAGTTCATCCTTTTAGACTAAATCTCAGGCAAGATTACTTGAATTTCTTGTACTTGACTAATCACAGTCTTGGAATCCACCATCTTATAATCAAGGAATCGACTAACCACAAATTTCTTTACTCTGGCATCCTCTATTTTATATTTACGATCCAACGATTCCCATAGCTCCTTTGCAGTCTTCATTATAAAATAAATATTATACAACAAGTCATGCAAACCATTCATGACATAATTCCTACACAAGAAATCAGAGTGCTTCCAAGCCTCAACCGCGTTGATGACTTGCACATCTGCTTCTCTCTCAAATAGTTTAGGAGCTTCCTCAGTCAAGAATCTCACGAGATTCAAGGTGGTCAAATAAAACAGCATCTTTTGCTGCCACCTTTTAAAGTTCAATCCATTGAACTTTTTAGGTTTTTCACCATGGTTCATAGAAACCGTAGGTGCAGAAAACTGAACCAAGCAGTGGGCTTGTAGAGCTAGAGGCAGAGCCTTTGGCTTCATTTACAGCTATCATATCAAAAGCATCATTTCCATTAGTCATTTTTCCTTTTTAATTCAAGTCGAATCTGTTTTAAGATTGTTAGCACAAAAGGGATTAAAATTAAAATTTAAATTTAAATTAAATGTGAAATGGCTTTCGTGAAACAATGTATACAATGTAATAAAATGGTAGAATTATAAAAATTATTATTAAAAATAATCTATGTAATAATAATTTTTATAATAACCAGAAATTAAAATCTAATAAAGTGTTACAATATATATATATATATATATATATATATATATATATATTATTAAACAGTAAATAAATAAATTATATTAGAACAGAATATAGCAAATTGAAAAATCGAGAACTGTGTTGGACACAGTTTCCTTAAAACAGATTCGTCGCCTCTACCTGTGCTTGAGGTTATGTGGACGTCTGTTTTCCAGAATACAATGGTTAGCAGCACCGAAGCTTGCATAACATTTCGATACTCTTGGCGAACAGTGAACAAAAGTAGAACACTACTACTGAATATATGCAGAGAAACAAAATATGAGAGAGAGTTTTCTGTTGTATCTCCAAAAAGCAGAAAAAGCAGAAAAGGTGTCTGTATATATAGGTAATGTGGGAAAGGGGGAATCTGGGAATTAACTTGCTGCAGTTATAGAATTCATTATAAAATTTAAACAGAATTTAATTCTGCAATAAACTCAAATTCGAATTTGAATTCAAAGCTTATAACAGCAAACTTAATTCTGTTAATTATATATAATGATCCTGCAGTTACAGAATTAATTTAAATTCTAACAGCCATTTTAACATTGTTGTTACAGTATTTAATTCTCTGTAACTGCTTGAAAAATTAAAAAAAAATAGGCTAATACTAAACTCTTCGCGAGACCCACTTTTCGTGTTCGCAGGTCGCGCGCTTACACACAACAGAAATTTGCTCGGCCTCCGTTGGGGGGTTGGATTTGCACCCCCTGTGCGTACGCGCGAGGCATAATATTCTTAACATTGGTTGCCACTTTTAAAAAGTGTAACCATGTATAAAGTACTTCTTTTCTCTTTTCCAATGTGGGACAAGTGTTTTCACACTTTCCACTTAGCCTTATTATTTTCTTTCCAATTCAAGGGTGCCCTTTTAAAATACAATTTCTCATTCACCCTTTTCTATTTAATGCCAAATTTTCCAACACAAATTCCCATCACTCCCCAAAACCATATTGTTCCTGTAGTTGAACACTTGAGTCGAACTGGTTGCATGGTTTTAAAAAGTAGCGTTACGTAACGGTAGCGGCTGTTACGTAATGGAATCGGCTCCTTCCGAACCCGTTAAGACTATGTTACGTGGTGTGTAGTGGCCTTCACACCGTAACGGCACGTTACGGCCACGTAACGTCCGCTACAGTGGTGTAACGCCAGAGTAACGGCTCAATCAAACCAAAAAAATCAACAACAGACAAAAAATCTGAAAAGAAAAATCAACAAAAGCTGAAAAGTAGAAGCTTTATTCAACACAGATTCAAAACAATTCAATAGAGGTTTCATTCAAAATCTGAAATTAAAGAAGTACCAACTCTTTTGCTAAATAAAAAATTGTGAGAGAGAAGTAGAGAACAAAAAATCTCAAGTTCTATTATTCTAGTCTTCCAGTTCTAGATTAAACTAAAAAAACTTCACCTCTTCGCCTTCGATCGGCTGGGATCTTGGTTTCATCTTCATCGGGCTTCGATTTCAGCAGCCGAAAGCCTGAAAAGGTACAAAAGGGTTTGGATCTCCATATCTTTTTTTCTTTCTTCAAATTTTTCCCTCTCTTCTTCGGATCCATAGATAGTTGTTATAAAACTTGTGAATCTGTGATTTTGAAACAAATTTTCAAGAAAAAAAATTGAAGTGGGCGCGGTGTGGGTGTTTGAAACTTTGAACCAGGGAGGTTCAGAGAGAGAGAGAGGGGGGGGCTGAGAGCGCTTATCGATCATGCAGCCACCAAAGAAGAGAGATTGAACCAATCCGACCTTGTACTTTTGGTCACAAATTAAGGCCTACTCAGCCACCGTTAAGTTTCCAGAACCGCCGACCACTCCCACGAACCGGGCTCGAGCCCACAAACGCTCACTGAAGAGCAATCACCGGCCACGCAGCGCCACACCGGTTCACGGTCGGTGAAGATCATGACCATGGTGTGTAAGGCCTCAAGAGCCCACGGTCCAGGGGAGAACTGAGAGTCTGAGACTCTAAGAAGACGAAGAAAAGAAGACGAAAAGACTGAAGAGTTGAATCTTGGAAGTTGGAACTTGGAAGAGTCTGGAAGAAAGAATGGGTGGGGGTTTCTTGAATCTCGGGCTCGGGCGGCTCACAGAGTCACAGGTAAGGATATAATGAGATATATCTATATAATTATAATATATTAAAGAAAGCGCCGAACCTTAGAACACGGAAGGTTTTGGCTTTGGTAGAAGCCAATTTTTCTTTTCTTTTTTATTTTAATTTTAATCTTCAGCGGCAAGATAGGTTGTAAGTTAATATGTTAGTGTATATATACATAATTATAATATATTAATATAATTATAATATATAGTGTTAATATATTATATTTTTAAAATATAAATATATTATGGGTTCATTTGGAATCCAAAAAAATCAAAAAATTTCAAAAAATTTTATAAGTTTTTAAATTCCTTCAATCAAATTTTACTACTTATCATTTTTACATCACATCAACCCTATCTTTTAATTTTTTTAGTTTTTTTGGGACTCCAGTCACACCCTATAATGTGGTTAGGCTGTTAGCTTTGTTAAAAAAATAAAAAATCAAATATTAGAATAAAAGTGATACTCATCAAAATTCCATTAAAATTTTTAAAAAATTTTCAAAATTAATAAAAATTAAAATTTTTAATATTTTTTAGAAATTTAAACTCTCTTTTAAATTATATTTAATTTAATTAAATATTATAATAAAAATTTTATATTAAGATGTTATACAATCTAAATTACTTATGCTAAAAATTATTAATTAAGCATTACTATTTTACTATAACATATAAACAAAAAAGTTAGTTGTACTAAAAATCAAATTAAATAAATAAATTAGTAATATTGTTATATTAATAAAATATATAATTTATATTAACAATACCAAATAATATTAATTAGGCATTGGAAATTAAAAATTACTAATTAAGTATAATTGTTATACTATAACATAATAATAAAAATTTTAAATTAGAGTTATAATAAATTTTTATTCCATAACATAATAACAGTAATATTAACTATATAAAAAGTTATAAATTATGTACCAAAAAAAGTTATATTAAATTAGATGTGCAATAAATTTAATTTAATATAATTTATAATATTATATTATTTAATTTATTTTAGTTATATTATATTAAACATTATTAACATATTAACAAAAATTAATTAAATATTATTATAATATTAGTATTATATTAATATAATTAAATTTAATTATTGTAATTAATTAAATTTAATTTAAAATTTTAGCTATAACAAAATATAACACCAAATGTTTAAATTTTATATTTTGATGATTCAAAATAAATAAATAATATATATTAAATTTTATTTTGTAAGGTAACAATGTCACATCAATCAAATATTAGGGGTGATGATAGTGGTTCTATTCCTAGTGGTGGTGGTGGTGATGACACTTCTAAACTTAATCCCAGTGATGATATTGGTTGGAAGTTTGCAACACCTATTGGCACTAGACATGACGCGAAATGTAAAATTTGTGAAAAAATTATTAAAGTGGGCATTACACGTGTGAAAGAACATTTGGCAGCAAAAAGAAGAAATGTAGCACCGCGTGGAAGTGTATCTAAAGAAGTGAGAGAAGAAATGATGAAACATTTGAAAGATTTCACATAAAAAAAGAATAATAAACAAAAAAGAAAAGAGGAACTGGAAACACAATTGAGGGATGATAGTCGTGGTATTAATTTAGGAGAAGATAAGGATTCTGATGCTGATTCTAATTCAGAATTGGCATATGCAAAATATAGAAGTAGACAAGATCATCAAGATTTGATAGAAAGAATGAGAGGTGCGGGAAGTAGTGGTAGCGGGGGTGAAATTAGACGTGGATTGACACGGGGAAGAAGTGTACATGATGTTGGTGGTAGACAGATGAATTGGATTAATCAAGAGTCACCTGAAGTTAAGTTGAGAGAAATGGATATTTTACTCCAAAAAAGTAAAAGTTCAAAATAACCCAAGCTGAATTTTAAGGGATTAAAAGTAGCAAGAAAAAAGTTGGGTAGAGCTATATCCAAATTTATGTTTTTTAATAATATCCCCTTTCGGGCTATAGAGTTAGAATATGCTCAGCCTATGTTTGATATAGCAGCAGAGTTAGTGAAGGGGGTGAAGGTTCCTACTGCATATGAGATTTCAGAGGTATACCTGCCTAAGGAGTACGAAGAGATCAAACAATGGATACGCTCATTTGAAGGGATTTGGAAGGAGATAAGTGTTACAATTATGTGTGATGGGTGGATTGGACCAACACATGATCACATAATTAATTTTTTGGTGTATTGTAATAAAGGAACAATATTTCACAAGTCCATTGATGCATCACATGTGAGCAGTAAGACAGCAGAATACTATTTCGGGTTGTTAAATTCTGTGGTAGAGGAAATTAGTGAGTCTAATGTGGTTCAAGTTGTGACTAATAATGAGGCAGCCTTAAAAGCTGCGGGCCACAAGTTGATGCAAAAAAGACACCACTTGTATTGAACTGCATGTGCTAGGTGATTTTTGTGATCAGTTCGCCTTTGACCTTGACCCTAGTCCTCGTCCTCTTTATAAGTCTAGGACTAGATCCTTTAGAACCACTAGGCCACATTGTATTGATTTGATGCTACACGATCTTTCAAAAAAAAAAAAAGTGTAGCAAAAGTCTTGAATACATCAAAATCTATCACAACTTTTATTTATAATTATCTAACTGTCTACCACATCATAAAGAAGTTCACTAGGGGAAGAGAATTACTTCGTCCTGCTATCACTAGATTTGCAACAAATTTCATTACACTTGAAAGTATAGTGAGGTATAAGCAGGAGTTGAGATATATGTTTACATTAGAAATGTGGAGAAGATCAAAATGGGGGAGGTCAAGAAGTGGTCCAGAGGTTGAAGTGAAACAAATAATTTTAGATTCTGAGTTTTGGAAGAAGTCCAATGATATAATTAAAGTATATGAACCTCTTGTCAAGGTACTAAGGTTAGTGGATGGCGATGAAAAACCTACCATGGGTTTCATATACGAGGCAATGGATAGAGCAAAATTGGCAATTAAAAATAATTGTCGGTACTATCAAGAATATTGGAAGATAATTGATAGTCGTTGGGCTTCACAGTTGCATCACGATTTACACGCAACAGGTATATTTTTTTATACTTGTCTTTTTTGTTTTTCTCCTTAAATCACATGTTCTTCATTTATTTTCTTATAGTAACATTTTTTTATATTTATATCCATGGCAGAATATTTCTTGAATCCCCAATTTCAATATGGGACTCAATCTTCCCCTGATGTGTTAACGGAAGTGTTAAATGGAACTAAAAATGTAATCACAAAGTTGGAACCAGTGTTAGAAAATCAAATTTTGGCCATGAATCAGGTGATAACAATTATTTTTATTCATTCACACAAAAAAATTAATTAATTTATATTTATGATTGAAAATCACTTACTAAACTTTTGATATTTTACAGTTACTTATCTTTAGAGATAAACATGACTCGTTTGGTCAACCTGTGGCTCAAAGATCAATAACGAGAACTAACCCAGGTAAACATATTTAAAATTTTACTCGCTACTATTTTAATATATTTAATATATTTGTTGTTATAATTTTATCTCATACTAATTTAAACTTATTTATACATTACAGCGGAGTAGTGGATTCTTCACGGTTCTAGTGCTCCCGAGTTACAACGTATAGCTGTTAAAGTTTTGAGCCAAACATCTTCCTCAAATTGTGAAAGAAATTGGAGTACATTTAGCCTAATCCATAGCAAAACAAGGAATAGGTTAAAGTATATCAAACTTCACAAATTAGTTTTTGTTCACTATAATATGAGGTTGAGGATGAGGCATAAAATGAGGAGAAGCCAATTAGAAATTGATGTTAGCTTCAATCTAATCAATTTGGACTATATTTTTGAGGAAGATGACCAACTAAATCAATGGCTAGAAGAGAAAGAGGATCACTTGTTAGACACAGATAAAGATTTTCAGTTAAGAATACATCAAATTATTGATAGTGGTGATGTCGACCCCTCATCACATGATGTTCATGGTACAAGCTCTAGTCCAGGTCTTAGTGATGAAGATGGTGGCTTGAGCCCTCCTAGTGGTGATGATGGTGGTGATGATGGTGGTGGTGATCATGAGATCCCAGAACAATATATAGGAGAAACAGGAATGCATGGTTTTAAGGATGATGAAAAGGTAGGAGAACTATACCGATGCCTCCATAGCATCCATTTCATACGGATGAGTCTCAGGAAAGGAGAGAACGTTCAAGACGAAGTAGGGGGATACAACAACATGAGTCAAAGGGTTCTTCTAATGACATTTTTTGAAGTTTTGGAGGGGTTTCACTTGGTGAGTCTTCACAAGATAGTGGTAGCGAGTCATCATATAATTCACTACATCCATATAGTACTTTTGACCCTTACAGCTACCCTCCTCAATATCCCCCTCAATACCCTCAATATCCCCCTCAATATGCCTCTCAATAACGTCTTCAATACCCTCAATATCCCCCTCAATATGCCTCTCAATACCCTCCTCAATATCTTCATCCTCCTGGTGGGTATCAATTTTACAATGACAACAACACATCTAATAGCAGAGGATGGGATGATGACTCTCAAAAAGCAACTGAGCCTGCAAGATATTCATTTTGGTGGTAACTTTTATGCCTACATCATTTGTTTCATCTAATTCATGTAAGTCCTATTATTCTAACTTTATTTTTTGTTTAGTTTTTATAAGAATGGACTATGATTATTGTTTTGTTTCTATGACTTTTTATTTATTAACCAATAGATTATTTTCTTCTAAATTGATATATTATTTACGTTTAGTAATTGAACATTATTCTTGTGTTAATTATTATATAAGTAACAATTTAATATATACGTGGGTGTATGCGCACACGCACGCGTGTGAGCTTATTTTATATACATGTCTAAAAAAATTAATATTTATATATGACATTATTGATTAATATAAAACTATTAAACAGCACTAATAATTTATATTTATACATTTTAATTGTTAAAATATCAAAAACTAATCAATATAATAAAAATTACTAATATTAATTTTTTAAAAACTATAAAAATAAATTTTATTTTCGGACCGCAAATTTACTTAAAAAAAGGGTACAGGGGTAAAATGATTGTTTTGCCAAAATTTTCTTAACTATTAAAGTACCATTTGATATATTTGTTTTAAACTCATTTTCTATTTTGCATTTTTGAAAACAAAAAAAAAAAAAAAAAGAAAACAGTTCAAAACGTATTTGGTCATTTGTGTTTTTAAAATCTATTTTATAAAACAAAGAATGGATTTACACATGAAATAGAAAATGATAAAAAAAACGTTTTGAGCGTTTTTAATCCAAAACAAGAAAAATCTCCAAACATAAAAGAAAAATGTCAAACTAAATGTATTTTCTATTTTCCTTGTTTTAAAATTTTCAAAACATAAAACAAAAAATAAAAAACAAAAACAACCAAATTTTACCCAAGAAACAAGTCAATAAATATTTTTTACTTTTTTGGGATACCTAAAATACAAAATTAGCTCAAAAATGGGCATAAAGACAAAATAGTTATTTTATAGTCTAAATTTAAACTGCGCTAAAATTTATTTGAGTAGTAAAAAATATGTCAATGACATTTTTTTAACCTTTTAGGCAGCATAGAATTCAAATTCGGACCAAAAAATGACCCAAGAGTAAAATCGTTGTTTTATAATTTGAGTTTAAGTTGAGATAAAATTTTCTTAATTATTGAAAAAATATTGATAAATATTTTTTAACTCTCTGGAAAGCCCAAGATACAATTTTGGGCAAAAAATAGATCTAGAGGTAAAATGGTCATTTCATAACTCAAGTTTGGATTAGATTAAAATTTGTTTAGTTATTATATAATATGAATGAATATTTTTATTAGCCTTTTAAAAGTCCAAAATAAAATTAAAAAAAAAAAACACACTTAAAGATAAAACAATTATTTAACAACACGAGTTCGAATGTAGGCCGAAAATAAGGTTAAGGAGTAAAATGATCATTTTACAATCAAGAGAGTAATTAAGAATATTTTTTTATCACAAAATAGTTATTTGCATCACTTGAATTGTAGAATTATTTTCTCACTTAATGTGAGAATAACTATTCCTAAGGAATAGTATTCCAATTAAATTTTTTGATACCAAATATGAAAATAAATTAAAATGGGAATGAATTCCATTTAATTTTCACGTACTAAACATAATCTCAATTTCACACTTCAAGATCGAAACTAGAAATCATCATATCCGCGTATTGTATCTAATACTGAGCAACAATTAAAGAATGTATTTAAAATTTAGCAACAAATTTAAGGTACATTAATTTAAAGAAAATTTTTTGAATGAGTATAAAAAGAAAATAATAAGGTACATTACTTTTAACCACAAAACTAGACTGCTTGAAATAAATGGGTTAGGTGATTTCGAATGAAGGTTTTAGTAAAAAACTAGATTAAATAATTTAAAATAATAAATAATATTCATTCCAAATAATTTACTAAACTCGGATAAATTTACAAAATCCAAGCGAAAATAGATGTTTTAGTTTTGGCTACAAGAACATTCATCCAATCACTATGGTAAAAAGTAAAGGTGGTGAAGAAACAACACGAAGTGAAAATCCAAGTTCAGTGCCAATTTGATCGGTCAGTTGCCAACAAAACTGACTTTCTGATCAATGGAATGCCTTTTTGCATTAAAAAAATTCTGCTCATTTAACCAATTTATAAAAATATAAACTAAAAATAAATAAAATTTTATGACGATGAATTTGGCTTGTATATGCAAAAGTGAACCGAGTTTTCTGTACGTGCATACACGCAGGCGTGCAAAGTAAAAAAATGATAACTAACTACGTAACATGTTGTCGATTAAATAAAAAAAATATTTGTTAGAATTGTACCTCCTACTTATTTCACTCAAGCTATGGCAAAATGAAAGATATCTTACCAAAGCAAATGGAATGCGGCAGACTAAGCAAACCAAAAATTCAACGACTATATAATCAAGCAGAAAAACAAAACCAAGGCCAATTCCTATACAATTAACTAGATTTGCAAGCACGTTCATGACAGTTGAAGATTATGAAACACTTACTTATCAATCAGTTTACAAACCTTTCAAGATTCTCCAGAATTTAACAGGAGAACTCTTTTGTGAAATAATAGAATGTTCAATCAACTGAACAATTAATCCCATTTCAGGGTAATCCAGAATGCTCATAAGATAACTATTAAAGAACCAACCAAATGAACAATTCAATCCCATTTCTTATGAACACATAATTAAGATGCTAGAAAGGCCCTCGAAGCATTGTTTGCCCAAATCCCACACGAGAGACTAGACATTTTTGCCACAGTTATTGCCCACTTTATCGTAAAGAATAGTGTAACCAGAGCTACTCACATTCCTAAAATAGCAGAAGTTACTACCATCGTATCGATACGCTTGTTGAGTGCTCCCAAATCCATTGACCACCAAGTTGTCCTTTATGGCCATAACACCCTGTCCCTGCTGCAAATTTTCAAGAGAACTGACCAAGGATCCAAATTCACCGGCCTTAGCCCTCTTCTCATTAAAACCCAATTTTAAATCCACCACCGAGTTATAAGTTTCACCTCCCTGTTTCACATTGTCAGAGTATAGGTAAAGGGAAAACTTTTTAAATGATTTGATTGAGGAAGCAGAATAAGATGGCACTCTGGCAAGGACACTGGAATTGAACTCGATGATTTGATTCACAATCTGCAAATTCCCATCACTCCCCATAACCATGTGGTTACTGTAATTGAATACTTGAGTCGAGCTGGTTGTGATCTTTCCACGGGACGACCTCACCCATCCGGTTGATAATATGGACCTCCTAGCACCAGCCAAAAATTTTCCATTAAGACCTGTAAAATCTGAATCCCAGGCAACAACAGGAGGTAAGTTATTGTAAGTCAGAAGCTCTCCTTCGGTTTTCAGACTCTTCTTGTCCAACCAGACGTGTAAATTTGCATCAATGTACCACACATTCAAAGCATTCGTCACACCAAATGCAAGCTCATGAGCCTTTCCATCTAGCATTGTTCCCAAAAATGGAGTTATTTCTATATCATAAGAGGGGAGATTGAAAGATCCGACACCGGTGATGGGTCTCCAGAGGAGAGGGTTTATCCCTCCAGTAAAGATCACAGTAAAAGGCCAAACTCCACCGACCACAGTACCATCCAAACTGACCACAACCTCCCTAAAAGGCCCATTCCCCGGTGTATCTGTGAGGTTATTCAGAAGAATGTAGTCATTAGGCAAATTTGTATACCAAAATTCATCATTCTCGTGAAATGAAACATAAACCTCCAACACAGCCCTGTATGCATTTTGCGGAATTTTGATCTTCTTCGATTCTATATGAGTCGAATTTTCGATTTCAAACCACAACCCATCATTCAATGGTAGATTTCGAGAAATGGGTAAGATCAAATCGGCCCTGGAACTATACCCACTAACTGAGTTGTCCAAGTTTGGCTCATGGGAATGTGGATGAACTTCAGCGGGATAGAAATGGATTGTTAAGTTCACATGGTACACACCGGTGTAAGTACGATCAACGATGTTGCCAATATAAACAGCAAGTGTTTGATCGGTCATGAGCAATGAATAATACCTCGTGACATCCTTCTTGAGAGTCCAAAAAGTTCCGGTGGCCCTCGGCTCCGCCGTGCAGCTCCGGAGAAGCTCGACGCCGCCGAGCCAGACCCCGAAAATCCGATCAAATTGCCTGCCTTTAGACGTTGCATTCCATTGGAGGACAATTTTGCTGAAATTTTGAGACGGGCAATTTGAAGGGGGATTGTAATCGGCAAGAACTGGAGATTTTCTGTAAGTGGAGGCAAAGTCATGTTGAAGGAGAAGGTATGAGCATGGTTTGGTCCTGGGGTGTTTGATGGGTTTGGTTACCTCAAAATATTTGGTCAATGGAACATCATCGGCGGAGGCAGCAGTCGCCTCTGAGATTAGCTCTGGTCTGAAGTGGGGTGTTCTGTAGAGATTTGCTGTGGTAGAGAGAGATTGGTCAAGGAGGAAGAGAGAGAAAATGGGAAGATACAGAGCCATGAATGAAGAGAAAATGAGGAGATTCTTCATGATATTTGTTGTGATGTTTGCTTTGCTTCGGTGTTTCAGAGATTAAGATATATACAGACAATGTTCACTGAACTTGACGAAAAAGGAAGATAAAAACGAGGGAAAATAATTAAAGGAATGAACTTTACATGAATCAACAATCCGGCAGCATTGTTGAGAATAATAAATTTTCCTTCCTTCTAATATTGATTCCTTTTTCGTTATTTAACAAAAAAAAATTCTAAGAAACAAGTGCTTAGTTGTAATTTTTGATTAAACATGGTGATCCTATAGGAAGTCAACTCGAAATCAACTACTAGAATTGCACAACCGCCCGGTTCAAATAATAATATTTTATTTTATTTCCTTTCTTAGTAATTTTTTTTGAATTTCAAATAATAAGATAGATGTTTGATATAGGAATTGCCTCTATCCTTTAATAGATTAGAGCCCATCATTAAGATGAGGTTTTATGTTAACAAATCCATATATTGTTGTAATATATTGTTATCTCTTTAATGTTCAAACTAGCTTGTTTGAATATAGAAAAATGAAAAGAAAAGAAAGAAGAAAATGCTTTAAAACGCAACTCTTATTTGTGAGTTTTTTAGGAAAGAAAAGAAAAAAAATGAGAAAAAATAGAAAGAAAAGTGAGTAGTTAGTTTTTAAAATTTTTATTTTTCTAAAATTGAGAAGATCTAGATAGAAAAGAAAAACTGTTTAATGAAATTTTTAAAAAATTGACACATTTACCGATGAAATAAAGAATAAGGGGGAAAATTACAAATATGTCCTTTTATTAAATCCTTTTAATTTTATCACTTTAATATATTTTTACTATTCTTCTCAAACTTCATCCCTGCAACCCTTTCCAATCGTTTCACAACCTGGCTAAGTTTTTTTTTTTTTTTTTTTTTCAATTATATTTTGCTCTATTTTTTCTTTTTTTTTCCAATAAAGTTTCAAGTAAGCTTAATTCATATATATATATATATATATATATATCAAGCTTAGTTCGGAACACTATATATATCAAGCTCAGTTTAGAACGCTAATGTTCTCGAGTTTCATCCTTATATATATATATATATATCCTATCCATTTTAAGGTACTTTTTTTTTGTTTTGCTTTTTTTCTAATAATGTTTTGCATTGAATTTTTTTTAGTATTATTATTTGTATTTTTGTTCAACACTAGTAAATATATCATAATGTAATCATGTAGTCAAATGAGTAATATATTATAATCATATTATAATATAACATAATCATATTACACCTTAGGTGAAATTATGTTTGCATTTATTTTTAATCATTTCAAGATGGATCCATTTATTGCTATTTAATGTGTTGATACTTTATTTGTTGATAATATAAGGAAATTTATTTATTGATAATATAAGAGTATATCAGTAAAATAACAGTAGATATTTTTTTTTTATTTCTTCTTAACTCACATACAAGAAAAAAGAAGGTAATTATTTTTTCTCTCTTAATCTCCTAAACAAATAGAAAGAAAACTATTATCATATTTATTCTTTTCTCTTCTCTCATAATTAATATTTTTTTTCTTTTCTCTTCTCTCCTACACTTACAAACGGTGTCATGTTCTTAAGGTAATATAAAATAATTTAATAGTAATATGAAAACTGTTGGAGATGGAGATTTTAGAGCTAGATAGAAAATCATACAGGAGAGAACCTCATAAATAGATATATAGATATAGGCAAAAGAAAATATACATATACAGTATAATATATACTATCCTCGCTCGTCAATATTAGAATGAGAGAAAAGAGAGGGGAAGAGATGAGGATAAAAAGAAAGGCATAAGGGTGTTTGAAGTTATAAAAAATTAGTATAAATTTGTAAAAATTGTAGTTTCTGTACAAAAAATTTAAATCTTATGTAGATTTATAAAAATTTATAAAAATTTGCAAAGTTTTTTTTAAAGTTCTAAACGAGGCCATTGTAAATTTGGGTTTTGAAAAGGAGAGTAATTTTACAAAAAAATAAAAAGAAAAAATATTTATTGGGCATTTGGCATATTATAATTTTGTCATTTCTAGTAATTTTTTATTGACTTTAACAATTATTTACCAAAAATTTAAAAAAAAAATTAGTGTGCCAAGTAGGCTTTCAATGACACCTATCCTTTATTGATTGATTGGTTGGTGAATGAGGCCACATAAATAAAAATGCATATATATTACAAAATTAATGGATTTACATTCTTTTTCATATTCTAGAGTAGCATGTTTGTTTCATTATCCACTAAACTATTTGAGAATCGATTAGATAAACAGAAATTTAAAGATTAATGATGCAGTGAAATGGTTTTTTTTGCTATAAATGCATCAATAATAAGAACGTTTTTCTTAACTTATAGTATATATATGGTAGATAACTTACCCAAAAAAATATATATGGTAGATAAAATAAGAATGTTTTTCTTAACTTATATATATATATATAAGGTAGAGGATTAAAAAATAATGTATTTTTATTTTTAATTTTTCTTCTTTTTTTTTTTTTTTTTTACAAATTCAACTTATTTTAAACAAGCATCATGCTGTGAAGTATTTTTAACTATGAAAAACATACCTACCTAACAACAACACTTTACCAAAAAAAAAAACAAAAGTAATAAAAAATGTCAAGAAAATTAATATTTAAGCATTTAGGATTTATATGTATAAATAGTAGTTATTTTAATTTGATATTTTCAAAATAATACTTAATTTCTCACTTAAAAGATCGAAATTTGACATCATCATTCACATATGCGTTTGGAGCCAAAAAAAAGTCATGAAACTTCAAAATTTTTCAACTTTTTATATTTTTTTATTAATTTTGAGGCTACAATTTATGAAATTTTACAATTTTTTTTTAAGCTCCAAACGCACCAACATCTAATATTTAGCAACAACTTAAAGAATGCATTTATTGTTTAGTAACAACTATAAGGTACATTATTAAAAAAAAAAGAACAGAAAAATTAAAGTACATTACTTTGAATTACAAAACTAAATTGCTCAAACAAAAACTTCCAATATTTGGTACATGTTATAACTTATCTTTTTTTTTTTCCTTTTTCCTTCTAAAGTTAAATTTTAACTCCGTTTGGAATGATAGATTTGATAACATTTTATTTTATTTGATGAGAATTCTCATCAATTCTTATATTTAGAATTAAAACAAAATTTTAGGAACTGAATTTGATTTCATTTCGAAAGTTAAATTTTGAGATTCCTATATTATTTGAAATCCAATCCAAGATAATAGAATTTGATAAAAATCTATTATTTTCTTAAGTCATCTAAGTAAATAAACAAATTTATCCCCAAATATTATATTTATCATATCTTCTATTTTCTATTAGTATGGTCAAATTTAGTATTTTTTTTAAATCAAATCAATTTAATTCTTAAATTCAAAATGTATTCCAAATACAAAATTTTATTTACCATATCAAATCAAATTAAATTAATTCTTTATGCCAGAATCAAATCAATTCCAAGGGATGAATGTTTCCAAACGGAGTGTTAGGTCTCTAAAACACTAATATTTTTCATTGTCTCTTTTCACCAATCATTGAAATTTTTGTTTATTATCTGAATTAAAAAGAAAAAAAAAAGAAAGAAAAATTTATTTGGCTTGATTGTACTTGTTTTATTAAATTTAAGGGTAAATTAGATTTTGAACATTTACATTTTTCATCGAAAAATCGTAATCCCATTTTTTAATTATAAAAATTTAGGACCTAAAGTTGTAATTAATCCTTCCATTAACAACTGTTCCATTAAATGACACCTAAACAATTAGGAGTGAAATCACTCTATACCTTACATTTTATACATCAAGTCCTACCTAAAGTGTTAGTTTTCAGTTGAATCAATGGATTATAATTGAACACCATGAATTATAGCTTCGTGTATACTAATTTATGTTCATTATATGCATTTTTATATTTTTAAAGGCCAATTCTACGACTTATATTGCATTTGTTTATTAGGGTGCTTTGAATCACAAATTTTACTAAAAATTGCAACAGATGGACAGTACCAACAAATTAAAAATAAACAAAAATCTTAGCAACAAAAAACTAAAAGAGTACGAGATTCAATTACAAAATTTTTCTTGTCGTCTGCACGGTAAAAATTTCTTGTGGGTTGCAGCTCCACTATGTCCAAACGGTTTATTAACCTGCGGTCCGAACAATCAAAGCGGTTCATGAACAGCCATGGCAATCCTAAATCAAGAGAAGAAATTTAGGTACATTGAGTTGGGGATTTCAATTCGAGCCACTAGCGTTGGATGCTTCGTATGGCTAGTTACAGCTACAGGGCTCGTCTGGAGTAAAAAAAAAATAAAATAAATCGAGATAAAATGTGATTTTGAATTAATTTTCACGTCGTTTTTTTCTGAAAAATCACAAACCGCGGGAACAGATCCCACGGTCCCCCAAATCCGTTCCCACGGATTCAAAAAAAATTTTAAAAAATAACGACAATGATACTCATTTGAAAGCTTTCGACACGAAAAATGTGATTGTATAAAAAATTTACACATTCGATTAACTTATTTTTAGATTTTTTTTATTTTTTTAGCGAAATATTGAAATTTTTTTAAATTAGTGATGGCGGAAAAATTAGAAGTTATTGTTAGAGATTTATAGAGTTTTTTGGAGATTTTTTTTACTACAAACGAGCCTAGAAATTGGTTCTACAAGTCGCTTCTTGAAGGATTGAAGGCAAGTTCAAACTTTTTTAAGTTTTGGGTCATTTAAATTTAATAACTTTTTGTAATAAATGTGAAATTCATATTTTATTAGACCAATTAAGATCCAAATATGGACTTGGATTTTTTAATAATTAATATTGTTGATTGACTTTTTTTTTTATATATGAGTTCGGACATTTTTAACTATTCAATATTCTATTATACAATGCAATCGTTTGTTGTAAACTATAATATTTATAATTTATTGGTTGTAATATTTTTTGCAAATTGCTTATATAACAAACAAGTTCATGGTTGAGATACTCGCGGATTGAGTAAGTCATTACGAGTTTTTAATCCTTCTATTTCTGTTATTCTCTTTCATATGAACTACAACTATACTTTTTTATGACAAAATTTTATATCAACTCGGACGAACCTCAAGTTCTGAATCTATTCTTGAAAATAACAATTTATAAAGGAAGGGGGTGAGGTGAGCGAGGTTCGACTGCCCAACTTCATACGTTTGCCTTCCCTCCAAGAGACACCTACTTCCTCACGAGAGAACACCCCTCAAAATTTCAAAATTACAGCAACACCACCTTTATTGATCCTTGCTTTGTTTTCATCTACCGGGCAAAACACTTCCAAATGAAAGCTACATTAGAACTTGCTCCCAACCACCAATCCTTTTCTTCTGGTAAGTTTTACGTCCATCATATTCAAATCCTACCCATATTCAGACAAGTCATTGTACCACTTGCCTTTTAATACAAGTGAAAGTGCACTCAATTGGGCATGGGTTTAATTCATAGAAAAATCCAATCTTTGAATTAAACATTGATGGATCTCAAATGAATATTTAGATAATTATCAGTGATTTAGCTTTCATCAATGAACAGAATTGAAAGCTTTACAAGCACGAATTATTTATCATTTTTAGAAGAAAAAACGAAACCTCGGAGAATCGAGGTTGCAACATTCTATTTCTATGCCATAAGAAATTAAGAAAGGAGTACACAATAGAGAAACAGAATGTACTGCTAAGCAAATAAGAAAACATCGTATGGTAAAAACTTTATCCTGGACCACATAATTTGAAAGCAGAGCGGAAGCGAAAATACAGGAGCGTTAACTTTTAAAAAACAGAAATGCCAAGAGCATTGTCATAGTATCTATTAAAAAATATTTGAATATATTTTAATAAAATATTTTTTAAGTATGAGCATAAAACATATCTTTAGCTATTTCATATATGTGTGATACTGCCATATTATTTTTGTACATAAATTTTGCACAACAATTTCATACATAATCATTATAGTTTCAATAAATCATCTCAAGATTGTTTGTAACGATTTAGTTTATTATATCATGGTAATATTACATGCCTTTCAAATGGTGGATAAAAATTAAAAAGTAAATTTACAAATTCGAGATTGGACGCGTGATTCACCACCGTTAGGTGAAGTATTGTGTGACATTGATTTCAACAGATGCAGACGCAGAACTTTTTAGTGCAGAAATCTCAATGACACTGCCACAAAGTAGTCGTTTCACAAAACTTAAAATAGTGTAGCCCCAACCCACACTCCCCAAAAAAGGGGGAAAAAGGAAGAGAAAAGCATTCAATGTCCACTTGAAAGACAGTAGGCACGATTATATTCAACAACTAGAAATTTACAGCACCCAAAAAAAAAAAAAAAGAGAGAGAGAGAGAGAGAGAGAGAACATGATTCATGCTAATAATAGTTGAAGATTATAATAAGGAATACAGAAACAAAAAACAACAACTGGGCTAGAGAATGCAATTGCATTATAAGGTCGTAATTGAACAGATAAGCAAGTCCGACACTTACTTTTCATTCGGTCACCAATGCTTCAAGATTCTCCAGGATGCTAATATGACAACTTTTATATGAATCAACTGAAGAATCAACAAACTAAATGATCCGAAGCCATTTCTTATAATCACATTTTGTGGATGCTAGAAAGGCCCTGTGAGCAGGAAGAATTCACCACTTTTTCAAGCCCAAATCCCACGCGGGACTGTTTTTTCTTGCTGCAGTTGTTGCCCACTTTATCATAAAGAATAGTGTAATTTGAGCTGCCCACATTTCTAAAATAGCAGAACTCACTACTATCATATTGATATGCTTGTTGTGTGCTCCCTAAGCCACGAACCACCAACTTTCCATTTACAAGCATAATACCCTGTGCGTCCTGCAAATTTTTGAGAGAACTGACCAACAATCCAAACGCAGCAGCCTTAACCTTCTTCATATTAAAACCCAATGTCACATTTGTTAACAAAGAGTAGGTTCCATGTCCTTGGTCCATATAGTCGGAATAGAGGTAAAAGGGAAACCTTTTAAATGATTTGATGAAGTACATAAGAGAAGACGGAACATTGGCATAGACGCTGTCATTGAAATCAATTGTCTGATTCACAATCTGCAAGTTCCCATCATTCCCCATCACCATAAAGTTACTGTAATTAAATGCTTGAGTTGAATTGGTTGTGATCTTCCCATGGGACGACCTCACCCATCCAGCGGATGATATCCACCTATTGGCGCTAGTCAAGAATTTTCCATCTAGACCTGTAAAATTCGACTGCAAGTAAACAACAGGAGGCAAGCTATTGTGTTCCAAAAGCTGTCCTTCAGTTTTTTGACTCTTCTTGTCCAACCAAAGGTGTAAATTGTTGAAAACAAAAAGAAAAAGGAGGAAACTAAATTAAAATTAAATTAAAAGAAAAGATGACTTCCACGAAATAATGAAATGAGAGGCAGAAATATATATATATATATATATATATATTTTTTATTAATTTTTTTTCTTTTTTCTTTCCAAATAACAGTTGCAATAATATATATATATATATATAATCAGAACAAAACAGAAAATGCAGGAAGACCGAGGACTGTGATGTACACAGTTTCCTTAAAACAGATTCGTCCCCTCTACCTGTGCGTGAGGTTATATGGACGTCTGTTTCCCAGGATACAACGGTTAACAACAGCACCGAAGATAACACAGACTTCGATACTCTCGGCGAACAATAAACAAACGCAGAACACTATCACTGGAAGAGAAAATACGCAGAGAAGAAATAAGATGAAGAGAGAGAGAGAGTCCTTTTGCTGCTGTATATCTTTTTTGTAAGAAAAGGCTGTATATATAATGTGGAGAAGAGGGGCAAACTAGGAATTAACCTGCTGCAGTTACAGAATTGATTTAATTCTGTAATAAACTCAGAATTCAAATTTGAATTTGAAAGGTTTATAACAGCAGAATTAAACCCGTCCGTTACATAATTAAGCCAATATCTGTAACTGCACTGCTGGTGGATAATTAAAAGGCTAAAACTGGACCACTCGCGAGACCCGTTTTTCGGACCGGCATTCGTGTCCGCAGGTCGCGCGCTTGCACACGACAGAAGTTTATCGGGCCTCCGTCAGGGCGTAGGATTTGCACCCCCCCTGTGCGTGCGCGCGAGGCATAGTATACTTAACATTGGTTACCACTCATAAAAAGTGTAACCATATATGAAGCACTTAACCTCTTACCTCTTTTCCAATGTGGGACAAGTGTTTTCACACTTTCCACTTAGCCTTTCACACTTTTCAATCAAGAGTGCTCTATGGAAAATGCAATTTCTCATTCACCATTTCCTATTTAATTCCAAATTTTCCAACAGTCCCCCACATGAATAGAAATTGATTTTAAAATAAATTTGTGATAGTGTTCAATAGTTGAAACCTGCATAGGATAGGTAGGAGTTATCCCTTGAACCTTCTTTTATGACAATATATTTACTTTACTAGCTGTTCAGTAGACATGATGTCCTTGAACTGAACTGCTTTTTTATGTAAATGAACCATATATTGCACACAGGAGTCATCTAAACATTTGTTCAGTTCTCATGATTATGCTCGTTTTGGCCATGAACATCTACCTGGTTCTGCAAGAGTTTCTAAAGAATTGAGCCCTAAACAATTCTCCTTTGAAGCGGCCCCACTTCTCTCTCACATAGGTGATTTCTTAATATTGAGTAATTTACTTACTCCACTTAAGAATCATTAAAGCAAACCTTTGCTATCCTTTTCTTTTCAATATCACTGTTTCATTATAGGAATGGGTTGAGGGATAGCCCCCCCACAGTGACCTTATTAAGTTTTATAATTAGGTTTTCCCTTTGAACCTAAATCTTGGGATCTCCAGTCAAATAGGTTGGGTTTTCCTTTATAAAAGCTTATTTTCCCATGGGCTTCAGTCCCATTCCCCTTGACAACTTTTCAACTAACTCTCTATTTAACCCTTTGGTTAGCGGATCCGCAATATTATCCTTTGACTTCACGTAGTCAATGGAAATAATTCCAGTTGAGAGTAGTTGTCTAATGGTGTTATGTCTACGACGTATATGTCTAGACTTACCATTATACATATTGCTCTGAGCCCTTCCAATAGCAGATTGACTGTCACAATGTATACAAATTGGTGGCACATGTTTTTCCCATTTTGGAATATCCTCTAAGAAATGGCGTAGCCATTCAGCCTCTTCACCACTTTTATCTAAAGCTATAAATTTAGACTCCATTGTGGATCTGGCTATAACAGTCTGCTTACAGGATTTCCATGATACAGCTGCTCCTGCTAATGTGAATATATATCCACTAGTCGATTTTGAATCTTTTATATCAGATATCCAATTTGCATCACTGTATCCTTCTAAAACAGCTGGGTATCTGGTATAATGTAGACCATAATCCCGAGTATACCGTAAATACCTAAGTATTCTCACTATTGCTTTCCAATGGTCAACACTCGGATTGCTCGTATATCTACTCAATTTACTAACCGTATAAGCAATGTCTGGTCTAGTACAACTCATTAAGTACATTAGACTTCCAATAACTCTAGAGTACTCTAATTGAGAAATACCCTCTCCTCTATTCTTGGATAGATGAACACTATTATCTAATGGTGTTCTCGCTATTCCAGAATCATCCTTGTTGAATTTCTCAAGGATCTTGTCCACATAGTGTGACTGATTCAAAATAAGACCATCTGATGCTCTTATGATTTTAATTCCTAAAATCACATCAGCAAGTCCCATGTCTTTCATGTCAAATTTTGAATTCAACATATTCTTGGTAGATTTAATTGTTTTGTAATCACTACCAACAATGAGTATGTCATCCACGTAAAGACACAAAATGACATAGCCACTTTCAGTCTCTTTACTATAAACACATTTATCACACTCATTAATCTTAAATCCATTGGTAATCATTGCATTATCAAACTTTTCATGCCATTGCTTTGGCGCTTGTTTCAAGCCATACAGTGATTTTACCAATCTACAAACTTTCCTTTCCTGTCCTGGAGCTATAAAACCCTCAGGTTGTTCCATATAGATTTCTTCATCCAAATCACCATTTAGGAAAGCTGTTTTTACATCCATTTGATGTATCTCTAGGTTTCGCAAAGCAGCGATAGCTAGTATCATCCTAATGGAATTTATTCTCGTAACAGGAGAATAAGTATCAAAGTAATCTAGGCCCTCTCTTTGCCTGTATCCCTTGATCACAAGTCTGGCTTTATACTTATCAATGGTACCATCTGCTTTCATTTTCCTTTTAAAGATCCATTTGGACCCTAAAGGTTTACAACCAGACGGAAGATCCACTAACTCCCAAGTATGATTCTGCAAAATTGAATCTACTTCACTTTTAATTGCTTCTTTCCATAGATGTCCCTCAGGGGAATTTACAGCCTCTGAATAATTTAGTGGTTCTTTCTCTAACAAATAAGTTAGAAAATCATTTCCAAATGATTTTTCCACTCTTACTCTTTTGCTACGTCTAAGTCTTAGTTCATGATCAGAATCATGACTTCCTTCATTCATAGTTTCATTTGTTCGTTTAGAAGAACTTGACATCTCGTTGGATTTACAAGGAAATACATCTTCAAAAAACGATGCATTCCTAGATTCCATTATCGTGTTCTTGTGTATTTCTGGTATTTTAGATGCATGCACAAGAAACCGATAAGCATTACTGTTATGTGCATACCCAATGAATATGCAGTCCACCGTTTTTGGACCTATTTTTATTTTCTTTGGTGTTGGAACAGCTACTTTTGCAAAACACCCCCACACTCGCAAGTATTTGTAGGATGGTCTCCTACCCTTCCATAACTCAGAAGGAGTTTTTTCTTTTTTCTTTCGGGGTACCTTATTTAAAAGGTAATTACTTGACAAAATAGCTTCACCCCACATATTTTGAGGTAATCCTGAACTTAGTAACATCGCGTTCATCATTTCTTTCAATGTGCGATTTTTACGTTCAGCAACACCATTTGATTGAGGTGAATAAGGTGCAGTAATTTCATGTATAATTCCATGTTTCGTACAAAATTCACCAATTGGTATTTCGTACTCGCCACCTCTATCACTTCTCAATCTTTTAATCTTTTTATTAAGCTGATTTTCAACTTCATTTTTGTAGAGAACAAATTTCTCTAAAGCTTCATCTTTACTTTTTAGCAAATACACATAACAGTATTTTGTGCTATCATCAACAAAGGTGATAAAATATTTATTACCACCTCTTGTTTGTACAAATTTTAAATCACAAACATCACTATGAATTAATTCAAGGGGTTCGGTGTTTCTTTCAATTGTTTGGAAAGATGATCTTGTTAATTTTGCCTCAACACAAATTTCACATTTATGTTTTAAATCAATTTGGAATGCGGGTATGTGATCCAAGTTAATTAATCTACGCAATGTATCAAAATTAACATGTCCTAGTCTACCATGCCACAAATTGGAAGACTCAAGCAAATAAGCAAAAGATTTCTTATTTTTATTAATAATAGCCATAACATTGAGCTTAAAAAGCCCATCAGTTACATAACCCTTTCCCACATACATTCCAGATTTTGACAAAATAACTTTGTCTGACTCAAAAACCATACGAAATCCATGCTTATTCAACAAAGACCCAGACACTAAGTTCTTGCGGATTTCTGACACATACAACACATTATTCAGAGTCAGTTCTTTCCCAGAAGTCATCTTCAACAGCACCTTCCCTTGTCCTTCTACAGCAGAAGTAGCAGAGTTTCCCATGAAAATTTTCTCCCCATTAACTGGTTCGAAAGTAGTGAACAGGTCCTTGTTAGAGCATACGTGCCTAGTGGCACCAGTGTCAATCCACCATTCCTTTGGGTTTGACCCAACTAGGTTCACTTCAGAAACCACTGCAGAGAGGTTTATATCTGACACATCTTGAGCAATTTCATTCACCACATTTGCTTCGTGTTTCTTCTTTGGAAGTCTACAGTCAAAAGATCTGTGACCTATCTTGCCACAATTAAAGCATTTCCCTTGAAACTTCGGTTTGGAAATTCCACCTTTTGGGCCTAATTTCGGTTTGGCAATTTTCTTGTTTTTGGGGCCTTGCTTATGCTCCATTACATTTGCCTTAGCAGCAGCAAGATTGAATCCTCTATGTTCAGAATTTCTGTTGTCTTCTTCAATACGAAGTCTAACAATCAGTTCTTCCAGATTCATTTCCTTTCGTTTGTGTTTGAGGTAGTTTTTGAAATCCTTCCACCCTGGAGGTAGCTTCTCAATAATAGCAGCCACTTGAAAGGTTTCACTCAAAATCATTCCTTCTGCCTGAATCTCATGCAAGATTATTTGAATTTCTTGCACTTGAATGATCACAGCTTTGGAATCCACCATCTTATAATCAAGGAACTTACCGACCACAAATTTCTTTGCTCCGGCATCCTCTGTTTTATATTTACGGTCTAAGGATTCCCACAGCTCCTTTGCAGTCTTCATTGTACAATAAATATTGTACAATGAGTCATGTAAACCATTCATGACATAATTCCTGCATAAGAAATCAGAATGCTTCCAAGCGTCAACCGCATTGATGACTTGGATATCTATTTCTTCCTCGGACAACTTAGGAGCTTCCTCAGTCAAGAATCTTGCAAGATTCAAGGTGGTCAGATAGAACAGCATCTTTTGCTGCCACCTTTTAAAGTTCAATCCATTGAACTTTTCAGGTTTTTCACCATGGTTTACAGAAACCGTAGGTGCAGAAGTCAGTCCGGGCAAATGGACAGTAGAGACAGAGGCAGAGGCTTTGGCTTCTTTTGCAGCAATCATATTAGAAGCATCATTTCCGGTAGCCATTTTCCTTTTAATTAAAACCGAATCTGTTTTAAGATTGTTGAAAACAAAAAGAAAAAGGAGGAAACTAAATTAAAATTAAATTAAAAGAAAAGATGACTTCCACGAAATAATGAAATGAGAGGCAGAAATATATATATATATATATATATATATATATATATTTTTTATTAATTTTTTTTCTTTTTTCTTTCCAAATAACAGTTGCAATAATATATATATATATATATAATCAGAACAAAACAGAAAATGCAGGAAGACCGAGGACTGTGATGTACACAGTTTCCTTAAAACAGATTCGTCCCCTCTACCTGTGCGTGAGGTTATATGGACGTCTGTTTCCCAGGATACAACGGTTAACAACAGCACCGAAGATAACACAGACTTCGATACTCTCGGCGAACAATAAACAAACGCAGAACACTATCACTGGAAGAGAAAATACGCAGAGAAGAAATAAGATGAAGAGAGAGAGAGAGTCCTTTTGCTGCTGTATATCTTTTTTGTAAGAAAAGGCTGTATATATAATGTGGAGAAGAGGGGCAAACTAGGAATTAACCTGCTGCAGTTACAGAATTGATTTAATTCTGTAATAAACTCAGAATTCAAATTTGAATTTGAAAGGTTTATAACAGCAGAATTAAACCCGTCCGTTACATAATTAAGCCAATATCTGTAACTGCACTGCTGGTGGATAATTAAAAGGCTAAAACTGGACCACTCGCGAGACCCGTTTTTCGGACCGGCATTCGTGTCCGCAGGTCGCGCGCTTGCACACGACAGAAGTTTATCGGGCCTCCGTCAGGGCGTAGGATTTGCACCCCCCCTGTGCGTGCGCGCGAGGCATAGTATACTTAACATTGGTTACCACTCATAAAAAGTGTAACCATATATGAAGCACTTAACCTCTTACCTCTTTTCCAATGTGGGACAAGTGTTTTCACACTTTCCACTTAGCCTTTCACACTTTTCAATCAAGAGTGCTCTATGGAAAATGCAATTTCTCATTCACCATTTCCTATTTAATCCCAAATTTTCCAACATAAATTTGCGTCAATGTACCACACATTCAAAGCATTTGTTACACAAAACGCAAGCTCATGGCTCTTTCCATCTAGCATTGTTCCCAAAAATGGAGTGATTTCAATATCATAAGAAGGGAGATCGAAGGATCCAATACCGGTGATGGGTCTCCATAGAAGGGGATTTACCCCTCCAGTGTATATCACAGTAAAAGGCCAAACAGCACCAACTACCACACCATCCAAACTGACCACAACCTCCCGAAAAGGCCCGTTCCCCGGTGTATTCGTGAGATTATTCAGAGCGATGTAGTCATTAGGCAAATTTGTATACCAAGATTCATCATTCTCATGAAATGAAACATAAACCTCCAACACGGCCCTATATGCATTTTGGGGAATTTCGAACTTCTTCGATTCTATATCAGTCGAATTTTCGATTTCAAACCACAACCCATCAGTCAATGGTAAATTTCGCGAAATGGGTAAGATCAAATCAGCCCTGGAACTATACCCACCAACCGGATTACCTAAATTCAGCTCATGAGAATGAGAATGAGAATGAGAATGAACTTCAGCAGGATAAAAATGGAATGTTAAGTTCACATGGTACACGCCAGTGTAAGTACTATCAACAATGTTACCAAGATAAACAGCTAGCGTTTGATTGGTCATGAGCAATGAATAATACCTCGTGATATCCTTCTTGACAGTCCAAACGATGCCGGTAGCCCTCGGCTCCGCCGTGCAGCTCCGGAGAAGCTCGGCGCCGCCGAGCCAAACCCCAAAGATGCGATCAAATTGCCTGCCTTTACAAGTTGCCTTCCATTCGAGGACGATTGCAACAAAATTTTGAGATGGGCAATTTGAAGGGGGATTGTAATCGGCGATAACTGGTGATTTTCCGTATGTGTAGCCAAAATCGTGCTGGAGGAGAAGGTATGAGCATGGTTTGGTCCTGGGGAGTTTGATGGGTTTGGTGACCTCAAAGTATTCGGTCGGTGGGGCACTGGAGGAAGGAGTGGGGTCGGAGATGAGCTCTGGTCTGAAGAGAGCTGGTCTGTGGAGATTTGCTGTGGTAGAGAGAGATTGGGCAAGGAGGAAGAGAGAGGAGAGAAGGAGATGGAGATAAAGAGCCATGAATGGTGGTGGCGTCGGTTGCTTTGCTCTCTGATCAGTGAAAGTATGCCTGCTTATAGCTTCCAATTATAGAGTAAAAAAGCCTTGGCTGCGAGGTATGGGGTAATAAAGTTCACTCAAAAAGTTCCTTTTTAATTCAAAAAATTGAATTAAAGTTCCTTTTTAAAGTTGAATTTTTGTTGAAATTTAAATTTCTCATCTTAGAGTGCATTTAGTGCACTGAGACTCTTAAAAATTTCTTAAAATTTAAAAATTTTATTTACTTTTTATCTCATGCATAGATTACGAACTCATAAATTATTTTAAATTATTTCATTTTTTGTCAATTCAAATATCCCCTTATTAAAGTTGAATTTTTAATTCAAAAAGTTTCTTTTTTAAATTTTTTCAAAAATTTTATTAATAATTGTTTTATTTTTTATTTCACCTAAAAAAACATTTTTCATTTTACATCTTTTTATAAAACTAAAAATAAATAAGTGTAAAACTCTATAAAGTTCCAAATAAAAACTTTATAAAATCTCTACGAATTTTCAAAATGTTCATGCTAAAAACATTTTTACCAGAATTTGTTTGAATGGAATCCTCAGCCCAAAATCTGTTCAAACCAATTGTTCGAATAGATTTTTCACGATTTATTTTTATACTTTCATGATTTGTTAACTGCACTGCAAATACAAAAAGTAAATCAAATCACATTTTATCTTAATTTTTCTACATCCAAACGGCTCCATAATAATTTTTCTTGAGATTTCTCTTTTGCTTTCATTAATTTTTTTATTTTTTTTGTACTTTATTTTATTTTTTATATAGTGAAATTACAAAATTATCCTTTCCATTCTTATATATAATTTAAATAGACATAATTGCTTTTCATAAATAAACCTTTACAAAAGTTGATCAAAACACCTGGACTTAATTTGGTACAAGAGAATAGAAATTATTCTAAAATCTAAAATAAATTTCATTTATATTTATATTCTTTTAACAACCAACTAAAAATAGTTTTTATTTTATTTTATTTTCTAACTTAATCAAATAAAATTTTAATTTCTTATTTATTTTTATTTACAAACTTTTGTTATTTAAACTTTTGTCATCATTATCAAGTTATTTAGCAAGTATATATATATAAATCTAAAAGTAGCAAATATATATATATATATATCTTTCATAAAAATTACCAAAATAAGTAAATTAATGTGTCAAAAAATAAACTTTTAAGCAAAAAAATAGAAGAATTTATTTTATCTAATCACTTGCTGTAATTGGACTTTTTTCAAAAGTAAGATACTAATTACCTACTTGTCAAAAAATCTAGAAAGATAAAATTATTTTTAGTAAGTTGTCTACTCAATATTTTATTTTAAAAAATATTTTTTATTATAAAATATTGGGTTTTGTAGCATTTAATTATGTGTTGGATTGAATTTTTGTGTAAAGATTTTTATGATAGTATAATTATATGAAATATATAATAGAATAGAAGAAATACAATTATGTAATTTCAATTAATAGAGAAAACAAAATAGAGAACGAGGAGAAATTAATGCTGTAAAAATAAACTCACTTTTTTTTTTTAATTATCTCCCATCTCTCTAAAGATTAGCGTGGGGTTGTGGTGGTTTCCGTGTATGCAAATAGGAAATGAGAAGGGAAGTATGATTACAATAATAAGTTAAATAATGTTGTGAAACAGTCACTACTACAAAATGAACTTTTGGCGTTAGAACAGGCAATAGTGACCGTCGGAGGTTGACATAGTGGCAATCGCAAAAACTCTATTCTTTTCCCCAAAAACTCACTTCTAATCTTCACCTTTCTGCTGTGTGTTCTTCCGCGGGCTATTCTGATTTTGCACTCCCACGCCAAGCTCCCGCCTTTATGCAGTTTTTTTTCTTCTGCCGAAACCACCGCCTGCTGCCACAACTACCGCCATCACCGGAGTTCCTCTTTTTTCTTCATTTCTTCTTCCACTGCTCTTGGATTTTTCAGTCTTGCATGCGCCAAGTTGCCGCCACTAGCCACCGCTGTCGCCAGAGTCCCTCACTGCCTTTCTTTGTGAGTTTTTCTCTCTATCCGTAACTCTCTCTCTCTTTCTCTCTCTCTCTCCCTCTAATGATAACTCTCTCTCTCCATTTTTCGATTTTTTCTGCTACGGGTTTTCTTTTTTTCTTTTTCCTTGCTGGAATGTTGTTGCTATTATGTTTACTCAAAAAAAGAATTCGATCAAACATACCCCAAAACACGCCTCTTCTCAGACTTTGATAGCACGTTTCCCTCGTCTTTACCACAACAACCAAGAAAACCCCTCTTCTGAACAGTGATGAATTGAGATCCTTGTAAGCACTGTTGTCCTTAATAACAATATTGATTTTGAACCCAACATCTAAGAGTATAAAAGGAGGAAAAATAAGAAAGATCCAACGAATAACTGGGGCACAAGTAATAATTTAAGTGTTTAATTAGAATGACCCTGTGGTTTCTTGAATTTCTAATTATTTCTTTATCATACAATTACTAAAATGAGTTTTAAGAAGATTTAATTCTCTGTCCTTGTCCATACAGCAAACCTTTTAAAATGAATTGAATTTGTGTGATTGGGAAGAATGAATTAATCATGTTCCGGTCTTTGATATTGAATTCTGTGAACTGACCAGATATGGAACATATGTTTATGTTTCAATTGGTGGCTACACAAAAAGGATGTTTTGAGGAATACGATAAAGATAGTGAAAGTGGAAACAAAAGGGAAAGACTGATGACAACTTTGTGAATTCAAAATTGGAGTTTCGGAGGAACATCAAAGTGGCCATTTTGAAAATTAAGTATAAAGAAGAACAAAGGAAGCAAATATTGTTTGAGTTACGATTTTAATATCATTATTGTTTACAATCTTAAGTTGCGTGATGCACTAAATGATGCATGCTATTTGGTCAATAAATTTAGCAACTCAAATAAAGGTTTTGCATCTTCTTCCTTCTATTGTTAAAGAAGATTGTGTTTTGGGGGAAGATAATAACCAAGACCATTAACGTGGAGTCCAATGTAACCTAAAAAATGGTCTGTGCTTTTTCAATTACCTTTAAGAGTTTTAACTTCTAATTCGGCTGTAAATTAATTAATTTCTATTAGAATTCAAACTTCGAAGTTTTCATTTATTTTTTTTTTTATTTCAGTTTAGTTTGTTTACAAAAACTTTGTTTCTTAGAGTTTGAATCCTACTTGGTGTTTTACTGGTTTTCTTGATTTAGGGTAAGTTCTCCCAAAAAAAACTCTCTCAAAGTTTACAGGTATTGTGCAATGTGTCCAAAATGAACCTTTGTTCTATTTATTTATTCTCTTCTTCTATCATCGCTCTTGCTGTTGATTCTTCAATATTATACCAACTTTTTGGTGCAGAAGCAGCTTCATTTTTTAATTTTTATTCTCTTCTTCTATCATTGCTCTTGTTGTTAATATTTCAATATTGTACTTACTTTTTGGTGCACAAGTAGCTTCATTTTTTAATTTTCGTTGAAGTACCTTCAAGCTATTTGCCGCATTAATGTCTTCTAAACTTCAAAATAAAATATATTCAAATGTAAATTGAAGAATTTAAAGCACAGTATTTTCTCTTGCACTTACTTTTGGTGCACAAAAGAGCTTCATTTTTTTTTTTTTTTTGTTAAGCCTAAAGTTCTTGGGCCATTAATATTTTCCAAACTCCCAAAAAAAGTAACTTCAAGAATGGAAAATACTATTTTCTTATGGTGCGTCAGTTTATTGTTATTGTATCTTATCTTCTCTAACCTTTTTGTAGCTACTCATCTTTATATTGCCCTCCATCTTTGAGGAGGTTACAAAAGTGGAATTCAATTTTTTTTTTTTTATGTTTAATTTATATTCATTTCTTTTTTATGTTTTATTTATATTCATTTCTTTTTTTTTTTTAATCTTTGAAGAGGTTAAAAACCTTTTAAAATGTAACTCTTTGTGGAATATGTAACAAAGTTCCTGAAGTCCTTGGAGTTTCATGGTTTTCTTTATTATTTAATTATTTTGAGGAAGTTTCATGGTTTTTTTTAATAGTTTAATTATTTTTCTTCTTTTGAGTAGAATATAGAATTAAAATTCAGGATGAGTATAAAAAGATGATAATTGCAAGGAAAGTTAAAAAAGTGAGGTATTCTTTATAGAAATATATGTAGTTTAGGTATTCTTTACGTTTTATTTTTTATGGCGTATAATGTGTTGAAGCTGGAATTAATCTAATTAATGGAAATATATGTAGTTTATGTAATTAATTAAAAATTTAAATTTCTTTTATACCTTTCTCTAGTCAAGAAAATTTATTTACTTATTAATTTTACTATTAATTTAATGCTTAGCAAAAGGGTTATTTAATAATTATGGTTTTTACATTTCAATGAAGCTAGAAAAAGTATAGTGAGTAATAATGTTTAATTATTTATACTTCTAAATTATAAGAAAATAAAAATAAAATTAATTCAAAATAAAAATAAAATTAATTCAAACTAAATAAAATAATTAGAGTTACTTGCCAAAAAAAATAATTAGAGTATAGTGAGTAATTTACTATTAAGGGTTATTTAATAATTATTGTTATTACATTTCAATGAAGCTAGAAGAAGTATAGTGAGTAATAATGTTTAGTTATTTATCTATATTACTAAATTACTTAGAGAAAACTCTTCGAAAATAACAATTGAAACTAATGCTTACTTGGTCCCAATCATTAATCTAATATTTATTACTTGGGTTCTGTAATAACCCAGATTTTTTTTATTTGATTTGTAAATTTTTACTTAATAAATTTAGTTTGCTATTTAAATTTAATGATTTGAAATTTTTGTTATCTTTGAATTGTATTTAAAAAGATTAATTTTTTTTTGGGTATATTTGAAAAAGATTTTAAAATTTTAGGAAAATAATATAATTTTCCTAAACCTATGAGGAATAGGAAATTAATTAGTTGGTTAGGGTTAAATTTCTATTACTATACATATATAATGTTGTATTTATTTTGTAAAAAAAATAATAATAAAACCCTAGGGAGAGGGAGAGTAACAGACCGGGAGAAAAGAGAAAACGCTGCTCCAGCATTGAGAAGAAATCGCGGCTTCCATTTTGCCGGAGTATTCTTTCTGTTGCCGAATTACCAAGTAAGGGGCAGAATCCACATATATACATATAACGTTTGGTTTGTTTAATAGTAGCATTGTTTAAGTTGTTTGATGCCCATCCTATTTTGTCTTTATGTGCCCATCATAGTGGAATGCTGAGAAATTGATCTGAGAGATTGATCTAAGTGTGTATATATATATATATATATGTATTTTGTCTTCACTTGAATGGAAGCTCCCAAGATAAGTGAAAAGTTTGGTTAATATATATATATATATATTTTTTTCTTTTTCTCAACCGAATTGATTGATTGAGACGTGAATGATTTATATATATATATGCACTTATATTATTAATGGTTACAGATGCTTTCTTAATGTGATTTAATTTAACGTGCAACTATTTGAATGGTTAGAAACCAAAGCATTAACTGTACGTATATTTATTGTAACTGTTAATTATAGGATTTTTTTTTGGTTATATCTTTTAAATACTTGGACGGCAGCTAATAAATGTGTGGGGCATTGAGCAAAGGCTTGCTGGGCAGTATTTAGTGTTCTATTTTTTTTTTTTTTTTGATGTAATTGGTTTAAATGCTTGTTGGCATTAAATTACTGGAATCTTTTTCATTTACTTGATTGAGTTAAATGTACAGATTTCTTGAAAAATTTTAAAAGGTCTAAATCCATTAATTATATATGTGTGTGCGTGCAGTGTGGTCATTAATGTTTATCTAATGCAATTAAAGTGTGTTATTTAATAGGTTAATGTTTATCTAATGCAATTAAAGTGAGTTATTTAATAGGTTGGTAAATTAACAAATAATAAAGTTTAAATTTTGGAAAAAAAATTGATTAATGTGGAATTAAGGTGAGAATTGATTTTGAGTTTTTTTTGTTGGGGTTGAGGGGTACTGAAAATATCGGATATACGTACCCAAGGGTTGCAAGTCCCGAAACCCACGCGGGGTTGGTTATCGATTCCAGTAGGCTAGTAACCTACAAACGAGCAGATGCCTAAGGGTGGCATGTTACATTCCTAAGGCTTTAGCTTAGGAAGCAGACATCGAAAGATAGTGTATATTGGTTGGGTCCTGTCTCTACAGGATAACCAAGTAGACATCAAAGAATGATGTATATTGGTTGGGTCTTGTTTCTACGAGACAACCAAGTAGCAGTACCTTGAAATCAAATTGATTTTCTTTGATGTGTTATGTGGTGCTAAAACACGATTAATAATAATGAAAGGAGATAAATAAATAAATTTAAATTCTTGCTTGAAATTGCTACTTGTGTATAATTGTTTCACTTAGTAGCATGTTAGGGCATACTGCATTTATATTATTATTATTAGGGTTTCGAGCACACATGGTATTAGTGCTAAACCCCTTACAGCTTGCGATGCAGGTAATGACTTTGAGACACACACGGGACACCATGGAAATTAGGAATTTATTTATTTGTTTTTATTTAATTACATTAGAATTTCCTTTAGAGAATTGTTTTTAGTGAATTGTAATAAGCCTCTGTTTGTGAGGTTATTATTAATTATTTTATTTAGCCTTGGAAGAATAATTGGGCTTAGCTTTTGGAGCTTATTGCCTGGTTAACTTTGACTAAGGCATTTGTGTGAAATTTAAAGTTTAGTTTTATTTATTTTTATTTTTTTTGCTCCATAATATGTGTGTATGGCTCTGATATGGAACAAGAAAGGTTAGTAAATGGTGTAATGTGTGTTCTTTTGTTCACATACTTGGGTTGTGAAACCCAGGGCGTGACAGGTTCAATCAAAGGCAATGTATGCTTAGATCCAATCCAATCGAAATTCAAATCTAAACCTAATGGATTAGATATTGCATAAACCAATAATAGACAACAAACTTAGCAACTAATTAGAAAATAACGAGACGTGATTAAAAATCGAAAACTATAAGTATTAAGGGTTAAATTTTAGGTTTATTAATGGTAGCAAACAAATATTTCTCGGCTTTAGATATTTTTATATTTGAAGATTTCTTTATTTGACCCTTCACTGTAACTTTTATTCATTTGCATACATTAGTGAAACCTAGACTGGTTTGGAAATTATGTACGACACCCGGTTACTCATCCTCGACACAACGAATTAGTCATATGGCTAAATTTGTTGTTCTTGTGATGTCAATTGGAGATTGACGTACACAATTCTTGAATTGTCCAATTTGGACAGTTTGGGAATGCAGTGATCCTTCAATAACTCATGCAAGTCCGATGTTGGATAAAGTTTCGGTTTACATCCCGTTGTTCTTCGGGTATATACGTAGATATGAACTATATCATTTCTATGTCGTGTACTTGGAGAACCATGCAGGCATGCTGTCGAAATTTTATTTGACAAAAGGAAAAAGCATTTGAGTTGTTGAGTATATAGGATGGATCGTGCATTCTCGAATGGGATAGGACCAACCACCCTGTAGTGAGAAGTTTGTAGTTTAGGGCTAGGTAAATTGCATGATGCATGACCTCTTTGGTCAGGTCAGACTTTTACAGAAATACTTAATGACATGGATAAGAGTTGGATTGATTTTCCAAATATGACGTCGAAGGAATATGTGGAAAGGATTAAGCAGTTCATTGCTTTTACACATGGGTTTGATAACGAGTACATTAGTTGTCCCTGTAGAAAATGTGCGAATCGGTACTATTACACACGAGATATTATACGAGAGCACTTGAATCTGACTGGATTTTTGAAGAATTACAAGGATTGGATTAAACATGGAGAAATGTATGTTTCTTGTCACCAAGAGGAAAGAGTTGAGATGGAGATTGATATTACAACAGTTGATCCGATAATTGCAATGCTAAATGATATCGTGTGCAGGTTAGCACCTGGAGACAGTAGTTGTGAGACTGATGGGGCGGGTGGGAGTAATCCTCGCTTGGGTGTAGATGAAGAAGCTTTAAGATATTTTGAAATTCTTAATAATGCGCAGACAGAATTATATCCTAGATGTACGACTTTTAGTAAATTATCATTTATTGTGGAGTTGTTACACTTAAAGGTTTTGAATCATTGGACGGACACATCCTTCAACATGCTACTTCAGTTATTGTACAGAGTGCTCCCATTCGGTGCAAAGCTTGTTGAGTCGTATTACCATGCTCAGAAGTTAACTGAAAACTTAGGTTTCACATATGAGACGTTGGATGCATGCCCAAATAATTGTATGTTGTTTAGAAATGAAAATGCCTACCTTAATACGTGTATTATATATAAAACTTCAAGATAGAAGGACGACGGGGTTGGTCAAAATCGTCAGAGTAATTCAACGAGTCTGAATTTTGGGAAGCTTGTCGCTGCAAAGCAAGTGCAATATTTTCCACTTAAACCAAGGTTGAAGAGGCTCTTAATGTTGTCTAAAATATCTAAACTGATTAGATGGCATGCAAAGAACAGTAGAGAAGATGACAAGTTAATGCACCCAACCAACTCTCCGGTATAGAAAGACTTCGACATGAGGCACCTTAACTTCACCCTAGATAGTTGTAAAGTGCGGCTTGGCTTGGCTGCAAATGGTTTTAACCTTTTTAGGTCCATAACTGGGGCAAATCATAATACGTGACCGGTGGTGTTGGTTTCATATAATCTTCCTCCTTGATTATGTATGAAACAACCTTTTCTGATCCTATCCACTCTTATTAATGAACCCAGAGGCCCCGGGGATAAGATTGACGTGTATATGCAGCATTTGATTGACGAGTTGAATGAATTATGGGGCAAAAGTGTGATGACTTTTGACTCTGAAGGAAATGAAATGTTCAAAATTCATGTTGCCTTGTTATGGACAATCAACAACTTCCCCGTGTATGCAAATTTGTCAGGTTGGAGCACAAAAGAGAAATTTCCATGTCTTTGTTGCAATTAGAGTAAAAAGTCAACCTGGCTAAAACACAGTAAAAGTGGGCGTACACAGGACCCTCATTGCATAGGTTTAGAAGGGACAAAGCATCATTTGATGGCACTCGGGAATATGGTCCAGCACCACAAATAATAACTGGGGTTGATTTGTTACACAACTTTAGCAGGAGCAAATATGCACAGTATATGATTTCCAAGATCTGTTGACCCCCCACTACCATCTATTCCTAGTGCGAACAGAAAGCGCAGTCATAACTGGAAGAAGAAAAGTATTTTTTACGAGTTACCGTATTGGAAAGACAACATATTGAGGCACAACTTGGATATTATGCATATTGAGAAAAATGTGTGTGATAATACATTATGGACCATTCTCGGTGTCAAGGGGAAGTCGAAAGACACTCCTAATGCTCGCCGTGATTTGCAGAAAATGGGCTTGAGAAAATCACTGCACTTACAATTAAGAGAATCTAACAAGGCATACATGCCTCCTGCACAATACATGATGAGTAGAGACGAGACAGAGGCATTCCTCTCCATTTTAAAGGGAGTTAAGGTGCCTAACAGCTATTGTTCTAATATTTCTAAGCGTGTGAATATGAAAGAAATAACTTTACAAGGTTTGAAGAGTTATGATAATTACATTCTCATTCAACAACTAATTCCTATTTCAATTCGAAATTGTTTACCTAAGAATGTCGTTGAGCTGTTGATTGAGATGAGTAATTTCTTCCGACAATTGTTTTCAAGAGTTCATCGCACAAATGATTTGAAAATGCTGCAGGATAGGATTGCACTAACACTGTGTCATTTGGAGAAGCTCTTTTCACCGTCATTTTTTGATGTAATGGTCCACTTGACCATACATTTAACGAATGAAGCCTTGCTTGGTGGCCCTGTCTAATTTAGGTGGATGTATCCGATTGAGAGGCACATGAATACATTGAAGAAGTATATGCGTAACAGAGTTCGTCCAGAGGCATCAATAGCCAAGGGTTATTTGATGGATGAGTGTACCAATTTCTACGCTGCATATCTTAATGATATTGAAATCAAACTAGATAGGCCCTCACGTATTAATGACGGTCCTATTGGAGAGGGCACATCATTTGATCTAGATAACATCGAGTGGATTCAAGCTCATCGCTACGTGTTGTTCAACACGCCATCAGTTGTGGCATTGATTCAGTAAGTCAACGATCATACATATATTTAACTTGTTCATTTTCTATCTAAATATTCATGCTTGTCATTAACACGTGCTGTTCTGCGTTGCAGGACACACATTGATGAGCTCAAACAGGACATGCCTCATGCTACAGAAAAATCAAATTCGGTAGTCCTATTTTCACTCATTTCACGATTGGTTCAAGAATTACGTATGTATAGATATAGTTATATATGCTTCAATTTGCTCATATCATATTAGCTTCATGCAGCGCTATTCAACGAGTATATGAATTATGTAGGTGTACAATTTACGACAAACAAGCAATGGTACGTTGACCGATGAACTGAACCAACTAGCTGATGGTCCGTTTATAACAGCACGACGTTACACAACTTATGATGTCAATGGGTTCGAATTTCGCATCATGGAAGTAGATAAGAAACGAGCAACACAAAATAGTGATCTTGGTTGTCCTTCTGTTGATGCGGGTTATTACTATGGCCAATTGAAAGATATTGTTGAAATTACATACAACTAGGGGTTAAAATTTTTGTTATTCAAGTGTGACTAGGTCGATCCAATCCGTGGGACTAAAGTGGATAAATACCAATTTACGTTGGTAAATTTTAACAATTTGTTATATCGAGATGAGCGAATAAGCAATGAACCGTACATATTGGCCTCACAAGCTAAGCAAGTTTACCATGTTAGTGATCCAATAGATCCTGACTGACAAATTGCAGTTAAAATGTCAAACAGGGGGGTTTATCAAATTGAATATGAAGAGCCAGATATTGATGCATTTGCCCAGCAAGCTCTCGACAAAAATATAATAGTTCAACGTGATGATGATATCAACTGGATTAGAGAGACCGTTGAAGGAGATACTATTGACTTGCATAACCAATGAAGGGTTGTTCACTTTTTTCCTTCCAAATTTCAAGGATATGTTTAACTTTTTGTTTAAGAATGATTTTAGTCATTGCGCGAAATTTATTTATGTTATGAATGTATAAACAGATATGTCAGGACGAAAGAGGAGAGATCGTTCGCGTATGATAGACAAATTACTGCGTTAGGGCCAGGCTGGTATGCTGATAGGGGACCTTAGCCAGCCGATACTTATGGTTGGTCCCTCCACCACATCTACAGGGGACCATAGCTCACCGACACTACCAGTGGGTCCTTCCACTATGTATCACACACCTGCACCAAGTTCAACATCACCTTAGGTCCAGCCATCCACCTGGGGGCTGACCCTAACGACACCTGCCCCAAATTCATTATCACCTCAGGTCCAGCCATCCACCCAAGGGCCGACCCTATCGACACCTGCACCGGCACAATCTAGATATTCCTTGTCCACAACAGTAGGACCTTCTCCATCTACAACTACTGCATCAACCTCCAAGTAGAGTGGTATAATTTTAAATTTATGTTTAACATTTATATAAAATAATTTTAACTTTTAATTAACTAATATGAGTTTATTATCAATAGGTTCTACTACGATGACTATACCTTCCAGCCGGGGTAGGAGACCTGCTAGAGGGATTCCTTCATGGAATTCCGGTATGCCATATGACGTGCGGTTTGACAACACATTTCATCCAGTTGGGGCAGGATCTTGCTAGCTTATTAGCCAATTAGGCATATGGTACGGGACCCACACAGATTCCCCCTGACTATGCTTAATTAGACTACCTTCTCTCAGGATACATTAGATCGACTTTAGGATGAGGTTAAGGTAAGACGTTTATTTTTATCTTAACTTCACAGTTATTATATGATGTGTCAATTTACAACACATCTTGGCTAATAAAATTTCTCTGTCCTACTCAGGATAATTTGAGGTCGTGTCTTGATGACTTCCGGCTAGTTTACATGGAAAAGTGCCGAAAGTTATGGAAAGATCACAAGAGCAAGTTGAAAAAAGAGCATTGGGAGAAGAACATAGATGTCTTAGACCTTCTTCAGCGAGTCCCGAGGGGCGTTCTCCCCTCACAGTGGCCTGAGCTGGTCTTGTACTGGTCAAGCGAGAGGGCGAAGGTGAGTGGTTCACACTATTTTTTTAATTTCATTTAATAATTAAAAAAAGAATCATAAATATTTCCTTCCAAAATAAATACAGAAAGAGGCAGAGCGGAATTCCCAAAATCGCTCGATGTAGGGCGCTTCTCACAGTCTTGGGACTCGACACGTTACGCAAATCCGACACCAGGTAAACTTTCACATTAGACCGTACATGCTATTCAATTTCGTAGCAGTTCGTAGCCATATATATTTTTCACATAATTTGTCCTTCAACAATTACATGCAAAGGATGCACTTACTGACTGGATGTCTGTGTGGATGGCGAGTCACAGACTCGAACACCCTGATGTTGCAGCTCTTGTAGTAAGTATTTATCTCTACGCAATAATTTTATTTACATATTATGAGATTTATTAATTTACCTTTTAATTTGGTTCCAAATAATACACAGACCCAGTTTAATGCTCGGTTAGCACAGCTGCCAGAGGAGAAGCAGCAGGTGCTTGCTAGACGAGATGAGATATTCCACGCTATCATTGGCCAGGATGGGCATGGATACACGCTGACATATGGCACAGGCATACCACGTTCTACCATCGTGTGAGTAGAGTCATCCGGAGTTAGTTCGTCCCAGGGCTCACGCTTACGTATTGACGAGGAAGTGGATGAGCTGATCCAGTCTCTTCGCCAGCAGATGGATGTGTGGGTAGAGGATATCCGGGTACAAATGGAGGTACAGATGCAAGCCTAAGTGCAGGCTCAGGTGCAAGTGGCACAACTTGCAAAGCTAGAGCAGCGACTAGCTCAGGGCCGTATCCCCACAACTGATACTTCTGATCCACCGATTCAGACTTAGGTTAGTAACTACATAATTTGTATTTAAATTTAATTCAATTGCTTTTGGAATATATATTTATGTTTCATGTTAATTATAAACTGTTTTATTGTAGGCCCTGGACGCTGGCAATGGTCACCAGGCGAGACACGAGTCCGTAGGTAAGGGTATGCATAATCCAGCAGGCTCCGATGATCAGCATCGGGTATAAGTTTATGTTTTCTAACTCTAAAATAATTTAACTATACCTACTTTAATTTATTCTGTAAATTTAAGATTTCAGCTTTATCTATAGATTCTTTATTATTATTATTATTATTATTATTATTATTATTTGCACATTGAAGAAAAAGTTCAAAAGTTAATAATTTTGATACTTAGAAATTAGAAAATTTGACGCTTAGAAATTAGAAATTTTGACGTAGAAACACTAAAATAATTTATAGATTTCAAACATAAAAACTTGTAACTTTGACACTTAGAAACCGAAAGTACGTTTAAGTTTTAACTTAGAAACCGACGCCCAGGGTGCCTAGAACTCTTGAAAGTACATTTAAGTTGAAACTTTGACATTTAGAAGCCAGAAGTTGCCCTCTAATGGCCCAAACCAAGTGGATGGGCTTCGATACCCATCAAACTCAAGTGGCATGATTTTTGGACCATTAGTGACCTGTCGGAACAAACGACATGCGAATCAGACGCCCGAGGTGCCCAAAAAAGTTGAAAATATGTTTAAGTTGAAGCTTGAAACTTAGAAATCAGAAGTTGCCCTCTAACGGCCCAAACTGAGTAGACGGGCTCTGATATCCGTCAAACTCGAGCAGCACAATCTTTGAACCATTAGTGACTTGTCGGGATGCCCGAAATCGTACAAAATGTTTTTTAATTTTAAATTTTTGAACTATATCACTCTTAATATTAATTTTAAGGAATTTTATTTATATTTACAATTTTGCTGACTAATAAAATTTATTTTTGTTTCAGGTTGATTGACTGGTACTGTAGTGAACATCTTGTTTTGTTTTTTTTCTTTTTTCTTTAAAATTGTATAAGAAATTTTCCTTTCTTTTTGTAATTGAAAGACATTGCACATGTATTCATATAAATGGAAAGTCTTTTATTAGCTTATTTTCTTACTGTGTGTTTGTAAATGGTTTACTTTAATTTTCGTATTTAATTTTATAAAACTTTATAAAACAGGTACAGTTACAAAAATCAAATGACAAAAATTAAATAGAAAAATGAAAAAAAACGATGAGTATTAGTGACCGCTTAAAACGTTTCCCAAACTATCTACAAGTTGGCAGTAAAAACATTTTTAGCGACTGCCATAGCGGTCGCTAAAAGTAAAACGACACGGTTGCTAAAAAGACTTTTAGCGATGGCCACGGCGGTCGCTAAAACTCACTTAGACGACCGCTAATAATTGCACACAGCCACTCTCAACGATCGCATAGGCAGTCGCTAATAGTCAGTAGCAATAAAATTTCAGCGACCATCCAATAGTGGTCACTAATACCCTTTAGCGACCGCTTATTTACTTTTAGCGACCGCTAATACTTTTTTCTTTACTAGTGAGTAAAAATATGAAGGAGAAAATAGCGTACGTTTTGAGTAAAAAAAAACTAATAAAATTTGATAAAAATTATAACTTTGTAATACGTATAACAAAAAAATAGAGTTTTTAAAGATTTTTTAAAATTGTTTTTAGTAAAATTTGGTAGTCACGGAATCATCGAGCCATTAAAGTGGTCCAAGATTTTTTACAGGTCATGTTCTATGACCCATTTAGGTTAATAATAATAATAATTTTTTTAATAAAATTAAACGCTAAATGAATACATGCGTATGATTATATTCTCCTAAGGTACATTTAGAATGATAAAAAAATAAAATAAAATGAGATAAGTTGTGGATTCATAATTGGTACAGTAAGATAAAAATAAATAACTTTTAAAATTTTTAACGTTTTTCATCATTTTTTAAAATTTTTTACCATTCCAAACGGAGCCTTAATGCCCCTGCGAAGACGTATCCAATTTCCAAAGTAACCACCTATCATTCTTTCTTTTCGGTCAAGTATCCCATCTGCCATTCCACTGGGCTTCTCTTCGAGAGGTGTCAACGGGTCTGGCCAAGCCACAAAACTTGAGCCAACACGACCCATTTAACTGAGGCACGTTTGGGTTGGGTCGAGCTACCACAATAGGGCCTTATTAGGCCCAATTGACCATTCCGTCCCTGTTAGGCCCACTATCACCAGAGAGAGAGAGAGAGAGAGAGAGAGAGAGAGAGGTGCTATTGAGATGCAGTCATAAAAATTCGGAGTAAATTATAATTGGTGAGTGGGTTGAAATCTCAATTACATTGCAAGAGCAGCAAGAGCAAATAATTCAATCTGTTGAAAAATCTTGTTTGTGTGTTTTTTTTTTTTTTTTCCTACTTTTTTTTTCTTTTTTTTTTTTACAAACAAAATGTCCTTTTTTTTTTTAAGCAACAGGGAGAGGACAAGAGTCTCATAAAAGATGGACTAATCCTTTACTCAAACTGTGTGTTAAAATTATAAAAGATCGAATGAATAAATTTTCATCAACGAACGGAATCGAATTCTTCACGGTAAAAGATTATTGTGAAACTATTCAAAAGTTAGTTGAGCATTTCGCGATGCAAAATAATTGCCAATTGAATTTTTTTTTTTTTTTTTTTTGTGTAAATTGACTACTTTAACCCTTTTATTAAAAAAATGAAAAAAAAAAACAATAACAGCTAGCCAGCGAAAGGCAATTAAAAAAAATACTGTAAAAGCTAAAAAAAAAAAAAAGAGTAGACTTTTTAACTAGTAGCTAAACATGCAAAATCCAAACTTTTTGTTGTCAAAGCTAGTCTAAGAATTCCAATCAAATAATGTGTCTTATAATCAAGAAAGCCTTTATTTGTTAGTGGTATGATATTCAATTTGCTGTGACAAAAAGTTCGTAAAAAAATAAAAATAAAAATTACAGTTTCGTAATCTATTCAATGAGTAAAAAATTAAAATTTAAAAAAAAAATTTTATTTTTTTTTTTTAAAATTTACAATTCCAAACAAGCCAATAAGTGCTTGTTCCTTAGGTAAAGTACAATTTCGTTACTCACCCTCGGGAAGCGGCTTCTTCAACTTTTTCTTGCTACAAATTTTGCTTGAATATTATATATACATATATTACAAAAACACTACGTTAAGCAATTTTTGAAAATAAATTTGAATATTACTTCACTAATGTTGAACGTGTACACGAACTTATTCTAGAGAGCTCCCTATCTTCTCATTTGATCAGGTAAACCACAAAAAATGAATATACTAACAAGGGTTACAGATTCAGTCAATAATTAAAAGTAAAAAAAAAACTTAGTTGCTCCTCATTATTTTGGCAAATTAATCTTCCAATATGCTAGTTCTAACAATTCTTATACGTTCCATTTCTTCCTACTCACATAGCTTGTTACATTTCTTCCTACCTACCTGCTTAACTTGTTAGGTTTCTTCCTGCCTACCTAACTTGTAGTAAGTATTTGATTTACTGTGTTAGTACCACCACTACTTTCAACCTAAATAGTTTCAATTTCAACCAATTTGAAGTTCATAGTCAAGGCCATGGAAGTATTTTTTTTTTAATTCCTCAAAAACAGGATGAAGCCGCTTCAAAGTGGAAGATGCTACTAAATTCACACTATAATACAAAAGAAAATGCCAATGCAATGGAAAAGTAATAAGAAAGAGCAACTAAAATGACATGATAATACCCATTAGGGTAGCCCAATAGTGCTTGCGCCTAACTGTACAATCGGAGGTCTTGAGTTCAATTCCCGCTGACTCCTACCTTCTCTTGTTTGGTACTTGGGTCTTGCAGGTAGATTTAAGCATCCCCGATTTACCCATCGACTATGCAATTTATTAAGAACTGCAATAAACTAGTGTAAATTTCGAGTTACCAAAAAAATAATAATAATAATGTGACAATGACAGTGTTATAACAAAATTGTAGTTATAATATTTCAAACAGTAGACCTCCCAGAATTCAATATCATTCTGATCACTTCTTTTATATATATATATATATATTGTTTCTGGTTATATAGCATTAGTATAACTTCAGCGCCGGCAATTAAATGCACAATAGCAACTAACAGGGCCTAAATAACTATCATCCTCCGCAAAAGTACTTACCCCCAAGTTTTTAAATACATAGGGGTATAAAACATAAGCCAAGGCATTTATTGTCCCAAGCCTCTCTTTGCTCGGCAGACCTAGGTCAAAATGATGCTCAATCCACACAGAGAGCCATGCAATAATTAACCACTCTCTGATTGTTGTATAAACCGCCACCCAAAAAAGTAATATCACATCGTCACTGCCTCATTGTCTTGGGCTAAGATTGCATTAGAAACTACACGAGGCAATCTCGTCCACAGTTTGGCAGAAATGATTCATATATTTTGATCAATTTGTCGCATTTTCTCAGTGAAAAGAACAGTTTTCCTGCACCCCAAACATGAGCGACATTAATCCTCATCGCTTTTTCGAACCTCCATCTTCATAATTACAGATGAAGCATGTAGTTATCTTTCTTACAATCACACAAGCAAGAATGACTATGTTGATGGACATGATGAAATGCATTCAGCATTTCTGCACAATTTCATCCTCTCTAAATGGACATCAAGAGCGAAGCACATCCTAGTGAATATTATACGTTCAATTAAGAGATCGATTTAAAACTGATAATTGACCTGAGTCCCCATTCAACAAGAAAACTTCCAAAGGCACAAAAGATGAAGATGATGACATGGAGGATGGTTCAAATCTGTAGGTGGGTTGAAGCATTTTGCTCCCTCTGGGACATGGAACAGTGAGAAGACGGGGCCCTGTCCTCATCTGCCAAACCTGCATATAGAAAATCAATTGCTGAGAAAAGCATATTCCTTTAGCCCATTTTCAGAAATGTATGTCAGTTCAAAATTCCATAATGACAGAGTTGGGTCCAAAAATAACCAAACAAGCACATCACGAAATTTACATGGTTTGGCGACCCCACCTATGTCCACAGAGTAAATCGAGAGCAATTTCATTACAAGTTCAACCAACTTACAATCAGGAGTACACCACTCACTCAACTCTACTCATTCTGCTCTCTCTCTCTCTCTCTCTCTCACACACATCCCCCCCCCCCCCCAACAACACACACGTACACACCCCCACACCCACCCACAGCCCCATTACAAAGCCCAGGCGAGCTCCTCGAGTTCAAACACTTCTCTCTTTAAACTTAAAGCCCAAAGCCCCCCCCCTCCTCAACCAACTCTCTCTTTAAACTTACAGGCCAAAGCACCTCCCTCTCACTCTCTACAATTTCCCGAGCCACATCCCTATCTTGATGACATACCAACCGCTCTTTTATACATGAAAAAGGATAATAGGTATTAATGGAGAGACATTAATTAATCCAAAAACGTAAGCTTAAACACTTTAAGAATAAAAGTACCAGCCCTTTCATATCCATAACCGCTTGATCCTTTGGCTGGCTACCCACTTGAACAAATACACCCAACAATCTACGCCTCCACCCAATGAGGGTGCGTTAGTTGCTTCTGAAATATGCCGTTGTGTCTGCACCTCCTGTCCAAGGTACCCACATTCTCTCATCCAAGTGCAAAAGATTATTCTTACCCTTTTCCTATCGTTGTCAAAGATGTCTCTCACTGCCACTGGCCACACTTTTATAGAATTAGGATCTTGGGCATTCCAGCCCCTTGCCTGGTCTACTCTAGCAAGCTCACAGTTAGGATCTTAGGCATTCAAACCCCCCGCCTGGTCTACTATATGAAGCTCATTTATTGGCCGTAATAATTTTTGCAAGTTATTTATATAACAAATGAGCTTGTGATTAGGATATTAGCGGATCAAGCAAGTCATTATGAGTGTTAATTCTTCTATTTCTGTTATTCTCTTTTATATAAGCAAAAACTATACATTTTTTATGATAAAATTTTATATCAACTCACACGAACCTCAAGTTCTGAATCTATCCTTGAAAATAACAATTTATAAAGGAAGGAGGTGAGGTGAGTGAGGTTCGAATGCCCAACTTCATACGTTTGCCTTCCCTCCAAAAAGACACTCTTCCTCACGAGAACAATCCTCAAAATCTCAAATTTGCAGCAACACCACCTTTATTGATCCTTGCTTTGTTTTCATCTACCAGGCAAAACACTTCCAAATGAAAGCTACATTAGAACTTGCTCCCATCCACCAATCCTTTTCTTTTGGTAAGTTTTACATCTATCATTATACTCATATCATACCCATATTCAGACAAGTCAATGTATCACTTGCCCTTTAATACAAGTGAAAGTGCACTCAATTGCGCATGGGTTTAATTCATAGAAAAATTCAATCTTTCAATTAATAGTCGATGGATTTCAAATGAATATTTAGGTGATTATTAGTGATTTAGCTTTCATCAATGAACAGAATTGAAAGCTTTACAAAAACGAATTATTTATCATTTTTAGAAAGAAAAAACAAAACCTAGGAGAATCGAGGTTGCAACATTTTATTTATAAGCCATGAGAAATTAAGAAAGGAGTACACAGTAGTGAAACAGAATGTACTACTAAGCAAATAAGAAAACATCATATGGCAAAAACTTAATCCTAGATCATATAATTCGAAAGTAGAGCGGAAGCGAAAATATAAGAGCGTTAACTTTTGAGAAACAGAAAAGCCAAGAGCATGCATTGTCATAATATCTATTAAAAAAAATTTGAATATACTTTTTATATTAATAAAATATTTTTTAAATATGAGCATAAAACATATCTTTAACTATTTCATATATGTGTGATACGGTCATATTATTTTTGTACATAAATTTTTGTACAATAATTTCATACATAATCATTATAGTTTCAAAAAATCATCTCAAGATTATTTGTAATGATTTAGTTTATTATATCATGATAATATGACATGCCTTTCAAGTAGTGGATAAAAATTAAAAAGTAAATTTACAAATTCGAGATTGGAAGCGTGATTCACCACCGTTAGTTGGAGTATTGTGTGACTTTGATTTCAATAGATGCAGATGCAGAACATTTTGGTGCAGATATCTCAATGACAATGTCACAAAGTAGTTGTTTCACCAAACGTAAAATATTGTAGCCTCAACCCACACCCCTAAAAAATGGGGAAAAAAGAAGAGAAAAGCATTCAATGTCCACTCGAAAGACGATATGCCCATTTATATTTGTAGGAAATAAAAAAAAAATTATTTAATCAATGAAGATAAAATTCATTGTACCTTTTTGATGCAGAAAACTTTTTAATTCAAGATTTTCGCTTGTTTTATGAGCTCTTTTGTCACGTATGCAGATTTATAAACAGATATTTTCTCGCTTTTATAGAATACTACCAGAGTATCTACAAAGCACACGAACCAAAACCCTAGGGACTACGATGGTACCTTAGAGAGAACCAATAGAGAATATATGGAGAGAGAGAGGAATATTGATTGTTGTATATTTCACCAATATTACTTTGTGTCTATATATAATAGTGAGACGCCTAACTCATCTCAACCACTAAATGATAGAATTAAATATTATCTCAACTATTCAAAATAAGAGATCAACATTATCTCTCATACATATAGAATTATCCCAACACTAGAACTTATCTAGTGTCCTTCTTTGAGTCAAACAATGCCTATGTGGATGTACCACAGGGCAATACAACATCTCCCACTCAGACACAGGGGATATATATCTCTCATCCAAAATTTACTCATCATGTTCATCTCTTCATACGGGCAATAGATCATGCAATCAAAATGAGAAAGTCCAAAATGAGGAATGTTATATTAAGTTACCATCTCACTAATATAACATTACAACTCAAAGTCTCGTTTTATACCCCAAATCATCGAATCACACTAGATCTAGCAACCCTAATCCCTCTTGTAACACATACAGAGTCATGCTAGATCTCACATTATATTTGCACTCATGATTATATCAAAAGATTAACAATGACATAATCGCCCGGGCTATGAGTTACAAAATATTAATGTGGTATCAAAGGACCTTTCCTTATACATTATGTCTGTCCATCTAAACTTAACTGCTTTCCTAGACATGCTCCATTGGACCGTATAATTCATGGCCCTTGGATAACATGCTAAAGTAGTAACATCAAGTCTTAACTTCAAAACATAAGTCCAAGTCCCAAAAGGTATGAGATGGAACTAATAGTCCAGAAGTCTCACACAGTGACGAAGAAAGGGATTTATTTCGTCACTCCTTCTCACGATCGCCTAGTAGCACATACAGTATGATGTGTATGCTATGGTGGAGCTCCCACTTAGGGTTAGTCACACTCTAACACCATACAAATCTTAGTCTAGTCGCTTCTCATAGTGCCTAACTTGAGCCTCTTGAGACAGTCACTCAATAGCGCCTTCTCATGAGTCTCACATTCGGCTATTCTCAGGTTTCATGGAGATGTGGATATTCTCCATGTTCGACTAATGTAGTCTCATCTTAATTCAATGCTAAGGCGACTTATGATAACTCAATCCTTGTTGCTTTCGAAGCGCCATGGAGATCACTACTTCATAGTGTGATCATTTATGTTATTTCCAGCTTATAAAATGTCATCCACATAAAGTGAGAGAATAAGAAACTTATCTTTTTCTCTTTTGACATACACACAATGGTCTTCTTCAATCATCATAAATCCCACAGAGAGAATGGCTTGATGAAATCGAACGTACCATTGTCTAGACGATTGTTTCAGGCCGTAAATAGAACGCTTTAAGTGACAAACCTTGCGCTCTTATCCTTTAACCTGAAATCCATTTGGTTGATCCATATAGATCTCCTCGTCTAATTTTCCATTGAGAAATGTTGTCTTCACATCCATTTGGAACAATTACAAATCTAAATGTGCGACAATAGCTAGAATGAGGCGAATGGAGGCAAATCTCACCACGAGAGAGAGTGTCTCCTCATAATCTATGCACTCCTTTTGGGTATAGCCTTTCGCTACTAGTCGGGCCTTGTATCTATCAATTGACCCATCCGCTTTGCGCTTGACCTTCAAAACCCACTTGCTATCGATGGCCTTGCGCTTAGGTGAAAGGTCGACTAACTCCCATACATGATTCTTAGCCATTGAGGTCATCTCTTCTTTCATAGCAGCTATCCATTTTTCAGATGCAGGTAAATTCAATACTTCCTCATAGGAGGTAGGCTCATCAGCATCCACAGAGGCAATCATGAAGGACTCTCCTTCAATCTCAAAGCGTCGTCGATGAACTATTCCACGACTGCTTCTGCACAATTGTGAATCCTGAATCTCCCAGTGGCATACTTCCACTAGGTAAGGAAATGCTCCCACTATCTCTAGCAACCATAGGATGAGGTTGTGATGCCTCATCTTGCCTATGAGATAAAGGTACATCTTCTTGAGGTTCTTCTAACTCATAGAGTTCAAGATCCCCTTTAACTTCACCAATACTTGGAAAATCATTTTCAAGAAAATCCACATCGCGTGACTCTATCTCAGTCATTCCTCTTTCTGGGTGTTCACCGTACATAACATAGCCTTTCGAGTGTTCAGAGTATCTTAAGAAGACACACTTATTAGCTCTTGGGCCTAACTTCCCATACTTATGGGAAGTATTGTGAACATAACCCGCAAAGCCCCATGGACGCAGGCCTTCTAGATTAGACTTTCTATCATTCCATAACTCATATGGAGTGGAAGGAACTGACTTTGAAGGGACTCGGTTAAGCATGTAGGCGGCAGTTAAGAGAGTATCTCCATAGAAACTTATCAAGAGATTTGCCTGTGCCATCATTGACCTAACCATATCCAAAAGAGTACGATTCCGTCTCTCTGCAACACCATTTTGTTGCGGAGTACCTGGAATCGTTAATTGTCTGCGTATCCCTTTTTCCTCACATAATCCTTTAAACTGATCAGAAAGATATTCTCGGCCTCTATCAGTACGAAGGACTTTTAAGTTCCTTCCTTTCTGATTCTCAACCTCAGTTATGAAGCGTCTGAAACAATTCAAAGCTTTAGAACGGTGAGCTAACAGATATACTGAGCCAAAACGCGAGAAATCATCTATAAAGGTAATAAAATAGGATGTGCCATGTCGTGCCTTAACATTCATTGGTCCGCATATATCTGAATGGACTAACTTTAAAGGATGACTGGCCCTATCAGCCTTACCAAAAGATTTTCTGGATGACTTTCCAGCCAAACAAGGTTCACAAGTAGGTTGGCTTACTTTAGTGAGAGAGCCCAAAAGCCCTTCTCTAGCTAATCTAGCCATCCTTTCTTGCCCTATGTGACCCAGTCTAGCATGCCATTTAACAGAATCAGATACAACATCAGAAGAAGATGTAATAAAAGTTAAATTATTATAAAAATCCATATCCAAATCTAGTGTAAAAAACTCATCTCTTAAACTACCATGACCATAAAGCGTTCTATCAAGATAAATGGACAAACCACTACCTTCAAAATGAAAAGAAAAACCTAAGTTTAATAATGCTAAAACTGAAAGTAGATTACATCGGACAATGGGTGCATAAAACACATCATGCAAGAGCAAAGTGCGCTCAGTGCGCATCTTGAACTGGTAGGTGCCAACTCCCAGGAAATCTTCCTGTGCTCCATTCCCCATTATAACTGTATATCTACCCGTTGGGACCCGACGATAATCTACATATCCAACTCGATCCTTTGCTACATGTTTGGTTACTCCTAAGTCTACAATCCAACCAAGGAGAGAATGAGCAATATAAACATGTGAGCAAACAAAATTGAAAGAGCTGGTGTCAGGGTTTACCTTCTTCAGCTCGTTACACTCAGAACCGAAGTGACCCTTGCGACCACAATTATAGCATTTGAACTTAGACTTGTCTTTCTTTCCACCACGCTTACCTCTATGACGCTTGGTTCCCTTGCCAACTTGAGGCGCAAGATTTTGGAGTTTGCCTTGTCCTGCTCCCTTTTGTTGTCCTTTGCGCTAGGGCTTTTTTCCCTTACGTTGTCCAACTTGAGCGACAAGTACAGCACCACGGTTTGCATCCCTGCGCTCCGCTTCAAGCTCAAGGTGACGTGAGAAAGCATCAAAAGTTTTGATGTTCTCATTGTGTGTAAGCACAAGTTTCAACTGACTCCATGGATTCTCAGGTAAAGACCTAAGAACCGCCAAAATCTGCTGCTCTTCAGTGAGATCATTGCCAGCTGCCTTCATTTCTCTAATCATGGCAGACATTACCCTAAGGTGCTCTGCCATGGTGTGTTTGGGGTCCATTGTATATTGGTTGAACCTCAAGGTTAAGGCACGTAGCCTAGTGGCAGTGGTACCACCATATTTTAGGCGCAATTGATCCCACATTTCCTTGGCAGTGGAGAATTTCTCAAATTCTCCAATGAGATAATCATGCATGCAACTTAACAAAGTAAAGCGTGGACTTCTATCTCTTTTGAACCAAGTTTGATAAGCCTGTTGGTCACGACGATGTTGAGCCGTTGTACCTTCAGTAGGTGCAACTATGCTGTTGGTTAAATGGTCGAGCAATTCTTGCTCATTAAGGAGGTACTGAACCTTCCTATGCCACAAGTCATAGTTATTGCCATCAAGTTTCTCTCCCTTGTTAAGTTCAGCAATAATATTCTTTGAGGCCATTTCACTACATACAATTTGCGCAAAGAATTTTAATTAGGCACATATTTATTCTTGTTATTTATTTTAAAATTAATTAGACTACAAAATTCTTTTCCACATTATAAAATCGAAAATTTCGCACTTTTGGTGCTAGTAATCATCTCCTATAATGTAAATTAGAATAAAGTATCTAATTAATTTTAAAATAAAATATGGGAACGACTCCCACTTTCCACAAGGTTTATACAACACATGCATATTATACATTAAAAAATAATGCGAGTCCCATAAGACTCTATTGGTATAACTAATGCTCATGTCAAAATAATTCAAAGTTTACAAATTTGATGCGAAACACATCCCCTTACAAGGCTTCCAAGAAAAAAAAATTACATCCTTTTTACATTGCAAAAAAATAAATAAAGTCTACTACATCTCACTAATAAACATAAATAAATGGGGATGCCGCACCTCCTTTGTATTCTAAGAATTATTTTAGAACATAAAATAAATAACAATAATAAAATTCATAAGCATCATAAAATACCAATTCTCCCTCCATTTAATTTCTTATACACATACATAGGTTATATTAAATGGAGGTTACTAAGCTCACATCTAAAGGAGTTAGTATATGATCAAAAAAAAATTTTTTTTAATTTTTTTTTAAGGTGTCAAAACACGTGCCCTTGTGGCACAATTGGATGAATACACTAAATATTCATTCAAACAAATATAAAACACGTGGCTATAAGATTTAAATTTTAAACAAATTAAAAATTAGATCTACAAAAAAAAAAGAGCGAAAACAAGCATAAAATTGCTTTGATACCACTGTAGGAAATAAAAAAAATTATTTAATCAATGAATATAAAATTTATTGTACTTTTTTTATGCGGAGAACTTTTTGATTCAGGATCTTCGCTTGTTTTACGAGCTCTTTTGTCATGTACGTAGACTTATGAACGGATCTTTTCTCGCTTTTATAGAATATTATTAGAGTATCTACAAAGCAAACAAACCAAAACCCTAGAGACTAATATGATACCCTAGAGAGAACCAAGAGAGAATATATGGAGAGAGAGAGGAATATTGATTGTTGTATATTTCACCAATATTACTTTGTGTCTATATATAATAGTGAGATGCTTAACTCATCTCAACCACTAAAGGGATAGAGTTAGATATTATCTCAACTATTCAAAATAAGAGATCAACCTTATCTCTCATACATATAGAATTATCCCAACACTAGAACTTATCTAGTGTCCTTCTTTGAGTCAAACAATGCCTATGTGGACGTACCACAGGGCAATACAACAATATTCAACAACTAGAAATTTACAGCAGAGGGAGAGAGAGAGAGAGAGAGAGAGAGAACATGATTCATGCTAATAATAGTTGAAGATTATAATAAGGAATACAGAAACAAAAACAACAATTGGGCCAGAGAATGCAATTGCATTATAAAGTCGTAATTGAACAGATGAGCAATTCTGACACTTACTTTTCATTCAGTCACCAATGCTTCAAGATTCTCCAAGATGCTAATATGACAACTTTTATATGAATCAACTGAAGAATCAACCGACTAAATGACCCGAAGCCATTTCTTATAATCACAATTTGTGGATGCTAGAAAGGCCCTGTGAGCAGGAAGAATTCACCATTTTTGCAAGCCCAAATCCCACGCGGGACTGTTTTTTCTTGCTGCAGTTGTTGCCCACTTTATCATAAAGAATAGTGTAATTTGAGCTGCTCACATTTCTAAAATAGCAGAACTCACTACTATCATATTGATATGCTTGTTGTGTGCTCCCTAATCCACGAACCACCAACTTTCCCTTTACAAGCATAATACCCTGTGCGTCCTGCAAATTTTTGAGAGAACTGACCAACAATCCAAATGCAGCAGCCTTAACCTTCTTCATATTAAAACCCAATGTCACATTTGTTAACGAAGAATAAGTTCCATGTCCTTGGTCCACATAGTCGGAATAGAGGTAAAGGGGAAACCTTGTAAATGATTTGATAGAGTACATAGGAGAAGACGGAACCTTGGCATAGACGCTGTCATTGAAATCAATTGTCTGATTCACAATCTGCAAATTCCCATCATTCCCCATTACCATAAAGTTACTGTAATTAAACGCTTGAGTCGAATTGGTTGTGATCTTCCCATGGGACGACCTCACCCATCCAGTGGATGATATCGACCTATTGGCACTAGTCAAGAATTTTCCATCTATACCTGTAAAATTCGACTGCAAGTAAACAACAGGAGGCAAGCTATTGTGTTCCAAAAGCTGTCCTTCAGTTTTTTGACTCTTCTTGTCCAACCAAAGGTGTAAATTTGCATCAATGTACCACACATTCAAAGCATTTGTTACACGAAACGCAAGCTCATGGCTCCTTCCATCTAGCATTGTTCCCAAAAATGGAGTGATTTCAATATCATAAGAAGGGAGATCAAAGGATCCAATACCGGTGATGGGTCTCCACAGAAGGGGATTTACCCCTCCAGTGTATATCACAGTAAAAGGCCAAACAGCACCAACTACCACACCATCCAAACTGACCACAACCTCCCGAAAAGGCCCATTCCCCGGTGTATTCGTGAGATTATTCAGAGCAATGTAGTCATTAGGCAAATTTGTATACCAAAATTCATCATTCTCATGAAATGAAACATAAACCTCCAACACGGCCCTATATGCATTTTGGGGAATTTCGAACTTCTTTGATTCTATATCAGTCGAATTCTCGATTTCAAACCACAACCCATCAGTCAATGGTAAATTTCGCGAAATGGGCAAGATCAAATCAGCCCTGGAACTATACCCACTAACCGGATTACCCAAATTCGACTCATGAGAATGAGGATGAGAATGAACTTCAGCAGGATAGAAATGGAATGTTAAGTTCACATGGTACACGCCAGTGTAAGTACTATCAACAAGGTTACCAAGAAAAACAGCTAGTGTTTGATTGGTCATAAGCAATGAATGATACCTCGTGATATCCTTATTGACAGTCCAAACGATGCCGGTAGCCCTCGGCTCCGCCGTGCAGCTCCGGAGAAGCTCAGCGCCGCCGAGCCAAACCCCAAAGATGCGATCAAATTGCCTGCCTTTACAAGTTGCCTTCCATTCGAGGACGATTGCAACAAAATTTTGAGATGGGCAATTTGAAGGGGGATTGTAATCGGCGAGAACTGGTGATTTTCCGTATGTGTAGCCAAAATCGTGCTGAAGGAGAAGGTATGAGCATGGTTTGGTCCTGGGGAGTTTGATGGGTTTGGTGACCTCAAAGTATTCGGTCGGTGGGGCACTGGAGGAAGGAGTGGGGTCGGAGATGAGCTCTGGCCTGAAGAGGGCTGGTCTGTGGAGATTTGCCGTGGTAGGGAGAGATTGGGCAAGGAGGAAGAGAGAGGAGAGGAGGAGATGGATATAAAGAGCCATGAATGGTGGTGGCGTCGCTTGCTTTGCTCTCTGATCAGAGAAAGTATGCCTACTTATAGCTTCCAATTACAGAGTATAAAAGCCTTGGCTTCGAGGTATGGGGTAATAATAAAGTTCACTCAAAAAGTTCCTTTTTAATTCAAAAAGTTGAATTAAAGTTCTTTTTTAAAGTTGAATTTTCTGTTGAAATTCGAATTTCTCATCTTAGCGTGCATTTAGTGTTTTGAGAAACACTTAAAGATTTTAAAAATCTCTTAAAATTTTTTTTAAGATTTTTAAAAGTTATTTATTTTTTATTTTATACAAAAATTTTGAACTCATAAATTATTTTAAATTATCCTTTTTTTGTCACTCCAAACGTCTTTTATTAAAGTTAAATTTTTAATTCAAAATGTTCTTTTTTTTAATTTTTTAAATTTTTTATTAATAATTATTTTATTTTTTTTTTCACCTCAAAAAAAAACATTTTTCATTTTACATCTTTTTATAAAACTAAATATAAATAAGTGTAAAACTCTATAAAGTTCCAAATAAAAATTTTATAAAATCTCTACGAATTTTCAAAATGTTTACGCTAAAAATTTTTTTACCAAAATTTGTTTGAACAGAATCCTCAACCCAAAACATATTCAAACCAATTGTTCGAACAAATTTTTCACTGTTTATCTTTATGCTTTCATGATTTGTTAACTGCACTCCAAATACAAAAAATAAATCAAATTACATTTTAATTCAACTTTTCAACATTCAAACGGCTCCATAATAATTTTTCTTGAGATTTCTCTCTTGCTTTCATGAATTGTTTATTTTTATTTTTTGTACCTTATTTTATTTTTTATATAGTAAAATTACAAAATTATTCTTACTATTCTTATATATAATTTTAATAGACATAATTACTGTTCATAAATAAACCCTTACAAAATTTGACCAAAACACTTAGATAATTTAGTATAAGAGAATAGAAAATATTTTAAAATCTAAAATAAATTTCATTTATATTTATATTCCTTTAACAACCATATTAAAAATAATTTTTATTTTATTTTATTTTCTAAGTTAATTAAATAAAAATTTTATTTTATTTTGTTTTTATTTACAAAACCTTTGTTATTTAAACTTTTTTCATCATTATAAAGTAATTTAGTAGGTATATATATAATCTTTCATAAAAATTACCAAAAAAATAAGTAAATCAAAGGGTCAAAAAATAAATTTTTAAGCAAAAAAAATAAATGAATTTATCAAAGAAAACCATAAGTATCATTATTATGACAATTTAATTTAATTTTTTTATAATTAGCAATATTTAAAAAATATAATTAAAAATTTTTATCACAAGAAGATTAATCACTTGCCATAATTGGATTATTTTCCAAAAGTAAGATGATAATTAGCTGCTTGTCAAAAAATCTAGAAAGATAAAATTATTTTTAGTAAGTTATCTTCTCAATATTTTATTTTAAAAAAATAATTTTTTATTATAAAATATGGGATTTTAGGCATTTAATTATGTGCTGGATTGAATTTTTGTGTAAAGATTTTTATGATATTACAATTATATGAAATATATAATAAAAGAGAAGAAATACAATTATGGAATTTTAATTAATAGAGAAAGCAAAATAGAGAACAAGGAGAAATTAATGTTGTACAAATAAACTCACTTTTTTTTTTAAATTGTCTCCCATCTCTCTAAAGATTAGTGTGGGGTTGTAGTGGTCTCCCTGGATGCAAATGGGAAATGAGAAAGGAAGTAACAAAGGGTAAGAATGATTATAATAATGAGTTAGATCATGCCGTAAAAGAGTCAAAATATCAAGGCAAAAATAGTGTACGTTTTGAGCAGTAAAGAGTTAGTAAAAAATAATAAAAATTATAATCTTATAATTTGTATAATAAAAAAATAGAGTCTTTAAAGATTTTTAAAATTCTTTTTGGTAAAATTTGGTAGCCACGGAATCATTGAACTATTAAAGTGGTGCTCTATGACCCATTTAGGTTAAAAAATAATAATTTTTTTTATAAAGTTTAACGCTAAATGAATACATGCATATAATTATATTCTCCTAGGGTATTTTTTTAGAACGATAAAAAGTAAGATAAAATGAGATAAGTTGTAGGTTTATAATTGATGCAGTGAAATAAAAAATAAGTAACTTTCAGAATTTTTAACGTTTTTTATCGTTTTTTAAAATTTCTTACCATTCCAAACGGAGCCTTAATTCCCCTGCGAAAACGTATCCAATTTTCAAAGTAACCACCTATCATTCTTACTTTTCGGTCAAGTATCCCATCTGCCATTCCACTGGGCTTTTCTTTGAGAGGTGTCAACGTGTCTGGCCAAGCCACAAAACGTGGGCCAACACGACCCATTTAATTAAGGCACGTTTAGGTCGGGTCAAGCTGCTACAATAGGGCCTTATTAGGCCCAATGGATAACCCATCCCTGGCAGGCCCACTATCGCGAGAGAGAAAGAGCGAGGCTATTGAGATGCACTCATAAAAATTCGAACTAAATAATAATTGGCGAGTGGGTTGAAATCTCGATTTCATTGCAAGAGCAAACAATTCAATTTGTTGAAAAATCTTGTTTGTGTTTTTTTTTTTTTTTTTTTTTTTTGCCTTCTTTTTTCTTTTTTTTTTTTTTTTTTTTACAAACAAAGTGTCTTTTTTTTTTTTTTTTTTTTTGAAGCTACAGGGAGGGGACAAGAGGGGACAAGAGTCTCATAAAATATGGACTAATCATTTACTCAAACTGTGTGTTAAAATTATAAAAGATCGAATGAATAAATTTTCATCAACGAACGGAATCGAAATCTTCACGGTAAAAGATTATTGTGAAACTATTCAAAAGTTAGTTGAGCATTTCGCGATGCAAAATAATTGCCAATTGAATTTTTTTTTTTTTTTTTGGTGTAAATTGACTACTTTAACCCTTTTATTAAAAAATGAAAAAAAAAAAAACAATAAAAGCTAGCTAGCGAAAGGTAATTAAAAAAAATACTGTAAAAGCTGAAAAAAAAAAAAAAAAGAGTAGACTTTTTAACTAATAGCTAAACATGCAAAATCCAAACTTTTTGTTGTCAAAGGTAGTCTAAGAATTCCAATCAAATAATGTGTCTTATAATCGGAAAGACTTTATTTGTTGGTGTGATGATATCCTAATGAGCGCGTTTGTTGTGACAAAGAGTTTGTAAAAAAAATAAAAATAAAAATTACAATTTCGTAATCTATTCAATGAGTAAAAAATTATAATTTTTTAAAATTTTTGATTTTTTTATTTTTAATAAAATTTACAGTTCCAAACGAGCCAATAAATGGTTGCTCTATAGGTCAAGTGCAATTTCATTACTCCCCCTCGAAAAGAGGCTTCTTCAACTTTTCCTTTCCACAAATTTTGCTTGAATATTATATATATATATATATATATAACACGACATTAAGCAACTTTTGAAAATAAATTTGAATATTATTTCACTAATGTTGAACTTGTATTAGAACTTATTCTAGAGAGCTCCCTATCTTTTTATTTGATCGGATAAATCACAAAGAATGAATTTGCTAACAAGGGTTACAGATTCAGTCAATAATTAAAAATAAAAAAATAAAAAAACTTAGTTACTCCTCGTTATTTTGGTAAATTAATCTTCCAATATGCTAGTTTCAACAATTCTTGTACGTTCCATTTCTTCCTACTCATATAACTTGTTACATTTCTTCCTACCTACCTGCTTAAGTTGTTGGGTTTCTTCCTGCCTACCTAACTTGTAGCAAGTATTTGATTCACTGTTTTAGTACCACCACTACTTTCAACCTAAATAGTTTCAATTTCAACCAATTTGAAGTTCATAGTCAAGGCTGTGGAAGTATTTTTGTTAATTCCTCAAAAATGGGATGAAGCCGCTTCCAAATGGAAGATGCAACTAAATTCGCGCTATAATACAAAAGAAAATGCTAATGCATTAGAAAAGTAATCAGAAAGCACAACTAAAATGATGTAACAATGACAGTGTCGTAACAAATATGTATTTGTAATATTTTTAACAATAGACCTCCAAGAATTCAATATCATCTCATAAGTTTTTTTTTTTTTGATATATTGTTTCTGGTTATATTACATTAGCGTAACTTCAGCGCCGGCAATTACTTTCAAGCTACATGCAGCAATCTCATTCACAGTTTGGCGGAAATGATTCATATATTTTGATCAATTTGTCGCATTTTCTCAGTGAAAAGAACAGTTTTCTTGCACTCCAAACATGAGCGACAATAATCCTCATCGCTTTTTCGCACCTCCATCTTCATAATTACAGATGAAGCGTGTAGTTATCTTTCTTACAATCACACAAGCAAGAATGACTATGTTGATGGACATGATGAAATGCATTCAGCATTTCTGCACAATTTCATCCTCCCCAAATGGACATCCAGAGCGAAGCACGTCCTGGTGAATATTATATGTTCAATTAAGAGATCGATTTAAAACTGATAATTGACCTGAGTCCCCATTCAACAAGAAAACTTCCAAAGGTACATAAGATGAGGATGATGACATGGAGGATGGTTCAAATCTGTAGGTGGGCTGAAGCATTTTGCTCCCTCTGGGACATGGAATAGTGAGAAGACGGGGCCCTGTCCTCATCTGCCAAACCTGCATATAGAAAATCAATTGTTGAGAAAAGCATATTCCTTTAGCCCATTTTCAGAAATGTATGTCAGTTCAAAATTCCACAATGACAGTGTTGGGTCCAAAAATAACCAAACAAGCACATCACGAAATTTACATGGTTTGGCGACCCCACCTATGTCCACAGAGTAAACCGAGAGCAATTTCATTACAAGTTCAACCAACTTACAATCAGGAGTACACCACTCACTCGACTCTACTTATTCTGCTCTCTCTCTCTCTCTCAATCTCACACACACCCCCCCCCCCACACCCACCCACAGCCCCATTACAAAGCCCAGGCAAGCTCCCCGAGTTCAACCACCTCTCTCTTTAAACTTACAGGCCAAAGCACATCCCTCTCGCTCTCTGCATTTTCCCGAGCTTCATCCCTATCTTGACAAGATACCAACCCCTCTTTTATACGTGAAAAGGGATAATAGGTATTAATGGAGAGATATTAATTGATCCAAAAACGTAAGCTTAAACACTTGTAAGAATAAAAATACCAGCCCTGTCATATCCATAACCGCTTGATCCTTTGGCTGGCCACCCACTTGAACAGATACATCCAACAATCTACCCCTCCACCCAATGAGGGTGCGTTAGTTGCTTCTGAAATATTCCGTTGTGTCTGCACCTCCTGTCCAAGGTACCCACATTCTCTCATCCAAGGGCAAAAGATTATTCTTACCCTTTTCCTATTGTTGTCAAAGACGTCTCTCACTGCCACTGGCCACACTTTTTATAGAATTAGGATCTTGGGCATTCAAACCCCTTGCCTGGTCTACTCTAGAAAGCTCACAGTTAGGATCTTAGGCATTCAAAACCCCTGCCTGGTCTACTATATGAAGCTCATTTATTTTGTCGTCGTTCTATTATTTGACAATCCTGCACTTTCTATACCCCCATAGGTACCATCCTCTTACTCCTGCTCCTATTCCATGTGCTTCCAAGCAACGTTGCACCCTCTATTCACCCCATCCAACTACACCACTAAACTCATGTCTAACAACAGCTCCACTGTCAATACCCTCCTCCAGCCCGTATTGTACCAATCTGTCCCACCCCCAATCAGACAACATCATTGTTGGAGTCTAGAAACAATGTTGCTTATGGCGACTGGATTTTCTTTTCCTCCTAGAATTCATATACTCATCGAATCTACCCCAATCCGCAAAAACAACTTCCGATCTCATTCATTTTCCTTTTTCAATTTCTACCAGTCATCCTCCATCTTCGTTTCACTCATCTAGAAGCAAATCACCCAATTTGACCTCATAAATGGATCCAAACCATTGAAAAACCTAGAGATGGACTCAACCGCAAATATTGGGAACTTCAGGGGCATAAACTAACAGCATCAGAAATGCTTTAGATCAAACTGCAATTTCCAAGGGCATAAATGCATAACTTCTGATGGATCTGGGGCCAAATCATAATTTCTGACAATATATTTCAAGAATATTCTATTTTCCTGATGGCTCTACTGGCGTGGCACTTTCCTGCCACATGTCACCTTCTGATTAGGCCACGTGGCACACTGCCACCTGCAGTTCTAAAGTGGTGTTAACTTGCTAACGTGTCTCCTACCCTATGTGACGTAGTGTTGGTGTGGCATCCAACATGGCAAAGGCTCTACTCGGCTCGCTGGGCATGGCTCCTTCACAAAAAATTAAACTTTAGAGCAAATGCTTCCCCCTGGAATCACCCCATTTATCCTATTTGATTGTAGCAATTGACCTCAATTATCTTCTGCGCCAACCACTGCCGCTGCATGGAATTCCGGCAAATGTCCAGCAAAACTTTGACAAGTGTGTAAAGATGCAGGGGAATGTGTTCTAGGCTTCAAAAAAATTCTTTTGTGCACCTCTCTTGGATTTGAACCTCCTAATGTGCACAAAAGTTCTTAACAGAATATCAATCTGGTCAGGTCTTTGCTTCAGCAGTGCCTGTATGCCTCTGATTTGTTGGGTCCAGAAATAATCAAAAAATAACAGCACCAAATTTGCATGGTTCAACTACCCTGCCCACATCCGTGGAGTAAACTGAGAGCAATTTCACTATAATTCTAACCAAATTACAAAGAAGTACTCAATTAACTCATTCTACTCTCCCTCATAGTCACCCACAGCCCCATTACAATGCCCAAGTCGAGCTCCTCAAGCACAGCCACCACTCTCTCCACTTACAACTCAAACCCCACCCCCCAACTCTACCAACCGACTCTGTTTCTCTCTTCATTTTCTCAAGCCAAAACCTTATTCCAACACATCCCCCCCCCCTTTTATACCAATAAGAGCGATTAATGGAGAGATGCTAATCAATTCAAAAACAGAAGCTTGAATGCCTGGAGAAGAAAATTGCCAGCCCTTTCAAATCAATAACCACAAGGTCCATTGGATGTCCATCCACTTGGGTGACTACGTCTAACATGTAGAATTTAAAGAAGCATTACACCATCCTAGCATCAATGAAGAGATCCACCCACAATAGGATTAGAGTTGTAAAATGAACCAAGCTATTTGAGACTTGCTTGAGTTAGATTCCATCATAGGCTTGCTTGAGTTTGACTCGAAACAATAAATGAATGGAATCTAAACCATAATTTTATGGTAGTTGAACTATTGAACCTAACCAAATTTTGACTCGATAAATATATCGTAAAATATCTAACTTTTTGAGTTCGACTCGATATCGATTCAATTAGAAGTTCTTGAGTTCGGTTCAAAAGATAAATGGACCAAATGTAGATCAATTTTTTAAGCTTGTTAAGCTTAACGAGTCTAACTCAAACACCCTAATACTCAAGACTCAATTTGATTTATTTACACTCCTATATGAGATGCTCAACCAATTGGAGGATGCCAAGCATATAGATAACAACACATCCACATATTCCAACAAAAAGCCCACATGGCAGAACAGCCTTTTAAACAATGATAGCTGACTTGTATTACCTTAAACAGTAGCTCATGGTGGAATGCTGTAGTTGTCAAATTTACACATACCCATCAAATTTGATTCTTTATTCTTGAATCTTATTATTGTCTTTCAAATAAAACAAAGCATGGACATTTGTGAACCTCTTTATCCTCAAAAAAATGAATTGTTTCTTTCTATATAAACTCTCTCATCTGCCCATTTGAAGGATGCAATTAAGCTTTATGCCTACCAGGGTTATGTCTAATGAGTCAGATGCATTCAACCCATATAAACTCTCAACCATCTCCTACTGCCCAAAACAAGTCATTTATAGACAAATATCACTAGAGTTAAAGACAGTAAATTTGGAACATCAGTTTGTATATAGCAAGTGAACACGAATAAAAAGCCACATGACTTTTATAATTATAGGTAATAGAAACTCTTGAAACAATTTATAGTGCATGCTTTCTACCATTGCATGCCACTTTTTGTAATATCATTGGAGGAAAAAAAAGTCCAATAATATTTGTTTTCACCAATTGTCCTAAAAAGCAAGTTGTTACAAGATATGTCCAACAATGTATATCATCAAGCAAACTTTAACAGCCCTCTCATGTGCAACCCTGTTTTGCACATCGACTAGAGAGGCACAAATCAAACCAAACCAGACGAGGTGCAGCAACACGTGAACAAAGTGCACAATAATAAATAGGGAACAAACATTGATTAGGAGACTTAAACGAGGACTTCCTAGAATTAGAGCTTTTGATACCATGTTAAGTCACCAATTGTCCGAAAAGTTTAAGTTGTTAGGAAATATTCCAACCAATGATAATATCAAGCTAGTTTAATAATATAGAAAGTAAGTTGGATATGACAAAGAAAGATATCAATTGGAAATTGTAAATGATAACACTAACTCTTTTGGACAAATATGGATAAATGTCAGTACAGGAGAGAGCATGGGTTACTTCCATGACTACAAATGTTAGCATTAACAATATGTCTTATGGTCCACCCTACAACCATTTCCGTAGGTTGTGTTTTCGGTAAAACAGCAAGGGGAACACACAATACAAAGCTCCCAAGCAATTTCCAACGATGACACTAAAACTTTTTGACAAATAAGGATATATGTAATGCACAGGAAAGCCTGGGCTACTTTTATGGCTACAAATGTTAGCAATAACAATGTCTAATTGGCATAAGTATTTTCAGTGTAAGAGCAAAGGCAACATGCAATAAAATAGTTCCCAATCCATCTTGGGCACTGATACTGATGCATCAAAAATCAAATAAAATAGTACCTCAACAATCCCTTTCCGAGGTGCATGAATTGCTAAGCACAGGCAATAATCACTCTTCACATTTTCATAATAAGTAGAACTCGATGCTGCAGTATCATTATTGACCAGCATTTCCATAAACAAGCAGCTAGCTTCACGATATCCCTGTAAAGCATGGAAGCTGAGCTTCTGGAGTAGCAGAGGAAAGAAAAATAGTAGTAAAAAATTCAGTGCTTGCTGAGATAAAACCTTCCACAACCGCACAACAACAAGTGCCTGGGTATCTAAAAGCAGTATACGGCCAAGTGAATCTGTTATTGCTGCCAATGTGCCACTGGGTGATAAGGTGAGCTTCTCACCCTTCCTTGGGTGATCCTTCAAACAAGTAAGAGGAGAAGCTGCCACAAAAAATAAAAAACAGAATGTAAGCTTCTTGCTGACAGTGGAACGATAAATATGTTACAAAAAGCTGCCACCTAGCATAATAGCATTTGAAACACAACTACCACCTGAGGGAGGTGTTGAAACACATTGAAAAAATAAACTACCACCTACACTTGTGCAAACTGTTATTGAAAGAAAAAATGATATCGGTTAATTGGTTTTGGACTTTTGTTTATACAAAATATATTATATATATACACACACAGAGGGATCATTAATCACCTTTTTATTCACTGTTCTTGGTCCCAAGGAATTATGGACTTAGTTTAATCTTATTTTGGTGTGAATTGGGATTTTTAAAAGGAATCGAGTCAGGTAAGCTTGGTGGACTATTGACATTGGTATATGGAGGAAAGCGTGGGGAACCATTCCTTTTTGCTTATGCATGGACCATATGAGGGGGAGAAAAATAAAAGATCATTTCAAGGTTTGGCATTTCCTTTCTACAAGATGAGAAGCATGCTTTTGTGTACGTTGGCTATATGAGTTACAGACATAGGATCCAGGTTTGAACTAGCCAAATTAGATTATCACAGCATTTGAACAAGTCAATAACACATGTTGCATAATAAGGCCATTTAGACATGAAAATATGTGAGTAGCACTGACATTTGGGTAAGACCATGCACATATTGCATGTGCGCATCTGCTAGGATGAATAACTCCATAACTCCATTGAGCCATGTTCTATTGATCAAGCCATTTTTCCAGATATACACATGAACAAGTAAGTGAAGAGACATGTGCTTATGAATTAAGTCTGTTTTACCCACAAAAAAAAAAAAAAAAAATGGAGCATCTTCTCATATATAATATATATATAGCACATGTTATCAGAAAAACTATTACTTAATCCAGACTACTAATCAGATGATTTACTATAGCATTGCATACTCACAAAATCCTTGAATTAAATATTTAATGAAATTTAGAAACAGACTTGGGCACGAGTTCAAGCATAAAAGGAAATTACTGTCACCTCGAGCAAATGGTTGAGGTTTTGCTTCTGTCTTTTTTGGTGATTTTGGTTCACTCCGCCATATCATTTTTGAAAAAGAGGCTATTGTTGAAAATGTTGCAGGCACTACTTTTGACAGAATAGCTCCTACTAAGGATCTGCTTCGGTCCTCCGAAAGTCTTTTTAGAATTAAACAAAAGTTTAAAAAGGTTAGAGAGGAAAATTGCAAATTAAGTATTCGAGTGCATCAGCATGACGATCAACATCATTTTAAAGAAGACAATGATAAGGTTTCTATAATGTGAAATCCCACACACTAACCTGAATGCTGAAATCACAGCGTCATCTCCAATAGCTACTGCACAATAATAACGCTGACTTGACTGCCCAACAATAAAAGCAGCTGAATTCAAATACCAGGATAACTTCAGAAAGCTTCCACAACTCATTGGAGAAATTAATAGATTCTTTAATGAAATTACGTAAAGGCAGGCAGCAAGGCAACATCATCCAGAATACATTTTAAAAGCATGCCACTAATGCTAGAACATGCGTATCTTAATATGAGCAACATAAGTTATCACCTGCAGTTCCATCAGCGGAGGGGGCATTACGCCAGTTATTGCTGCATCAGCACATGGTCCATACTTCGTAACATTCCAGAGCTGGTAAGGTAATCTTCCATAGGAACCTCCAGAATCATCTAGGTCCCTCTTTTGATCCCAAAACGGAGAGCATGTTTCTTGAAACCATCGCTGCAACATATTCTTATGTTTCCGAAAGAGAAAAGGAAGTCAGTTAATAATTTATTTAGGATTCAAAATGCTGACGCTTCAAAAGGCGAAACAAACACAGAGCCCGTCAAATAAATTTTACAACATTAAGAAAATATATGACCATGCCCCAAACATAAAAATCAGATCCATTAAGACCTTAGAAAGTCACAACCCTTGCAAAATTTAGATGGGAAAAAAAAAATCAGCCAAAAGGCTGATATTTCAAAATAAAAAGGGGTAAAAAAAACAAACAAACACGCACACGCGCACACAAACACACTGTTATGGACCCAAATGAGTTGGTTAGGATCACTGTATCAAATTAGTTAAGTCAGTTTAATGGTTGTAATAAAGTCTATATTGTAATAAAGTTTATATTCAAGTAGTTTAATGCTGTAATAAAGTCTATATTGTAATTAAGTCAATATTCGACTATTGTAAGGAAAGAAGGCTTATGAAAAAAATTATCATTTCGAGAATTAATCTCATTAGGAGAGAAGCATGCTCTTGAATCAAAGTTATTTTCCTTTGTTTTCTCTTTTTACTATCTTATTTGCCAATCCACAAGAAGTGGGTTCATCTTATGGACTCAAATTAGTTAGTTAGGACCGTTGTATCAAACTAGTTAGTTAGTCTAATGGTTGTAATTAAGTCTATAAATAGAGAGTATTGTAAGGAAAGAAGGCTTATGAAAAAATTATCATTTTGAGAATTAATCTCATTAGGAGAGAAGCGTTGTTCTCGAATCAAACCCATTTTCCTTTGTTTTCTCTTTTTACCTTCTTACTTTCCAATCAACAAGAAGTGGGTTCATCTAAATAGGTGTCAAAGCAAAACTTCGATTCAAACATGGTAGAGACTAGATCTGCAGCATACAATCAACAAAATAATGAAACTCGGCAACAGTTAGAACAATTAATGAAGATGATGGAATCAATGAGTAAGAAGTTGGTGTATCTCAACAATTCAATTCAATACTATAGCAATCCAGAAGAACCAAGGAGAAGAAATGGGAGCAAGATCATCCCAGAACCAGGAAAATGGATTGGCTCAGTCCAATCTTAATTCATCAAAAGCAGTGGAAGATCTAGATGCAGAAGTGATAGCTCTATCACCAAAGTCTCTCGTGGCAGCAAATCAGTTCTTATGTGAAATATGCAACAAGGGTTTTCGAAGGGATCAGAACTTGCAACTCCACAGAAAGGGTCACAACCTTACATGCAAGCTCAAGCAAAGAACCAACAAAGAGCTCAAGAAGGTCTACATATGCCCAGAGAAGAGCTACTTTCACCATGACCTGTCAAGGGCCCTTGGAATCCTCACCAGAATCAAGAATCACTTCAGTCGAAAGCACATCTTCCTCGCCCAAGATGTCAGTGTTTCCAACATGGTCATCTTTCTCAAGAAGCAGGTTCAATCGGATGACAAAGAATTAATTCAATTGCTCTCATCGTATGAATTTCATGGTGATGATGTGTTCGTGATTTTCGATCCAGGTGGCGGAACATTCGTGGTTTCAATCTTGAAGATCGAGGAGGAAAAGGAAGATTCAACGAGGCCATCAGTTCGATTTGCCAAGGCGATCAGGGCAATCTCGAGGTGTATGATAGTAGGAGAGAGGTTGTCGAGCTAGAAGAAGTGAACAGGGCATTGATGGAGACCAGAATTGAACCACTGTCGCTAAGGTTTGATGAGCAAGTCTCTATTGAATCAAAGCTCCATGGGTTCAATGGGTTCAGAGGAGTTCTCTACACAATTAGAAATGTGAGCTTGCTCCTATCATAATCCCGCTATATGGGTTGGTCCACTGCTGGCCTGAATCTAATCCTCTGAAAGGTGGTTATGAAGGGTGTTTTTTTTTCAGATCCGGGTTCATGATCTCCATAATGAGGCTGCAGCAGAGGGAGGCAACAGAGATAAACTAAATTTAAAAAAAAAAAAAAAAGAAAAAGAGGAATGAAAGAAGGAGAAAGTAGAAACAAGTAGAGGGTTGGTGGAGTGTTTGTAACTTTCTTTCCTTTTTTTTTTTTTGGGTTTATATTTTTCTCTTAAAAAAAAAAAAAAATGTCTTGCATTGCAACACCACAGTAGTTGTATTGACCTTGAGAACAAGGTCAATTTTTAAGAGTATGGGAGTTGTTATGAACCCAAATTAGTTAGTTAGAACCGTTGTATCAAATTAGTTAGTTAGTTATTTTGATGGTTGTAATAAAGTCTATAAATAGAGTATTATAAGGAAAGAAGGCTTATGAAAAAAATTATCATTTTGAAAATTAATCTCATTAGGCGAGAAGGGTTACTTTTGGATCAAACCCATTTTCCTTTGTTTTCTCTTTTTACTTTCTTAATTGCCAATCAGCAAGAAGTGAGTTCATCTCTCTCTCTCTCTCTCTCTCACACACACACACACACAACCAACTTAACAACAAAGAATAGAATTTACCTGTATGTCAGACCCATCAAAACGAGCAATTGCACCAGGCAATACAACGGAAATCTCCTCAGATGATGAATCTTGTGTGAGATCTCTCTTCGTGCCACGGACTCTTAACTTGAGAATTCGTGCCGGATATACAATCTGTCCAAACCATCAACTAATAAGTTATATAATCGTTTTATCATTCACACACAAGAAAATAAGTGTCATGATACATCCATAAACAGGAAAACCCATCATAATGACCTTTCAACTGTAGGACCATAGTTCATTGGATATAAAAATATCATAAAAATGAGGAGGAGGAGGAGGAGGAAGAGGAGGAGAAGAAGAATTGATTTAGAATAGATAAATAAGAAAAGCAAGTATTCCATCAACTCAGACGAAAAGAAAACGAAGCGTAGACTGGGTGCTCAAACAAAATGCCTAGCAGAGCAATATAGTTATTGTATAATGTTGTGGTCCCAACTTCCACCTTTCAAAGTCATAAGTGTGCAATATGAGCCAACAATCAACTGCTTGTAAACCTCAAAACAAGAATGGAGTACAGACCTAGTGACCTAGTCATACGGCAGGCTTTGGATATGGATTAACTGATTTGTTCGACTGAGGATATAACAGTGTTTTACAGCTTCAAAAGCTCAGGACAAATTCCATGTGAATTTCAAAAGCCAGAAATTGCCAAAATAACTTGGTAATACGAATGTTTGATCTCAAGTTCGCAAGAGTAACATTCAACAACTTCGACAACCAAAACATATGTAACCCTCAAAAAGATGAGGCCTCCTACATGCCCTTAAATTTAAGTTCTTAAAATTTTGTTTTTGGACTAATTACATTTATCACTAGTCATTAGTCACAAAAGCACAAGAACCCCAGAGTTCAAAAATGTACAATATATTGTCTATGAGTTCAAAAATGTCTCATATCAGAACGAAACATTATTATCTAATGTTTTTTTCAACGGTCAAATTAAAGATATAAATAGCATCTTTAGATATTAAAAAGATCCAATAGTATCCATGTAATTTGATAGAATCCGATGTTCAAATTTGATGATTTTAGGATTTATTGTGACATGTAATTATTGATTAACTTTGCAATTGAATTATTATAAAAGTGTTTCATGAATGAAGTGTAATTGTTATTGGGTAAAGTGTGAAATGATTCGAGACACATATGAAACCGAAATTACAATAGTATGCTTATTCCTACCAAAGTGACAATATTAATAAAAAAATAATAATAAATAATATTTTAAAGCAAGAGAGCTCTCTGTAATTTTGAAATGATAAGGAAGATGTTTGTAAATTTATAATTGGTAAGGAAAGTCCCTGTAAATTTTAAATGATTAACAGATGCACTTGTAATTTATATTAAAACACGTAAGGTGGTAAAAAAAAAAAATTCCGTACTTTTTTAAAGCTGTTAGATGAAAATTTGACAGTGATTGTTCAAAACATTTGTAAATACGGGATCTCACTGTAAGTTTCAAAAGATTAAGTAAGGGACATGTAATTATACTAACGTCTAGAGGAGAAGGTCTGTGTAATTTACCCTAAAATATATTGCTAAATTCCGGTTTCATCATTTCACTCCAAGATACCCTCAATGCACCAGCTCCAAAATAGATCATCAAACACACACAATAATGGCAGTTACTTGAAATATTACAAAATTAACAATTCCACGTTCTGAAACTTAAATACACAATTGAAAATAAAGCGAGGGCCGAGAAGGGGTAAGAAGAGAATGCCTTTTTTTCCCTTTTTTTTTTTTTTCCCTTGATCCCCTAAGAGGATCCTTGCAGGCTATATTCAAATTTCGTTCATTTATGCCAAAATCTTCCCTGTGCACCAATTCCCAGCAGATCATCAACTAAACACTTCAAAAGATCACAAATTTTACAATTCTATGTTCTGAATTCCATTTATAAACTTGCATTTTCTTTCACACATTTTCCAACCAATCGATCAGCACCAAGAAGGAAACAATAATGCATAAAATAAAGGGCGAATAAAAAAGAGGAGAAATGGGGTAACCTGCTTGTGAATCAGATCGCCTTGAAGAGAATAAATCAACAAGTAGCCACAAGAGGTCCCGAGAGCGAGAACTCGAACATCGTCGAACACCAACCACTCAATTGCAGTTATAGATTCGGCCTCGATCGGGGAGAGAGTGGGATGGATCTTGACCCGAGGGCCAGCTAGATCGACTCCATTGGACCAGTCAATGACGAGAACAAGCGAGCGGTTGGCGAGGGCCAGAGAGTGGGTGTCAAGTGCTGTTAGGAGGTTAGGGCTGTCGACGAGCCAGCCCTCCTTGCCCGCACCTAGTTGGGTGAGATCGTCGCAGGCTATGCAGCCCAGGTCCGTCGTGTGGTTCCGGCGAGCCATCGCTGTTTGTTGGTGGAGTTTAGGCAGCCATGAATAAGACTCTGATCCACAGAGCAGAAGAAATGCGCCAAGGATAAAACGGAGGAATAAAGATGAACTTGACTGAGGATCGTTTGGCAATTAACTAAAAAATTTTTAGCCGTTTACCTTAAAGAATCAAAAGTTGGGGGGCTGCAGTCAGTGTCGACCGCTGCCGCTGCAATCAGACGAAAACGGCATCGTTTAGATTAGTGAAACGACGCCATTTCACTTTTGTTTGAAGCTGCAATCGGCCTTCGAGTTTCTGCTACATTAATGTGCCTTTCTGTTTTGGAAACCCAAATAAAACTCTGCAGAACATAAATATATATATATAAATGTAAGGAAACGGTGCCGTTTCAATTTTGTGAGAATAATCCAAAATAATAGCTTCGACGTTGTTTGTCGGTATTTTAAAAATTCTCCTCTGCTGTGTCTTTTGGCGCCTTTGTTTTTTTTTTCTTTGTCGAAACGTGCAAATTCTTATTCGTCTAAACAAAATTAGTAGAGAGAGATTCATTTTGTTGGAGAGGTTAATTTTCCAGCAGCCTTAACTTCTACAGTTGGAAATCAACAAGCAATTTGAAGAGAGCACTTGAATTTTTTTAACCATTCATCTACCATGGATTCTTCATTTCCTGGTAAAATATATTTTGTTAGAATTTTTTGTCGCCGAATTGGAGATTTAACTTAGTGTGTTCAGATACATTCACTCAGTGACAAACCTAACGAGGGGCTGAGGGGCCATGGCCCCCTGAGTTTTAAAAAATACTATAGCCCCTCTAAGTACATATAAAGTTTTGATTAAAAAATTTTTAACTATAGTTGAGGCCCCCTTAAAATTAAAAAAAAAAATGATGGCGTTTAGTGAAAAAAACATCACCAGTATATATAATGTCTTTGGTTAAAAAAATTTAAACTTATGGATCAGGTTCCTTAAAATTTAATTATTTTTCTCAATTGTTATATATAATCTAAAATTTAAAAACCCATATTTACATATATTAATTTATTTTTATTTAATAAAAATAATTTATTATATAAGTTATAACAATTTTTTTGGCCCCCAAACTCAAAATCCTATTTTCGTCTTGCATATAATGTGTTTCCGAATGCCAGCCTTCATTTTTTAATTTTTCAAGCTATGGAAAATTGTAGTTTGCAATCATATTGGTTTAATTCTTTTGTAGATACAATGAATGCAGATGATTGGGATGATTGCCATGTTGAGGATTTGTTTGACTTGGGTTCACCATCATTGGAGGAGGATTTATGCAAAAATGTGTCAACACCAAGGGGAGAGGATTTATGTGAAAATACTTCAGCACCATTGGTAGAGGATGAAGCAGCAACAGTTTCCACACCATTTGTTGGAATGGAGTTCGACACACTAGATGCAAGCCTCACATTTTGGAACAAATACGCATATGACAATGGATTTGGCAGTCGGATAAAATTCACAAACAAAAGGAAAAATGATGGAGTCATAAGATCTAGGATGTTTGTATGCTCTCGAGAAGGGGTAAAGGCGGAAGATCCACATCGCACTCTTTCCAAGCATCATTCAGATACTAGATGTGAATGTGAGGTAAAATGGAAATTTCTTTAAATGATAATGGGAATTATTATGTGACATCATTTGTTGGAGAACATAATCATGCATTGAAGAGTAAAGAAACCACTCATCTCCTTAGAGTACATCAGGCCATCAATCCAGTCCAAGAACAGGCTATTTCCATTGTAGTAGGTGCTGGACTGGGTCTTAAGACAATACATAGGTATATGAGCATAAAAACTCAGGGATTTGAAAATGTTGGTTTTATTAGAGAGGATGTGAAGTCATATTTACGTACTAAACGAGCAAAAGATTTAGAATTAGGGGAGGCGACAACCATCTTGGAGTACTTTCAAGGACAATCTAAGACAAGTCCATCATTCTTTCACAATTTCCAATTAGATTGTGACGGACAAATTACTAATATTTTTTTGGCAGATGCGAAGATGGTGATTGACTATCAATGCTTTGGTGATGTGGTCATGTTCGACACTACTTTTGGGACCAATAAGGAATCGTTCCCTCTTGGTATTTTTGTAGGATTTAATAATCACAGACAAACTGTAGTATTTGGGGGTACATTATTATTTGATGAGACGGCTGCTTCATTCGGATGGCTATTCAATACATTTCTTCGATGTCACGGGGAAAAAATGCCAATTACAATTTTCACAAACCCAGATACGGCTATGAAAAGTGCATTGGAAGTAGTTATGCCCACAGTGCGTCATGGACTTTGTACTTGGCACATTCTGCAGAATGCAACGAAGAACTTGAGCAATATCCTTGGAGCTAAAAAAAAAAATTCTTCATACGGGAACTTTCCAAGTGCATGTATGAATATTCTAACATTGATGAGTTTGAGCAAAGGTGGAAAGAAATGGCAGGACAATTTGTCCCAGTCAAAAATAAATGGCTTCAAGAACTTTATGAAAAGAAAAGCCAATGCTGTGTTGCCTATATGAAGGACACATTTACTGCTGGGGCACGCAGCACACAGTTGAGGGAAAGTGTAAACGCCAGGGTGAAACAACATTTGGGAAATGGGCTGCGAATGAAAAAATTTTTTACTGGGCTTGAGATGTTTCTGACAAACATTCGAGAAATGGAAATATTGAGTGATTGCAAGTCTCGACAAACAACTCCTCACCTAGCAGTCGCCACATCTAGCATTTTAAGACATGCCGCAGAAACGTATACTCCCAATTTATTTAAACTCTTCAGTGAATAATTTTTGCTTGAATTTGATGTTTCATTGGATAAGAATGATCCAATTGAGGTTCCACACATTCGAATTGCACATGAAGGAGGCAAGGCCTATAATAGACATTTTGATCCATCTTCTATGGCCATTACATGTTCTTGTTGTTTGTATGAGATGCGTGGTTATCTTTGGTCACATATTTTGAGGGTTTTCAATGTCCTCCGAATTGGGAAAATTCTGGATAAATACATACTTAAGAGGTGGACTAAGCATGCAAAGAGTGGCCTATCAAATGCATTGGTGAACCCATCTACCAAGTTGACGAAGTCTCAAAAGCTTGATATATTGTGTTCAGAATGGTTGCAGGTAGCATATCGTGCATTTGGGAATGATGAGGTGTTTGAGCGCATTCGATCCCACATAGGAGAGGCTCACTCCATCATTAATAAGTTTGAATTGGCATCGAGTGATGGCAATGATTCAAATACACCTATTTTATATGAGCCAAAACATGTTGGAGTGATGGGATTAAAGAAGAAATGAAAGCCTAAAACTATTGGGAAACGTCGTATTAAATCATGCTTAGAACGAGTGAAAAAACGAAAGACGTCTCAAACATCTTCTCAAGTACAAATGGTTCAATTTTTGTTTAATGAATCATTACAAACTAAAATTAATAACTTAATTTGTTGGTTTTGAAGGTCACTGGAGAGCAAGGTGATTGTGGTAATGAAGATGACATTCGTTTGACGCTCTAGCAATCAAGCAGTTGCTATTTTGTTGGTTTTTATTCTCAAACTCATTAAATTACATTTGTTCTCATCCATTATATTTTGTTGTTGATTTTATCCTTACTTATACTTAAATGATCATGCTATTTTTTATTTTATTATTATTATTATTATTTTAATTGTGGCTCTAAATTGGTTTCCCTAGTTCCTTATTAGTTTCTCGAACTCTTATTGACGTTTATAGCACTTGTCAATATTGCAGGTTTATTGGGTGCTTGTTGTTGCTTGTAATGTTTTGTTGTTTTGCTAGTCTAATATGATGGAGTGATGGTGATTTTGAGTGCTGGGGTGTTTATTCTACTCTTGGTCTTCGTGTTGGGATGTTTTTAGTTTTAGGCTACTTCTTGGAATTGTACATCTATCTTATTTGGTACCTCAAGAACTTTGTGATGAATTATGTTATTTTATTTGGCTTGTGTCTTCCAATTGTCACTAGTTATGCTAGGTATTATCAAATCTTGGGACTTTATTTTCGGGGGATAACCCTATGACTTTATAATTTTTATTATTATTAATATATTCTTTCTTACCTGTCAAATATATATATATATATATATATGGATAGTTGCATATGAGTCATATGTCAGAAACTGGTCTACAAAATACAAGAATCCCAATTGTTATGCTAGCGAAATCTAGCAAAAACAGACAACAACAAAAGAAAACATTAGCCCACGCCATCAACATCCATCCAAACCAATAGCAAAGTCCATGTCATAGATAGCTAGAACAATGTTTAAAAAAAAAACACAAAATCAATCCCAAATCTCAAACCCAAGAATAACCACTCACTGGCAATAAATTCATCAAACCACAGCCATTCACTAACAGTAAACTCAAGCTTAGTAAATTTTCACTTGTAACTTCAAAACTTTATTTCATAAACTGTCATTACATAGTTTTATCCTATCTAATACATTGATTATTACAAATAAGAATCACCCTAACTAATATATTGCCAAATATACAATTTCATTTCACTAATAGCAAAACAAGAAAAACAATTACAATTAAAAAAAAAGAAAAAAAAAAAACATGTGGAGACTTGACTTCATCTTTGCTTTGTTAGCCTCCACCATTGCTTGGTTAGTTTTCACTTGTGCCTCCAACACTTGGATCTTACATTCAATTGCCATAAGTACAATAAGTTTGACATGAAGTTTATGTGCTTGTTGCTAGAATAATTTCAAGTGCTTGTCTGGATCCCATGTATCATATATTGCTTGGTATATATACTTTGCAGTTGCACGATAGTTTGACAAGAATTCCAAAGCATCCACTACAAAAGCTACAACAGCTGCTTGAGGCAAGAACTGTTCTAGTTTGGGTCGAAGATGGGAATGCCTAGGGTCATCAACAAAGTGAACATGCTTTATTTTTTCCTTCTGTCAATGACAAATAAAGGGGATTGTTAGGTTCAACCAAAATTGAAATTTGACAATTCGAATAAGGAGGAAAGAAATAATCTGCAATAATGATATTTAAATATGCTTAACAAATTTTTCAGGGAAAAAAAAAGTTAGTATGTTAATGTTCATTTCATGTATGTTTCAAGTTTTAACATGGCAAAGTAAAATATATTACTTTACTCATCTCTAGTAGTTGAGACTAGGTGTCCTTAGATATTGTTTTATTATGCCGAGCCTGAATTGAGTTCCGACAAAATAGAAAATTTTACATGCATTAGATGGTAATACTAAAGCTAAATGAACATTCACTAGAAAGTTTAAATTAGCATGTGTGTATCATTGATAGACAATATTGTAAATAATTTACACTCTTAGGTTTTCTCATGGAAAACTATGCCTATAATTAGACTCTACCTAGAAGCATTTGCTCAGTTGAGCCATTAGATATCATTCTTGTGATGTTCATAATTTCATTTTGCAGTTACCATAGTAATTTGGTGTGATCTATGCATGTGACTATGTTAATGACAATGTTTTACAAATTTAAGGAATTTTATACTTCTCAAATTCTAAATCTGAACACTAACAAAATTAAGACAGTATAGCAAAGGCCTCCTTTGAAATCCACATCAATAGCATTTAGTAATTGACTTACGCTACAGTGTAGTAAAATAGCATCACCTTTGTGCTTCCACAAGCCATTTCCAGGTTTTGAATGAAAAAGACCAAGCAGATGCTGCAATATTTCAGCATTTGGCACTTTGTGTACGTGAAAAGAATACATTAACTTATCCATATTTCAGCAGAAAAAGTAAATGGTTCATCAGAACTAACGACACACATGGGCCAAACAAAATTATAGAGGCATATCCTCAGTGTATGTTAACAGTAATGGAAATCAAGGAACTGGGGATCCTTTTTGGGAAATTTTCACTTCACAATGAGTGTTTTTAAGGCTAGAACCGACCTTTCTCTATTAAAGCAAGCTTGCTTACACATTGTAACTGCTCCTCACGTGCTCCGTAGTTAATAATATGTAAGGGCTGATCAAAGCTACTGCCATAGCGGCAGATGGAATACACATTAGATTTTTTTATGCATTTTTCGGGTTCAAATTTAGGTGTACGTACAATCAAGAAGCCAATGATTGATATCAAGCAAAAGAAAGGCCACTGTGATATATGATAACAAAAACAATACAATTGGAAATGAAGATAAGTTCCCATAATAGTTACTAGAAATTTAATAACAAAACACTCCTCCCACTAAGCAACAAAAAATAGTGCTCAAGGTATGTTCCATTAAATTACTTGCAAGAAATAGCACCAATAATCAAACAATGGCGACTATTTTCCTGCAAAGAAAAAAGGCTACATCCCAACTGCAATATCCAACACCAAAGACTTCTGACCCTGCAATTGACAAGAGATATCACATGAAGGTGCTAAAGTAGTCATACATGTCCTTCACCAAGGACTTTATCACCTTAACAATGATAAATTGGCCCTAGAGCATAGAAATGATTAAAAATGGAATTTGACTTTGATGAATACAAACAAATATTAGAATGTAGAAAAAAAAACAAATATTAGAATGTAATAAAGTCCCAAGAGGAAGAGCGGATGAGGGAAAAAATCAGAAACCAACAGAAGGCACAAGAGAAAGACCCACGCCAGCAAGAGGTATGTACGGATCGGAGGAGAAAACCTTCCTAATACCTGATGAGGGAACCCGCCTAGTACCTCACAGCCTCAGTGGGCTCTGCACCCAGGCCAGACTTATCTGATAACATCCCACCCGATATAGATAGGGAGCTGACCCATGGATTTCCTCTATGAGAGCATGCGAAGATTAGAGAACAACCATGTAGAAGCAAATCTACCTGGGGGCTAAGGTTCCAATTGCATCATCTCCTCCAGATCTGGTCACCATGGTAGTATCACCGAAGACAAAACTATGGTTTGACTTATTGGACGGTTTGACTTGTTTGTGAGTTCATTCTTTCGAAGATGTGGCAATACTCGTACTGGAAAGATGATCTGGAATCGGCGGCGAGGCCGCTCTACCTGATGATGCTCGAGAGTCTGGAGCTTCGGTGGGCTTTCATTCGCAAGATTTACTACATTTTGTCATTCCAGTTGCAGCTTCAAACAAAAGTGAAACGGCGTCGTTCCCTAACATTTATACAAATTGATATATATATATATATATATATATATATATATATATATATGTTCTGCAGAGTTCTATTTAGGTTTCCAAAACAGAAAAGGCACTTTAAGGCAGCAGAAATCCGAAGGCGGATTGCAGCTTCAAATAAAAGTGAAACGGCGCCGTTCCACTAATCTAAACGATGCCGTTTTCGACTGATTGCAGTGGTAGCAGTCGACACTGACTACAGCCCCCCGCTTTGTAAAATATCGTGAAAATTTTGATTTTCATTTAATTTAAATTTAAAATATGAGAATTAATATACTTTAAATTTAAAAACTTATCACTATACTTTTGGATTTCAAACTAATATATTTTGATTATTAATCATTTGTTAAAGAGATAAGCTACGCTTACACCCTAACATCTACACTCTTACTTACACCTCCCAAAAAACGACGTTGTATTGACCCACATAAAAAAAAATATATAGAATTCAAAACAGTGGCTTAGGAATCACGAAACGAGATCAATTCCCGCTCAAATTGCGATCAGCTCCAATGTGACCAGCACTTCCTCAAATCTGCAACTAGCTCCAACGGCGTCACCACCTCCATCCCTGACCACCACCGAAGTCAGACTGCAGCTACTCCACCACCAAATGTATTTGGCTTCTCTATAACTTCTCCAAACTGGTTTTTTTTTTTTAAAGACAAAAAACAGAATCAAATATAAAAGAGTCCCAATAATATATGCATATACAAGAAAACAAAGAAATAAAGAAAGATAACAACAAAATTGACTCATGACCAAAGGCGGAACTACACATGGGCTTACCCGGGTTGTTGCTCGAGTAATTTGGCCAAAAAAAAATTTTTTAGTTCATTCTTTTTTAAATTTAGCCCACTCTAATTTTTTGCAGTTCAACCCGCTTTACTTTTAAAACTTTTGTTCAATATAAATTTTTGCAATTCAACACATTTTATCTTCAAACGTTTTGTTTAGCTCAAGCCAACCCTAAATCTTGGGTTTGTCCATGCTCATGACTAGTTGGGTTTTTGTGTTTGATGAACTGTGGTTAGCAATATTAAATGCAGCTAATAATTTTTTGTTCTTGTGGTTTAAAGCAACAAGATTTATTTTGATGAATATGATGATTAATGACAAATAATTAGGTTGCTGATCCCAAAAGCATGACTCTAACCTTGTTTCCTTTGTTTTTTAATCTGAGATGATGTTGCCAGAATCTATTCTATCGACAATGCCTCCAAACATAGGGTGTAAAGAACAAAAAAATGTATGGAGTAAAGAAAGTGAAAATAAGCAAGAGATACAGAGTTGTCCTTCACAAAAAAGTCTGTGATGAGATAGATATTATTCAGGGTGGAAGAGAGGTCATTGTCAATTTTGAAGATAAAATAGAAGAACTGAAGGAATGAATGATATTTGACACATTGGAGGATGCTTATCTTTATTACTCTAGATATGTTAAACAACAAAGGTTTGCTATTCATAAAAGAACCTCGAGAAAGGGAAAAGATGGAAAGTTACATCGTCTTGCACTTTCATGCACTCGTGATAGAACAACGAAAGTGAATTCAAGTAACCCAGTTAAACTACAACCACAGTTAAGAATTGGTTGTCCAGCTCACATTACTGTTGTCATGAATTAGGAGGGAAAATGGAGGTTTAACATGGTTACTTTGGAGCACAATCATGACCAAAGTCCATCAAAGGCAAGGTTTTTTAAGAGTAACAGGGTACTTGATGAAAAAGTAAAAAGAACGCTTAAATTAAATGATAGAGCTGGGATTAAAACACATAAGACTTATGATGCACTTCGTATTGAGGCTAGGGGACCTAATAAGCTTCCATTCCTTAAGAAGGATTGCAGAAATTATTTAGATAAATAACAACGTTTACGACTCATGGAAAGAGATGCTGAAGCAATGCATCGTTATTTCATACGAATGAAAGCTGATAGTTCCGAGTTCTTTTTTTCCATGGATGTAAATGATGATTGTTGACTAAAGAATGTATTTTGGACTAATGCAAGGAGTAGGGCCGCTTGTAAAGAGTTCGGTGATGTTGTAACCTTTGACACAACATACTTGGTAAACAAGTATAACATGCCTTTTGCTCCATTTGTAGGTGTGAATCATCATGGTCAATCTATTTTTGTTGGGATGTGGGCTCATCTTTAATAAATCATTTTTGTGGTTATTTGAGACTTAGAAGGTCTGAATGTCGAGTTGTGCTCCGAAAGCAATTATTACTGATCAATGTATGGCCATGAAGAATGTTGTAGAAAAATTATTCCCTATGACTTGACATAGGTGGTGCATTTGGTATATTATGAAAAAGGTGCCTGAAACGTTTGGTAGCAACAATGCTTACAAGAAAATTTCAAAGACTATGCATGCGGCAGTTTATGATTCACTAACAGTAGAACAATTTGAGGATGCCTGGGATGGGTTTATAAAAAAGTATGGGCTTCAAACTAACATATGGTTAGAGAGGTTATATTCGGAGAGGAAACAATGGGTGCTTGCTTATCTTAAAGATGTATTTTGGGCGAGGATGTCATCCACACAGAGAAGTGGGAGTATGAATGCATATTTTGATGGTTACATTCAGTCAAAAACTACCTTCAAACAATTTGTAAACCAATATGAAATAGCATTGGCAGACAAAGTGGAACTTGAAAACCTAGAAAATGCGAACAGTTGGCGCACTTATATTCCATTAATTTCAGTGTATGAGTTAGAGAAGCAATTTCAAAGTGCTTACACGAATGCAAAGTTTAAGGAGTTTCATAAACAAATTGCTGGGAAAATTAATTGTTTGTGTTCAAAGATCAAAGCAGATGACATTGAGTCTATATTTGAGGTAAAAGAATGGGTTACATTTGGAGAAGGAGAAGAGAAATTTAAGAAACAAGTATCATTTCATGTCAATTTTAATGCTGAAACCAATGAAACATGTTGTAATTGTCGATTATTTTAGTTTAGAAGAATAGTGTGACACATCAACTGATGGCGTGGCATAAAATGGGAGTTGAAAGAGTTCCCGACAAGTATGTACTCAGAAGATGGTGCAAAAATGTGAAAAATGCCCACACTAAAGTTCAGATCTGCTACGATAAGTTCTCAAAGTCAATTGAAGCATGTCGACATGACAACATGTCTTGTCTCTTTAATGAGGTTGCTAATTTAGCAGAAGGATCTCAAGAGAAGTATGATACGGTGATGAAGCGCCTACGAGAGCTAAAGCAAGAGTGCATGGAAGCTTCAATTGCAATTCAAAGCAATGTGGTTTCACTTGGGGATGGGGTTATGCCTTCCAAACATATCACAAACATTTTTGACCCGGTATGTGTTCGACAAAAAGGGAGACCGCCGACAAAAAGAAAAATCAGTCTTGTAGAAAAAGTTGTTACAAAGAAAAGACAAACAAAAAACATGTCGTTGTCAAACAAAAAATCTAAGGTACAAGTTCCTTACGATTTAATAAATATTTTTTGAATTTTAAAGTATTTTAATGAATTTTTAAAAAAATTAGTAAATATTTTTTAAATTAATAAATATTTTAATGAATTTTAATAAATTTTAATAAATATCTTTTGAATTTTAAAATATTTTAATGAATTTTAAAAAATTTAAGTAAACATTTTTTGAATTTTTAACTACTTTAATAAATTTTAATAAATACTTATTGAATTTTTAAATATTTTAATGAATTTTAATAAAATTTAAAAAATAATTTATGAATTTTTAAATTTTAATAAATATTTTTAAAGTTGAGAGTGACATGACAGAGAGAGGATGAACTTGTAGATTTATTTAATGAATATATAATTTCAGGAAATTGAGGAGATTGTAGTTGACCATCGTATCGGGACTCAAGAAAGCGTTGCAAATTTAAATGTAAGAAACTTTTTTAATTGCACAATTTCCTATCTCATGTAATGTTTATTGAAAATCTTTTTTTATTGTTGGACAGGATCACTTAAGCTATATGGGGCATTCAATGTGGCCAAACATGATGCTCCATAATATGCCACCAAATTGTGCTCAAGGTGGAAGCATCTTTCTATTTTCTCCACCTTTTTGCCCAACCAGGGCAAGCTTGAACCAATCTATACCTTTTTTTCTAAGTTCACAAAGTGTATTTAGTGGTCAAGTTTGGATGAGTCAACCAAATCTTTCAGGTAGCCAAGTTTGGGAAGAAGGACAACCAAGTTTTACAGACATGATGAATGAAACGGATAATGGTGAAAAGTAGTTTACTTGCTTGGTTTGACAGTTATGTCATGTCTATATTTTGTTCTTTATGTTTCTAATGGGTTGTTGGTATTTTTGAGAGATAATTAGTCAAGTCCATATTTTGAGAGATTATCAGATGAAAAATTGGCATCTCTAATGTATATTTCCATTTTACTGGCACTTTATATATCATATCGTATTCGTATCCCATGTCCATATGTCATACACAAATTATATCCGTAATAAGGCACATAAATTTAACTATAGAACGTCTTACTATGGGTGGTGGTGATTTAAAATTTTAGCAGAGTCTCCCCTGCTTTTGGTTCTATGCCGACATCTCGCCTCTCAATCAATACAATAAGAATAGCAATATCAACTTAAGTTCCACACAAGCCATCTAAATCCCATTCACAAGCCACATTTATATCTAAATAAATGATATAACAATAATCATCTGGACTTAAATTTTTATTGAATGACTAAAACAATTACATTATTTGAGTACAAGGAAGATATCTCTTGAACATTTGAAAATTACTATTCCCAGGATACAACGTTAACCTACAAAATAGAAAAAAAAATCTTTAGCAATCAATCTTCAGCTTGTAATATCTATGCTCTCAAATCCTCCAACTTCTTCATCCTTAGGTTCTTCCACTACCTGCTCAGTTTGCTTCTTTGGGATTGCAAGTTGGTAGTTGGAACTAATCAAGTTGCTTCTTTGATTTCTGATTACTTGTACTCATATCTCCAATAGCCCTTCTTTTGGCCAAAATCAACCTCCCAACTTTAAACCTGAAACCAAGACAAGTGAATAAACTTTATAACATAGAATTATAAAAAATAATTTGCCTTCTGATTAAGAAATGAATCTAACCGACAAAGCATAAAATCCCTAATTATAGATGTTGTTATGTCATATGGGTTTTCTTTTTTCTTCTTCTTTCTTTATATGACAAAGCATAAAATCCCTAATTGTAGATGTTTGTTTCTGTCACATTGGTTTTTTTTTCTTTCTTTTTTTTTTTCTTTCAATACACTAGAGGTCATTCTATAGACGGCTTTGTGGAATATATTCAAAGATGAATTTGAGAATCAAAAGAACATGCTTGGTGGTCCTTTACGTGACAAAGCAGTTGAAGACTTAAGACAGAGAGTAATAGAACATAACATCATTGTTCTCTCAAATTATTAATCAAGAATTACCTTGAAGAGACTTGCTTAGCTACTTTGCCTCAGCATTCATGAAGCTGAAAAGCACCTTCCATATATGGTGGTCTCAAAAGCATTGGTAGCAAAGATTAATCAGCCAATTGGCATAGTAAACTTCCATCCAATGAAGGACAGCAATGACACTTTGAATTTGTGGGCTATGAACTAGAGACTAGATGAACCAGCGCGTTTTGAATCTATCGATCAAATATCGTGGGATCTATTTCTTCTAATCGACTAATAAGTGACCTATTATATAACAACTCAATAAGTTTAAACGAAAATGAAACAAACCAAACCCAAATCATGAGTTTTTGGTAATAACATGTAAAAAAGGCTCACTTGAAGCTTTGTAACATGTCCTCAATATCAACCAAATTCTGATTATCTCTATATATAAATAGCACTCTGTTGTGCTGAGAAGCTTGATTGCATACTTTGGTACCATGAGAGCAAAAAACCAAATTGGTTTTTTATATTTCCTTGATAAATTGTTTAAGGAACCAAATTAAATGTTATATTGAATCATTTTGATCTTGTAATATTAAGTTCTATCAACACTCCTATGACTGTTTTCATGGTATTTTTTTGGTGGTAATATTCTAAAATTGGTAGATTTGAAGATCTCCTATGGCTGCAGCAAAGGGATCATTGTTCAACTTCTTCAATTATAGTGTGATGGCAAGCATTTTTCCATTTCTTCTAATTTACAAAGATTGGTCATGTCCCCTGAATTTGTCCCTTGAATTGCAGAAAGAGATGAAACTGAAGGAACTATGCAAAAGGATAAAATGTTGGACCAAGAAATCGTGGCCCACAATGGAAGAGGAAGTGGACCTATTGCTTGGCCTTATTGATGTCAAAGTTCTATCCAGGGTGTTAAGAATGTCAAGGATCACTAAAGATAAGTTATTTTGGTGCGAGGAGAAGATGAGAAAACTAGATATATCATATGGCAAGCTGCAGAGAGATCCCTCTCCCATCCTGTTTCCTTGCTGATAGTTCCAAAATAATTGTGGGAAAGTTTGGTATACAAGTTGCAAGGAAACTTTTCTTACATTTATATATACATATATATTGATGGTTTTCAGTTTTATCAGATGATATATGAAATACCTATCTCTCAAATTATAGGTCTTTTTGTTAATGGGATTAATAGTTGTTTCTTAAAGAAATTCAGGAGTACTACTGATGGTGTGTACATGAGTAGACAAGAGATTGGTTTAGTATGGTAAGAGGAAATCTCATTAACCAAATGGATGCATTTGAATATATATATATATATATATATATATATGTACATGTACATATTTTGATGATATAGGAGAATTAGCCAAGACAGGAAATCTTTTGAACCACCCCTTGGAGATGGTTTGGGGCCTAATGTGGGGAGATGGTTTTCAGCAAAGGAATTGTTTGCTATAAGAGTTCTTTTTTAGTGTTGCATGCAAATTCCTTCACCATATAAGACATCCATGAGTTGAAGATGAAAGTCACGCGTTTCACTTTAAATAAAGACGTATATACTTTCTCATACCCACTTAAGTGCTAAGAAGAAATCAAATATGAATAGAAAAAAAAAAGGCTGCCTTTGGAGACTCTACAACTATGGATGCTTAAGCAAATTCACTTTCACAAATTGCATAGAAATTGATAGTTTGCCCAACTATTTCATATAATTGAATCACATGAAATGGAAATGCAATTTCTAATTGTATACTGCATGATTTCAAGTTAGACCATATACTCCGAGTTTATTATGAAAACAATGGACCAAAATTATTTTAAATAGTTTCAAACTCTCAAAACTTCTAACACAGAAAAGAAATTCCAACAGCTTCCACTTTTTCTATGCAAATATAAGGAGCTCTCAAAAATTTTACAGTTTGCATTATCAATGATGTATCAATGATAAAATAAAAGTTATGACGCTCTGGTAAAATCTAGGTAAAATAATGCAATTTAACCCAAGCATTTCATCAAACATTTGGCGGACGCGAATAAAAACGAGAACTTCAAAGCCAAAACAGAGAGTTGAACAAGCTAGAGATAAGAGATGGGTTGATTGCTAACATTATCTATGTTATTCAAGGAGATAGGGATCCGAATTGAACTTTCAAAATTGTAGAAATAGACTATACAAAAGTATATACACACATGTAAATATATAGAGAGATATATGATAAGCCTGCAAAAGGGCTCACTAGAAGGATCGCCGATTTCGAAGAAGAAGTATGATTGATTTCTGCAGAGAACTTAGAATAAGAGTGCTATGCTTACATCGCAACACGTACACCCTCACTCACACCTTGTCAAGTTTGGCTCCGGTGGTAGTCAGGGATGGAGGTGGTGACGCCATTGGAGCTAATCGCAGACTTGAGCAAGAGCTGGTTGCGTCGGAGCTGGTCACAATTTAAGCAGGCATTGATCTCATTTCGTGACCCTCAGCAACGTCATTTTTTGGGGGGTGTAAGTCAAGGTGTAAATCTTGGGGTGTAAGCGTAGCTTTTTGGTTTGTTAAAATATATCTATACCTCATATATATTGTCTTTTCTATACCATATATTTTTAATTTTATTTAATTTTCAACTAACACAATCAATATATTTATCTTTTCTAATAAATTAAAATTTAACACTATTCATAATATTATTTTAATTTAAAGTACAAAAATATCTATCTATATCTATACTATTATGGTAACGTTTGGAATAATAAAAAATAAAAAATAAAAGAAAACAAAATAAATTGAGATAAAAAGTGGTTTTAGGTTAATTTTGGCGTTTGGTATTAAATTTTCAAATCACGTTTTTTAAAGATGAATAGTAGCAAATTGTTGGAATGATTGCCCCAAAACCGTTCCCACGGATTCAAAAAATTAACACTCAATATTCTACTTTGGAGATGCACAGCACCAAAATTGTGAGAATGGTTTTCCAAATCTATTCCCATGGATTCAAAAAAATTTCGTATAAAATAGCTACAATGGTACTCGTTTGAAAGTTTTCGACTCGAAGAATGTGATTGTCAAAAAAAATTTATGCATTTGATTAACTTCCTTCCAAATTTTTTGTTTTTTGCGAAATATTGAAATTTTTTGAAATTAGTAAAAGTAGAAATGCGTAAATGTGTAATAAAGAATTTTAGTGATTTATAAAGGTTGTTGGAGATTTATTTTATTTTTTTTGTTTGTTAGAATACCAAACGCATCCATATAAAATGTTTGAATTTGCAGTTATATACCCTTTATTCTTATTTAAATCTAATTGTATCCTTTTGTCCCAAAACACAAACTGAAACTCTTCCATCTTTTGCCTTAAATGATGAGACCTCTGATCTTCATAACTGTAATTCATTAAAGATCTTTGTTCCGATCGTCACTCCCTTCACTCCATCCCTTTTAAAATCACCATTTTTTTCTTCTCCCAAATCACCAATGCTTCTCTTACTCGCAAGAAGTATGCTGATGAATGTGAATCTCTTCTCCCGAATCACCCATGCTTCTCTTACTCGCCAGAAGTACGCTAATGAATGTGAATCCGCAATCAACGAGCAAACCAAGTGGGTTTATGTTTCTCTTCTTTAATCTTCCTTATGGGCTTCCTTTGTTTACGTATAATAATGCATTTATGTCTTATATTGGATTTCAAATTGTTGTTTGTCACACCACCAAAATACTGAGATCTCAAGGGGTGAGTTTAGAATGTAACTCTTTACCCCACCTGAATCATTATAGTCTTGCCGTTTATATTTCCTGAGTTTCCTAACCATTCTTTTCATTCGTATAGACAATAAGGCTAATTACTTTTATAATAAACCGCACACCAAATTCTTAATTAAACTGGATAACATAACCATACCCATTTATAGAGCAGTATTTTACATATATCAAATTTTAGAAATCATACACATAGAAAATAATTTAATACGACTATGAGGTTTAATTGCTTTGCCGGCCCTTCTACGTCTTGGGATTCGCACCTACAACACAATCTGTAGGGATGTGAGCACTAGGTCACATGTGCTCACGATGTATAAATTTATACTTTTTATAATGCCTCTCCAAGAATCACATAAAACAATGAATATAACAATGAATCATCGAATATATCAACACATAATAGGATAGGGTAACATTAATTTCCAACTTTTATTTTTCTTGTCAACTTTTATTCATTTTATTATTTTCTTGTCCCAATGTGGGGAAGGACACTTTGCAAGACTGTCCCACAAGTAAAGTGGTAATCCAAAACATCGCTAGTTCGTATAAATATACGGGTCGCGAAGCACTCATGCATCGTCGTTTATGGATATGAGTCCAAGGGCCACGATGAGCCTTTACCACATCCGTCGTCGTTTTGCATTACTAGTCCATGAGCACGATTACCTGACCCTGCGCAGGTTTAGAGTCGTTCAACCCAAAGATATCTCTTGACTCTCCATATTTTTATATAGGATCATCACTTTCCCTATAATCAACATTTCCATAGGTTTCCATTTTCTCCTGTTAAAGTTTAAGGATATGTTTATAGACCCTTACAATCCCATACTTCCATTGTCATTACAATCCATTTGTTTTTGTTTTTTAATCATTATCCATTTCGCAATAAACACATAGCATATCTCAGCACTGAATAGCAAATTAAAGAAAACTAATCACAATTTTGGTGTCACCGAAGATTCAATCATAAAGCTATATATTAATTTAATAACTCATAAATTTTTAACTTACATTTATCCCTAAAAAATGTTATATATTTATAGATTATTATTTGTAAAATTTAAGAATCCAAAAGATAATAAAATTGGCCAATTTAGGGAGTTGCGGTTACCGAGAAGATTTAGTTTAGCTTTAAAATTTATTTTTTTTTTATCAAGAACATGCTAGAATAATTCCCATGGTCATTTTCTATCAAAGAAAGCATTAAAAAAATATAAATAATACATCATGTCCCTACCTCGTTCTTTTGCTGAAAAAGTGAGAATTTGGCGTACGCACACACCGAATTTCCTTTTCACAAATAGGACAGCGTAGGCGCGTGAGGAATGGTTTAATTAAAAAACTTAAGAATTAATTTGGGTTAAAACACTAATCTTTCTCCTTTTTCTCTCTTCTTTCTTCTCTTCTTTTTTTTTTTCTTTCCTTTCCTTTTTTTTTTCTCTTCCCCTCTGTTTTTTTCCCCTCCTGGCCTCTTGGTGTGTCCTACGGCACCCATCCTTCTCCCATATATATAGGGGCATGGCACCACATGTGGGAGCCTCTAAGTGGCCGACTTGCACCCTCTAACACCCCTCCCCCATGATTAGTCTATGTATAGGGGGGTTTGCTGGCAAAAGACAAACTGGGGAGGGCACGGTTGCTGCGTGTCTCTCTCCCTTCCGTCCACCTAATCACCCACATGTGTATATATATATATTTTAGAATTTACAAAATTTAGAAATTAAGAATTGAAATTTTTTTTTTTTTTTTTTGGGGATCATCACATTGTTGAACCTCTATTTTCTCTGTATCAGATTAGTTCTATTTTCTTGGTCTTCGTGTTTATCTAAACACTATGTCCCAATTTTATGAGCTATTTTTTTGTCAATTTTTTTAATTTTCATTTTTCACTATCACTTTTGTTTTTCATTTGATCTGGAAATAGGAAGTAGTTTTTATTATAAATTAGGGGGCATTTTGTAGTACAATTTTTAGCATTTTTTTAGTAATTTTTAATCAAAAGTTGCTAGTTGTAATTTTTGATGTATTTCGTGAAACAAGTTGTAATTTTTAGTAACTTTTTGTAATTTTTGGGTGTTTGGTAAAATTTTTGACAATATTTAATAACTTTTTGCAACTTTTGAGTATTTGGTAAAATTTTTAGTAACTTTTGTGTGTTTGGTGAAACTTTTATTAACTTTTAAGTGAAACAAATTACTGTAACAGAGTAAAAAAGTGACAAAAATTGAGATTTTACTAAACGCTTACTTTGTAATTTTTGATAATTGTTTTGCACATTTTTGTGCTGCCAAACGGGATCCTAGAATCCCTAATATTTGTTGCTTGAAAACCATCAGAATAAACGGGGTAGGAAAGTAAAGCTGCAATCAATCATGATGCTACAGTCTTGACTATGACCATTCTGAGAAGGGAGACACACTGTACGGTATGCATATTTGCTTTATTTTCCAATGTGATGCAAAGTGGACTTCATATATGACTATATATTTTCTTTCAGACGCTCATCTTGCTGGTATGAATTTCTTAGGTCAAAATGAACGACAAGTGTCTATTTTTTCCATTGTTTTACATTTTACATATTCTCTGAACATCGAGGGTGTGTTTGGAGGGAGGATTTGAAGAGGAAAGAAAGTGAAGGAAAAATAAAGAGACAAAGATAGGATAAAAAAAGAGAAAGAAAACATAAAATTTCAAATACATGTTATTAATTGAATAGATTAAAATATATAATAAAATAAAAAGTATTCATCAATAAATATATATATATATATATATATATATATATTATTTTTTAATTTAATTAACTTTAATTTCCTAAATTTCATGCATTTTCTTTTTCACCTTTTTATCACTAACCAACAAGAGATCTTCTTCTTCCTTGACATATCTTTGATGAGGACATCTAAAATTCTAGGATGAGAATGTTGAATGCAAATTTTTGCCCCGAGTCACCTAAAGAGAGGTAATGGATATGCTTTCAATATCATATTTGAATTGACATGTTTAAAATATGGACAAATTTGAGTGTTGATTTTCTCATAAAATGGATTCATTTTAGAAAAGGTAACTGTAGAACAAGAGTTTGTATGAGAATATTCTCTTTCATGTGAAAAAATGCACCATTACTTGCCATTACGCTTCTTTATGTTCTTGTCAATTTGAGATGTCCATGTGGTTCATCCATAAAAATTGGATGAACACAGCAGGTCACCTCCTCCTCCTCCCAAAAGAAAAGGGAAAAAAGAGAAAAAAAAAATGGAAATGAATATTAGTGACACTATATTCACAATTGTTGTGGGAGGCTAGATGCATTGCTACATTGGTTATACTTAAATCATTCTTAGAAGGTTCGCTTTCTGTTTTATTTTTCTAAGCATACGTTGAGCAATTGTGGATCATATTGCTTTCTCTTCCGTTTGTTTGTGAGCAGAAAATTATGGATACGGAAAGTTATCTGTCCGTGTACCCGGACAAGAGAATTATGCAGTAAATTAAACTCTATATGCCTTCTAGAAATGCCAACATGATGTCTTTTGAGTATAATAAGATCAGCTGTAGTAGCCCAAGCATTTTATGCTCCTCTTTGTGTAAAGGGTCATATGAATCTAACATAGTAAAAACAAGATGTAGGATCTGTTGTTTTCTCAACAAACTTAAGAGCTTAATGTTCTTAGAAATCAACCTTAACTATATCACATTTGAATTAAAAATTTGTTCATTCCTCAGTATTTTGCATTTGTCCATTTGTGTTCGGGTCCTCACTATGAATCAAGTGATAGAAATACACTTCAAGTTCTTGGAAACAAGGCATTGGATGACTTCATTATTTCACGTGATTCCTCAAAGGAAAAGATGTGAAGTCGGTTCAAAAGAATATCAAATAGATTCAGAATGTGAAGAAATTGAGGAGAATCATGATCAGCTTGATGAGAGCAAAAGGAAATGTGCTAAATAATCTCCTCGTGGTTAGAAATTTGAACTGAATAAAAGGTTCTAGCTTTAGGGTCATGAAGTATATTTTTTCCTTTGGTCTTCTTTTCCATTGACAATTGTAAGTTCATGAAGTGTAGATTAGTTACATTTAAAGTAAGCACTCTAGAATTTATTTCTTCCATTCCTTTTTTCTTTTTCTATTTACCCCTTTGGCATTGCCTTAACTTAAAAGGTAAGGCAATGATGTTCCATAACTCACAAGTAATTAAACAATATGGTGCGAATGGCAACTGTGTTGAGGTTTGCTGTATATTTAATTGGCAGTACGGGGAGCATAATTAAACCATTTCACCATCTATTTAACAAATTTCTTGCATCAGTTGACATTCCTGTTTGGTTATAAGTGCAAAAATATTTATTTATCAAGAGACGTGAAAGCAAAGTGAAAGCAATTCCTTTGATGAGACTTCTATTAAATTATCATGAACAAATGTAAAATGTAAAGTAGATTTGTAGGCTCTATGCAGTTTTAGCTACTTCTAAACTGGTTTTGATTAAATTAAATCTAGACATGCTTCCATAGTCATATTCTTTATCCAATAGTTAGATGTTGTCTCCTTTGTTTGGGGTCTAATAAAATTTCATATATGTTTGAGATTATCTTAATTTTTGCAAGTGCACTATATTTTTTTACATTTGCATTTATTTAGTGCACAGTACTGAGTACCCCTTTTATCACTTTTTGTGGCCTCTCTATATCTCTCTCTCTACATTTCTTTACAAGTAAATCTAATTTATTTAAAAAAAATCAAGGATATGCCGTGCAATTACAAAAAAATGAAAAAAAATGAGTAACCCATTAAACTTTCATACTCTACGAAAGATTAAAAAAAAAAAAAAAAGCTTGTAACTGGGGATCCTAATCCCCTAAAATCCACGTATGCAAAATTAAAAAAAAATGTTGTATAATCTTTTATACGGGAAGCTTGATGCCTTGAAAACTCCAATTCCTTTGCACCCAATTAGCCAACCCAATCAAAATGTAACAAAAGTATCCATATTATGCTTTGCTCTTGAGTTTCGTATACAATAGATTTGAGTAGTTGATATGGTATTATTGACGTAGGTATTAGTTTTCTTTCTCCTATAATTGTTATATTATGATAGGAACATATGTTTGCTTTTAACATACAAAACCAATGGCATTTGATGATTTATAAATGTTTTTTTATTTACCTATTTCAAGTCATTCAAACAAAAAATTTAGTTCAAGTATTATTACAGTTTACACCTGTTAGTTTTTTATCCCAATAAAATGGCCTCTCGTTTTTTAGATCATTTTCATTAGATAACATTATACATGTTAAATAACTTAAAGAAGTGTTAGGCATTCATTGAATCATAAGGCTTGTGAAGTTACTTTAAAATCTTGCCGTGATTAGATTATAAAAATTATTCTTTGTAAAATTTTTAGTAGTTACAGTGAAATTAATTCAAAGTTAGCCAAATCTTGAATTTGTATTGCACATTATATGTTAGTTTGGTTTTCTCTTCTCAAAGTTTTAGGTGTAATGTTGTCAATAAACTTGTGTAAAAATCATTATGTTGGCGAAATTAACTTTATACTGCACAGTAGAAATATTGTTATTTTTTTTTTATTTTGTGAACTAACAAGCAAAATAAAATAATGTAAACATTATGAATATATATTATATAAAATTTCACTTCTGCTTCAAATTTTTTACCAAACCAGTAAAGAGTTCATTCTTCCACATAGAAGTTCTATTGTGATTAAAATACAATTTCATGTAGAAAGGATATAAAAATATTGATATAGATTTATTTTTTTAATTATTTTAATTTTTATTATTTATTTAATTTAAATATATAAAAGAAAATAACATACACATGCAACGCATGTGTAATTCAACTAGTAAACATAAAAAATGTTAATAATTTTTGGCTTTGATACAAAAATATGGAGACAACTAAACCTTAATTTGATAATTGAAAAATTATTAATTCATTTTTTAATTTTAAAATTTATTCTATTAGCAATTTTATTAAAAATAAATTGATATAATTCTTATTTGACTAAATAAAATTACTTTTATATCCTTGCATTTGTGCATTTGAGAGGGGCTTTTTTACTTATTTTTATCTTAATTACATTTATTAAAGCAGTTACCTGAAAATTTGTTTAGTTTGAAAGCATTCTAAACATATAATTAGTTTGATTTTAAAATAAAAATTAAATTAATTTAATTTATTAAATAAAATTTTGTATTCGAATACATATTTGAACTTAAGTATTGAATTAAATTAATCTAATAGAAATATTAAATTTGACTATATCAATAACAAATAAAAAATATGATAAATATGATATATGAAGTTAAATTTATCTACCTACTTAAATGACTTAAAAAGACAATAACCCAACTTTGGCAGGAGTATTTCTTTTGTTTTTCTCCTTCCTTTTAAGTACTTAAATGGCATTTGGAGCGCTAAAAAAACAATGAAAAACGTGATTTTGGTAACTTTTTGACATTTGGTGCTTAGTCACCAAATTAAGTTTTTTAGAGATTAATAGTGCTGTTGGAACGATTTTTCGTACTACTACAATAATTGGTAAATATCACACTAGGAAATTTATAAAGATCACAATTTTAGAAAAAAGTGTAATAAAAATTTGTAAGCTAAACTTTTTTCTCAGTTTAATTAAAAAAATTGAGATAAAAATTTATTTTTAATATTTTCTATCTTAATTTTGTTAAATCGTGATTGAAAAAAATGAGATAAAAAAAATCATATTTACAAAAAATCGAGATAAAAAGTAAGGAAAATCATATCTTAAAAAAAGTAAGATAAAAGAATGAGAAACGAAATTGTTATTTCTTTCTCTGTATCTCACTCAAATAACTTTATTTATCACTTTATATGATTTAAATCATATTTCATAAATTTTGTTATGACATTTATTTATTAATTTTAATTAATTTAATATGTTATAAAAACTACAATTATAGATCAATAAATAAAAATATTTTTAGATAATACTAAAAATAAATTTATTAACTAAATTTAAATAACGCTAAATGTATAATCATTTTTTAAGTGAATATATGGGAGCAGCTTTTATAGTTTGTATGACTTATAAACAAGTGAATACTAAATATTTAATATCCAATAAATGTGTCGTGCATATTTGATATTACTTATATTAAAAGTGACATTATTTTATATTTCATTGACAGAATTGATAAAAATTTGGAAAAAAAAATTTTTCATTTTTTTTGTCTTTTTAGAACTAACTTCGAATATAATCATTAAAAACAATTTTTGTATTATAAATCAATTCTTAAAATAGCTTTTAAAATTTTTATTTTGAACAATAATTTTTTAAAATTAAAAATAAATGCAACCTAATTACTTTTAAAAATATAATACAAAATGAAGAAAAATATATCATAAATAATGAGTCATAATTAAATATGCACTATACACAAGTATTAAAGGAAAATAAGAAAAGATTTAAGATTTTTTTTAATTAAATGTGATAGATATTCATAAATTATTCATTAAGTATTCGTATATGATTCTATATATTGATTATGATTTCAAACTATTGCTAAATAAAAGTAAAATTTTTTATCATTTTTCCCAGCCAATTGATTAGGAAAAACGATACTTTTAGCTGCTAATTAGTCGGCAAAAGTGATAATAAATTTATATATATATATATATATATTAATATATAAAATATATATGCAAATGATAGTTTGGACTAGCGATCAATCACATTAACTTTTAAAGGAATAGCACATTTCAAAAAAATAAAATATATTAAACATAATTTGTTATATAATTTTTTAAAAATAGTTAATTACCAATTATTAATTAAATTATATAATTGTTAGTTGGTAGTATTGTTGTTAATTACTTAAATTTAATTATTTTAATTATATTATTTGTTAAAAATAATTCAATTCAATAAAAAAATATATTAAACATAATTTGTTATATAACTTTTAAAAATAGTTAATTACTAATTATTAATTAAATTATAAATAATTTAACTAATAATTAATATTATTAAAAAATATAATTATTGTATTGAATTACAGTTAATTAAAATTATTTTAATAATTGAATTGAACTATTTTTAATAAAAAATAATTAAACTAACTAAATATAGTTAATTTAATATTCATGAAATATATTTTATTGAAAAGTTTTTAAAAAATAATATAATAAATTGTGTTTAATATATTTTATTTTTATTGGATTAAATTATTTTAACAAATAATATAATTAAAATAATTAAATTATATTTAATATATTTTTATATAAAATAAAAAAATTTACCATCACCAAACACTATTTTATGATCAAATTAAAGATGAGTGGATGATGGTGACAACAGCGGCGACAATGACCAGATGTGAGTGGTGACTAGATAGTGATAGTTAGTTGTGAGTTATAGTTGTGATTGGTAGTGATTGTGAAAGAAAATGAAAACTTGAGAAAATATTTTTTTTGTTTTCATAACTTTAAAAAATTTTGAAAATAATTTTTATTTTTTAGAATATAAAAAATAAAAATAAAAGTGAAATAACTGAAAATAAAATAACTGCCAAATAAATCCAAAAAAGAGGAAATTGAAAGTGGATGCTAGGGTTGAATTGGAATTTAAAGTGAAAAGTGAAGGACAACGTATACAGTAATAAATCAATTAATCTCTCTCTCTCTCTCTCTTTATATAGATATATGCCTCTAACTCTCATGCATGCAGAGCAGCAAAGAGGAAGAATGCACTTGGAGAGAGAGAGAGAGAGAGAGAGAGAGAGAGAGAACGTACATAAATGTGGTGTTTTGAGGACTTTACCAGTGCCCCCAACCAATAACAATAAATTGCACTACTACCTCTGATCTCTTAATTGGTTGTTGGGTGCATCAATCCATTTAATGTCTTTATTTAATTGTTTCTCATCACTGCTCTCCTCTACCTCTACCTGTACCTGTACCGACACCACCACCCCCAACTCCTTCCTTCAAGAAAGCCATTTGCAAAACCAGAAACAGAGTAATGACCTCGTAGCAAGGTACGCAAACAATATAATATAATAACATATATATGTATATGGAAAAGAAATTAAACTTTTTAACAGGTCGAGTTTATTCAAACTTGGACTCGAGTTATTCATACAACATTCGTGTTCAACTCAGATTTTTATATGGATTCGAATCCCACTAGATAAAAAAAAAAAATTTAAGTTTGTAATTAGTTCACGAATAAATCAAATCTAATCAAACTAAACCTTTTCCTACTAGGTGATGTCGGCTATATGGATTTATCGACGCCAATTAGATCTGTTTAGGGGTATGTCCTCCGATAAATCTAAGTAGGTCAGGTCATGTTTAATGATTTTTTTTAGCTTCTCTTGGGTCTTCCTCTACCTCTCATACTCCTACCAATCTCCATACTTTCACGAATAGCTCGATTAAATTAAAATATTATAATATATATATATATATATATATATTATTTTATCAAAATGGCTCGTAAGTTTTTGAATCGAATTTTTTTAAAATTTGAGCTCAAACATAACAAAAAATTCTCAAACATATAAGGTTGTTCTGATGGCAAGGCACCACATGGTGCAATAATGATAGTAGATTGCCATATGAATTTTTATTATTTTTAAAATTAACCTATTTTTTCAACGTGATCATATCAAAACTTATTAAAAATCATGTGAGAATTCTTTTTCTCTCAGTTTTTAGTATAAAAGATCACTTTTTAGTGTATGATTGTTATAAGTCTTCAATCACAGTTGTAAACTGTGATTGAAAATAAATGACTTATAATTTTACCTGGATCAATCACGCTTTTATAACTGAGATGAAAAGTGAAACATCATACCTAAAAACTATGATGTTTATGCATTTTTTTAGTAGTGTCATCCGTTCCAATAGATCTTGGCAGTATTTTTTTGACTTTCGCGTCAAAATAATGAATTTTAAATCTGTTTGAACGGATCCAAAAATCTATTTGGACGGATTTATATCAGAATTTTTTTAAAGTTGTTAGAAAAGTTTTTAGAATTTGTAGAAAAATTATTGAAATTTGTAAAAATGTTATTAAAATTTGTAAAAATTTAATACAATGTGTAGATATGTATACATTTATAAAAATTTCATAAAATATAAAATGAGTAAAATGTGTCAGAGAGTTTTAAAAATTTTTAACAATTTTTTTCTTTTTTCAACGGTTTTTTAACGCTCAGGATTACCCTGACCCAAAAAAAAAAATCCCCCCCTCTTTCTCACTTCTCGTTTCACCTCATCCAAATGAGCTGTAAAATTTCGTTTAACCAACAACAGTGGATGCAAGAAAGTTAATATGAAAGCGTACCACGAGCAGAGAATGAGAGATGAGGTCTTCTACCTTCACTCCGTCTGGCACCAAGGCACCTCCGGAAACCCTAACCCTAATCCCATTCGCAACGCCCCAAGCCACCTCCGGCCTTCCAATCCCACAAGTTTCAAAAGAAAGCCGACCCAGACTAGCGTTAGAACCAGACCCAAAAAGGGCAAGAGAAGAAAGCCTCCCCAATCTGACCCACCGCAGGTCTCGGATGTGGAATGGCCGACCAAGGAGACGGCCGAGGCCTCGTCATCATCATCGGCGTGGGGTTTGGCCACTTGGCCGACGCCTCCGCCGGATCCGGCGACCCGGGTACCCACGGCTGAAGAACAAGCCCGTTTGGCCGCAACCCAAGCGCAGAAAAATGCCTTGAAGGTCACCCAAGAATTTTTCGCTGCAAATATGGACAGCGATGGCGACAATGACGAAGATGATTTGATGGACGAAGATGGTTCGGAGGATTACAAATTCTTCTCGAGAGTGTTCGCGGAGGATGGCGAATTGAGGGGCTACTACGAGAAGAATTGCGCCGGCGGTGAATTTTGTTGCTTGGTTTGCGTTGGGATTGGTAAGAAGGTGGGGAAGAGATTTAAGGACGGCGTAGCTCTTGTTCAGCATTCGATAGATACGGCGAGGTGGAAGAAACTAGCACATAAAGCTTATGCTCAGGTCATTTGTAAGGTTCTTGGTTGGGATATCAAAAGACTTCCAGCTGTTGCTTCCTCATTGACTGAGATTAAACCCATTGATTCTGAGGTAACTAGCAATTTGCAATTGTAAAATTTGTTTATAATTATATTTCAGGTGCGATTGGTGTTCTAAAAAAACATCAAAAGTTTGTGAAAAATTCTAAATATCTTTAGTACATTTTGCTTAATTCATATTTTGTAAAATTTCTATAAATTTATATATTTTTACAAATTTTAATAAATTTTTACAGACCCCAAAAAATTTTTGACAAATTTCAATAATCACAAAAACTCACTAATTTTAATTACTTTTTATACTTTCTTCCAATCAAAATTTTTTATGTTTCACTTTTAAAAGTCACATCTTTCTACTTTTATTGTACTTTTTACCTCATTTTTTGTTGTTAACCAAACACTCCCAATATTTTTACAAATTCCAAAAACTTTTCAATAATTTTTAAATAGTTCTAGCATAAATTTGTTCGAACGCAGCTATTCATCTCTCAAAAACATGATTTGGAGGCTGGGTTTCAAACGTTAAAAAATTATTCAAACCATATATATATATCTTGAGCTCCAAACGCCCCCTTCATGTCTGATTATCAGTTTCCATTGTAATGTTGCAGGTCACCACTGAGGTCGGTAAAGGGGATTCAAGTATGCTTAACCAAGGTTCGGGTTTGGAGAATGTTAGTGGTGGTGCATTGATTTTGAAGGAGGTTTCTGATGTTGGTCGGGAAGTTGAGTTGCACAATTCTAGTGATAATGTGATGCTTTGTGAGGTTAATTAACTGTTTTTGGACTTTTGGGATTGTATATATAGATTTTCTGGCAATAATGTGATATTTTATTTGCATTGCAGAAGACTCTTATGGTTAGTGATGCCAATAAGTGTACGGAAATTATTGGCAATGGAGTTGCCAGCATGGTGGATGGGAACACAGAGGGAGTTGTTAATGGCCTGGTGAGGTGCCCGTTCTCAGGATGTTTTTCTTCTGTTTTCCTTTTTTGGCTGTTTTTACTTACTGTCAACCTTTTTATAATTGCTATTGAGCCCATGTAAGAAAAATGGTTTAGCGAAGCAAATAGATTTGATGGTTTAATCTAGGTCACATAATTCGAAAGCAGAGCAGGAGCAACAATTTCTGGAAAACATAAGAACAAGATTTAAATATATATTTCAAATATGTTTTGTGTAAAATAATACTGAACATAGGACATATCTTTAACTTTTTTCATGTGTGAACATGATACGGCTACATTATTTTGTACTTAAATTTTGTAAAATAATTTCATACACAATTGTTATATTTACAAATAATTCATATCTCAAGATTATCCTCAATGATTTGTGTATTTTAGTCATCATATATTACACGTGCCTTTTAAATAGTGAAAATAAAAAGTGAATCATTTTTCAATTCGCTAATTCAAGGATTAGAATGTAACTTTTGAGTGTAATTTGTTTATTTTTCTACCTATTTATTGGTTGTATGGTTCTGAAAAATTTTCTTACTTCTTCTAGCCAGTGGCATAATGCATACATAATTACATAAAGAATTTGTTTAACTCAATCATGGACCCCGGTATGTCATTGGTAAATGATAATTCCTGAAAGTTTACCATTATAATTGTCTGTGGACGCTGCAAGTGATTTATATGAAATGAGTTGACCATCTTGGAAGGTGTAAGGTGATTGTTATTCAACTCGAGTCTCATTATATGACTGTGTCATACTTTTTTATCTATTTAAAAAAAAAAAAAAGATCACTTCTTCCATCTTCTTGACTCCTTTATTTAATTTTTAACTAGGTTCAATGTTAGCCACATTAGTTAAGACTCAAGATGTTGTTGTAACAAATAGTTTTGTTGACTCATTACATCCCTCTACGTGTGCCTGTTATGTTGAAGTTTGAACCTCACTTACAGTATGAATCTTACAGCTTTTCAACTTCAACAACCTCACTTTCAGTACAAATCTTACAGCTTTTCATGAGCGCGATTGCTTCTATTTGAGAAGTACATTGCCAGGTTTTTTTTATACCTTGCAATGGATTATGTATAGAAAACTTGAAGAAGAGAAGTTTTATGTCTTTTTCTTCTTGGAGAAAGAACAAAACAGGGAGATATGTATCCGCAGGTATTTGATACTGACCAAAGTTGAGGGGAAAAAATATATTTTTCCCCCCTCCTTTAGAGGTGGGAAAAAAATAACATCTGTTTGTTGATTGTTAATAGATTTGTTCTCCCGCAGTTGTTGGCTGTTAAGGGATTGACTGGATTATACCTTTTGTGATAATTTGATATTTTCACTGTTTTTGATAACTTCCTTTTCCATATAACTAACAATCAATGGCGGATTCAGGATTTTGTTACAATTGGGTCAAGCTGATGAATAAATGCAGTGTACTTGATTTATAGGCAATCTAAGATATTTTATGGGGGCAAAAGGACAAGAAAAAAAAAACCTCAAAAATTATACTATTTTCTAAAGAAATTTTGCTTCCAATGGGGGCAAATCTTGTAAATTACTTGAGGTACAGGGGCTATTTATTTTGAAAAATATATTTTATAAGGGTAAAAATAAAAAAATATCTCAAAAATTACACTGTTTTTTAAAGAAATTTTGCTTCCAGTGGGGGGCAAAACTTATAAATTATTTAAAATATAGGGACAATTTGTTTTAAAAGATATATTTTATAAGAACAAAAGTACAAAAATATATAAAAAATTATACTATTTTCTACAGAAATTTTACTTCTAGTGGGGTCAATTGACCCCCCTTGCCCCTATGTGCATCCGCCCATGCTAACAATATGTGCAGTGCAGGAAGGTAACGAGGATGATGGTGTTGGAAAGGAAATAAAAGGCAATCAGCAGCACGCTGTAGTTGTTAATGATCTGAAGGAAAATAATGGGAATCCAAACTGATTGAGGGCGGGGGAGTTGCGAGGCATTGTTGGGTGAGATGATTTTTATCTTCTATAGATCATTTTATGTCTGTTGTTTGAAACTTTTTCTGATTACATGCTCTCCATTTGCTGCTTCTGGTTTATACTCTATGCATCATGCATATAATTGCTGGTATATTCAAAGGTTGATAGATGGTCTCTGGCTGATTTTCAAAGGATATCGCATTTTCTGCTCGGAAAAATGGAGTGGCAGAACACCTTTACAACAAAAGCAAGATGGAATTGTATAAATTTGAGTCTCATTTTCTTATGTACATGAGTTTAGTGAAGAGTTCGAAGTAGTGCTAATAATTTAATAATATTTTTACTCCAGTTTGAAGTTATTAGTTGCTTCGGTTACTTTGATTGGATGAATTTTCTTTTTTTTTGGGGGGGGGGGGGTGCATGCGTTATTTAATTTTTTTTATTTTTAAATATTTTATCTCAGCAAATCAACTAGAAGTCTTGCAAGCAAAAGGTTGATTTATATGGTTTGTATCTGTTCATGTGGTTTGTGTTTTATGCTGTTATATGTTGTTTGTGGCCTCTATTGTTGTTTTTTTTTTTTTTTTTTTTTTTTTGGGGGGGGGGGGGTTTGTGACCCAGAATTCCGTCGGGTTTTGTTAACAGATAAATCGGGGGACAAATGACTGGTCCCCTCGACCATCTCTTCTAGTTGAGTCGCAAAACTCGAAATTTCGTCAACAATGTAGGGATTTGTTGACGGATAAATCGGGGGACAAATGACTGATCCCCTCGACCATCTCTTCTAGTTGAGTCGCAAAACTCAAAACTTCGTCAACAATATCGGGAGCACACTCACTTATTAGTTCAGTTGTACCCCGACAGGGTGGTCTCTACTGTTTGGATATTGGCAAGTAGGTGATTAATATTACAAATCCCTTAATTTTCTGCTGTTATGGGCTTGCTACACTCAGTCCCCTATTGCGCAATGTGAGCGATCATTTGTCAATGTCAATGTCAGCCGTTAATTTATCGCAAATGATGACTGACATTGTGCAAACTCCGCCTATGTTTTTTCCATGGTCGGTCCCAAGCCCGGATAAAGGAGGAGGGTTGTGTTAAGTAGTCGACAGCCAGCGTAAAATTTTGTCGAATTTTTATGGATTTTATGACACTTAATGAGATTTCGTGAGGGCGTTCCCTACTTAGCGACGCGCTGTATGGTCTGAATACAGTGTTAAATAAGCAAAGACCGCTGCATTGGCGCCCGGGTGCGGTGTTAAATAGGCAAGGGTCCTCACACTTTCCTGGACGAGTGGGGGGGCAAGGAAGTTAGTCCAAAATAGAAGGCTGAGATTAAGTACTTGGAATATTGGGAGCTTAACTGGGAAACTTATGCAAGTGGTGGATACAATGGAAAGGAGAAGAATTGCAATTGTTTGCTTGCAAGAGACGAAGTGGGTGGGACAGAAAGCTAAAGAGATTGGGAGGACTGGGTATAAGTTATGGTATACGGGACTTAATAGATCGAGAAATGGGGTCGGCATAGTAGTAAGCAAGGACCTAAAGGAAGATATAGTTAATGTGAAGCACTGTAGAGATAGGATTATTGCAATTAAGTTAGTGTTAGGAGAGGAGATAATAAACGTAATTAGTGCTTATGCCCCCCAGGTGGGCTTAGGAGATGTACATAAGGAGAAGTTTTGGGAAGACTTTGAAGGAATGCTATTAGAGATACCTCAAGGAGAGATGGTCTTCATAGGAGGAGATTTGAATGGTCATATAGGACGCGACATAGATGGATACATAGGAGTACACGGGGGATATGGTTACGGTGATAGAAATGAAGAAGGGAATGATATTTTGGAATTTGCAGTGCCTTATGATCTCATGGTGACGAACACCTTTTTTAGGAAGAGAGAGGAACATTTGGTGACTTATAAGAGTGGCTCCTCAAAGACACAGATTGACTTCTTCTTAACTAGGAAAAGAGATCGTGTAGCTTGTAAAGATTGTAAAGTTATACCGGGGGAGAACTTGACTGCCCAACATAGGTTGTTGGTCTAGATGTGCAGCTTCAAAGGTGGGCTAGAAAAAAGAAGTCGTATAGATGCTCAAAGATTAAATGGTGGAACTTAAAAGCTGATAAGCAAGCAGCATTCAGGGAAAGAGTACTAGAGGAAAACATTTGGACGGTAAATGAGAGTGCAAATATTATGTGGGGTAAGGTAGCAAAGTGTATTAGGAGGGTAGGGAAAGAAGTATTAGGAGAATCCAAAGGGAGTGCTCCGGCACAGAAAGAGGCATGGTGGTGGAACGAGGCCGTCCAAGACAAGATAAGAGTTAAAAGAGAGTGTTTTAAATATTGGCAAAACAACCAAAATGAAGCGAACTTGGAGAGGTATAGAGAAGCTAGAAGAGAAACCAAAAAGGCAGTTAGTGAGGCTAAGGTAAAGACATTTGAGGATTTATATAGGCGACTTGACACTAAGGAAGGCGAAAGAGAGATATTCAAGCTTGCTAAATCTAGAGATAGACGGACCAATGATTTAAACCAAGTTAAATGCATTAAGGATGAGGATGAAAAGGTATTAGTAAAGGAAAAGGAGATAAAGGAGCGTTGGAAGAGCTACTTCTACAAGTTATTTAACGAAAGCAGTAGTAGTGACATACATTTGGGGCAGTTTACCACTTTTAGGGAAGAATTAAATTTTATGTTCTATAGGAGAATCAGTAGGGAAGAAGTAAAAGAAGTATTAAAAAGGATGAAGAATGGGAAAGCGGTTGGCCCAGATGGGATCCCTATTGAGGTTTGGAGGTGCTTAGGAGAGGATGGCATAAGTTGGTTGACAAAACTTTTTAATGTAGTGCTAAAGAGCAAGAAGATGCTTGATGCATGGAGGAAAAGTATCCTTATACCCATATACAAGAACAAAGGAGATATTCAGAACGGTGCGAACTATCGCGGGATTAAATTGATGAGCCATACGATGAAATTATGGGAGAGAATTATTGAGAGAAGACTAAGAAGGACAACAAACGCTTCAGAGAACTAATTTGGTTTCATGCCTGGAAGATCAACTATGGAGGCTATTTTTCTCTTGAGGAGGTTAATGGAACAGTATAGAGAAGGTCAAAAAGATTTACATATGGTGTTCATCGATTTAGAGAAGGCATATGATCGGGTTCCTAGGGAGATTCTATGGAGAGTATTGGAAAAGAAAGGAGTGTGTGTCGCATATATTGAGGCGATAAAGGACATGTATGATAGAGCCATAACATCTATACAGACGACTGGTGGAGAGACTAATGAGTTTCCTATCACGATTGGTTTATATCAAGGCTCAGCGTTAAGCCTGTACTTGTTTGTTTTAGTTATGGATGAGATTACAAGACATTTTCAGCATGAGGTACCGTGGTATATGCTATTTGCAGATAGTATTGTTTTAGTAGACGAGACGAGAGAAGGAGTGAATGCTAAGCTAGAATTGTGGCGGGATACGTTAGAGACAAAAGGGTTTAGGCTAAGTCGATGCAAGACGGAATATATGGAATGTAAGTTTAGTCAAAGTAGGATAACGAGTAGTATAGAAGTAAGTTTAGGCACACAAAAGATTGTAGAGAAAGATAAATTTAGGTACCTTGGATCTATGGTGTAACAAGATGGAGGAATTGATAATGATGTAAGTCACAGGATTCAAGCTAGATGGACCAAATGGAGGAGTGCTTCAGGGGTTTTGTGCGATCGAAAAATCCCCCTCAAGGTGAAAGGAAAGTATTATAAGATAGCAGTTAGACCAGCGCTGCTATATGGATCAGAGTGTTGGGCAGTAAAGCATAATCATGGTCAGAAGATGGCAGTTGCGGAGATGAGGATGCTAAGGTGGATGTGCGAGATTATAAGGAAAGATAGGATTAGGAACGAGGAGATTAGGGGCAAAGTAGGAATAGCACCGATTGAAGATAAAATGAGAGAAAACCGATTAAGATGGTTTGGTCATGTTAGAAGGCGTCCAGCAGAGACACCTGTTAGAAGGTGTGAAAGTATGGAGATTGTCAGGAGTAGGAGAGGTAGAGGAAGACTCAAAAGAAGTTGGAAAGAAACCATTAAACATGACCTAACCTACCTAGATTTATCGGAGGACATGCCCCTAAACAGATCAAATTGGTGTCGACAAATTCATATAGCCGATCCCACCTAGTAGGAAAATGCTTGGTTTGGTTTGGATGACTAACATTGTGCAGCTCGCGTGGATGACTAACATTGTGCAGCTCGCGTGGATGACTAACATTGTGCAGCTCGCGCGGACGATTGTGATTGTTTGGTCACGGGATTGTGTAGTTATACACATAAACGACTGTAGTCTGTAGATATTGTCCGGCTCACGTGAACGATTGTGATTGTATGGTCGTGTGCATGAACGATTGAGACTGAGCATGTGCTACTGTGCTAGCATTGGAAGTTTCGGAAAAATTAGAAAGAAAAAAAAAAGTTTCAAAAGTTAGTGTTAAAGCGATATAAAAGTGACATATACTGAAATATTTAATTGGAAAAAATTAAAATTTTTTTATTTTTATTTTTTGAAAAAAATTGAAACTCCAAACTGTGCCCAAGCATGCATCGTTAAAGAAGGCACGGCAGCGGCATCATGTCGTTGACACGCTTGAGACGGGAGATGCTATTCCAGCAGAAAATAGCATAATTAGAATGATTTGGCAGTTGTGGTGCTATAAATAAATTGGATTTTTGTAGAAGTGATAAACCTATACTTAATCACGTCATTATAGAAAAACTTTCTCATAATGTCTTGAATATTAGAGAGTTGCGAATAACCACTAGGGTCCATACCATAATAATTGGGATTATTAATTTCTCTCAATATATTTGTGAGAATTTAATGAAAATTTAAAAAATCGATTAAATTGTGAGAAAATGAAAATATTGTGATAATTTTTCGATAATTATGAATTTTACAATAAATTTGTGAAATTCACAAAGTTGCCCATTCTCTCGTCGCTCCAAATTTCTCTTGTTACAACTTCCACGTACTATTGTAAGCCTAAATTACGTGGTAGTATAAATATATTAATAACTAATAAGTATAAACTAATAAAAAAAAAAAAACTTACTACAGCGTAGGAATCTAGCATTTTTGTTGTTCATCAATAGCAATATTCTTGATTTGTAATACTTTAATTATAATTTAGATTTACTTTTTAATTATTAATAATTTATGTATATAATATATGGTATATATGATATAATATAATACATATATGTATCCTTTGATATTTAATTGGTTATGTTCAAATCATTGAATAAGTGCAAACAAGACATTAACAATACATAATTAATTTTTAACTCTATAATATTTGTTTGTTAAATTTATAACCCAAATTTATTGAACAAAATATATGATTGTTAAATTTATAACCCAAATTTATTGAACAAAATATATGATGTCATTGTAAACTTTAACAACGACGCATATTATATAAATAATTATACTTATCTACATAATAAAAATATTTTTATTACACTTTTTAAATTTATATAAATTAGTCATCTATATTTGTAAATGTGTAAAAATAAATATAGGTATAAAAAATTACATGTTATTTTTTTGGCTCATTATTTTTTGCATATAAATTAATGAATAATTTTTTGTCTATGTAATTACAGTTACATATATAATAAAGAAAAATTACTACTTGATAAAAAATGTTGTGGCCATAGCAAAATTAATGATATATATTTTACTAAATCATTTTTAATTATTTTTTATTTTTTAACGAATTTGGGGGTCATATCAGTATTTTTATACGTTTTTTTGAACTATCCCAAATAATTCCCGAATAACGAATTTTTCATCTCGCCAAATAATTTCTGAATACCAAATTTATTATTATGATCCAGATTAGTGTTAAAACTTTTTGTATTTATTGATTTGAAATTAAAAGATTTATATTTGTGGATTTGAAATCAATAGGTTTGGTGTTAATTATTTTAGAAAAATATTTAAATATATTTTTATTAGTTTGGATAAAGATTTCATGATGAATTTGATTAATTTAACATAATAAATGATGATAAATTTAAAATCACTTGAAAGAAGAAAAATAATTATTTAAAATCTTTAATAATACTGTCCTTATTAAACCAATTGCTCTAGGGCAGTTGGACAGAACTCTTAGTTTTCCTAAGGGAGGTTAGGAGTTCGACTCCAAGGCTCAACAAACTTTGGAGGTACTCATACAAGTTATAAGTCTTGGACTTAACTGGTTCATGTGGTTTGTGGGCTAGCCCAACAAACTTTGGAGATACTCATAAAAAGTGTAAGTCTTGGACTTAATTGGTTCGTATGGTTTGTGGGTTAGCCCAACAAACTTTGGAGATACTCATAAAAAGTGTAAGTCTTGGACTTAATTGGTTCGTGTGGTTTGTGGGTTATTACGCGAGCCCCAGGTTTACGACTACGTAATTCGTTGAGGACGGCAATAAATCGGTGGAATTTCAGGTCACAAAAAAAAAAAAATACTGCCCTTATTATTTTGTGAGGTAATGGCACCACTATTTTAGTTGTCAATTAATAATTAAAAAAATTTTATTTATTATTATATAAATTAACACTTTCACTTATCTTTTAATTTAATTTAATGTAATATCAACTCTATTACTTCACAATTCCAATTTATTTGAACAGAGCCAAATAATTCCTACGGCACCATAAAATTTTCTTACAAAGTTAAAGCAAGATCGTCCTTGCAATGCGCCAAGGGATTCACCCAAATAAGTCATTTGCGTGAAGAAAATTTAGAAATCTGTCACTTAACAATTTATTTCCTTAAATAAGTCACTCGTTGAAGTCGATTTTAAAAATAGTATATTTAAATTGAAGTTGTTTTCGGCAACACATATTTAGGTAATAAAAAATAATTTATTCTCGAACAAAAGTCGTCATTCTGAATACGATTAACTTAAAAGAGATGCAGTGAGGCCCCGTTTGGTAAAGTTTTCGTTTTCTATTTTTCTGTTTATATTTTTAAAATTTTGTAAATTTGCAACAGAAATATGTTTGATAAATCTGTTTATGTTTTTTTGTTTCCAAAAAAAAAATGAAAATATAAACATAAAAGCATAAACAAAAAAAAAGTGTTTTCACTCTGGTTTTCTTTTCTGTTGCCAATATTGTCAATTTTAAAATTTTGTCTGTTTTTGTTACATTATATAAAAATAAATTATTTTATTCAACTATTTTATTAAAATAATTTATTTTAATAAATAATATAATTAAATTCAATAAATTAAATTAATTATATAAATTAATATAAATTATTTTAATAAATAATAAAATTAAATTAATTAATTAATTTAATTTAATAATTAATTATTGCTAAATTATTTGAAATAAATATCACAATAAATTTATTTAATTTAATAATTAAATTAATTTATATAAAATAATTAATAATAAATAATTAAATTACATTAATTTTTAATTTAATTTCATTTAATAATTATTATTAAATTATTTTAAATAAATATCATAATTAAATTAAATTATTTTTGATTTAATTAATTTAATTTATATAAAATATATTTTATTAAATTATTTTAATAAATAATTTAATTAATTTAAAAATAAATAATTTAATTTAATAATTAATCTAATTTAATTGTTTATTTGATATGAAATATATTTTATTAAATTAATTTTAATAAATAATATAATTTAATATAATTTGATATATTTTATATTTATTGAATTAAATGATTTTAATAAATAATTTACTGTATTAATTTAATTAATTATATTAATTAAATTAAATTAATATAAAATATATTTTATTAAGTTTTATTAATTTTTTAAAACTAATAAAATTAAATATTTTCTAAAATAAAAAATTAATAATTATAAACAAAGTTCTATTAATTTTTTAAAACTAATAAAATTAAATATTTTCTAAAATAAAAAATTAATAATTATAAGCAAACTTGTATTTTCAAACGTAGTTTTAGTTTTCATTTCAGAAAAAATAAACGGCAACAGAAAATAAAAAATAGAAAACGACAATAGAAAAATAACAACAAAAAATAACAGCGTTATTAAACGAGCCCTGAGTATTTTGTTTTAAAAGATGACTTTTGAATATTTTGTTTCAAATGATGACTTTTGAATATTCTATTTTAAATGATGATTTTAAGGTCTTCTTTTTTGTAGAGACTTTATAATAAATATATTGTTCCAAATGATGACTTTTAGTTTAAAAATAACTTTTATTATCTTGACAAAAGACGACTTCAATCTAACTATGTTACTTCTAAAGATTACTTTAGCGAGTGAGCTGTTTAAAAAAAATAATTTGTTGATTGATTTTGAAAATTTGTTTAAATAATTTAGAAGGTATTTAAAATAAAAAATTAGTATAAATTAATAAAAATTATAATTTCATAATTTGCGTAATGAATAAAAAATTTATTTTGTTTTAATTTTTTATATATTTTTTTAAAACTCATGCACTTTATATATTTGGGCAGATCCCTCTAATACCTTAGAATTAAAATTGGAGTTTTTGGAGGCCGGTCACTATTTATGGACTTATAAGGATTTAAACCATACCCAAAAAATTTGTTTGTAAATAAGTCACACTTGCAACAAAAAGACAAAAAAAGACATCACGCATTTTTTACCACATTTCAAAACTGTCAGTTTTATCCGAAAATAGTGCACACTTCACTCATAACTTTCGCGATGTTCCATCTTCTTTACAAAGCAAGTAAAACCGATTTTTGGAAACAAAATCAAAACTGTTTGGAAAAAATCTAAATCGATCATCATTCCTAAATATCTTTATTTTTTCTGATTTTGAAACAATACCGGTACTGTTTTGAAAATAACTCAAAATGCTAATCAACCACATGGATTTCTCTTGTCCAAAACTTGTCATCTACTTATAATTCATGGTGCTGTTTTGAAAACAGTACCAATAAAATAGTACCGGTACTATTTTAGACCGGTACTATTTTCATACTACCTAAAAAATATCAATCGATACATAACACAAACCAATCATATGAGCCAACATAATCATATTTTTTGAAACAATACCGGTACTGTTTTGAAGATAGCTTAAAAAACCCATCGGCCCTATGGATTTTTCTTGCCCTTAAAACTTGTCATTTGCTTATAATTCATGGTGCTGTTTTGAAAATAGTACCGATACTATTTTGAAAACAGTACCGATAAAACAATACCGGTACTGTTTTGGACTGGTACTATTTTCATATTACCTAAAAAATATCAATCGATACATAACACAAACCAACCATATGCGTCAACATCATCATATTTTTTGAAACAGTACCAGTACTGTTTTGAAGATAGCTCAAAATGTTGATCAGCCCAATAGATTTCTCTTACCCTTAAAACTCGTCATCTACTTATAATTCATGGTGCTATTTTGAAAACAGTACCGATAAAAACAGTACCGGTACTGTGTTGAAAACAGTACCGATAAAACAGTACCGGTACTGTGTTGAAAACAATACTGATAAAACAGTACCGGTACTATTTTGGACCGATACTGTTTTCATACTGCCTAAAAAACATCAATCGATACATAACACAAACCAACCATATGAGCCAACATCATCATTTTTTTGAAACAGTACCGGTATTATTTTGAAGATAGCTCAAAACGCCAATCGGCAAAATCAGTCCATGAAGAAGATAGGCCAAATAAGCTTTATCTTCTTAATATCTTCACGACTAAAACTGTAAATAATGAAACTGAAAACAAGGAAAGAAAAAGAAAACGAAAGAAGCGTGATTTTCAGTAAACCATATCTTCACGTGATTCCCAGAATTTCCGGAAATAACTTGTGTAACTTTGTTATAGAAATAAAGGATATTATCGGTATATTAGAAACTATATTTAAAACAAACTCGTGGAACCCACTCAAAAGTGTGGTTTAAATACAAAACTTTCCACATTAATGTGACTTAAAAGCAATACTTTTTTTGGGTGTGACTAATAGTTTTAAAAGATTACAAAATATGACTTGGATACAATTTTTTGATTAAAATTCTCATTGGGTGGGCCTACTTCCGCCTGTTTATTCCACATTACACCTTTTTTGAACTCATGGGCAGTGAGACTTTTTTTAGAATTCAGCCACCCCGACAACTCCCTCCCTCCCTTAGGGTAAATTACACCTAAACCTTCTCAATATTTAGATTATTACACCTAGCACTCCTTAACATTTGAAATTAATAAATACCCTTTTATTTTGAAATATTACTAATCCCCGACTCTTGTCTATTAGTATTCTGTTAGGGTTCAGTTAAAATAATGATGCCAGGAAATATTGGCCCGTTTGGAGGCTAAAAAGCTAGCCAAAAAGTACTAAAAGTTACATTTTGCAGCTTTTGGTGCGTTTGTCACAATTTTTCTCACTTTTTTTTGGTAATTAATTTTTCTCACTTTTTTGCTTTACTACAGTAAAAAATAAAACAAAAAGTTTTACCAAACACACAAAAATTATCATTTTTTTACTTCGCTACAGTAAAAAACCTACCAAACGCACAAAAAAATTACCACTTTTTTGCTTTACTACAGTAAAAAGTTTACGAAACATCTAAAAGTTGCAAAAAAATACTAAAAATTATACTTTGTTCTACCAAACACACAAAAAATATAATAAAAAAACACACAAAAAAACTATCAAAAATTTTACTTTTTTGTTAGTTTTTAATCCTCCAAACGGGCTCATTTTTCTAATATACCAATTTTATCCCCTCCGACTCTTTTTATTATTTTAATAATTATTATCATTTAAAATTATTTTTTACTTCTCAATTCTCACTACCCCTCATCTCTCTCCTCTTTGGTGCTCTCTCTCCCTAAAGCATGCTTAGGGTTCATCTTCTTTGCCCCAAATCTCTCCCACAACCCATGAAAATTTTTCAATCCTATTCCTTTCCTCCCATGCCCTTTCCACATCTCAACAACATTGGCATTAGATTTGCTTGGTTTTTTGTTTGGCATAGTAGCCTCCCATGGTTGCATCATTTGAAACAGCGCCGCCACTTGGTCCCACGGCTGCTATTGTTGATCTGGCTGTTGCATCTGATTCCAACGACCTTGCTACAGCCTCATCATAAGTCCCCACCTCTATCCCTGACAACACCTATGCCATTATCGCTGTTCCTCACTTCGACCGGTCTCCAGCGACGATTTTCCAATCTTCCCCATTCCCTATTCCATCTCAAATTACAGTTATTCTCTCCATTGCTCAACCTATAGTGGCTTTTTCCAGCGCCGCTCAAGCAGAACTTGGGGCATTGCAAGTTATGCCTTGCCAGTTCGGCCTCAATCCTTGGTGTTGGCCCTTCTCTCGGTGACTTTCATGTAGTGAATCCCCAAACCGAGCCGCCCAACCCTCCAAATCAGAATCAGCAACCCCCAATTCAGAATTAACTCCGTTGGAACCCAGTCTGCTAGTATAGCTCTGGCGGCATTGAAAGCGGTATTGAGCTCGACTTTTGTATGTGAGATTTTTGTTTTAATACAGTTAGAGAGAAGGTTCTTTTTTTCTCTATCTACTCTTTTACACTGTTGGGGAGAAAAGATTGTCGATGGTTTGGTTTTCTCTGTAATTTTGTTGTGCTGCTTGATGATTTTTAAGTTCCATAAAATATACATGCTGGTTGATGCAATTTGTTTGTAATTTGTCTATAATTTGTTTCTCCTGTAATCTTCTTCAAATGATTTTTGATTTTTGTCCATGCTGTTTGATGTTCTTCAATAGGGATGTAAATGGGTCAGGTCGGCCTGAGACCCCGCCGACCCTAAGTTGACCCGACCCAGACCCGTACGGACCCGACCCGGCCCTCCCCCTTCTCGAGTCAGGGCTTGGGTCACCCTTGACCTCCCCCGAGGCGCGACCCGCCCCGCCCTTGGCCCCCTGTGCCCCCTCGCGCCCCCCTTCATTTCCCCAGTTTCCCTTTTCTGTTTTTTTTACCGTTCTGCGACAGCAGAACAATTCATCTTTTTTTTATGTAATTAGCCGTTGGGGGTGGCAGGGGGCGCAGTGGACCGTTTGGCCCCCCTAACGGTCCATTTTGATTTTTTTAATTGTAAATAAGTCCCAAAAAATTACAAAACCCCCCTTCCATTATAAATACCCCACACTCACATTCACTCACCCTTACAAAAAATTAACAAAATTTCTCTCTAAATTTCTACACTACCAAGCTACCAACACTCAAGTGTGCTCTTCAAGTGTGCTCAAGTGCATTTGATTTTGTCAAATTTGAAGTCAAGATTTCAAGATCAAGTGATTCAAGGCTTCAAATTATTTCAAGTTAGTATTTAATTATTTTTTTAATTTACATACATTTTAATTTGCACAATTTAATTTTTTTTATTAAATTATTTTTCTAAATGGATCCACGGGACACCCATATTTTTTTTTATTTGGAGGATAGAGGCTCAATATCCTTTCACCCTCAAGAACAAATAGAACAATTTACATCATCACAAATATCAATACCTACTAGCACAGCTAGTAATGTTGGTGCATTATCTTCCCGCCACGCCCAACAGTGTGGTACTTCAAAAGTATGAGACTTTGTTATTAGAATTCCACGTGATGATGGAATGCATAAGGATAAATGAGTTATTTGTGGGGATTTATTAGATGGTAGAAATACATCTGGAACTAGTTATTTAAAAAGACATTTAAATAGAAGGCACCAACAGAATTCTCGCATTAATAGTTTAATTGATCAATATTTTCCACGTACAACACAAACTCAATTAGGTAATGAAGGGGGTAAGTTAAATATTTTTTCTTATGACCCTGCAAGAACACAAAATAATTTAGTTAGATATATTGTTAAAGATGAACAACCCTTTACAATGAGTGAAAATCGATATTTTGAAGAATTTATTCGCGATAGTTTTACACCATAATATTGCGGTTTTTCAAGAAACACTTCAAAAAATAAAGTTTTACGAGATTTTGAATCAAAAAGAGATGAATTAAGAACTTATTTTAATAATTTTGAAGGAAATGTTTGCTTGACCACCGATATGTGGAAATCTTACCAAGATATTGAAGATTTTTGTATAACTGCACATTATATTGATGAAAATTAGAAAATAAATAAGCACATTATTTCATTTAAATTAGTTGAACAACCCTTTACTAGATTCAGCGTTGGGGAACTTATTTTGCATGAACTTGCATCATGGCAATTATGTACAAAAATATTTTCTATTATTTTAGACAATGTTTCATATAATGATGTTTGTTTTAATTATTTAGCTAATGCTTTGTCTGCAAATGGTCCATTATTTCATGATCGTTGTTGTGCCCATATACTTAATTTAATTGTAAAGGAAAGATTGAACATTTATGAATCCTCTATTGTAAAAATAAAAAGAGCTGTAGTTTGTGCCATGAGTTCTTCAAAAAGAATTAGTCTATTTGCTAGCATATGCAATCAAATTGGTTTAAAACCTAGAAAATTACCAACCAATGGAAATTAATGTAAGATGGAATTTAACCTATATAATGTTAAAAGTTGCTATTAAATATCAAAAAGTAATTGATTTATTTATTTTAAATAATCAAGCTATTAGATTAGATAGTATTGAGCCAATTGATTGGGCAAATGTAATTTTTTATGAAGATTTTTTACTTGTTTTTTTATGTTGCTACTAAAATATTTTGTGGAATTTATTATCCTACTTTTTCTACTGTTATTTATCAATTAAGGGTTATTGATGAAATTTTTAACAAATATGGTGCCCAAGAATATTATGCTCCTTTGGTTGTTGTAATGAAGGAAAAAATTTGATAAATATTTTAACCCACTTCCCATACATTTTGGTATTACTACTATTTTAGACCCTAGGTATAAAGAAGATCTTTTTCTTCAATTATTAGAGGTGATGTATGGGCATGAAAGTGCCCAAGAACAATTAAATAAAATTAAATAGCAAATGCAAACTCTATTGGGTCGGTATGATAGCAATCATACAACTGTCCAAACAACTATTGCTACAACGTCTTCTTTTCACCGTGACTTTGGTGGCAATACGTCCCTTTGGAGAAGAATAACATTCCAACGAACAGATGTATCAACAAGTGTAAATTCAAATTCATCCGACCTCCAACGTTATCTCAGTACACTTCCAATAGAAAATGAAAATGATTTTAGTCTTTTAGACTGGTGGAAGTGACAACAATTAAAGTTTCTAGTTCTTTCAGCTTTAGCTCGTGATATACTCGTATTTCCAGTTTCTACCATAGCATCCGAGCAAGCATTTAGTGCTAGTGGACGCGTTATCAGCCAATTCAGGAGTCTACTGGCCCCTCCGACAGTAGAAGCCTTGATGTGTTTACGAGATTGGTATCTTACAGAAAATAGACAACAGGAAGATGTCGAAAAAGAGCAACTTACCCTTGATTTTGATGTAAAGTATTTAGGTAAAAGAGAAGAACAAACTAGTAGATCTAGTGATGAATAATAATTAGGGTTAAATGCTTTTACACCCCTTATGCTTAAGTCGATTTGCACTTTACCCTTTTAACTTCAAAAACTAGCACTAATACCCCCTGTACTGTGCACAAAAGTGTTATGGCAGACGTCGTTACGTTAAGTGATTAAAAAGTCATTTTTGCCCTTCTGCAAAAGCTGAAACCCTCGCTTGACAGACGGAGCAAATCCTCACCGACGGAGCAATGTCTCGCCCAACGAAGCAAAATCTCGCTCGATTAAGCAAATCCAAGGATCGAAACTCAGTTTGGAGTGGTATTTTGGGTCAAATTGACTGTAATGATGGGTTTTGATAAATCGTATGTCTCTTTCTCTCTCTCTTTCTGTCTCTGCCTATATATATATATATATATATATCTTTCACCGAAGGAAGAAGAAGAAGAATAAGAAGGAGGAGGAGAAGAAGAAGAGGGAGAAGGAATGTATTTTTAATCGAAGGAAGAACGGCCATGGAAGAAACCCACCTAGGGTTATATATACATATATATGCGAAGAAGACGAAGAAGAAGGGGAAGATGAGGGTATTTTCATCATTTAGATTAGACTGACGTGCGTGTAAACCACTCGCAGTTAAAACTCACGGAGTTACCTGCCGTAGCACTTTTGTGCACAGTACAGGGGGTATTAGTGCTAGTTTTTGAAGTTGAAAGGGTAAAGTGCAAATCGACTTAAGTACAGGGGGTGTAAAAGCATTTAACCCTAATAATTATCTATAGATAGAGTAATATTTACAAATGATAGTCACTTTTATAGGTGCCAACCTAGTTGGAATGTATAAAACGTGAAGTGATGCACCTATTAATTACTTTATCATTTGTTTTTTCTTATAATTCTACATTTATAAATTATAATTTTAAATTTAATGTTAATTATGTAATTGGTTGTTTTGTAATAAATTTTAATTTTTATCAATAATGATTTTAATGTGTTTGTTTGAGTTTTATTTTGTATTTTATTTTCTTTAAAAAAATAAAAAATATTAAAAATAGGCTGAGTCGGTTGGAGGGTTGCGTGACCCTTGACTCGACCCGACCCGAAGATTGGCTAGGGCGGCAGGGGCGGGTCGGCCCAAAATCCTGAGCCGAGTCGGCCTGATTTACATCCCTATTCTTCAAGAAAGAAAGATTACTTCTCTCAATAAAATATATTTAAAATTTATTCGATTGATTAATTTAATTAAATATATTTAAATTGATTAACTTAATGTTATAAAATATTTATTTTAAATAACAATTAGTTTTAATAAAATATATTAATAAATAACATAATTTAATAAAAAATTATTATTAGATTTAATAAAATGAATATAATTTAATAAAATATTTTAGTAAAAAACTATGTTAATAATTATTATTTTAATAGTCGTTCTAATTTTAATAAAATAAATATTTTAATATGTACTTATTATTAATTTTTATTTTTTAAAAAATAAATTTTATTAATTATTATTATTATTTTTAATTTTAATAAAATAAATTATTATAATTTTAATGAAATAAAAACGTTAGAAAAGAATAATTTTGAGTTGTGTATTGAGAGAAAAAGAAGAAAGAATAAATCAGGGGTATAATCGTCCTTTCATTGAAATATTAATAGTATCAGCAGTAAATCTAACGGAAGGGGTCGGAGGTGAGTAACATTCAAAATATGGGGTTATTTGTCAATTTTAAATGTTAAGAAAGTCTAGGTATAATTTCTTAAATGTTAAGGGGGTCTAGGTGTAATTTATTCTTTTTTAAGATGCAACCCTGTAGCACACAACACTGCTGCTCTATCCACTGTATATAGGGCATCTTCGGAGGCTCAAAAACTAGCAAAAAATACCAAATTTTTTTACTTTTTGGATTTGCTACAGTAAAAAATAAAATAAAAAGTTACCATTTTTTTTATTTGTTATAATAAAAACATACGAAACACACAAAAAATTACCCTTTTTTTTGATTTGTTACAGTAGAAAATTTATTAAACACCTAAAAGTTGTAAAAAATGTTAAAAAATACACTTTATTCCACCAAATACACAAAAAAATGTAACTAAAAAACACACAAAAAACTATTAAAAGTTTCACTTTTTTTTCTTGTTTTTGAACCTTCAAAAGGCCTCATAGTGCCCCGTCCAAATATTTCAGCACAATTTTGAGTGCATTTTGAGTGACAAAAAGTAAAATAAAGTGAAATAATTTAAAATGATTTATGAATTTGTAATTTGTGTAATGACATAAAAAAGTGAGCAAGTTTTAGAGATTATTGGAAATTTTTAAAAAATTTCAACCTTTTCAGTATATCAAACACACGCTTTACTTATTTTTTTTTCTATTTTGAAAAAATAACTTTTGTAGTTATAATTGTGATAGATAAAAAAAATAAAAATCCTAATAAAAAGTCTTTAGGATGGGCTTTGCTTACTAGATGTAAATGAAAAATTGGAGATACAACCTATAATTTTTATCCGATTTAACTTTAATCATGTAATTTATTTTCAGTATTACATTTCTAGACTAGACTGTATATTTTTTAAAATAAGGGATATCCCATCCCATGGTGGGTGGGATGGCATGTATTTCACTCTTAATTTTTTTCTATCAAAATTAAAAGTCTAAAATTATTTTTTGTCATATTTCATATTAAATCATATATTTTATATCCTTTTATATTTCACCAATCAAATATTAAAAAAATAACTTCATATAAAAAATTAATTCTCGATTCATATTCAGTCTCATATATTATTACATGATATTACTTATAATCTATTATCCAATCCCTCTAATTAAAGATTAAAGAGTTCTTTTGACACTTCAATGCGACTCTACGCTAAATTAATAAATTTTGATTGAATGCTCATAAATTTTGACCTCATTTTTTTTTTTGAAAGGTAATGTTGACCTCATTCGATACTCATAAATTTTGATTGAAATTACATTAATTTTAAATTATATAATATATGAAATTCTCAATAATTAAGTTAAATAAGATTGAAATAATATTAAAAAAATAATTAAAAATTTCAACTACAAAATTAAGGCCATAATGTAATACACTTTAGAGATAAAATAAAATAAAATTTGAAAAATCGCAAACGACTTTTCACAATAAAATTTGCACCAAAACTACTTAAATGGACTTCATTCATGGTTAGAAACCTATAACTAACTAGCTAATATATCTCAATAACAAAATTACATACATATATTTGAATACTAAACAAAAAAATATAATTTAATCTTCACCACACACCTTGCACATGCGAAACATGCGAAAGCCTGAGTATTTGTCTTAAGGGTGTTTGGAGGCATAATTTTTAGTAACTTTTAGTATTTTTTCATTAAAAGTTGTTAGTTATAATTTTTGGTATATTTGGTCATGCAAGTAGTAATTTTTAGTATTTTTAAGCAAATTTTTTTGGTAATTTTTGGGTATTTGATAAAATTTTTACCAACTTTTAACTTTTTAGTAATTTTTAACAACTTTTAATAATTTTTAGTAACTTTTAATAATTTTTAGTAACTTTTAATAATTTTTGAATTGAGAAGTTATTGTAGTAGAGTAGAAAAATGGTAAAATTTAATATTTTACCAAACACCTAAAGAGCCAAACTTAATATTTTTTTGATAGAAATTATAATGGCAAACGCCACCTTAGTTACGAAAAAAAGGAAACAAATATTAGATTTTTTTTTTTTGACAAGAGAAAAATGTTAACATTTTAGTAATTGGTGTTTTAATTTTTTTATTAATTTGTCATTTTTTCTTATTATTACTTAAAAAAATTAAAATATAAATGGGTAAATTTAATCATTAAAAAAAAAAGCAAAAAGTTGTCTATTTAAAAGTTAAAAAATTAGTTAGTTTCCCAACCTTATAATTTATATATTATTAAGGCATCGTTTGGCATACAAACTTCTTCTATAAAACTCTATAAATCTCTAATAATTTTTTTACCTCTAATTTTTCCGCCATCACTAATTTTAAAAAATTTCAATATTTCGCTAAAAAAATAAAAAAATCTAAAAGTAAATTATTCGAATATGTAAATTTTTTATACAATCATATTTTTCATGTCAAAAGTTTTCAAATGAGTACATTGTCACTATTTTTTGTGAATTTTTTTTAAATCGGTGGGAACAATTTTTCAAATTCGTTCCCATGATTTACTATTTAAAAAAAAGATGTTAAAATTAACTTTAAAACACATTTTATCCCAATTTATCTTGTTTTTTTTTTACATCAAACGGATGCTAAAGTTTGCAATAAATTTGCATAAACTTGCGGATAACTCAAGCCCTGCAGCCAAACACTACACAAGAACTCTCCATATATAGCGCCTCTGTCAAGGGTTGTGGATCAAATACACGGCGTCTGATATTTTGTAGTTGGGTTCAGGCAGAGAGAAAGAGATGTCAGGAGGTCCCGTCACACAGGATTGGGAGCCGGTTGTTATCCGGAAGAAGGCTCCGACGGCCGCCGCCCGCAAGGATGAGAAAGCCGTCAACGCCGCTCGTCGCTCCGGTGCCGAAATCGAAACCATTAAGAAATGTCCGTTCCTTTCTATCTTCCTTTTCCATCAATTAGGGTTTTTGACTCGTTTGCGATTCTCCTCGAAACGAGTTTTCTTTGGTCTCTTTTCACTCTATACGAATATATTACTTGCTTATGCATATATCGGGGTGTGCCTATTCGTTTTTGTCTTCATGAATGAGTTCAATGGTTGCTGATTAGCTGTGAAATGATTCATATGGAGAAGTAAATTTGATAGCTTCAAATGGAAAATTCAAGGAGGCATTCGATCTTGATTGTCTTATAGCCCCTTTGTTCTGAATGATCAGAAAAAAAGAAAAAAATTGACAATCGAAATTTAATCTCACGCTTGTTATCCATGGATTGTGTATATATGTATGTGTTTATATATATAAAGTGTGGAATGCATTTTCTAAAAATTATGTTGTTCATTACTAAGCATGTGAAACTCTAGCTACTGTAATTTCTATTAAGGTTGAATGATCAGGAAAAAAAATGTTTAGATTACGCAATTTAAATTCATGCTTGTTCTAGAAATTTTCACACATTAGTTTTTAGGTACTGGACTGCCCGAACATCAATTGAAACTGATGCTGCTTTGTTGTTTCTCTTGTCTGTTCTGCTTAATTGTCAACAGGCAACAGTAATATTACATGTGCTACATAGCTTATGACTTTTCTTTGCATGCTATTGTTTGCCATATCAGTGAGGATTAACACAATTCTTTGCATTCTATGGTTTGCCACGTCAGTGACTGTGAGGATTAGAAATTCTGTTATATGTTATGTCATTTGCACTTTCAGTGTTGATTAATTGATATTTTCTCCTTCAGCAAATGCGGGCTCAAACAAAGCTGCCTCTAGCAGCACTTCTTTGAACACCAGGAAGCTTGATGAAGAAACAGAGAATCTTTCTCGTAAGTACATGCTAATTTCTGTACATATATTAGTGTAGTTTTTTATGACTTGTTTGCATCCCCTGCATTCACTGTGACTTTTTTTTTAAAGGAATTTTACCCTTCATTTGATCAGCTCTGTTTGTTTCAATGCAAAATATTTCTGGGAAAATACATTTACTCATGTTTTAGGAAAATATTTTCAAAAACATAATTGAAATTCTTTTTCCCAAAACATTTTACATTGTAACAAACAGGCCATTCATTTAAGCTCCGTTTGAATAGTTTCAAATGAATGGTATAAGATTAAAAATTTTAGAAAGTATAAGAAAGCCGGTTGTAAGGAAAAGATTGAATACAGAAGAGGTTTTATTAGGATCTTTGTACAACTAAAAAAATCTGCGGTACGAAGGATTTGGAATAACAAATTTTACATTGTTGTATCAAATCTTACATAATTCATCATGTTAGCATTATCAAATTTAAATTGAAATTCATATCTAAATGATCAAGTTTATATTTGGTTTATTCTCTTTCAGGAATTAGTGTCGATCCTTCCATTTTAAGTCCATCAATACAAATGCAATCTTCAACTTTACCAAACGTGAAGATAAATTTTGTGTTGTTATACCAGTTGGCTTTGTTTTGTGATAGTCGTGTCCTCGTTTATTTATTATCTTTTTTCAGAACTGCATAGATATATGCATAAAATATATAAATGGCAACGTAGGGCATGAGACTCAAACCACATATACATCCTCTATGCAATATTTTGCACCTGCTTTCTTGGGAGTCAATCACTAGGCTGACTTTGATGCAGATGAATTACATATTTCTATAAATGTTATATTTCTTTAGTGAGGTGAATTTGTTCATTTAAGATAAATTAGGGTACTACTTCGTATTATCCCGAAATGAATTTAAAAACATCTCCATTTGGCATGCTTGAGCAGAAAGGTCACTCGTTTTTTTTTTCTTGGGGGGCGGGATATGAGGTGTTTCTTGTGACTACATAACAAGGATGATGTTTACATGTTTGTCTGAACTACGCCTTCAGCTGTAATCCTAATTGTCTTCCATGTCATATTCTCTTAGAGGGGTGATCTAAGGTGGGATTTGAAAGATTCTGCAGTGGTATGATTCGTGGGCCTTGATACTTAAGGAAAGAAGGCCACTGTAGCTATTTTTCACTGTAATAAGTGTGGACACCAACTTAAGATACGGACACAACATGGATGCACCAACTCAGCAATTTTTAAAAAATGCAGGACACATCATGATGGTGACTCGGCAAAAATTTATATGTTTTACATGTCTTGGATGTAAATGTTTTATTCAAATACAATAGAAATAATGCAATATAACACTACCTAAATTTAATACCATTGTATTTCAAAGTCAACGAAAAGGTCACATAATGATTACGTTGCATTAAAAGTGACAATAAACTATTTGTCGTACCTTTAAAGTTAACAATAAACTATATTGCACTTCAACATGTGTCTAAAATGAATCCACGACTTTTCAAGATGTGTCTGAATATAAACATACCATACATTGGAAAAGGCATGTTCGACACGTGTCCATGGCGTGTCTGAGTCACGTATGAGAGCTTGCAAACGGCACCATTGACAGTGGGTTCGTGATTCCTAGCTCTCATCCTTCTCTTCTCTACCCTCAGATATAACCAAATGGAACTTAGTTTAGAATACATCATCTCCCTCTATCCCTCAATTCATAAGATACAAACAAATTCCCCCTTTTTCTTATTTATGCGATGCAAACATTTCCATGATTGTAAAGTTCTTACAGGTGAGTTTTCTCCATGTGAATATTGAAGAGGGGAAAGGACAAAATTGATTTTTGCAGTTTTTCTTTATTATATGTTTTAAGTGTAATGAATTCCTCGAATCAATGAAGTGGACGTCAAAGCATGGCAAAATACTGACATAGGTATTGGGAGAGGAAGCTCTATCAGCCTATACATTCTTTTGCTTTGTCCTTTCAGTTTCTGTATTGAAAGCATCTCATCTTTTTCATTTTACTACACCCCTATCTCTAAGGGGAAAAAAGGTTTTGTCAGCAACTTGGATTCTTCCTCCAGTGCAAACTGACTGCACATGCATTATGGTGAAGTACATTGATGAACTTCTGACATTGGGTAAGAAAACAAAAAAAGGACATTGTTTCCTTCTCTTTCTTCAAATCTCTTTCATTTGATTCATGATATTGAAAAACAGGAATTTTGTTACTTCTTCCAACTTACTGTGTGGTCAGACCTCTCTGTTAGCTGCTTTGTGTGATTGTACTTTAATGCTCAGTCAACAACATAATTTAAAGTGCAATTAGACATGCATAATAAGTTTATTTCAAAAATATTTCCTTCCTGTATCAGTCATGTTATCTTTAGTTGGAGTAAAGTTTTGATGTCTTAGCGGTCTAATTCGATTGTTTGACCTGGGGTTATTGTTGGGTGATTAGAGGCAATGCATCTGTAAATGGGTTACATATTGTGCTCTTTTAAGTCCTTTTTGAAACGTACTTCAAGGACTGTATAACAGTGATAAAATAGAGATTGGACAAAAATTAAAATTATCACCTGAACTTTGGAAAATGTGTAAAAATCAATTACAGTGGACTAAAGTACTCAGAGGGCATGTTGTTTTAAATTTTTATGGTCTGAGTGATTACTTATCCGCTTACATTGAAACGCTTTCGTTGGTACTATTGAGTTGATATTGTGCAACGACTTACACTTTTGGCTGTATTGTGGGAATTTTGCAGATGATAGGGTGCCAACTGAACTGAAGAAAGCCATCATGCAAGCTCGGATGGATAAGAAACTCACTCAGTCTCAACTCGCTCAGGTCTCTCTCTCTCTTTCTCTGTCTTTCTTTCTCACACATATACATATACATACACCCCTCCAGACGTTATGTACAGTATAAACAGTATAAATCCTGACAGCCTGGTGGTTGTGATGATGTTGTTTTGCAGATGATCAATGAGAAGCCACAAGTGATACAAGAGTATGAATCAGGAAAAGCCATTCCAAATCAACAGATAATCTCAAAATTGGAGAGGGCGCTGGGTGCAAAGCTGCGAGGAAAGAAATAAAATGGTATGATGTCAAGGAGGGAAGTCAGCTTCTAGCAATGGCGTGATTCGAGTGTCCCGAGTCTTTGTGGTGGTGATGGTGTGTACATGAAACCCGCCTTTTTTTTTTTTTTTTTCTAAACCATTGTCTTGGCTCGTTTATAAGATACCCTTGCTGATGAATTTGGCTTGCCTTTGGGGATTTGTGGACCTTTTGTGATGCTGTATTTCTGGACTGCCGTGAATGGTGTTTTCGTCTCTGGACCTTTTCGTCTTTGTGTTCTTGATTTCATCATATTGCTATTTTTTATTTGAAGCTATTGTGTTTGGGAGAGGGGGAGGTGAGTAAAGGATAGGAGAGTCTTTTGGACTGGGGAGGGAAGAGTGGTTTACTATTATTATCATTTTTTTTTGTTTGGGAGAGATGGGAAGATGAATGAAGAACATGAGAAAAAGCATAATTGAAAATATTATTTCAAACATATTTATTTGTAATAAATATTTCTTTAAATAATAAAAAATACAAAAGACAAATAAAGAACATACAATTTAAGATACTTTTCATTTTCATTTATAACTCCACAAATTTGGTTAATCGTTGTGAGTTACTTTCATTCCTTTCTATTTATTTTCTCCCAAACAAGATAGATTTTTTCACGATCCCTCGTTCTCTGACCTTGTCTTTTATTCACTTTTTTTTTTTAAAACAAAGGCTTGAAGTGTTTTACTTCAAGTTTTCTTTATTTAAAATCATTTTTTTTTCCCTAAACAAGGGCTTGAAGGGTTTTACCTTATGAAGGGTTTTAGAAGAGGGCCGGGATGTACATGAAAAGAGTTAGCATTCTAACTTTTTAAATTATTTTCATGGATAAATTATAGGGGCAAACCGGGCAAGTGATGACCTCGATTTTATAAATGAAATTGCTAAAATACGCAATGACCTTCATTTTATAGATGAAGTTGCCAAAATATAAAAAAATAAAATAAAATAAAATAAAATATAAATTACCCAAAAAAAAAAAAATTGCCAAAATATAAGGGTAGGCTGAGCAAGTTATGACCTTGTTATAAAAGCAACCTACAAGAGTCAAATTTAAATAATTTTGTGAAATAAAGTGTGCAATCCTCCCCCTTTTATTTGGCTAGATAAGATAAAAATGTATGAATAAAGTAAAATATACAGAAACAAATCAAGAGTTTCCTCGTGCCTTTCTTGAACAGGCTGAGAATATCAATAAATATAATCCATAACTTAATAAATTCTATAAACAACAAAATATAATAATAATTATATATATATGCTTTATAATAGGGAATATATTTTGGTAAGTAATAGAGAGTGTTTCCAATAAATTTTCAGCACTTGATGTTCAAAGACCCTCAGTTGAACTATTAAACTATGAAAATTTTATTCATTAGTTTAATATCTGATTCAATAATATTTATGTTCCTTTATAGAAAATATCACTTCTTTCTAACTTTAATTTTGATGAGATTTGTTATCTTCTTTTCGGGTGTCTTATACCATTTTAGCAAAAATCCTGGCATAATTTTTATTCATGAGTTGTGATTAAATTTCGGTAAAGACTTTACATTTTTATGATTATAATTAAGCACTTAGAAATTTGATAGGGGTCAATTCAACAGATTAATAGATGACAAGGTTGCTATTTAATTGAATAATTAACTGTTGCAACATATTAAAATATTGTAAGTGTAATTTTGAGAAATGCTAATGATAAAGTAAAGTAGAATTATTGGTATGATGAATACACTGATATTAATATTAATTGATTTTACATTAATTTACTTTAACATTTTTTTTTCTTTTTCTTTTTTTATGATGAAAAAGGTCATGTCCCAGATTTTAGTTTGGAAAAGCATTACAAGCTAATTTTTCTATAGATTTTTTGAATTTTTTTCTTTTTTTTTTTTTTGGTCACAAGTAATTTCTTTTTTAACTAAAATTTGTTTTTTTTTTTTCAAATTTTGGTAGCTATATTATTTACATATTTTATAAAAAAACTTAAAAATTTTAAAACTTACTGAATAGTTTTTGGGTCGTCTACAGCTTTTCTTATTTGCAGGCATTTTTTTATAAAAAAATGTAAATAATATGCTAGAAAATTTCTAAATTTTTTAAAAAAATCAAAATTTAGTAAAAAAAAATTTATATAAAACAAATAAAATTAGAAAGTTGTTATAAAGATAGAGTACAAAAGTCACCCTTTACCGTCGGTTTCACTTTCGTCCTACTAGTTTCTAGTTGTGACAGTCAAATGAAAGTACTTTCAGTCAAGCAGTAATGTATTCCTTCCATCTGTTGCCTATTAATTGCAATTGTTAGGGCGAGAGTAAAATTGTCATTACTCTAAAAATTTTTTCTCTCTAATTTTTCTCACTGTTCTTCAATTTCCAGTGACCTTTCCGGTACTATTCAGCCCTTTCTAGCGATGCCACCGGACCTCATGCTCACTGGCATATTTCCTTCAATTGAGGGGGAGAATCATAGAAACAGCCATCATAGAAACCCTAGATTTACTACCCAACATTCTAAATGATGTGGATGCAACTTCTAATCCTGTTTTGGTTGTTTCCGATCATTCATAGTGAGTCCAGCATTCTCTTATGTGAATATTAGTTTGGTTGTCTCTTTTTCTTCTCTAGTTGCTACCTAAGCGCTCCATTCATGCCACTAGTAAAGAAACCAGGGTTCCTCTTAGATTGGTTCATGCTCATTCGAATCAAGATAAAATCTTTTCTTATTTTGCTGATTTCAATCGAATTCCTTCAATGATTCCTGCTAAGAGCGAAGAAATGCTCTTTGTTTTTGTTCAATTAGTATTGAGAAATAATCTCCAAACTACTAGTATTATTTCGGTGAATTCCCAAGTAAATTTGGCCCCAAAAAACCTTCCAATCGGCCTCCAAAGCTCCAGTCTTTTCCCTTTCGCTTTTTCAGTGATTTTGGCAACTCTGATAACCCTTGTTCATGCGACCGGTCTAGGTTCCCGTGCTCGTGCTAGTGTTTCTATGGTAGCCGGCTAGCAGCTTCATAGTTTTTTAATCGCCACCATATTTCTCTCAAATCTTAATTTTATGAGAAATAACAGTTTTACTCTCGCCCTAATAGTTACAATTAATGGGTAGTAACGAAAAAATTATATTGTTGTTTGACCGGATGTGTAGGGATTTAACTGTCACAATTAAAACTAGTGGGGTTAAAGTGAGACTGAAAGTAAAATGTGTGGGTGGTTTTTGTACATTATTATTATTATTATTCAAACTAGCCAAAATTACAATTTACATTGTTTATATTTGTTAAGGCTATAAGTTTATGGAGTGATTGTCAAAAAGTTGTTTCCAAACACAGCAGAAACCAGGGGTTTGATACCTTTGCTTCACAAATAACTTGTTTAAAAATAAATAAATTTATATAATAAGATAGTCTATAAATTTAAATTTGAGATATTTTTAACTACTGAATTTATTTAATAATTAGATTTACTTTTCTTCTTTTTATTTTAGTTCTCTTTTCAGTTACTTCACATGAACAGACTTTCTTACTCTTTTCGTATTTTTTGAATATTTTTTTGAAAAATTTTTAAATCAATATTTTAAAAAATGTAATGATATTTATAATAAATAATAAAATTTTACACATTTATTAAATATTGTATGAATACCTTATTATTTTTTTATTAACGATTTTTATTTTTACAAGTTGTTTTTACAATTTTTCATGTATAAGTTTGTTTTATAAATTTACATTTAAGCTTAGTCGAAGGCAAATTATGTTTTTGTTACTAACTAAAAATAAAAAAAAAATTATATTTTTGCCTTTATTCATGGGCAATTCCTACTTTATATAATAAGGAAACTCAAGAATTTGATATTGGAATATTTTCAATCAAAGGATTTGATCAAAGGTCAAATTATCCTTTTTTTTTTTTTAATACTTTAGTTAGCTTTTCAGTCATTTCACATGAAAACATACTCTTTCACTTTTCCCACATGGAGACCTATTATGAATACTTATTGGACAAAATCAACTAATTTTTTTTATTTAAAAAAAATTAATATTTAAACTTTAATTTATTAAAAAAATTTAAAAAATAAACATTTAAATTAAAAATTTAGATTTAATGTAAAAAAATTTAAAATTTTAAATACATACATTTTTATAATCTTTCTATCATCTATTCAGTAAGAAAGATTAAATTTTTTATTTTTACATATTATTTTTACATCTTTTTATATAAACTCTATTTTGATGAAAGTGAGAGTGTTTGGTTTACTAAAATCTATTAAAATTCACAAATTTTTATTATTTTTTTAATTTTATTAAATCAAATTTTATCACATATCACTTTTACTTTAATTTTTTATATTTTTTTTATATTTATTTTACCATTCAAATAACGCCCCGTATGACTTAAAAAAAAAAATACCCCCCTTACTTTCTTTTGATTATTTTATTGATCATCTTTTATAAATTTTTATATAAATTTATATTCCAACTTTTTGCAAACCAAGTTGTTTATGTTTCCAGTATATATCAGAGAAACGTAACCCTAACTGCATCTCTCCTCACTCCCACAAAAATTCTTAAAAATTTAGGTGACGTTTGGCTAACTTTTTTATCTTTTGTTTATTATTTTTATTTTATATGTTCAAAATTTTAAAATGAGAAAATAAAAAATATTCTATTTTTTATTTTGAGATTTTTTTTTATTTTTTGTTAAAAACTCTCAAAATAAATTTTTGTCATTTTTCATTTCATGTGTAGACTCATTTTTCGTTTTCGAAAACAAATTTTAAAATTACAATTAAACAAATGGGTTTTGATCTATTTTTGTTATTTTTAAAAATATAAGATAAAAAATAAATTTAAAATAGAAAATAAAAAATAAAAATAAAAAATAAAAAAACACACTAAATTACAACTTATAAACAAGGGAGGGGCTGCAACTATTTTTTTTTTTTTGGGGGGGGGGGGGGGGATGGATAAGATCGTTACATTATCCAGAGGACTGACTGATGACTTATAGTCACGATACAAAAGTTTTGAAGGGTTGCTCGGGGGTGGTTTTGGGACACGTGGTTGGACACGTTACGGTCGTGATATATATATATATATATAGAGGAAACTTGAAGTCGGAGTCAAATGGATGAGATAAGATGGCTACAAGGCCGAGGGGATAACTTTGATTTTATTATTATTATTATTATTATTAAAAAAAACTCTTGTATGGTGTGACACGTAAGAGTTGTTGTAGGAGGCATCTTTCTTTGCGTGGCGGACACATCACCGACTCTAAAAAGACACGTGGCAAACTCCGACATCCCACCCACGACACTCCTCATATTTTCTATAAACAGCAGGAAACTTGCGAAATTTCAACGTTACACTATCGGAAGTGAAATTACAGGGAAGGAAACGGAGGAAGGATTGATGTCAGGAGCGCAGGGAGCACAGCCGAAGGAGTCGCTGACGGCGACGACGTACGAGTCGGTGAAAGGAGATCCGAACAAGCCGAAGACGAAGATGGACATACGGTCGAGGGAGGACGAGGTTGGCGTTCAGGTCGACAAGCTCCAGGAGAAGGTCCCTGATGCTGCCGGCCAGGGTGGCCCCGTTTTTGGCGCCGGCAAAGGGGAGGAGAATAAGCAAGATTTGGGGGTCACCGTTACCGGTTCCGGTTGATTTGAGCTCTCAACGTTAGTTATTAATCTCATCGTTCTAAGTGGGGCCCATGGAATTATTATAATAAATATTTTATATTTTTTTGTTAAGAATTTTTAAGTGACCTTTGGCTGTAGGCATTTTGGCCGCTCATTTGAGCCCCAAACTCCCTGTTGAAACAAATAAATAAATAAATAAAAGAGACAGGAAATAAAAACGACAAAAAATAATAGAATTAAATAAAAAATAATATAGACGCTGCGGCATGTTCCATAAAAGTAAAAAAAAGATATTTATATAGAGTTACAATGAAAGATACGTATGATAATAATTTATATAACAAATTAAACCTAACTACTTAATAAATACTTAAATATAGAATATCATAATATAGATAATATATTATAACTTAATATAGAATATTCTAACACTTTCTTTCAAACTCAAGTTGGTTTACTCAAGATGGTAAATTAACTTGAGTTTGGAAATAAGAGCATTTCAAAAACAGTTAAACCGAATAGCAAAAAAATTCGTGAGTGTAGAATCTGTAGTTGTGTAGTTACTAATGGCAATAAAGTTTTGCTGGTGAGTTTCTAAAAAAATTTTGTTACCACTGATATAATTATTTTTTGAATTGGAGAAACAAAATAATCAAACAGAATATACAGTGTTCAAAAATAGAACAAAAAAGACAGAACTGAAAAATATCAGAAGAAAATAATAGCACCTTATTTTTCAAAATTTACGACCAATAAGAAAAACTGACATTTGTCAACGTATTGTTGTTGATTTCGTCAAGAATAGTATTGTGAATAGGATGGATAATATATACTGATATGTCATCCTAAATAAAAAGTGTAATGAAACAGTGAAATACTAAGAAATAGATGTCAAAATCGAAATAAGAAAGGTAAAAAAATTCTAAGAACCGATTCAGACTATGGAAGAAAAAAAATTTTTACGGTGGTTATACTGGTGTTAGGATAGAGCAAGACTCTGAAAAAAAAATTACTAGAGAAGAAACATAACGCAAAGAATATTTTATTGTGATTCAGAATGTAAATTATTCAGGATCGAAAACCATGTACTCTGACACCATGTTAAAATAAAAAAAATAAAAGAGACAAGAAATAATAAAATTGGAGAGAGAATAATATAAACGTTACATCTTGTTATATATTTCATAAAGGTAAAGAAGAGGCTTTTATATGAGTTTACAATGATAGATATGTATGGTAATGATTTACATACTAAAATAAACCAAACTACTTATTAAATACTAAAATATAGAATATCTTAATATAGGTTATATACATAAATAATATATCATAACCTAATATACAATATTCTAACACTCCCAATCCAATGTATGTATATAATGGCTACGTTTGGTGTGACAAAATTTCTGATAAACAGTAAAAAATACTGAATAACTCTACAAGGTATTCATTTTTTATTTCATTAAATGAATTGCGAATTCACAACTTATCTTACTTTATTTTATTTTATTTCATTTTTTTCACTTCAAACACACCTAATATGTATACCCAATACTTAATTACAACGCTGCGTTTTGAATTAGTTATTTTGTTTTTAATCTCTCTCTCGGTACATGCAAGGTTAGTAAAAATAAAATAAAATTTTTCCCTCTGCATTGTTCTTAGTGTATATGAATTACATACAGCGGTGGAATAGCGCACCGAAAGTTATGTAGTGGTTAAAGCATGGTGAAATATGTAATACTCTCTTTTCTGTACACATTAAATGCCTACAATATTGTACTAAAAATTAATTTTTGATTTTTTGTAATTTTTTTTGTTTTATATAACTTTTTTTTTTCAACCAAAATTTGGTTTCACGTTAGAAGCAGTAGGCGTACTAATAGTCTTCGGGAAAAAAAAATTTATTTCCGTTTAAATAAAAACAACGAAAAAGTTAGATTTTTTTAAATTTTTTTTAACTTTTACTCGAATATGAATTTTTAATTTTTTTTATTTCTATGAATGCAATCGATATGCTTAAAAGTTACATGTCTAAAAAGAAATTAAATTTTAATGCAAAAATTATATAAAACAAAAAAAAATTTACAAGTCAAATAAAAGCCTATGTACATGCAAAGAGAGGAATGTCTTGTCTATGAATATACCATATACAAGTGATACGCATTAAAAAACTAAGGTATACCGTATACAAGTGATGCACATCTATGGCTAAGGTTTAGTTTAGAGACACTAACTAAACAAGTGATGCACATCTAAGGCTACGGCTTAGTTTAGCGACACTAACTAAAATTTTAATTTTTAGTTATTCATTTTTTTTTTAATTTTTCTTTGAAATGACTATTAGTTTCCCTAACATAAGACTTTTTTAAAATTATAAATAGTAAAAAATGTTAAATTAATTAAAAATTTAGTAATATCTTTTTTCTCCTTTAAAATAAAAAAATAAAAAATTAATTTTTTTTCTCAAACTGAGCTCACGATTGCCCGCTAGTATCAACAGTGGCAAATCTATTCTCATTCAATAAAAATATCGAAAGGGGAAGGGCGAACGAAGTTTTGGGCTCTTCTGGGTAACCTGAGTTAATTATTATTATTATTTTTTAAATTTAGCCTACTCTAAACTTTTATAACTCAATTTATTTTATTTTTAAATTTTTTACTCAACTTAAATTTTTGTAATCCAATCTACTCTCTCTTTAAATTTTTTATCCAATCTAAACAAATCCCAAATGATAGAGTCCGTCCATGTAAGGCGAGGACCTCCTCTTACCTCCTCATCTATTTGTTCACCTCTTTTTGAACTATTATTTTGATATTTTTTTAAGCCTATTAACCTCTCCTTCAATTATATTTTTAACTCTTTTTTTTTTTTATAAAAATAATAAGTACTTAATATCTTAGCTAAAAAGGCCAATGTTTATTTTTTTTTGAACTACGAAACGCATTTAGAAAAAAAATAAAAAAGGGTAGAATTAAAACTGTGTTTTTTTTTTTTTTTAATAACAGTGCGATTTCAAATTGTGGTTTTAAAATCGTAACCTTTCAAAAGATAATTTTGGCGTCATGCCTTTTCTAACTCTCGAACAGAATGTAAGAACTAATTTTTTGTTTTACTGTTTTAATATTAAATAATTAAGAAAATGCTATACTGGAAACATATTTGGCAAATTCCTATTAATGAAATCGCAAAGTGATAACGTAGTTTTATTCAATTTAAAAATGCAAAATAAAAACGCAATTTCAATTTGACAAACAGAAACCATAAAATGAGATTGTGGTTTTAGGCTCAATCAGAAACCGTGATCTTTTGGTTAAATTTAAAATCTTGTTCTAATTTTGTGGTTTGTCTTGCAGTATACCAACTAAACCATTGAATAAAATGTATACAAATCAACAAATCAATATACCAACAAAATATTTTATTCCACTAGTTCAATACTTAATAGTAGCAGAGATAAAAAAAATGCTCTTTGTATAAAATTGAAAATAAGATAATTGTTTCTATTATACATAATTAACATAAATGTATAATGTACTTAAAAAATATAGAAAGATCTAAAGTTAATGTGTGTCACAACTGGGCATCTTTTTGGTATGCAATAGATTCCTATGGGGTTCCTCTAATTGTGGTTAGGTGGGAGGCTCGGTCAATTAAGTGGGAGGGTCAGTTGTTTGAGACTGGCATAGGGGCTCCTCCAAATGCATATGCATAGGTGGATCCACATTAGAATGATAACAAACCCTTAGCTTCCTCCCGGCATAGTGAAATGGTAATGGAGGGAATGTACTGTTTTGTGCTGCAGTAGGCTGAGGTGAAGTGTGCTTGGGTGGATGTGACTGTGTAACTGGTGATGACGACGACTCCACATCATCCATGACAACAACATAGTCATCAATGGAGGAAAATGTATCTATATGCTCAAGGGATGATGATGTTGGGTCGGCTATAGTGGAGAGTCCTACGCCGACTGAGGTGGATGGTCTCACTCTGACTGAGGTAGACGGCCCCACTGCAGCTGAGGTAGATGGCATCTATTGTGTATCATTCCTCTCCAATTGATACCTTCATCAGTGGTAGCAACCGTCTGACAGCCAATAATCCGCATGGTCGCCGCTATCTAATGAATCTTCTCAATGTCAATATAGCTAGGATATCTACTTCCAACTAAGTGGCTGTGACTGCAATCTCTACCTAGAAACATCCAATATTTATAGTTAGATATAAATGACAAATGAAATTGTATTAAAAGTAGTAACGTAGTTTATAGGTTTGGTAAGAGTTTAAATTGACAATATCCCTCTTACAATCATTGGCTGAGACATAATCTCAGGGATGTTACGAGGAGGCCCAACAGGATGCTTGGTGATGATTCAGTACAACCGTATATATTGTGTAGTAGGATCCATGCGGCTGGTGAATGGCTTCGCAGTGATCACCCAAACATGGTAGTCGTCCCATGCCTTGATGTGCTCTTGATGCTGTAAAGCCCAATATGTCCCAGCTTGACTCCAATAGTCAACTAAGTGTAAAGATATCCAAGTGTCATAAGTCATTGGCTCATCCTATACTATCCCAAATTGGCACATCTCTTGATCAAGAAGATGCATTTCTAGTGCATCATAGCAGATTAAGGGAGCCCCCATCCATCAAATGTCTTGATTGCGGTAGGGTACGTTAAGGTCAGCTAGATAGGGCTATGAGATCATTTGAGACTCGACCTTAAGGTCCATTTGGTTCCTATACTCCCTAAGAGTGCGTGAAGTTGTTAGTACAAGGAGTAAGCGCCACTTGAAGTCAATTTCAATATGTATTAGTGATTAGAACATAATATTTTATATTTGTACATCTTTTTACTGTGCTAATTTAATAAATATATTCATTTAAAACTTAATTTTATTACATTTTTCTCATACACTTGTATTTTGTGTTGATTACAATTCTCAAGAATTAATTCTAGGTATTTGGAGGCCTAAACAACACAAAAATACAAGTAGATGAGTCCCATTTGAATGTGAGGCAAAAGAGGAAGAAATGGAACCATGTTCGATACCATGTCCAAATAGGTCATTGTTCAGACTAAGGATCGATCAATAGAAAGCTTATAATGGAAGGAAGATGAAAAAAATCCTAAGTGTTAAGAAGGCGATCAAACCCTTATCTGAATAGCCTTATGTCTAAACCCGTGTGCGATCAATAGTGAGCACAAGAGCTTTGGAGTGTAAAAAAATTTTTAAGTGTAGAGGCTTGTCCGAATAGGGAGGATGTTTGGACCCTTGTCTGGACAGCCCAATGAGCCTGGTCATTTTTGTAATATTTCATTAAGATGAGGACTTATTGGACTTTAATAGCATTATTATAATTTTTAAAAGAGAAGGCTATAAATATGAGTTGGGTTTCATGAGAGAGGGGGGAAATAGTTAGATACATAGAGTAAATTTATATAGTTGTAGGGAGAGATTTTATATTTTGTTTGGTAGGTAAGGGTGGAAATAAATCAAGCTATTCGTGAGCTATTTGAGCTCGACGCAAAAAAAAAAAAAAAAAAAAAAAAAAAAAAAAAAAAAAACTCGATTCAAACTTGATTCATGACTAAAATGAGCTCAAATCGAGCTTAATTTGTAACTCCTTTAGATTCGAGTTTGAGCCTACAAAAGCTTAACTTGAAAGCTCGCGAGTCGTCTTGATAAAATAATACATATATATTTTAATAATATTTTTATTATATTTTATTTTTTATTATATTTTAAACTAAAACGATATGGTTTTGGTTTAATCGAATTATTCGTAAGCCGAACTCGAGTCTAAATTCTTCTTTATTGAGACAAACTCGAGTTTATATAAGAGTTTAAATTGAGCTCGAGCTCGGTATAAAAAGCTTGAGCCGAGTTCGAACAAGTTAAAATTTGGCTCAATTCAACTCGTTTTCACCCTTATTGATAAGGAGGAAAAATTTCTTTCTATTTTCTTTTGAAGAATTTTCTTGTAGTTGCTTCAATCTCAATACATATTTGAAGTTCTTTCATTATGATACGGGAGTAGTCTTTTTTTTTTTTGGATTTAAATCAAGGATAATAGTGAATTGATATGGATTTTCAAGGTAATTCGCACTTCAAGTTTAATTTCTTTAATAATTGCAATGAATGATGATTAATTTATTTGGATCTTTTGAAATTACTAATTGATATTACTAGATTAACTTTTGATTGTATATTCCATCTACATTATATGTGAGTTGTTTAGTTAGAATTTTCATACACAATCTTAAGAATTTTATACGGGGATTGCTACATAGAACTTTCATGTATTTAATATAGATTATGCACTCTAAGTGTTTGATCTAGAAACTCAACCAAGTCAACCTAATCTTACAACCAAATTGATTAGTCATTGTTCTAATTTGGACTTTAATGATAAATATCTTCCAATCTACTCTTGTATAAGGGTTAGATTGAGTTATAATTAATACTTGAAAATCTATAGAAATTACTACTTAAATTTGTTTGATCCAAGATCTTGTTATAATTGTTTTTACTTTAATCAATCACAATTTTCAAATTAGGTTTAATTGTTGCCTTCTAGGTGTTTGACGAAATGCCTAGATAGATTTCACTTTCATAATTTAGCTCAATTTTATTTATTTATTTTTATTATGTGACACCTATTAATAAAGTGAAGAAAAAATTATAAGTTAACAACACCTCTCACTGTGGGTACAATCGGTACTTCATTGTTTTACAAAGTTAAATTGCTATAATTGATTATCTTAAAGTTGGGGTGTATTTGTACTCTTTTAGGAACAAACAATTATCACATTGATTAAGATAGTATACCTATTACTTAATTATGAATTTAAATAAAGGTAATTTAGATACACCTACATCTATATGGGTTTGTTGGTCATCCATGTACTGGGGGGGCTGGTGCTAGAACCTAAGCTAAGGGGCCTAGTGCTAATGCCTCTGCACCTAGAGCTAGTGCCTTTCCCTCTCCACCTTGAGTCGGAAGGGTCAGTGCCTCTCTTTCTGGTGATGCCCTTTGTTGGTGCATCGGATTGAGGTGCTCGTTGATCTGACTGTCGTAGAAGGGGCTTAAATATTGAGAACCTCTCCCATGTTCATATTTGTAAGATAGCTAATGGCGTAGCTATCTCATTTGCCCTCAACTGAAAGGCCTTGTGCATTACCTGGTATAAGCATGCTAGCCCGACACTCCCCCAACTGTACTGTCCTATAGTGTTGAAACATCCGATCAGATGAATACATATTAGCTTAATCATGCCACATGATATGTTAGGTAACAAACACCCGCCAGTAAGCATAAGTAGGTTTGCCTGGGCATAGCAAAGTATAATCTCATTATTAACAACAACTGGTATCTCTTAGAAGTGCTCGAGCAACCAATTAATCTGAATTTGACTCCCTCTGATAGCATTGGCGCCCAATGAGAGGGGGCGAGAGCAACTAGTTGATTTGAATCTGACTCCCTCTAATGGCATTAGCGCTTGAGGAGAGGCGGGCAACACGTAGATAACGATGGATGATGTCTATCCACTCAACACGAGTATAACTGTGATCTCTGCCGGTCACTACAGCCCCATCAACTACCAATCTTGTGATAGCACTAATTTCCTGTAGCGTGATGGTGCAGTATCCGATTGGCATTGATATCTTATAGTGCTTTATTTATGGGTGTATTTATAGTAACAAAAAGTGAGATAAATTGAGATAAAGTGAGATAATATATAAGTTCATAATTCGTGCAGTGAGATAAATAATGAATAACTTTTGGCGATTTTTAGAGATTTTTAAAGATTTTTAGCAAACCAAACGCATATATATATATTGAGATATTGAAAATAAAGAAACAAGTAAAATAAAATATAATTTGTATGCAAAACAAATGAGATAATTCTAATATTTTAATTAATAAATTTCTATTTGATTTTTTTTTTATATTTTCTTTAAGAATGCCATATTTTACAATCTCCGGATTATGAATGAACCGGACGATTCGAGTCAGGATTCCACACGAGTGGTGGAATTAACTACGCTCCATTAAACCCCCCCATTGAACAAAACAACTGCCAGCCTGGAATCAAATTCATTATGAATATACCCCTTTCTCATTTATGTTTAATTCTTTTTATTTTGAGTTTTTTTTTTAAATAAAAACAGAAAACATGTTTAGTAATGTAATTTTGTTTATAGTAATTAATTTTATTAAATTTTTGTAAAATTAATTGAACTTAATTAATTATATTTAAATTAATTGCTATATAATATTTATTTCTAATATTAAGTTTAATAATAGTATAATAATAAATAACATAATTTAATAATAAATTATTATTTTATTTGTTAAAAGCAATTTAAATGAATAAAATATTTTAATAAAATAAATCATTGTAATAATAAATTATTATTGATAATAATTAGTTTATTTTAATATGTAATTATTATATATCAAAAATAATTTTAATTTAACAAAAAATATCTGAATAAAATAATTCGTTTTAAGATGATGAAAGGACAAAATATTAAAACAATCCATTTTAAGATGATGAAAGGACAAAATATTAAAATTGACAAAATATAAGAAAAAAAAGTGAAGTAAAAACATAATTTTTCTATTTATAGTATTCTGCTCAAGTTTTCATTTTTTTTGACAACAAAAAAATAAAAAAAAATTTACCAAATCGTTGTCAATTCTCAAAAATTTATAAGCAGAGAAAAAGAAAAAAACAGTACACATAAAAATAACCAAACGGGGCAGAATATTTCTTGCTCCAACACTGGCTTTCTAAAACAGCAACATGATCATCCCCGTTAAAAGTCAGTTTTTGAGTTCTTTTCTTCACTGATTTAGCTGTTGCACGGCACAAATACAATCTATTGTCGATCTAATAACCACCAGCTGCATCATACTTGCTGGAAGATTTATGCAAATAAGCTCCCCCCCCCCCCCAAAAAAAATGTTTTGCAAATTGCACATGAAAAAGTAGAGTCAAAATACAATCAAATATAATATGATAGCAAACATGTACATCCCCTATCCAAAGATATTAAAAAAAGGGGCAACCAAGAAACTTAAAAAATTAGAACAATCCTCCGCTCAAGAGGAAAATACGTTACTCACAGGCCAGTTTTCTACCAAAGCTGGTGAGGCAAATGGCGAAGGCCTGAAATGCTGACAAGGGTTGCCTGTAATCCATGGTGAAAGTATCCTCCCCAACTTTTCCAAATTGGAGGAGAACTGTTTCCTCGTCCTCTTTTCCTCCGGGTTGGCTCGGGTCCATTGTTGCAACCAGTTGGAAGTTCTTCACAGACGCAACCATCACCCGACCATGGAAGTTCAAGCACCAGCATTGCAAGTGCTCATGCCATCTCGGAGCTTTGTTCCTCAGCACTGTAAACTTCGGAGGAGCTGATTCAGATTTCATCTTAGATATGTCTCGATGTTTGCTGGAATCGGTTTCCTCTGAGCATGGACACATAATTGAACATGTCATCCTCCTTGGACCTCTTGATTTCAGGAGGTTGAACTTGTAGGAGACCTGTCCAACCTCAAAGTTGGCTGCTGGAACCTGGGGACTTATTTGCTTGCTTGCAAAACGGCGGCCGGATTTGCTACTCATTGGCTTTGCACCACTGTATGGGGGCTGGTTATCGTAGATGGTAAAGTTGGTGCCAAGAAAATCCAAACTGCAAAGAACAAATTTGTATATTTATTTGACAGCAGAAACTCAAAAGGGAAATAATGAAACCATCTCAATGCAATTAGAACAATGAAGAAATTCATCATCATGGAGGGGGAATGTTTATATTATTATGTCATCTCTATCAGATGGATCCCTGCATCCACAGATAATGAGGAGAGTCAGCCAGGGAGCTTCAGCAGTGGATGTAATTAGGCAGCACTAAATCATGTCAAAATGATGTAGATTATCAATTTATGTCCTAGTGGCAAAAGATTTAGTTGCTCAACCCACGGTTTCTTAAATGAGCCTCCAACTGAGTGCTCCCCATTCGTTATTACAGCCTGCTCAACTCAGCCCCAGGCCACAACACGCTAGCCCCCCACCCACCCCAAAAATAAATAAATAAATAATAATAAATAAATAAATAAGAATCCCAAAAAAGAAAAAAATAATAAAAAAATTGTCCTCACCATGACAAGTTTGGCCCCCCGATCAACTGGAGAAACTTTTGTCTGAGCACATCCCCCTATCCCTGCTTAATAACAAGCTTAATGTCCCCAGCTCATATACCTTTTTTCTGTTCAATGACACTTTGATAATCTCACAGAAGCATAGAGAGGGAGCAAGGCCTAGAAACTTTGCATAGACTTTGTTGGCGATTAGGGCCAATGCATCCCATTTATTTATGCACGAGACCAATAGAGTTCTGTGACTCCGTGGGTAGGTGTTTGTCTATGTGCTCGTCCTATTAATGAGACTAGAACCATGTTGATCTTAGGAAGAGATGATGGGGATATCCCCTGATTTGTGGTTTTAACCATGACAGTTATCTTTTCCTTGTTTGGTGGCTTGATTTATAGAGCTTGTACCCTTGCTTTTGATTGATATGTTTGTCTTGGATATAACAAAGACTTTAATGAATGAATTGAAGGATGAATTGAAGCTAACGGGTTTCTCTCTTCTCTTCTCTTGATTCTTCCCGTCCTTTGCTTAATTTCTTATTGTTCCGCATCAAATTGGTATAAGAACCAAGTTCCTTGGTTAAGCCCCAAAAAAATCCTACAACACATTACTGTTTTTTAGCAAAAATCAAACTAGAAACCCTAAAGCTTATTGTTCAGAGCTCTCAACCATCGTCACCACCAAAAATCCACTGTTCTAACATCGGAACAATTAGCTCACCCCCACAATTTCACCAACCATCAACAACGCCCATTGACCCCTTCCCACACCAACACCGTCACCACAAGTATCAGAAAACACACAAAGCCATCTCATCAACTCTGTTTGACTTAAATGTTATCGCTGCATCTCATCAGCAAGACTACTAGGAACCTTATTGTGCTCCAACAAGTTTTGACGACTAAGATAGGAAGCCATCCGAGCAAGCAGGCGCCGCCAGACCTTGCGTGGTGGATCCACACGCAGGTGCATTGACCTGATTTTGTCTACATGTGGCTGGTCCTGTTGACCTCCAGCGAGCACTCTTGAACTCGTCTCACAACAGCAACCATCCCATTATCCTTCCTGCGGCATTCGATATCCAACAGACCTCCAATGACTCCCAATAATGAGCCCTAAATTGGGTTAAAATATCCAACTGCAGGATATCCTATCCCAGTTTTGGAATATCCTACCCCTAATAGGATATTCCATTCCAAATTTACAAATAACAATGAATATATCCTATCCAAGAAAAACAGGACCCTTCAGTGCATTCTAGAACACCCCAAGACACTCGAAGGTTCTCTTCTGTGACAAAGGTGTACTCATTCTCTCTCTTTCACTTAGGTTTGTATTATGCACCTTTAACAGTGCTCATCTTATCTGTATTGAATGTGTCAACTTGTAATTTGAATGTCACATCTTTCTAGAATAATTGTTAGTAAAAATACAAAATAGAGACATCTTTCCATAATTCTGTTCTTCATGTAGCAAACATCTGTGGGGACCAGGTCAATTAGCTGCAAATAATTGTTAGTAAAAATACAAAATAGAGGCATCCTTCCATAATTCTGTCCTTCATGTAGCAAACATATGTGTGGACCAGGTCAACTAGCTGTGACCTCCTAGATGGCTGGAATGACCCAAAAACACTATATTCAACCAAGTCAAATCAAGGTTATATTAATTTGTTAGAGCCACCTATTAGTAGAGAGAGTGAATTGTGTACAACCATGTTTTCCTATGTGGATTTGACTCAAACTCACCAAGTTTATTACTTGGTGACGCCCCTGTACTTGGTAGCATGGATATACACTTTTGTGTACATGGTCAACTCAAATTTTTAGTGTCACTGCCAATAAACCCAATGAGTTCGGGGTTGAATCCACAAGGAAAGACTTGGTTGTACACAAATCACTCACTTCACACTTGAGCGATTTTGACACTTACAAGATCACAACTCTTATATGTTTACGGAGAGTGCACAAGGATTCTATGCTCTTCCAACACAACGTTGAAATTGTTGGAGAAAAACAAGGAACTTGTAGGACTATAGTATTAATCTAAATTATGAATCATTCAAATATACTGATTTGCTTTTTGAGATATTAAGAACTATATGAACATGAGTAGAGAATGTAAAATACTACTATACCAAGAAGATGTTCTTGTTGATGTAGATGTTCACATGTTTCATGAGAAAGCAAATCAATTCTAATGTGGAAACATAAAAATAAAGGAATAATAATATAAAATAGCTTATTTTTATTATCAAAAAACCACATCCTTCACCATTCTTGGCTCTAAGCCTTGGAAGCTTAAGCTCCATGATCATTTTACAAGGTAAACAAAATAGACATAAAGAACAATACGAGTAGTTTGGAAAAGTGTAGAATTTCATTACTTAGCTCTCTAAACTGTAGAATTAGATACATTTGTGAATGACTACAAGGCTTTATATAGCCCTCCACCTAAGGTAGAAAAGACCAATTTGCCCTCACCTATTACCACTCCTAACTTATTCACCAACTCTTTTACCTACTACATCATCTAGATTTAGCCCATTGGGCCCTCCCAAAGAGCCAATACAAATCAAAACATCCTAATTCATGCCAAATACAAAACAAACACAAATAGGTGAAGTTGCTTTTAACAATTTTTGAAACCATTTGTGGCAACCACTTTATAACCAATTTTGACCCCTTAGATGACAAAATTGGAAAATTTCTAATATAATAATTTTCGAAACCATTAGCACCAGTAATGAATAGGTGTTCAACATGCATCCAACATAGGCGTTGGAGGAGTCCTAAGTCAAGAACATTACCCCATTGGGTGACTCCAAACAAAATTATTCAACCTATGATAAGGAATTTTATGCAGTTGTGTAGGCTCTACACCATTGATGTCATTACTTGCCACCCAAAAGTTTGTTTTAATTTGACCATGAAGCCTTCATTACGTCAGTTCCCAAAAAAAGCTCAGTTATAAACATAGTTATTTGATTGAATATCTGCAAGCCTACTCTCTTGTCCTAAAAAATGGAAGGGAGTTGAGAACCAAGTAAATGATACCATGAGCAGACAAATCTCCTTATCGTCCGTTATGAGCATAAAAGTTGTGGGATTTGAAAGGCTTAAGGAAGAATACGACTTTTGTCCTGGCCTTAAAGAATTTTTTTATCAAATTGCTCAATGATCAATTGGATGCCACTAATGGTTTTGTCTTTAGGATGGATACATCTTTCAAGCAGATAAACTCTACATCCCTCAGACTTTTGCTCATGACTTTATCATTTGGGAGACTCATGCTAACGATCTCACTGGATACTTTAGGCACAACAAAACCATTAAGAACGCGAAGCGTCAATTCCAACTTAAAGAGAGATGTGGTTAAGATAGACACTATCGAACTTGACAGTCAGCAAAAACATAAGCAGTAGAAAACTAGCCTTTACACTCCTATTCCTATCCCCAGTTGTCCTTAGCAAGATGTAAATCTGGATTTTGTTTTGGGACTTCCTTGCACCTCTAAGAGGCATGATTTCATATTTTCAGTTGTGGACCATTTTTTTAAAATGACTTACTTCATTCCTTGTAGTAAGCCTCCTGATACTTCTAAAGTTGCTAAGTTATACTTCGATGAGATTTTCAAGTTATATGGTCTTCCTAAGACTATTATGTCTAATAGTGGTGTTCATTACTAGACATCTTTAGAGAAACCTTTAACACTTAGTTGGAACTAACTTGAAATTCTCCACTAAATACCATTCCTAGAGAGATGGTCAAACAGAAGTCATCAATCGTAGGCTAGGAATTGCTTGGTCCAAGAGAATCTTAGTAACTAGGATTTGATCCTCCACATAGCCCAACTTGCCTATAACAGTTCCAAGCACAGGTCTTTAGGGTAAGCTCATTTGAGGTAGTGCATGGCGTGCGTAGGAAAACTTTATGCTCTTGTCCCCACGTGCTAGCACGTCTATGATTACTGAGGCATTAGTATAACACTTGCATAATTTACGTCTTGAGATCAATAAAAAAATTGGAAGCTAGTAATACATCATACAAGCTTCATGTTGATGCATGCAGGAGGCATATTGAATTTAATGTTGGGGATGGTGTAATGATTTGAAAAGAGTGGAACCACATTCATTTGGCAACACTTCTAAATTGCAACATCGCAATGATGGTCCTTTTAAAATCTTAAAGAATCTAGCACAAATGCATGTCATTGATATTTCCTCCAAATTTCGTTTTAGTTTGACATTTAATATTGAGGATTTAGTTGTTTTTAAAAGCCACACCATTCCCCGAGATAATCTTCTTGTCCCTACTTCTGATGATGCTAATATTGACCAATTTTTACCTTATGCCCCACTACCTTACTAGTTTAGCACCCACAGGTAAAACTAAAGCAATTTTAGGCGATCAGATTGTATTCACCAAAGATGAGAGGGTTCAAAGGTTCTAGTTTGTAGAGTTGATTGACCGGTTTCTAACTCTACCTAGATAAGCTTCAAGTCGATAAGATTTACTTTTGTTGATTACACTTATAAATTGTATTAATTTGATAATTTAATGGTTTGATTTGCATGGATTATGACAATAATTGCACTGCTATTTTAACATATATCTACACTCGATCTTTTCTATTAGATGATTTTCAGGATTAATGGAGTGATTTAGCTGCTAAAAATGATTTGAGTTAAAGGAGGTAACTGATTCTAGTTGAAATGACCCAAACACAGCATTCTGGCAAAAACCGTTTGAACGGCTTAAGGCCTTGTCAAACACAATCTAGCAATAACTTGCCCCCATCGGTCCTAGCTTTTGTTTTTCAAATTTTAATGCAATTTTTGGATATTTTCTTTTATTATTTTGATAAGTAGCTGTAACCACCATTAATGGCTTGAAACTAACCACCCTAAGCTTAGGCCTAGGGGGATTTAAATGGGTCAAGGGTGAACGCTTTGTTTGATGCAATATATTTGTCTTCCTAGTTTTATTTTGTCAAATCATGTTTCATGAATAATGAATGGTGATTGTTGGATGTTTATTCTTTTTGTTGAACTTAATAGGTCAAATGTTGACTCAACTCGATTGTGGTACATTTGATTCTTTTGAATCACAGAAGTGAAAATAACTTGAATTTTTACACTTTAATCAACAACTTGTCATTTATGAAATTAGAGGGAAAATAATTTACAATTTATCTTCTGATTCAGTTATATTAACATATAAAGGAACTGACTTATCAAGCTTTATTAAAAAGTATCATATGTGGGCAAATGTACCCATGAGATGAACCCAAAGCTGAAGCTTATTCTTGTCAATCAAAATTTCTCAACTCATCGCAGTACAAACCTGACAATCAAATAAAATCGTCTTTTTTTTTTTGAACCCTTTAACCATTTTATGAGATTTCTCACCAAGTTTCCACGTGGATCGACCCCAGTTCTTACCGGAATTATTACGCAACCACCCTGCGCTTGTGGTAACAACTGCAAAGGCGAGTCACTCGCCTAATTCAAGTTCTTCTCATCCCACAAGAGATGGGGGGGACACCACATTCAAGCCACTTGCCATGTATGTTCACAAACATTAGAAGAAAATCACACAATTGCTTAGCTTGTGGCTAGGTAACTGATTGTTTGAGCATGTAATGTTAATTCGACAAAGTCGATTTCCTTTGTTGTCGACCTAATTACCAAGTTAGTTTAACAATTGTAATTGAGAAATTAGTACAAAATCTAGTATAAATAGCTACTAAATGTAATAAAAAGACATGAAAAAGAATATTTAGAGATTAGTTTCTCATTTGGGAGAAAAGGGTTGCTCTTGAATCAAATCCATGTCTTCATTTTCATTTATTTTCTCTTTATTTTCTTTATTACCAAACACCAAGAATTATGTTTGTATCAATTGGTATCAGAGCACTTTCATGGTACAGTGTTCTTGAGATGGAAAAGTTTCAAGATTCAACAATGGGGGAAAAGATAAAACCGATGTAGACAATGAAGAGTTTCTACAAAATCAACAAGAAATTAATGAAAGAATCAGCAAATTCATGAAATCAAGGGGGTTTCAGAATCAAGAATTTGAAGAAGATCCTCTCCAGCATGGAATTAATGCTGACGTTCCCCTGCAACCCAACAAAGATGCCACTGAGAAATTGAAGGAACCACATCCATCTGATGTCGCCTTCACCTTCACCGACACCAAGTAGCTTGAATCCACCAATAACTTAGAGAACAACATCTTCGACGCCAAGCTGCTCATTGGCCGAAGAGTCTCCAACCCCTCTGTGACATGAAGCCCTAGCCCTTCAATGTCATACCCAGACCCAATGACAAGCCCCTAATTGTTGTTTGCCACAAAGGGGAGAAAAGCATTTCGCTGCGGAGGAGATCTCAAGTACAGTGTTGACGAAGATGAAAGAGACAGCCGAAGTGTTTTTGGTTCAAATGATCAACGACTTGCCACGAAGGACTTCGATTTAGAGGAATCATCTATGGCCAATCTTAATGCTATCCACGATACCATGATTGAAGATAAGAATCTTGAATCTATTGATGAGAAGCTTAAGAAGCCACCTCCAAAACTTCCACCTCAAGAAATTGCGTTGAGAGCTATTATTTCTTGTGAAGGATGCATTGGATTTGCCCGCCAACTGTTTGATATTGTGTTTGATAGGCATTTGATCCCTTTGGCAGGATGCCTTGCAACCACCACATCATTTGTATTTTGATCTTAAGGGCAAGGTCAATTTTTAATGGTATGAGATTATTATGGACAATATCAAGTTAGTTAGTTAGTTTAACAGTTGTAATAGATAAATTAGTAACAAATTCCAGTATAAAATAGCTATTGAAATGTAACAGAAAGGCATAAAAAGAATGTTAAGAGATTAGTTTCTCATTTGGGAGAGAAGGGTTGCTCTCGAATCAAACTTATTCGTCTTCATTTTCATTCAAAACCATTTGTCTTCGTTTTCATTAATTTTCTTTTTTTTTTTTTTTTTCACTTTATCGCCAAACACCAAGAATTAGGCTTCTATCATCCTCTCAACCTAGGAGAATTGATGGGGATATCTCCTGATTTCTGGTTTTAATCATGAGTTATCTTTTCTTTGTTCTATGGAGCTTATCACTTGCTTTTCTCTTTGAATTTCTATTAAAGCGTATGCTTGTTTTGGATGTAACTATAAGAGAGACTTGGATGAATGAATTGAATGATGAATTGAAGCCACCAAGCTGCTTTCTTCCCTCCTTCTTCTTCTTTTCTCTTTCCTTGATTATTCTCATTCTTTGCTTAATTTCTCCTTGTTCTACATTGAGAGAGATCCACAAAAAAGACGTCTAGACTACGACAAAGGTGCATAGCAAGTTCGATACCTCATTCATACTTGAGCACATTCCCGATTACCTTTGTGACCTGATCCTTTAAAGAATATGGACCCACCTTGAAGTAGGGTCATTCCACAAGCAGAGTGGCAGACTAGATAGAATAATCATCACGCTCCCCCGCCAAGCGCTTTTAGGATGAATAATTTTTCAACTCCTCATGGTTGACTTTCTACTAACAACTTTTGAAATTCCATAAAGATTATGAGCTGGTGTCCATGATTTAACTCCTTAATTATAGTGATTGTTCTCCTCCATCTCCAAGTAATCTCCCCTAATTGTTTCAGGAGACTTTTTCTTTTTGGGAACTAAATTAGAGACTTTTGTTCACCAATCCATGTCTCCACTACTGCCATCTCTCTCTCCTCTCCCCTTTTAAGGTTGAAGCTCTCATGCTGCTCATCTATTATAGCCTTGTGCCTCTTGCATGCTCCCATACTTTTGAAAAAGACCCCCTCAACCATCCTACTTACCTCAGACCATTCACAAATAAAGATAAAAATTATATTAATCAGTTAAAAAGCCTGAAAATAAATTAAATTCAAAAAAGTTTGTCTATGCTATGAAATTCCAAAAGTAGCTCCTCTTATAAAATTTCTTGACCCAATCCTCACTAGTCACCGCCCACTCCAACTTTGCCATTTCTTGATTTGTGATTTCAACAATTCAAAATTATATGCATAAACTTAACAGTGAGAGTAAATAATTAAACAAATAATTTCTCTTCAACACTGCTGTCCAGTGAAGTGTTAAAACAGTTGTAAGCCCAACAAAAATATCCAAACGTTTTATCATAATTTGCACTGATATATGAGAAGTGAAATAGGAAGTTAGTTAATTAGGCTCCATAAGGTCCTCTAATACACTGAGTTGTGCCCATGCAACCACTCATCCCACCTCCACCTCCTTGGAGGATTTATTTCATTTTCAAACAAACACAAAAAGTTTCATAACTTAGACAAGGATTTAACAATCTGGCATCCTCCACAGTTTAGCTCCCATAGATCCCAAACATTGGATTACCAGTAAAGAAAACAATCATGAAGATCGTACTGCCTCCAAAAGAAAATTTAGCATGCCAACCGCTACTGCAATTATTGCTGGCAACGACATTGTATGTTTCGCAATGTAAATACAACAAACTAAGGATACATCTGGAAGAATGAATGCCATTGTGATGCATTCTTCATGTCAAGTATTTCTTGTATAAGACTGGAAAGAGGAAACAAACCATAGGACTCCGTCTGAGAGACAGCAAGACATATTCACCTTTTTATTTCAAGAGCACAAACAAAATTTAGAAACCCAGTACCCGCAAAAAGTGAAGGATAGTTAAGACTAAAAATTTATATGTATCCATACATATAATTAAAATCAAACTTTAGTTCAGTTCAAATTTCACTCAAAAGAATTATCAAGGAAGATTTTATGACCCAAACCATAGATTTGATTAACTGCATTCAAACATAAGATGGCAAAATAATACACACGGCTCACCTTAACATTTCTCTACTTTTTAAATTTTGTTGTTTCATAAGAATGCCTTACCTTAGCTTTCCAACATATGAATTACTTCCTTGGGATATGTCATCAGCATCAAGTGATATAATGTACTCAGTGCGAGCACCATGTCTATACCTTCTTGCTACCAAAAGAAGCTTTCCCTTGTCTGTAAATGCTGCCAAAAATGAAAGCCCAAAATTTAGCAATTCAAATCATTGAAGACATCTGTGTGTGTGTTTGTGTGTGTGCTAGATAGAGAAAGAGACTGCTGCAATACGTACATCAAATAAATAGTAGGGTGCTTCAATCCGGTCAAAGAACCTGCAATTCTAAGCCTTATTCCTTTTAATGCACATCTATATCTATATTATTTCTATATTATGACTAGGTAACACCTCAGATTGGTGAAGCCTGTCAGGTTTTTGTTATTCCTCATTTTTAATAAAAAAATTATTTGCAAAACTTTAATATCAACTATCAAAAAAGTTTTATATTCTTAACAAAAAGCTCTCACACATTAGATAAATACTACACATCTTTAAATAGGACATTATAAGATATTTTAAAAGACAAAAAAAAATCACATATTTTAAAAAGTCTCCTTGTGCATATGTTAGCAGTCTATTTTAAAAATTAATTTTTTACTTTTTAAAAATTAATTTTTTTATCAGTCGCATACATTATGCTCCCAATTCTAGTATAAATACATATATTGGAAAATAAACTTCCTTTTTCCTTGTTAAATGATCACCACGCAGCATTATTATCCGCCATAGGTGTATATGCCGTGATGGAAGTCAACCAATCAGCATTATCAAAGTCCAATATTCGCCCCAGGGTTAACTCGAGTGGCTTGTGAGTATGCACCCCATAGAGATCATACAGGGTCGATTCCTGACTCAAGCCGGATGTGCGTGAGAGGTAACGTACTTCTTCCTATTTTACCCATCGGCCACACGGTTTATTTAGGGGTGTAATAAACTGATTACCCAAAAAAAAAATAAAGTCCAATATTGCATTTGGAATCTTTACAAATTTTCCTTTAATATCTCATACAATACACTCTTCACAAATTATAGTTTTAGAAACCAGAATATAAAAATCACCTACCACACAATATTCCAAATGATTTTTAAATGTCTTGCCTCCAAATTGGCAGTGATAATGAATCGAGTCGAGCCCTTCTTTGATCAAGCATGACTCGTTCAATTAAAACAAGCCAAGTCGAGCTCAAATTGTTCATAAATGATAGCATTTATTTGCAGCCTCATTATCACTCTTCAAGTCTCCAATTCAATCAAGACAAATAGATATAGTTTACTAGTTTGGTATTTGTAATACTAAGCATTATCAATAAATTTAAATTTATTAAATTGAATGGTGTGATAGTTCACATATATATTTTTTATTTTGTGTGATTGTTTAGATTTTTGAATGATTTTGAGGCCACCTTTTGTACATAGGTGGCATCCGCTTTATGTTTCTTTTATATATTTATTTACTTACAAATATATATATATATAATGTTTTTATTGTGTAATGTGATAATTCAAAAAGTAATTACTAACATAAAAATGGTCTCGCTAAAAATTCAATCAATTGTAATGCAAATTTTAGAATTAAAAATGCATTATATCATAATATACCCAAAAAATATTAATTAGTATATCTTGTATGTATATTATTCAAATATATATGTAAATGCTAAACAAAACTGAGCCCTTACCGAGACTAATTTTTTGGTTCAAGCTTGGCTCGTTTATTAAATGAGAAATTTGAGAGTCAATCGAATGCCAAGCCCTTAACAAAGCGAGCCCAAGTCGGTTCATGAACAACTCAATTTGTTTACAACCCTGATTCAAATGCAAAAATAGAGATGGAGCTATGATAAATGACTTCTGAAGCTTGCTTTAGGACCTGAGTACTACTCGTGCTATATGGAAGTATGTGCGAAGTAGTCAAACTAGATTAAACCATTTAGATTGTTTAATGGCAAACAAGTTCACATTCTTATTTACGACCTTTTTTTATGAGTAGAATTCTTATGTGAGAGAAAGGAGTGTGGTTGCAAACCTCAGTTTAAATAGGAGGATTATGCCATACCATGGAATAAGGTTTTATCTTATTCATAAGGATTCCTTAAATATTCCAACCTCGTAAGGCCAAATACTTTTAGGTAAACGATATTGAAATGATCTAGGACCTACATCCTGATGCTCACGAATTTAATAGCAATACCACTGCTTGATAATGAAATTCACGAACAACCAATGAAGGACGGTCATAATAAGCTAGAATAAAAATGGAAGAGTATGTGTTGGTTCTGATCAATAAGAATTTGGAAGATTATCAAATTTTGTCTTAGAAAGAATCTTGCACAAGAAATCTATAATTTCATAAATTTGACTAAGCAAATATCCAAAATATAGGAGGAACAAAAAATGTGATAAATGTGCATTTCAACTATAGTCTTCATTGTTATCGAATGAGTTCTAGATTCTGCTAAACAACAAGAAACTTTCAAGCTTCGGGTTATGCAACCACTTTAATGTAGCTCTATTTGCTATATAATCATTGATTTATATCTACTTACACTGAGTAAGACCAAGATAAAGGTAAAATGTTGAGTTCTTCTTGTTCCTTCTTATAAGACATTGAAGAGGAGAGTCACGGGTACCCGACTGCAAAAACAATTAGGGAAAAAAAAAAAAAAAGAAAAAGAAAAAACAAAGTTGACCATCAATTGCAACACTAGAAACTTCTCAATCCCTCAATCCACCAACGACAACAATAATAGTCAAAACATCCATCCCACATTCCCATGATTTAAGGACAATTCAGTGTTGACGACAAAGCAATCTCAAGAAATCAAAACCCTAGAAATATGAAGGAGGGAGGGGCTGGGTGGATTCTAGCATTTAGTCCCTTCACCAGAAAATTCATGTTTCACAACTTCCCCCCAGTTATATCATTGAAGCAGCTTAGTCGAATTTAACAAAATCATCACTTAACCCGCTTTATCAAAAAATTTATTACAACAAAACAACCGTATATGTTAACCCAGATAGAGAACTACATTGAAGACCCCTAATTATTGTTTTGTCAAAATGTCATAATGTAACGATGTTTTGCATGAAGAGAAGCCATCGAACAATCCAATTTCAGAACAACTGGTCGTTCCTCACCTCCATTCCCAGCCAACACCAACAAACAGGCATATGGCAACAAAGGATCACTGACGCAGAAAATTGAACAATCATATAAGGAAAATTACTAGTCTTTTGGATAAGTACAACGAACATTACTGACGTAAAAGAATAAACCAACAAATAAAAAAATAAATTAGCGGCAAAATCCTTACTAGATGAGATTCCCCAAGCCGATAATTGCAAAAACTAAGACTTAAAAAAAAAAAAAAAATGTCCCGGTAATCAAATTATTCAAATCATCCTAAAGATCAGACCTGTTTGAGGTTAGAAGGGAAGGTGATCTTGCCGCTGTGAAGTGGGGACCTAACGATTTCTTTGGTGACCTCTCTCCACCTCTTGCATACACAAGCGCAAGCGACGACATTTCGCCGGACCGGCCATCGATCTTCGCTTGCCTCGACTCGCCGTATAATCTCTCCGAGTAGCTCCGGCAGCATAGTCGACCAACAAACCCCGTCGAATTCTGGCGCAACTTCCTCGCCCTCGTCTTTACCATCACCAATTGGTTTCGCTCCAGCTTCTAGGGTCCTGTGTTCTTTGAACGACTTGGACAGCGCGAAGGACCTACCGCTGATCCTCCGCGAGAGCAACGACCTTCTCAGTGACATCGTCGTTATCATCGGAGACCAGACGCCCTCATGACCGAGAAAATTTTGGAAATAGAAAATTAATTTGCGTGATTTGTGGGTCTGTGATTTTGTTAAACTAATCCAACCGTTTAAAGTTGAATGGGGCCCTTTGTCCTCTGATAACGGTTTAAATGATTTTGTTTCTCGACAAGAATGGTGAGTTTATCGTTCATTTGTTTAGTTTAGTTTAGTTTAGTTTAGTTTTGACTGATAAATCAAGGACAAAGGACTTTGGTCTAACTTTGACCGGGTCCAAAGCGCAAAGAGATGGGCATTAACTCCATTCGTATTTCCAGCGCGGGTTAGTTGTCTAGTGCGATTGTAATTGGATGAAATTTGACGATTTCTTCATCGCTTTGTCTCTCACTAGATTTTGTTTATATTTGAAATTGTTTTTCTATCATAATTTTGACAGATAATGAAAATTCTATATTAATATAGATTTAAATATTTTTTAAAAATAAAAATAATTAAAATTTAATAAATTAACAACTAAAGATAAAGATAAATAAAGATATAATAAATTTATATTTCATATATTTATTTACTATATCTTTATTTATACTGTACACATAATACGTCTATACTCATAAACGGATTTAGTATATTTATTTTTGGATGTGAATGTATATTTTTTGAATGGCAAGGTAATAACGTAACGTTACAACATTTTTAATATATCATATATATATAAATAAAATGTACTAAATCCCTACTTCAGGAACTCGGAAGAAAAAAAACAAATACAATGAGTTGCCAAAAATTTCGAAAATACTGAAAACTCTGTACGCTCAATCTACAATGCCTAACATCGAAATGATCATACCAATGTGTTCAATATCAATTTAGTTGAAGAATTGTGAAATTAATTTAAATTTGGTTGAGATTAAAAGCACTTACCAACCTCGACTCTCATCCTCAATTGTTCGTTCTTTCCCAACTAAACAAACACCATACATATATAAGCATACATATATATATATATATATATATATATATATATATATATCATGAACCTTTGAAATAAAGGAAGGCAAAGGGCAAGGAGGATAGGGAGGGTGACAAGCCTATCCCCCTTCGCCCCCAAAATTAGTAAATTGAGGCTTAAACAAGACTAGATGTGACTCACGGCAAAGAAAAATAAAAAACGATCCACAAAATATTAACATTACCACCTTGGACGCCCATGCACGAAATGACGTGCACCCTGGGGTTTCTCCCCCACTCCAAAACTCTTTAGTACTATTGAATAAAATGAGATTTATCCCCAAACCTTGACTAATTAAGTCAACTAATTCATCATATTACCCACATTAACCTATCATTATCTCATAATCATATTCATTACTTAATAATCAATACAATACAAAAACTCAGGTTATTAAAAAATTAACTCACAATCTTTTGCAAATGATGGACTCTTCTAAATAAATCCTTATCCAATTTGGATTTTTATGTAGGCTATTTTAATTAGGACACTGATTATAAGAATTACTTAATTAATTATAAATTTATTCCAACAATTTTTCACTTAGTTTGTATAATAATTGTACAGCTATAATTTGATATAAAAAATATAAAGCGTATAATAACATCAAAATAGTCATCTCAATGGCTTACCTCAATTAAATAAACCATTATTGATAGTCATGATGGTTTCATAATTATTTTGAAACATGGTTCCTCTCATGTGTTATGACTACTAGATGACAACAAGCAAGGGTCATCTATAGCAATTTAAATTTATATTTCGATAAAGTACCATTCATTCTTTCATACCTAGGAAAGGAATTTAAGACACTTAACTCACTTTCTAAATGAATAGGTGATTCCTAAAACTAAACTAAACTAAGCTAAGCTAAATTTGGATATTAGGAATTGCTTTTAGTTGGTTGGATGAGAATGATGGATTAAAAGCGAATATTATAAAATTAACTAAACTAAGCTAATAAATAAAAGGTGTGCGCTGGACCATAAGGAACAAGTATGCAAGTAAGTGTGAAATGAAATTAGGTTTTACAAAGAGGTTGTTCTTAGACAAGTAGAAAACAATTAACAATCAAGCAAGACATTAAGTCATCCATTTGCTAGGCACTCATAATCATAATATCATCAAATTAATTTCCAAAAATAAAAATTAAGTTTAAATGGTAAGGCATCGAACAACAGATGCCATTAAGCTTCTAACAATAACATTGCCCAATTGGGTCTAAAAGGACTAAGACACAACCATAAAACATGCTATTACACATATAACAACAAAAATAAAACAAAAGCTCAATCCTTACCTGAAATCTAAGCAATTGAAGGGGGAAAGAAAAAAAGAAGATTAATATAAACATAGCAACAGTAGAAAAAACAGCATGGGAGACCACCACCTCTACCGAGCAACCTGCACACATATGTAGCGTCACACCCATCTGAAGCTCTCCAGTCTCTTTTTCTCTTGAGCTTCCCCTCATTTCTTTCTTTTTTCTTTTCTTTTTCTTTTTCTCTCTAGAAATTCTCCTCAACAGAAACACCACACATATACAAATATACATACAATCAAAAGAGTGGAAGGGAAGGTCTGAAGGGTAAAGGTAGCTAAACACAAAGGGGAAGAAGATGAAAAGACAAAAATCTAGGAAACTAGGAAAAGAAAGTTGTCATTTGTAGAAGTAGGATGGATCATCCGAGCCCTGATTCGAACAATAGGCCATCTGAAACCTGAACAAAATTCCCACACTTGGAAAAATTTTTAAAGGGTTAAATGTTATACCTAACCATGGTTAAATTTTAACTTAATCTTAGTCAAAACTAACCCAGCCTTTAACCCAATCACTCAAACATAATCAAAATAAATCCCATAACAATCATGTCCGAGAAATAAACTATAAAAATATAAATATAAAAATTCTAGTTATTATACTTCCATTCTTTTTTGGTTTGCACTCAATCTCGAACCTGAATAAGTGGACCTTGGACTATATTCGAGGCCTTTGATATACTCTAAGCAATGTCCTAGCACCTGCACAACAATCTTAGCTGATGTTAATGCACTTTAATCATTAGGTGTTAGTTCTGAGCATAACTTAATCATTCTACAACAAAATATATATATATATATATATAAGTAATTAAAGTAAGTTCGTAGTTGTAGTCTTTTGTTATTAGAACACTAAATTTTATATGAAATACATAGATCTATTGAATAAAAAGAATCCTTACATATTTGGATTCAAGCTCGGATGATACAAATCCTTTGTCATTAGTATAGTAGATTTCCTTAGAAAACTTTATCTGATCTAGCTCCTTACTAGTATATTGATGTTTGATTTTAATTTGGAAAAACATTTCAAAAAATACACTATATGATATACTTAATTCATTACTATCATGATTTATTTATTTCATTACCATCTTCTCTCTGACCATCATGAATACAACATTGGTTATGTACTAATGTTAATTTAGATTGATTTTCATTTTTCCTATTCTTTATAGAAATTGTCTACAAAAAAAAAAAAAACGTTAGATTTTTTTTTTTCAAATAGTGGAAAAGGATAACAAAAAAATCATAATGATATATGATAAACTTATATACTGTTAACCACCCATTGAAGATTGAGTCACGTTGTTAAAAGCATGTTCTTGTTCTCTTGGTCATTTTCATGGGGATTTTGCCAAGCCAATTCAACATTGTTATACCTAAGGAATTTTTGATGCAACTAATATGTATAATTCATTCTTAATCTTTCAAAATCATCTGACAACATCACTAAATAGTGTCAAAGTCCCAAGAATCTCAAATAGATTCTAAAAATTATGAAAGCTCTTTGATTAGTGATTTATAGTTGTCATATATATTTCATAAAAAAAATAAATAATGAGAAATATGTCACGCCCCGAAATCCATGACCGGGGACGTCGGAACGAAACCCAAAAATAAATATCAAAACATGAAAAATGTACCATATCAAAGCGGAAGCTAATTATAGTAAGTATTATTCAATTTCTTGAATATTCAAAATACTTTAAAATGCCTTAAAAATAGGCTACAAAATCATGCCACAAATATGGGTCCAAATAAATACTCCATTACATTATAATTTAAATGTTGGAATGCAAAATAGAACAAATCATCCAGCTATAACAACCCACAACGGCTAGCTAACCCTCTGGCCCATCACGAGCATCAACCCCTACATTACCAACTATAATAGAGGGTGAGCACTAAATTCCACGCGTGCTCAGAAAGTGTTTATAAAATATAATTTTTTAATCATGCAAAGCTATTAACACTGGTTAATAAGAATAAAATTTAAAATCTTATAATTTTCAAAATATCCATATTCAATCATTACATTCAAATTATATAGTTACTTAGCTATGATCCCGCAGTCTCATGCTAAAAAAAAATAAATCATATTACATCACCACACATCAATATCATACTATGGCTCAGGTACTCTACAAGTTTAGTATGTGGTCCCTGTTATCCCAAATAGCAACACTAGAGGGGGGCTCTAGTGTTGCTTAAAAATTTTGCAAATATAAGGGCTACTGTGCAAGGGACAATGCATGAAGAACAAAAGCCTTCAAAAACAATTTAGTCCTTGCAAGTATATACTCGTCTATCACCTTGATTATTTTTTATTTTTTATATATTTTTTAAGCTTTGGTGGGGCTCTTTCTTGTCAAAAAGTGGGTGAGAGCAATACAATATGCTCTGTGTATACATATATATATATATATATATATACATATATATTACCCACAGACTTGGCTCTGAAATATACTTTATAGAAATCTTTGGAAGCATTATGTGGTCTCTTGGTTGAACTTGCCAGAATAGAAATCTCTAATTGGAACCAATATACGATCTTATTTTCTCTGTGTATCTTGTTATGTTTAATGTTTTCAGGTTTAATATACGATCCTTTTTGAATACTGATGTGCATCATGGGAGTCATATTCCAGCTCATGAAGATGAACTTGGCATGCAATTGATTTCGGATGGACCAATGACTAGGGCTAGGACCACACAACTCCAAAGGGCCTTAACAAGTAAAATTGGAGCCATTGAAGCTTCTTTGGACTTTAACACTTGCAATCTGAATGGAATTGGGCCGAAGGTATTTAATTGTCTTCAAATGGAGTTTGGGACGTGATTTGGGCCCTTGGAATGGGTTTGGGCTTATGATTCAAACCTTGAGGCCCAAGGGAGCTGTTAAGACTTACACAAGCCCATTTTAGTCTTTTGCCTTTCCCACATGGAATTAATTTATATTTATTGCTGTTTTTGAGTCTTTTTCACCAGAATTTATTTCTGTTTTGCATTTAATGTTGTTTTAATGAGTCTTGGTACATGTAATAGAGTTAATAGCATGAAGTGGAGTTATTAGTGTCTGTTGGCTTTTCCTATTCTTGGAGGGATGTTCCAAGATATGAATAGATAGGGTGTGCTGGAAAAAAGGAGCAGATCATGAATTTTGGATTTCTTATGAATGCTTTGCATTTCTCTACCCTTGTTCTTATCTAAGCAAATTTCATATTTGTTTGGTGGCGAACTTATTAGATTCTTATCACTCTTCTCTCTCTTTTCTAAGAGTGTGGCGAATCAACCTAACACTTCTTGTTTGTGGCGAGTTATCTTATCAAACAAGGGCTGTTAGTTTCCTTCATATATGATTTAATTCCATTTCACCATTACAATCCTTCTTTACCTAAAACATATACCATTTAATCTCCACACAACCTAGGCACATCATCTTGGTATCAGAGCACGGTTTTTCAGCCATGGCAGAAGAAGGAATATCAAGGGGCCTTTCATTAGAACAAGCTCAAATTATGGGTTTGCAGCGAGCTCAAGAGGAGATTCGAGGAGAAGTAACCGGCATTCGAGACCAACTAGCCACTCTTATTCAAATGATGCAAGGCAATAACTTACAACCCCAACAAGGACAGATCCGTGGAGCACATCGGCAAGAAATTAAAGAGATTGAAGAAGATAGAATGGAAGTTGAAGAGGCCGAAGAAAGGGGCAGACCTAGAAGGGAACATAGTGACCCTACTAGTGGTATCAAGCTGAACATACCACCATTTAGAGGTACTAGTTCGCCCGAGGAGTATTTGGAGTGGGTTCAAAAGGTTGAAAAGGTATTTGATTGACATGAGTACCCCGAAGCAAAGAAGTGCAAGCTAGCGGCACTTGAATTCACCGATTATGCCCTTTTATGGTGGGAAAACCTAAAAGCTCAACGTAGAAGGGATGGTGAGGAGGAAGTTACCACTTGGCGTGCTATGAAAAGACTAATGAAAAGGAGGTTTGTTCCAGATTACTACAAGTAAGAACTCTACATCAAGCTTCAAAACCTACGACAAGGTTCATTGAGCGTAGAAGAATATGTGAAGGAGTTTGAACTTTTAATGATACGTTGTGAATTGAATGAGCCACAAGAACAGACCATAGCTAGATTTCTTGGCGGGTTGAAGAAAGAAATCTCTAATGTTGTGGAGCTACAACCTTTTATCTTCCTTGAGGATGTGATTAAGCTTGCTATCAAGGTAGAACGACAACAAAAGAGAGGAGGCATCCGTGTGGGGGCAGCTACACCAAGTACCACAAGGGTTGTTTCTACGCCCTCACGAACTTGGAATGCACCTAAACAAGAAGGGAAAGTGGAGACTAGCCAAGGGATCACTACTTCAGATTCTTGGAAGGGCAAAGGGAAGGCCTCTGAACCTCAACTCCCTAAAAGGTCTCGGGATATCAAATGTTTCAAGTGTTTGGGGCATGGCCATATTGCCTCCGAATGTCCAAATAAAAGGGTGATGATTCTACATGGGAAGCATGGGGAGGTTGTTAGTGAAGATGATGAGGAGAAAGAGGAGAAAGATGACCTAGAAGGGGCTGAACAAGAAGAAGATTTTGAACCCATGGAAGGAGACTTGTTGGTTGTCCAAAGGGTCTTGAATGCACAAGTTGAAGTCGGGGATGAGCAGCGTGAGAACATATTCCATACGAGGTGTCAAATCCGGGATAAGGTGTGTGGTATGATCATTGACAATGGGAGTTGTACCAATGTGGCATCCATGACCTTGGTAGAGAAGTTGGGATTGTCTACTTTTCCACACCCTAAACCCTACAAATTGCGTTGGCTTAATGAGAATGGGGAAATTCAGGTTACAAAACAAGTTTTAGTGCCTTTCTCTATTAAGACCTATCGTGATGAAGTCTTATGTGATGTGGTTCCAATGTCGGCTAGTCATGTGCTTTTGGGGCGTCCTTGGCAATTTGATAATAATGTGACTTATGATGGGCGATGAAACACTTACTCCTTCATGATCAGGGGGAAGAAGGTGAACTTGTTACCATGAAGCTCTCATCAAATTAGGGAAGATCAATTGCGGGGTCAAAGAAGGGTGGTGGAACAAGGAAAGGGGTTGATGTTAGCTAAAAGAGGAGACATTGAGCAAGCACTAGCTTCCTTGGGATTTGTTTTCATGGCGTGGGGGAAACCTTTGCTGCAAGTGGGGGATTTGAAGTTGCCCAAACAGATTGTGGAGCTGCTTGAAGAGTTTAAGGATGTGTTTCCGGATGAACTTCCAAAGGGGTTACCACCTATTCGAGGGATAGAGCATCAAATTAACTTGGTGCTCGGAGCTTCTCTTCCTAATAGACCAGTGTATAGATGCAATCCGGATGAGGCAAAGGAGATTCAAAGGCAGATTGGTGAGCTATTAGAGAAGGGCTATGTGCGTGAGTCATTAAGTCCTTGTTCCGTGCCTACACTGCTTGTTCCAAAGAAGGATGGTAGCATGCGAATGTGCGTGGACAGCCGAGCTATCAACAAGATAATGGATAAGTATCGCTTCCCTATTCCGAGACTTGAGATATGCTTGATGAGTTGCATGGTGTTGTTTTATTTTCTAAAGTGGATTTGATGAGTGGATATCACCAAATTAGAATGAGGGAAGGTGATGAGTGGAAAACAGCCTTTAAAACTAAGCATGGCTTATATGAATGGATGGTGATGCCATTTGGGCTCTCTAATGCACCTAGCACATTTATGAGACTTATGAATCATGTTTTGAGGAAGTTTATTGGGCTATTTGTTGTAGTGTATTTTGATGATATCTTGATTTATAGCAAGACTTTTGATGATCATGTGAGACACCTTAGGGCTATATTTGAGACTTTGCGTGATGCTAAGTTGTTTGGGAAACTCAAGAAGTGTTATTTTTGCCAAGATAGTGTTATCTTTCTTGGGTATGTTGTCTCTAATGGTGGAATTAAGGTTGATGAGGAGAAGGTTAAAGCAATCCGTGAATGGCCTATTCCTTGTAGTGTTGCGGATGTGAGGAGCTTCCATGGGTTGGCTTCATTCTATAGACGATTTGTCAAGGATTTTAGTTCCATTGTTGCACCTATGACAGAGTGTTTGAAGAAAGGAAGTGAGTTCAAGTGGGGGAGGAAGGCACAAGAGGCATTTGAGTTGATTAAGGAGAAATTATGTTCTGATCCCGTTTTAGCACTTCCTGATTTTGCTAAAACGTTTGAGATAGAGTGTGATGCTTCTGGGGTTGGTATTGGGGCTGTTTTAATGCAAGAGAAGCGTCCAATTGCATTCTTTAGTGAGAAGTTGAGTGGAGCACGTTTAAACTACTCCATGTATGACAAAGAGTTCTATGCTTTGATTCGAGCTCTAGAAGTATGGCAGCACTATTTACTACCTAAGGAGTTTGTCATCTACACGGACCATGAATCTTTGAAGCATCTTAAGGGGCAAGGCAAGCTGAATAGAAGACATGCTAAATGGGTGGAGTTCTTAGAATCATTTCCATATGTCATAAAGTACAAGAAGGGACAAGTTAATGTTGTTGCTGATGCTCTTTCAAGAAGGTACGCATTGATTTCCATGTTGAATGCAAGATTGTTGGGTTTTGAACAAGTAAATGAGCAATATGCTAGTAACCCCTACTTTGCTAATGTGTTGTCCGAATGTGCTAAGGGAGCTTGTGATGGGTTCTTTGTGCATGATGGTTACTTATTTAAAATGGGCAGAATGTGTATTCCTTTGGGGTCTTTGCGTGCGTTACTTACGCGTGAGGCCCATGGTGGTGGTCTTAGTGGTCATTTTGGGGAGAAGACGACTTATGAATTATTGAAAGAACACTTCTTTTGGCCCAGAATGTTGCGGGATGTTCATAAGGTGGTTGAAAGATGCGGAATTTGCAAGAAAGCTAAAGGTAAGGAGAATGCATATGGGCTTTATATGCCTCTACCTATTCCGGAGCAGCCATGGGTGGATATTAGCATGAATTTTGTGCTTGGATTGCCTAGAACACAACGAGGAAAGGACTCGGTGATGGTTGTGGTGGACCGATTCTCCAAAATGTCCCATTTTATTCCTTACCACAAAACCGATGATGCTATACATGTTGCTGATTTGTTCTTCAAAGAAATTGTGCGTTTGCATGGAGTTCCTAAAAGTATCATCTCTGATCGTGATACAAAGTTCTTAAGCTACTTTTGGAAGAGTCTTTGGAAGAAGCTTGGGACGAAACTCCTTTTCAGTACCGCTTGTCACCCCCAAACTGATGGGCAAACTGAGGTAGTCAATCGAACTCTATCTTCTTTATTACGGGCTGTTATAAACAAGAATTGGAAGAATTGGGATGATTGCTTGCCTATTGTGGAGTTTGCATATAACCGAAGTGTGCATGGGGCTACAAAATTTTCACCATTTGAGGTAGTGTATGGCTTTAATCCAAGTGTTCCTATTGATCTTGTTCCTATTCCAATTGATGAGCGGACTTCTATGGAGTTTGGGACGTGATTTGGACCCTTGGAATGGGTTTGGGCTTATGATTCAAACCTTGAGGCCCAAGGGAGCTGTTAAGACTTACACAAGCCCATTTTAGTCTTTTTCCTTTCCCACATGGAATTAATTTATATTTATTACTGTTTTTGAGTCTTTTTCGCCAGAATTTATTTCTGTTTTGCATTTAATGTTGTTTTAATGAGTCTTGGTACATGTTGAGTTAATAGCATGAAGTGGAGTTATTAGTGTCTGTTGGCTTTTCCTATTCTTGGAAGGATGTTCCAAGATATGAATAGATAGGGTGTGCTGGAAAAAAGGAGCAGATCATGAATTTTGGATTTCTTATGAATGCTTTGCATTTCTCTACCCTTGTTCTTATCCAAGCAAATTTCATATTTGTTTGGTGGCGAACTTATTAGATTCTTATCACTCTTCTCTCTCTTTTCTAAGAGTGTGGCGAATCAACCTAACACTTCTTGTTTGTGGCGAGTTATCTTATCAAACAAGGGCTGTTAGTTTCCTTCATATATGATTTAATTCCATTTCACCATTACAATCCTTCTTTACCTAAAACATATACCATTTAATCTCCACACAACCTAGGCACATCAAATACTTTGTTTGTTAACGTTAAAATTTTGTTTGGCTATTGAGAAAAATTAACTTCAATTTTGCAAAAGCTACTATAATCCTAACTCATTTTCATTTGTTTTCTTGGTATGGAAGGATCCAACAACAATATTATGGAACTTGTATTTTGTATTCTTACGTTTTCATTGGTGTTTTTTTTTTTTTTTTTTTTTTTTTCCTATGGGATGAGTTCTTATCTAATATACTACTTGATTCAAATTATTAATTACCAAAATTTTTTGAATCTTATGGCTAATAACAAGACTTATACAAAAGATTCATCTTAACTTCATAAACCACTAGACATGCATGTTTTTGAGCTACACTCACATAAAATAGTTGTGTGTATTAATATACATCTTCCTTAATTTCCTTACAAAAACAAACATCAGAACTGAATGGAGGATTTCGAATCCAATCATTGATCATGTTAATTTAAGTTTGAGATATATATATATATATATATTTATTTTTAGTAGGTCTATCCGATAATTTTTATTTGATTATTAAGTGAAAATTTGAAAAGATGGAATGGCGGGTGATTTATGCTCTAGCCACATTTTGGGTCTAGGATGTGCATATCTTTGTTTAGTGCACAAGATATGTGATGCCCACCGAATAGCAGTGGAAAATATTTGAATGGATTCGTTGGAATGCATTTGGAGAGGGAGAAAGAGAGAGAGAGAGGGTAAGAGTTAATAATACTTGTTATTTTGACATGTTGAGAAATGAAAATTGTGTTGACATTTTCTAAGCAAATTTAAATGTTAGTAATAGTTTTCTATTTCTTAGCTTTTGCTTCTAATTTTTATCACAATTTTCAACTCTCAATATTGATTTTAAATATTCAAATTTTTAACAATTGAATTGCATTTTGCTTTTTTTTTTAAATAATTTTAGACTTTGTTTTTACTTTCTAAGAAAATTAAATGAGGGATGGGATTAAGCATTCGAGAGAGTATGATGTTGCGCGGGGGATGCGAATATGTACGTGTGCGTGCGCGTGCATGCGTGCTCATTCACGTTTTTAAGAAAGAGACAAATATATTCATATTTACGTTTCAACTTGTTGTTGAACAAAATGTAGGGGATGAGAACTTGCGACGGCATTGTACCAGTTGAAGCTATCACAAATAAAAAGGCTATCCTCTTCTTCTAGGAGGCAATTTATTAGTCTACAGCTTCTTTTTCCCCCCCCTTATTCTTTAGCACAAAATCCACAATTTGATGAATTAATACTATTACTATAGACAATGCAATTCCAATGATCAAGGTCTATAGCCCACCCTAAATCACAAGATATTGTTTGTCTCATCTTCTTTTTTGTTCCTTTTTGCCTCTTTTATATTGTTAATTTACGATTGGCACTTTTGTTTTAGTTCCCTAAAATTTTTCCCTTTTTCCCTTGCAAATTCTACAATTCTTCCCTTGTCCTGTGTATTTCTCTAACAGGGCTTTGGCAAAAACCCTTGTCAACGAGACTACCCTTATCAAACTTTCAAATCAATCAAATTACCTTAGACTTCACATTTTTGAAACCAGCTAAATGTAAAATAGTTTGGATTGTTTTGCCCGCTTTCATCCTCATTCTTGTTGGTGTTGGCCAAAGATACACTTAAAGTAAATACAGAAGTCTAAGTTAATTCATACAATAGTGGGGCAAGAGGAGAACACTTACTACTGCTAATTTAGAATAAACCAATGGAATGATTAGGAACCCTAGTTTTCTTGTACTTAGTTTGAACCGCATGTGCAATTGTATGCTCTTCATGCCACTTTACATAGTGAAGATTTTGAAAGCATTTCTCATATCCCTGGTTTAATAGAATTGATCAGTTATATATATGAAACACTGAATGACAAATATTGTACAATTGAAGCCTCGTGGCTTTGATTCCATGACACATGGGTTCCAAGAAAACCTAATCTAAGTATAAGATATGAATTTGAATGACAATAGCGAATCATCTTCAGAGTAGTACACTAAGCACCGCAGAGCTTTCCTCTCAGGAACATATCTCCAAGATATTTGAAGCATCCTGAAATTGTTATTACTCAAGTAACACTACAACTACCATTACAATTTCCTAACTTTGTATTCTTAACATTAGTGTACCATATATTTTATGACACACATTGTAAATGTGTTTGTTTTTCGTAGTTATACATTGGGATAAGAAAATCCACCTAAGATGGATAGATCTTGGATGCTCAAGGATCAAAGATCAAAAGAATAAGATGATGGAGTTGAACAATTTCTAAACTTTGCTACAATTCATGCAAAGGATGTTGAATCTATTTGATGTTCATGTATACAATGTGGGAACTTGAGAAGACAATATATTCCAGAAATAAGAAATCATCTATTTGTCAATGGTATTGATAAAAGTTATTGTATATGGATATGGCATGGAGAACCAGTCACCACTAGTAGGGCATCATAGAGAGTCAGCACTCGCAATTTTTCTTATCAAGAAGTCAATTTGCCTCCTTTAAATGATGTGCAAAGGGCAGTAGAAATAGTTAAAGCTGCGCATAATGATTGCATAGCTGACCTTAGGGAGTTCAAAAAGTTAATCAAAGATGTAGAAAAACATTATTCCTCGGTTGCACAAAGTACACAAAAATATCTATCTTGGTTAGAATGTATAAATTCAAAGCTAGTAATGACTTAACCAACAAAGGTTTTGCGGAGCTTCCAGCTATGGTGGGTGACTTGTTACCAGATTCCAATGAATTGCCATTATGTATATATGAGGCTAGGAAGACTATGGTCGCATTAGGGAAAAAGTATGAGAAAATACACGCATGTCCTAATGATTGCATACTTTATTGAAATGAGTTAAAAGATGCAACTTCATGTCCTACATGTAACACGTTAAGATGGAAGTTTAAGAAAAATTCCATCGAAATTAGAAATGGTGTTCTACCAAAAGTTTTATGGTACTTTCCACCAATTCCAAAGTTTCGAAAGATGTATCAATCTTTAGAAACAGCATAAAACTTGACGTGGCATGTTCATCAACGAGAGTCTGATGGCTAATTATGTCACCTAGTAGACTCCCCTTGATGGAAGTTAGTAGACCACCTGTGGCCAGACTTTGCTTTAGAGCCAAAAACCTTCAGTTAACTTTTTTGCTAATGGGATAAATTCACATAGTTCCCTTATTAGTGGGTATAGTTGTTAGCCTGTTATTTTAGTTACCTACAACCTACCACCTTGGTTATGCATGAAGAGGAAATTTATGTTATTAACGTTTTTGATATCTGGTTGGCACCAGCGTGGTAGTGACACTGATGTGTTTTTGGCACCACAAATAGAAGACTTGAAATTACTATGGAATGAACGGGCTAAAGCATATAACGCCTACCAACAACAACATTTCAGGTTGAGAGCTATACTACTATGGACTGTTAATGATTTTCTAGCTTATGGAAGTTTGAGTGTTCCAAGGTGAAGGGATATTGTGCATATCCAATTTGCTGTGAACGGACATGTTCTCATAAATTAAAGCATGGTAAGAAGAATGTTTATAAAGGCCATAGAAAATTTCTTCCTTGCTACCATCCATATCGAAAGCAAAAGATGGCATTTAATGGTAAGCGAGAGTTTGGAGAACCTCTATTACCATTATGTGGGGACGAGGTGTTAAGGGAGGTAGAAGAGATCGAAACCACATGGGGAAAGACAAGTAAAAAGAAGTCATCAAAGGTTGTCGGTACAAAATGTTAGAACAAACAATTCATATTCTTTATGCTTGAATATTGGGACTATTTGCATATTTGACATCGCTTAGATCTTATGCACATTAAAAAAAATGTTTTAGAAATCATCATTGGTATTGTGCTTCAAATACCAGGCAAAACAAAGAATGGAATTAATGCTCATTTGGATCTCATAGAGAGGGTTTACAACAAGTCTTAGCACCTCAGATTGGAGAAAAACAAACTTACTTACCTCCAGCATGTTATACATTATCTAAAGAGGAGAAGAAAAGATTTTGTAAAACATTATCTGAACTTAAGGTACCAAATGGATACTCTTCAAATTGGATAGATAATGTGCCCATGGAAGATTTGAAACTCTATGGTTTAAAGTCACATGATTGTCATGTATTAATGCAACAATTACTACCTATGGCTATGCAATTTGTGCTGCCTAAAGAAGTGAGATATGCCCTTACGAGATTATGCTTTTTCTTTAATGCCACTTGTAGCAAAGTGGTGGATGTGTCAAAATTAGACACAATTCAAAGTGAGTTGGTAATCACGTTATGTTTGCTTGAGAAATACTTTCCACAATCTTTCTTTAATACCATGGTTATCTGATGGTGCAACTTATTAGAGAAGTTTGACTTTGTGGACTTGTTCACTTTCGATGGATATACCCTTTTGAGAGGTTCATGAAGGTTTTAAAGGGTTATGTTCACAATCATAATCATCCGAAGGGTTGCATTACTGAGCGATATATTGTAGAAGAAGCTGTTGAGTTTTGTACAGAGTTTTTGCCCAAAGTAGATGCCATTAGGGTTACCATTTCTAAGAACATAACGGCTAATGATAGCATTGGAAGACCTTTACTAGGAGGCAAAGTCACTGCTATTGATCATGAGTTATGGGAGCAAGCATAGCTTTATGTATTAGAAAATCAAGTAATGTTCAACTTTACATTGAGTACGAATATTAGCTTTGTCTCTGCTTCTTTTGGCAATTGTTAGGATTTTTTTAACTACTTGTTTAGGACTTACTTGATCTTTTGATAGGGAGCACATTGATTCGCTAAAAGGCGAGTATCCTCGTCATTCAAAAACTAAAAAATGGCTATAACTTGAACACATTAAGAATTCATATATTGGTTACATGAGAAGGTAATAGAACAATCAGATATGAAATCTTTTCCCTCTTGTTTGTCAATAAAAAATATATCTAATAGTTCAATTTTAAACAGGTTGCAAACGAATCGAGTGCCCGACATACTATATGTCACAACCTAAAAGGGACCTACCTTGGATGTGATAAAATATTCAGGCTATGTCATAAATGGTTGTCATTATCATACAAAGGATTATGATAACTCACAAGTCAACTAAAATAGCAAGGTTAGCTTATTAGTAGCAATAGCTATGCAAGTTACTGGTCACAAGGGTAAGAATCCTGTGTATGCAGAGTTGAACTTTTATGCAGTTACAAATGAGATATGGCACCTTGATTGTAATATGTTGAAAATTCCAATTTTCAAGTGCAATTGGGTTGACAACAAAGGCGTGAAAGTGGAAAAACTTGGTTTCACAGTAGTTGAGCTTGGAAAGATAGGCCATAAGTCTAATTTTTTTTTTTTTGGCTTCCCAAGCTAAGCAAGTTTTTTATATGGAAGATCAACTTGATTCAAGATGGTCAGTTGTCCTATAACCTCCTCAGCATCAATATTCATGCAATGTGGATGATGATCTCAATGATTATTTTGCTGATCCTCAGGGAGATAGAGTATTGCCAGAAGTTGAATCATTTGAAGAAACTGACAATCTAGTGTTACCTCCTGTACGGGGAGATTGTGAAAGAACTTGGATTGATAATGAGTGATCAGAAGTCATGAATTTTTTTATCTTTTTGTAGAGGAAATATAAGTTTATGCTATCTTAACTGTTATATCAATTTAATTTGTGCTTTTACTTTATGCTAGCTTCTTTATGTTACTGTCCCTGTGATTTCCATATCTTATTTTTCTTCAATTTCATGTAGAACGGATCCCGAGGATAATCAGCTTAATGGGGACAATACTACACCATCCTTGATAGATCTAAAAAGCAAGAAAAGGAAGGGTAGAGGTGCAACAAGACTACCAGATGTTATAAAGGATAGAAGTTCTAGGGTGCAAAAAAAAAAAAAAATTCATTATGATGATAAAGGTTAGCCAATAGGAATAAATAGAGCAAATTTCTCGAGCTATCTGGGAGTCTTTGCTCGCAATATGATCCTGTTATCTCACACAAATTGGTTTGATATGCTAGATGATATAAAAGAAAAATTATGTTCTATAAAGGTAAGGATAATTTATGTTTGTACATCTTAATTCTGCCTAGAAGTTTTGTTTTATAATTTGTCTGCATATCTGGTTAGGCGGCATTTGACGTGAACTTAAGGAGTGAAAAAAATATGTTATCTTCAATCGGATCATTTTTTAGGACTTTTAGGAAAACTTTGACCAAGTATATACATTCTCACAAATCAGATCCTATTATTCTCTCTAAACCACTAGAAGCTTATAGTTTTCTAGAGTAAAAAGAATAGGATTCATTTGTTAAAAAAAAGGCTTATGCCAGAATTTGAGGTACGTACATGAACAAATTAATTAATTTTTGGATCATCTTTTAGGACTTTTAGGAAAACTTTGACCAAGGATATATATGCTCACAAATTAGATCCTATTATTCTTTCTAAACCACCAGAAGCTTATAGTTTTCTAGAGCAAAAAAAAAAAAAAATAAATAAATAAAATAAGATTCATTTGTTAAAAGAAGGCTACGCCGAAATTTGAGGTACGTACATGAACAAGTTAATTATTTTTTAGTTAGAACTCAATGTGGTACAATTCAAGCTATCTTTTTATGTTATTTCTGTAAAGGTGTAACATTGGACTTAGCTTTTTTTTTTTACTCTCTTTTTTTTTAGATGTTTCAAGGATTGCAACTAAAAAGACAAAAATGCAACATATATGACCACAAACTTAGTCGAAAGAGTTACTCTTGGGTGGAAGAAGAACTTGTAAATGTTTGTAGAACTAATTTTTACTCCCAAAACATAAAATATGAGCAATTTCACCATATACACTATGTGTTGCCGTCCAATGGTCTTTGATTTGTTGGTTAACAATTCTGAAGAACCAATTGTGAGTCTAAACAAGAGCTTTATGTGGAAGAAGGCTCGTCAAAATAAAAAAGAAGAGTATGACAATATTAAAATTATGGAAAAAGCTGTGAATATTATAAGAAAGCTTATGTCACACTACGTTTACCAATTTTAAATAACTGGATGTAACATTGCTCATTTTCTTATATTCTAGTATACTTTACAAGATGAGATAGCCAAATAGGTAGAAGATGGGACATTCAGATTAAAGGAAATAATGATATCTTAACCATGGCATTAGGTAATACTGAACGTGGTGGGAAGGTAAGGGGTGTAGGAGGAAAGGTTACCTAACTATGTACTTTCACATTTCTAGATGTGGAAATCATTTATACTGTGAGGAGAAGCAAAAGAGTCTTGAGAAAATTGTTTCTTAAATGAAAGTTCAGCTTGCTATACTAACACAACACACCCCTCACACACCACAATATGATAATATGGGTTTAAACATGTTTAAAAATAATAATATAGGAAGTCCAAAAAATAATACTTTTGCAATATACAATTGAAGGAGAACCAATGACAATAGCTCACCTCCAGCTCACCTCCAAATCCCACACCAAATGTCAAAAAGGTGCAAGTCTTTATTACCATTAAGTGTATTTTCCCCTTATTTATAACTTCTCATTTTTTGATTAATATCTAATTTCCTAACTTCTTGTTTTATAGGGCAAGCAATGCAAATTGCCAATAGGATCCATCAATAACATTATCACTCATGGAATGACGTGCGAAAAAATGGGACCAAATGAACTTCTTCATACATTGCCCCTAGGAGAGGACAAACTACGTGTTTCCATTGAAGTTGTTAAAGTAGGAGAGGCATTTCTTCCTATCCCTATCCCTAGAGAGGTGGCTACTATAAGAGAAGCGGTTGGGTTACGCATTACGTGCCCTAAAAACCTTATATTGTTTGTGCTTGAGGCACACGTCTTATTATGGACTTTTGCATCTAAATTTGAATTACTAGACTACTAACTAATTAATATCGTTACTCATGGGGAATGTTTGGCTTAGGTTGCTGGCATGATTGGAAATAAGATATAACTTACTTTGCTAAAATTAAGTTGGCTTTCATTGGTTTACTCTGCAAATCTTTAACTTAAGGACTTTACTAGTATTTTCCTTAATAGTAAAAGGTGATTATCTTTGTCTACTTTGTCAATTTATAACGTAGGCAATGTCAAAAAACCAAGACTAGGGAACGAATTTGGAGTCACCAAATGTTAAAAAGGTGCAATTTATTACCACAGAGTTTATTTGTAGAGTTTTAAGAATTGTCAATCTACGATTAATATAATCTAATTTCTATTTTTTGTTCTACAACAAGGAATATAGACTAGCAATGGGATTAGTCACTAATATTGTTGCTCATAGCACGATGTATTGGAAAAGTGGACCTGATGAACTTCTTCATATGGTACCACTTAGTGATGGAAATGGGTTGGGTTGGCCTGAAACCCGGCTCGGCTCCATTTGGAAATTGGCCCAGCCCAACCGGCTTGCGCTGCCCTGCCCGGTTTATACAGCCCGCCCCTACTCGTCCCTTTACCCCCAGATCAGGGCTTGGGTTGGCATGGCCCAGCTCGAGACCTTACTGGCCGGACCCGACCTGACCTGCATGGCCCGCACCCCTCTTCTCTTCCCGCACTGCACCGCATCGGATAATTACCCCCTCCCCAATCAATGATCGTTGGGGGGAATTTTTTTTTTTGTCTTTTATCGTTTTAGTTACACCAGCCTTTTTTTTTTATTCTAACCATTGGGGTACAACCATTGAGCTGTTGGTACCCCCAACAGTCCAAATTAAAAATTAATTACAAAATCTCCTGCCCAAAAATTTATAGAATCCCCCTAACCTTCCATTATAAATACCCCTACACTCATTCAAACCTACAAAAAACTAACAAATTCTCTCAAATTTCTACACTATCAAGCTACTAACTCTTAAGTGTTATCTTCAATTGTGCTCAAGTACATCTAATGCTATCAAATTTGAAGTTAAGATTTAAAGATCAAGTGCTTCAAAGTTTCAAATTATTCCAAGTTAGTATTTAATTTTTTTTTAATTTGCATACATATATATTTTTTTAATTTGCATACTTTAGCTTTTCCATCAAATTAATTTTTTCTAAATGGATCCTAGAGACATCCATTTTTTTTGACTTGAAGGGCGGAGACTCAATATCTTTTCCCTTTCAAGAATAAATGGAATGATTTGTATCACCACAAATACCAACACTTGCTAGCACAAGTGATAATGTTGGTGCATCATCTTCCCGCCATGACCAATAGTAGCGTGGCTCTTCAAAAGCATGGGACTTTTTTACTAGAATTCCATGCGATGATGGAATGCATAAGGCTAAATGTAATATTTGTGAGAATTTATTAGATGGTAGGACTACTTCTGAGACAAGTCACCTAAAAAGACATTTAAATATAAAGCACTGACATGATGCCGGCATCAATTCTCTAATTGATCAATATTTTCACATGCTATACAAACTCAATTAGGTAAGGAAGGGTGTAATTTAAATATTTTTTCTTATGACCCTATAAGAGCATAAAATAATTTAGTTAGATATAATGTTAAAGATGAATAACCTTTCACAATGAGTGAAAATCGACATTTTGAAGAATTTATTCGTGATAGTTTTACGCCACAATATCACAGTTTTTCAAGAAGTTCTTCAAAAATAAAGTTTTACAGGATTTTGAAACAAAAAAATGAATTAAAAACTTATTTTGACAATTTTGAATGAAATGTTTGCTTAACCTTTGATATATCGAAATCCTACCAAGATATTAAATATCTTTGTATAACTGCATACTACATTTGACAAAAATTGAAAACTAAATAAACGCATTGTTTCATTTAAATTAGTTGAATAACCCTACACTGGATTAAGTGTTAGGGAACTTATTTGTAATAAACTTGTATCATGGATTTTATATAAAAATTTATTTTCTATTACTTTAGATAATGCTTCATATAATGACGTTTGTTTTAATTACTTATCTAATGCTTTGCCTGTGAGGGGTTTATTATTTTATGGGCATTGTTGTGCCCATATACTTAATTAAACGGATTGGATATTTATGAATCTTCTATTGTTAAAAAAAAAAAAAAGTTGTAGTTTATAGTATGAGTACATATTTAATTAATCCATTTGCCGACATATGTACTCATATTGGTTGAAAACCTAGAATATTACTAATGGAAATTAATATAAAATGGAATTCAACATATATTATATTAAAAGTTGCTATTAAAATATAAAAAAAGTAATTGATTTATTTATTTTAAGTAATCAAGCTATTGGTTTAGATAGTATTGAGCCCATTGATTGGGTAAATGTAATTTTTTATAGAGATTTTTTACATGTTTTTGATATTGCTATTAAAATATTTTGTGAAATTTATTATCCTACTTCTTCTATTGTTGTTTATCAAGTAGGAGTTATTGATGAAATTTTCAAAAAATACTTTATCCAAGAATATTATACTACTGTGGTTCTTACAATGAAGGAAATTTTTGATAAATATTTTAACTCACTTCGCATTCATTATAGGATTGCCACTATTTTAGACCCTAGATATAAAGAAGAATTTTTTATTCAATTATTAGATATGATATATGGGCCTGAAAGTGCCCAAGAATAATTAAATAATATTAAAGAGCAAATGCAAGTTCTAATGGATCGATATGATATTAATCGTACAACTGCCGCTACAACGTCCTTCTCTTACCGTGACTTTGGTGGCAATACATCCATATGGAGAAGAATAACATCTCGGCGGACAGATTTATCAACAAGTGTTATTTCATCAAGTTCATCTGTCCTACAACGTTATCTCGGTATACCTCTGATAGAAAATGAAGATGATTTTAATCTTTTAGACTAGTGAAAAGGACAACAATCTAAGTCTTCAGTTCTTTTAGCTTTTGCTCATGATATCCTTGAATTTCCAGTTTCTACCGTAGCATCCGAACAAGCATTTAGTGTAAGTGGGCGCATTATCAGTCAATTCAAGAATCGACTAGCCCCTTCAACAGTAGAAGCCTTAATGTATTTACGAGATTGGTATCTCACTGAAAATAGACAACAAAAAGATGCCCAAAAAGAGCTACTTACCCTTGACTTTGATGCAATGTATTTAGGTGAAATAGAAGAACACACTAGTGGATCTATGATGAATGATAATAATGTATAAGTAGAGTAATATTTGCAAATGATAGTCACTCTTATGTGTGCCAACCTAGTTAGGATGTATAAGACGTGAAGCGATACACCTATTTCTTACTCTATCATTTGTTTTTTTTTTTTTTTTATTATAATTCTACATTAGTAAATTGTAATTTTAAATTTAATGTTAATTATGTAATTGCTTGTTGTTTAATAAATTTTAATTTTTGTCAATAATTACTTTAATGTGTTTGGTTGAGTTTTATTTTGTATTTTATTTAATTTAAAAATTAAAAAATATTAAAAATATTAAAAAATAAGTTGGGTAAGCTGGGGCAGGTCAGGAGCAGGGATTGGTGACTCTGCATTGACCCAACCCGACCGACCTGAAAATGCGGAGGGGTGACTAGGGCAGGTTAGCCACAGGTTGGGTCAACCCTGGGTCAAGGGGCGGGTCGGGCTTGACCCGACCCATTTACACCCGTAGTAATACCACTAGGTGAGGGAAATATACGCGTGTCGATTGACATTGTGAAGGTTAAAGATGCCTTTCTTGTTATACCTATCCCTGGAAAGGCGATTACTATAGGAGATGCAATTAGATGCCATGTTGCTTGGCCCAGCAGTCTTATATTTTTTGCCCTTGAGGTACACATATCATTATGCATTTTTACCATTTGGAATTTGAATTACTAGACTACTAATTAGTTGGTATATTTTGAAAATGTTTGGTTTAGGTTGCTTTGAAGAAACCCAACATGATTGGAAATGGGGTATAACATGATATTTTAAAAGCTTTATTATGATTCCTTTACTAGATATTTTTCTTTCAATGTTAAAAGTTACTTATCATTGTGCACTTTGTATAATATATAACCTAAGCGACTTTAGAAATATAAGATTGGGAAAAGAATTTGGAGTCACTAAAAGTCAAGGAGGTGCAATTTCTTACACTTGTTTTATTTTTTCTACGTTGTTAGACTATGAATTTATGGTTCAAGTCTAATTTTCTAGCTTCTTGTTATAGAGCAACCAATGTAGACTGGAAATGGAAGACTTCAATAATATTATTCCTCTTGGGAAGGTGTACGAGAAAAGTCGACCGAATGAACTATTTCATACGATACCTTTAGGGAAAGGCAATATACGAGTGTCGATTGACGTGGTGAAAGTACCAAATCCCTTCTTCCTATACCTATTCCTCGAGATGTGACTACTGTAGGGGATGCCGTTGGATATCATGTAGCATAGCCCAGAAGTCTTATATGGATTCTTGATGAGGTAATACATATGATTATGATTTTTTATGTCAAATTTTGAATCAATTGACTAATTATTACTTGTTATTTTCTTGAAATATTTGGCTTAGGGTACTTCAAAAAAACATAGTGTGATTGAAAAGAAGGTATAATGTGCTACCTTAAAAGTTTTATAATAATTTATTTATGTAATTTATGTTGGCTTACAATCATTTACTTTGAAAATTTTTTAATGTAGAAAGTTTTAAAACATCATGGAGTGGTTGGTCGTGGAGTGGTTGAAGATGAGGTAAAAATTAACACTATGAACTATTATTTTTTGAAAAGTTAAGACTAGCTTATGCTTTTGCACATATGACATAGGCGACTTGTAAAAATGTGGATTGGGAAAAGAATTTGAAATACATTGAACTATTTGCTACATTGGCTGAGCACACGGAGATAGCTATTATGATTCCGCTAGCGAAGGACATATTTGGTGTGGAGGTTGATGTCAATTTGCAAAAAGTTGACATGGAGTACATATGTCATATGAAACAAGCATATGCCACATGTATGATGTTATATATAAGGTAAGAGTTATTGAATATATCTTTTAATGGTTGTACAAGTATGTAAACGTTATAAATTTTGTTTTGTTCTTTGCTAGACAACTTTGGGTATCAAGGCTTTGAATTTGGATACAAGATTTGCATTTGTTCACCCTTGCATCCTAAGTGATAAATATAAGGATGGTGAAACTTCAAAGCCTGTAATACTTGCAAGCCGACTTGAAGAAGTCAAGGATGACCAATTGGTTTTGGTTCCTTGTAATATTGGGTAATTTTCATATATCTATACATTGTTTCTGATAACTTTGTGGAATGTGATTTGGAACGAATCTTTATTTTGGAAAATGTTGCCTCTCTAATCAATTATATTTTATTTCATATTAGGGCTCATTTGGTATTGTGTGTCTTTCAATTGTCTTCTTTAACGTTATACCTCAAGGATTCAGTTAATAAAGAATTCAACTTACACCTTCAACTTCTGATTAAGGTATAAGTTTTATGGACTTTGAGTATTATTGCTTGAGATATTTTCTTACTATACTATATTATGTTGATAATACTTATAAGTATTGCCTATTTGAAGTGCATTCAAAATCTATGACTCCAGTAAGGGAAAACAAAGGAATAACATAAACTGGATAACAATTGAGGTATAAATGTAATCTCTTTATTATATATTTTTTGGTTTTTCTAAAATTATTTTTATGGTTTTTTGATCGAAATTTATGTATTGGTCTATACTGCTCGAAACAACTGTCAAACATGAATATAGATTCTATGTGATGAAATACACAAAAGAGTTGATTAAAGATGATAGGATCTTAAGAAGAGAAAATGTAAGACTTATTTTTAGCTTGTACTGCTTATATTGCTTTATGAATGGAACTGTTAAGTTGTAAGCATTTTTTGTTCCAATCAATTGTAGTTCAATGGCAAAAAAAAAAAAAAAAATTACATGAAAGCTGAAATTAATGAAGTGCGGGTCAAGTGGATAACATCCCTCTTCTTTAAGGAACTTGCGTAGAGTTGTTTTCTTAACTCTTTCAACACTACAACTGTTATTAACAAGTGTTAGTTCCCCTTTATCTTCTCTTTCATAGTTTTTTAGCCTCCTTTGAAAGTTCTATTGGTTTTGGCTCGGTAATGCTCATAGTAATTGATAATTTCTTTCTCATCAGTACTATTATGGATAGTTTACTTTGGTTCTTGTATGTTGGTTATGATAGTTCTTTTGAATTATTAATTAGCTTTTTGGAATGATGATTAACTGTCTGTGTTGAGGCAATTTTGGTTAGTCGATGAAATTGATAATAGGAATTCTTTGCTTTTGCTATCAAATCTAAATTGTGATTTTATTTTAATTTTTTTTCTATGGTATTCACTTGTCTAAATTGTTAAGTTAGTTGCTCTCTGCTTGTGATGGCTGGATGTTGGTATTGGATGGGTTGGTAATTTGTATCTGATAGTGGATTTCTTCAATCTTGCACTATACAGCTTGTTGGTTGTTTTTAGGTTTTGTATGATGCTCAATTATTTGATTGTTGCTAGTTTTTTATTGTTGATCTATGCTGCCTCTCTACTGGTTTATTATCTACTCTAGTTAAAGTTTTGTATTTTTTCAAATGCCAAAAAGAAAAAGTATCTTCAATCATTTTTCTAAATTGAGGTGTTAAGTACATTTAATCACAGTTTTAAATGAAAAATGAGATTTTAAGTACATTTAATCATAGTTTTAAATGAAAAATGAGATCTAAAATCCAGAAAAAATCACGCCAAACTATTTTCTATCTCATTTTTTAGACATAAAAAATCACAGTTTTTTAGCGTGATTATTTGTCTATATTTGACCACAGTTTTTCAAAGAAAATGAGATCAAAAACCCATGAAAGATCACACGTGATATATCTTTTCATCTCAATTTTTTCCATAAAAGATTACGTTTTTAGGGTGTGATTATTATAGATTTTCGATCACGGTTGTAAACCGTGATAGAAAACAGATGACTTAAAATCTCACAAAGATCAATCACGCTTTTGTGATCGAGATGAAAAATGAAACATCACATTTAAAAATTGTGTTGTTTATGCATTTTTGTAATAGTGCCGAGAGTCATTTTTGAAATCTTTTTTAAAATTAAAAAAACTAATTTTTGTTCAAGTGGGAGAATGTTGGAATTTCTTATATATTGAGTATACATTAATTAATTTTATTTTTGCCAAAAAGGGTTAGAACTAAGCTAAAGATGGGAACATACATAATAAGAACTATTTTACTGTGATCTATATTGCTAGGTTTATGTGCACCCAATAAGGATAATGAGGTTAAATGATTAGTGTGGGCCAGTTATTAAACCCACTGTAAGTCTTTTATGGAAGGGTCCAGTGAAGTTAGGGTTTATCCTATATATATTGGTTAGGTCCCCTTTTTTCACAGTATACAGATAGCTCATCCTATTAATAACTGTTATATTGATTGTGATAAAGAGAAAAATCAAACCCAAATAATTTACCTCTATTTTTCTAGTTTTAGAGATAATGTAATTACAAGATAAAGTAAGATTGTAAAATAAACAGATACGCATTTTCCGTATTAATTTATTTTGATATTCTTATATTCACATACATATAATACTTATTTTGCTTCCATATCATATTATATATATATATAAAGTAGAGTCTAACAACACTGTTGCACCATGTAACACTACTAGAAAAAAGCTGATTGCCAACTGACCATTACCAATCAAATATAATCGGTTGGTAAATACTAATTGATTACCAACACATTACCAACCGATGTAAAAATTACTAAAATTTAGATAATTATCAACTCCTTACCGGCTGATCCAATTCGGTTAGTAAATTTTCAGTTGGTAATTGGTTGGTATATTGGCGGAAAAATTTTTACCAACCGATTACCAACTGCTTACAACTGGTTGGTACACGTTTCAGTTGGTAATCAGTTGGTAATCTGGCGAGAAGATTTTTCCCACCAAATTACCAATGGATTACCCACTGAATAGTGTAATTGTTAGATATTTCGATTGGTCCTTCGGTTGGTAACTTGATGATTAAATTATTACCAACTGCATTACCAACCGCAATGTTCGGTTGATCATGTAATCGCCTGATGGACAAATTGACACCAACCGCATTGCCAACTTGTAGGTTGGTTGGTAATTTATTTAGTTGGTGTTTAGTTGGTATTTTGTTGGTAATTGGATAGCAATACATCGAGAATATGTTTAGCAACCAAATTACCAACCGATGGTATCGGGTGTTAATTTATTTAGTTGGTTATCGGTTGGTAATCCGTTGGTAATGAAGTGTGAATATATTTACCAACTACATTAACCACGGCCTTTAGCAGTTGGTAATGTGGTCGGCAGGTAATCTGTTGGTAATCCGTTGGTAGTCAAGCGGAAAAAGTGTACTAACCAAAATATCAACTTGAATTTTCGGTTGGGAATCTATCAGTAATCGGTTGGTAATCTATCAGGAATATATATACTCCTAATGATTTTATAAAATTTGTGAAATTTAAGGTCCCGTTTGGTAGCACACAAAAGTGCAAAAATTTACTAAAAGTTCCAAGTTGAACATTTGGTGAAACCTTAACTTTTACCACTTTTTACTTTGTTACAGTAATTTGTTCCACTTAAAGTTTCACTAAACACACAAAAAGTTGCTAAAATTTGTTAAAATTTTACCAAACACTCAAAAGTTGCTAAAAATTATTAAATATTGCCAAAAATTTTACCAAATATCCAAAAGTTACAAAAAGTTGCTAAAAATTGTAACTTGTTTCACCAAAAACATCAAAAATTACAACTAGCAACTTTTGACTAAAAATTACTAAAAAATGCTGAAAATTGTGCTACCAAACGCCACCTATGGATAAAAAAATCTATATTACAATTTAGCTCAATTCTGATTGGATATTTATGTGCATGTCAACCTGAGAGAGAGAGAGAAAGAGAGAGCAGAGTGAGAGCTGGGGGAGAGGGAGAGGGAGAGGGGTGGGGCCAGGGGTGCAGGGGAGAGAGAGTGAGTGTGAGAGAGAAGAAGATGGGGGAGGGAGAGGGAATGGGGCCCGGGGTACAAACAGGGTGGGGCCGGGGGCACAGGGGAGAGAGAGAGTGCAAAAGAGAGATGGGATTTGGTTGGGGCGGGTGAGGGTTTCAAGGCACAAAAATGAGAGGTTTTCAAGACACAAAAATAATTTTTTAGTTAAAATAATATTTTAATTTTAAATTTTAAAATATAAAATTTAAATTTAAATAAAGATACAAAAATATAATTTGACTTACAAATAACTCAAATGTAAATTTATTTTTTAAATTTATATGAAAAATTATAAAAATAACTTATAAAAATAAAAATTACTAATCAAAAAAATGTAAAATTTTATTATTTGTTACAAATATTATTATCAAAACACAAAAATAATTTTTTATTTAAAATAATATTTTAATTTTAATTTTAATTTAAAATTTTAAAATATAAAATTTAAATTTAAATAAAGATACAAAAATATAATTTGACTTACAAATAATTCAAATGTAATTTTTTTTAAATTTATATGAAAAATTATAAAAATAACTTATAAAAATAAAAATTACTAATCAAAAAAGGTGTAAAATTTTATTATTTGTTACAAATATTATTACATTAATATTAAAAATGTGATAATAATTTTTTATAAAGAAATTTAATTTAATATTTTCCAAAATGTGATATCTTTTGATTAATATTTTCCAAAATGTGATATAATTCGTATTTTAGAGATTTTGTAAAATTTTATACTCTTTTTTTTTTAAACTCCAAACAATACTAAACTCATAAAAAGTTTGGGCGTAATTGTGACAGATCAGCAACGTTGCGGGTGAGCTGGCAAGAGATTGCACAAGCGCCTACCGGGAAAACAACGGCGGCCTTAGACTGATAAAATTTGATAAAAATTTTAGGTTTTAAAAATTTTCAGTATCTTCCAACAAATTTCAAAATTCCAAACGAAGCATTTGTTTAGATAAATTTAAGTGGAGCAACAAATAAATATAACTAATCAAAAAAATAATTTCACAATTTCACTTAATAAAAAAAGAAAAATTGAGGATAGTGCAAATAGCTTCACGCACCAGAGAAGTTACTGTCGAGAAACTAGAAAAAAATATTAAAAAAAAAAGAAGTGAATGGAGGATGGAGAAAAAATATATTAGTTTTTTTTTTTTTTGTCCAAACTCAGAAACTAAAGAGAGAAGGGATAAAAATTTTTTATTTTATTTTCTCTTCCCAACCAAACCAAACAAAGGGGTTATTTTCCTGCTTTTCCACACATTTTCCCTCTGACGCATTTTTCTTGCAACTTTTCCGAGCACAGCCTCGTGCTATGCGTTTTCAAGAATAGAAGGTTTCTCTGAGAGGTATTGCTCTACTTTTTTTTCATTAATCTATCTATTTCAACACAGCTCCCTACGCCGTAGCAGCCTCTTCCCTGGCCACCACCAGCATCCAGACATCGACCTTTGTTAGCTGCCACCAGGCGCCATTATCGGGCAGCCTAATTTGCCAATTGCTGCCCTCGTTTGGGGTCAATCCGAATATATATTGAATTAAAAAGGTACGGGTGGAGTATATTTAAATTAAACTTATTATTGTTAGGTTATTTTGTGAAAATAGTGGATTGGGAAAACAAGAATAATAAATTTAGTGGAAAAGCTTGAGATTGTGAGAGAAATAGTGATTACATCTTGTAAACTTTGTAATTTGTGATTAGAAATATGGGAATTCTGTGTCTAGATGACTACTATTTGTTGTGAATCTGATTGGAGGAAACTTTATTTGTTGTGAATATGGGAATTCTGTGTCCTCCACAAACCTTCCATGGAGCCAAGGATGAACCGGTTCATGGACTTTGCTTTGTTTTATAGCAATCCCATTCACTTTTCTTCCATTCACCGTATCCACACCACCCCCACCATTATTTGGTTTCATTATGAACCCTCATTTCAACCTTCCGGGATTTCTCATTAATCCACAAAATCCAACCTCCAAAACTGGAATAGCGTTGTCCTTAAACCTATTCTCTGCATTGCACAAATCCCTTGAATAGCACAGTCCATTGTTCTTGATTGAGGCCCTTGATTGTTTTCACCACTATAGATTTGAAGGAAAAATTAAAACAAACTGAGATTAACTCTAGCCACTGTTAGAACAAAAATTTTAAATGTCAGTAGGTATAACTACTGGGTAGAAAGGAAGGGAACAAAACTATGTACGTCAAATATTGAGAATGGAAGAAAAAGGAAATCTCCCTTAAAACATGGGCGTAGAATAAGATTACTGGCAGAAGAGATGGGATGTTGTAGGTCAACCACCTATTTGGGTGGGGGAGAAAATGGAGGGCTCTCTATCGTTGGCTTAATTACACGCAAAAGTAGAGGGCAATTTGAGAGATTATGCTCATTTGATCGGTCATTAATTAGTCAATCGTTAATTTTAGATTGATCAGATATTTAATTGACCAGGTGCTAATTGCATTGGCAATTGGCAAGGTTTATGTTTCATGGTGGGAGAAAAAACAGTCTTTTAAAATTATAGGTTTGTCTGTCTGCCAACTTTAGTCCATTTTGGGTGCTGGTGGAGGAGAAAGAAATCTCTCTCTCTCTATTTATATATGTAAATAAATATATTGAACCAATTAAAGTACTTCTCTGGATAAGTTTTGGAGACATATGGTCTACAACTCAGCTAAATGAACTGATAATGGTAACTTGGAGAACTCAAAATTAGATTTCTTTAGGTTTGGATTAGACAAGCAAATCAAAAAAATAACAAACATTTTCTTATAAAATTAAAATACAACCAAAATAGTGGTTTTTTATAATGTGCAGTTTTTTTTGAGTGTGCAGTTTTTTTTTTCTTTTTTTTATAATGTGCAGTTTTTTTGTACTACGCAATTTTTTAGATGGTTATAATGTGTGGTTTTTCTGCAGTACTGCACAATCATGTTGTTTTTTTAAGAGCTAAATAGCTATTAATTTTGAAAGAAAAAGTAACGAATTTAGTCAAAGTGAAGATCCTTCATTTAAGCCTAAATATAGAAGCCAGTTGTAAAGCAAAAGAACGAGCTAAACCATCTTTTAAACCATAAGAAATTGAAAGATCATTGAGAACCTTAGAAAAATAACTACCCAACCAAAGATTAAGCGGGGATCAAATTTGGGCCTGAGTGAAGGATTTGCCTACCGTCCTTGAAAATGGTGGGGATGACATACCTAAAGGTGAAGGAGAATATCACAATTGGCGTAAGCAAAGTATATTTTGGAGTCTACCATATTGGAGGACTAATCTCATTAGGCATAACCTTGACGTTATGCACATTATTAAAAATTTTTTTGACAACATGTTCAATACTATATTTGATGTGAAAGGGAAGACAAAAGACAATGACAATGCAATGAGGGATTTACATGAAATTTGCCGTCGGAATGACTTGGAATTATGTGAGGGAGGTACCAAAAAACCAAGGGCTTGCTACTGTTTAGAAAAAAATGCTCGAAAAATATTGTTAGAATGGATCAAATCTTTGAAATTTCCAGATGGTTATGTCTCAAATCTGTCAAGATGTGTGGACATGAGAGAATGCAAGTTGTTCGGCCTCAAGAGTCATGATTGTCATGTTTTCATGATTCGACTGATCCCCATTGCATTTCTTTATTTGCTTCCCGATAATGTGTGGAAAGCATTGACAGAATTGAATTTATTCTTCAAAGAGTTGACTTCTAGAATGTTGATCAAACACTTAAATTAGAAGAAAACATTGCTATCATCATATGCAAGTTAGAGAAAGTTTCCCTCCCCAGCTTTTTTGATTCAATAGAGCACTTGCCAATCCATTTACTCTATGAAGCTCTAGTTGGAGGACCTGTACAATATAGGTGGATGTATCCATTTGAAAGGTTAGTCAAATATTTATAGATTGTAGAAATTATCTGTGTATTTATCGTATGCTGATAATTCTCTATTCTTAGGTTCTTGTACAATTTGAAAAAGAAAGTGAAGAATAAGGCAAGAGTTGAGGCTTCAATATGTAATGCATACATAGTTGAAGAAGTGTCAAGTTTTTGTGCCCATTACTTTGAACCTCATGTTCGAACAAAGAGTAGAAGAGTCAAGCGAAATGATGATGGTGGTTGTGAGGAGTCAAGCCCTTCAAGCATTTCAACGTTTATTTATCCGGGACATCCATCAGGTGCTTCAAAAACAAGATTCCTAACAGATAAGGAACACAATGCAGCGGCACTATATGTGTTATTGAATACTGAAGAAGTCCAACCTTATGTAGAGTAAGTCATTCATTTGTTTAGTGATTTGAAATGAGTCATTTGGTTTTATAACTTATTCTTTGATATTTATTTAAAATCAAGATTGTTTAAGGCTGAAAAACGTCTTAACGTGACTACAATGTTGGAATCCGAGATCGAAGGAGCATTGGAAAGAGAGTTTGTTCAATGGTTTGAAAGATACATAAGTATTATCAAGTGTTGTTACCTTAAAAATAAATTTTCTATTTAACTCAATATTTAAAAATTGTCTGTGCATGTATGGAAATTAGGCACATAATCGAATCAACAATGTAGCAAATAAGAAAATAAAGCATATGGCTTGGGGACCAAAGAGAATTGTTCGAACTTACTTGCAATTTTTTGTTAATGGGTACAACTTTCACACTGTTGCCCATAGTAAAGGAAAAGTAACTACAAATAGTGGTGTATGCATAAAAGGTACTAACGATGATGATGAGGACACGGTGAATTATTATGGTGTGCTCAAGGAAGTAGTAGAGTTAGAGTATCCAGGAATACCAATGAAACGAGTTTATTTGTTCCATTGTGATTGGTATGATCCACAGTAAGATGTGGGAGTGAAAATCCATTCGAAGTATAAAATAGTTGATATTACTCACAAGAGATTATGGAGCAAATATGAGCCATTTGCACTTGCACATCAAGCCTCCCAAGTGTGTTTCTTACCATACACAAGTTAGAGAAGAGATACTGCTGATTAGTTACATGTTTGTCCAGTAGCTGTAAGACGGACTTTAGAAATGGCGATAGTAGATACTGCACTGCAAGAGAATAGAGTTCAAGTTTCAGATATTGATATTATAGACGATCAGTTGGATAGTCTTAGAGATCATAGTGGTACTTTCGATGAAGTGGAACCTACGATTAATGTTAATTTACAAGAAGATGAGATCGAGTTCTTGAGTAGTTCTAGTGAAGAAGACTTACAGGAGCCTATCTATGAAACAAAAAATGAATTAAGTAGTGATTACAACAGCGAGAATGATTAAACAAGGTTAGTTTGTTTTATAGTTTGAATTATAGTTGACCATCTCTTTGTAACATTTCGGTTTAATTTATTTTCTAGGACCTATAAAGTTGTCCTCTAATATGTCTCTTTTAATTGAAATAATGTATTATTTTTGCTTTTGCTTTCCTAAGTGAGTGTCTTTTATTCAATCTGCTTTGTTTTATAGTTTGAATTATACTTAGAATATCTTTTTATAACATTAATGTTATATGCATATATTTTGATTGAAGGAGCATCATCTAATTTTCTATTTTTAATTGGAATAGTGTACTATTTATACTCTTGTTCTCATGAGTAATTGGTGTGTTGTCTTCAATTATGGCACGTGACAAGAAATTGGGTCATGCAGGATCTAATACTGGGAGAGGACGGGGCTGAATTGCATTACCCTCAACCAACCGCGAAACAACATCTACTTAAGTCTCTAATTCTACACCCTCGTATTCACTGTCTACTCATAGCCCAAGTAATCAGGCCCAGCATACTTTAGGGCCTGAGAATAGCTTAGGTGTGGGCACTACTTCATCTCATTTTCTAGGTACTCTTGATGATCAAGCCCAGCATACTCCTAATACTCACACCTGATTACACTTGAAAAGTGTAATTACAAACTCCACATTGATACTCATTGATGCATTTAAGTAGTTAATTTCAAAGTTTTATCGTTATTTTATTATTTATAGTATTTATTCTCTTAATTGCAGGTAAAAGGGGAAAATACGTGAGATTAGCAGTATTGAAAGTGGCTTCCGAGGAGGAAAAAATGGTCCAAAGTTCAAGATAGTTGAAGTGGTGTGCAGCTGAAGTTCCAGCTCGACACCTTGTCAGTATTTGGATCATAACTTTTCACTCACAACTTGGATTGACCTGATCCTTTTTGGGTTGGAAAGAAGACTCAATGGGATACAACTTTTGTGCTTTAGCCGAAGCCTGAATCGATCGTTTTCGAGGTCAAAATTACAGTGGAAGTTGAGGACGGAAAGCTGTCAGAAGCAGCAAATGAGAAGCAGAACTTGAAGAACAAAGTTTCTGTGGTCCAGACCACCTGCCAAATGGTCCGGACCACAGTGTATTATGCGCGCGCGGCTTCATTCCATCTTTTAGGGTTTTCTTTACAACTTCTATATAATATCTGCTACATGGCCGACCCAAGGGAAACCCCTTTTGATTTTGCACCTTCAATTGAGAGTTAGAATAGAATTTTGAGAGTTTTTAGATTAGTTTTTAAACTTGGATGCGTGGATTCATGGTTTTCGTTGGAGCTTTCATCGTTGTCTTTGTAGTGATTCTTCACCCCGTCTTTTATATTCGCTTTACGTTGTAAGTTGCACTTTAATCTATTTCGTTTTATTTCGATTTGTTTCGTAATATCATGTTTTGCTTGTTTCAATTCTCTTTTCGTATGATTGAATGCTATTTTATTGTTTTTAAGATGCTTAAAGTAGTTTTAGCGTAAAACCATAGTTCTTAATTCAACGAATCAAGAATGGGTAGTTCACGAAAAACCTTGGGGTGTTAGTAGACCCTTCGCATGGGTTGTGAGAGCTCATGCGTAAGGATCTACCGTGTTAAAATCTCTTTTCAACTTGTTTCGAAAACATTCGAAATCAAAAATCTTTAACCACACTCGTTTGAAGTCACTGGTATGGGTTTTCGAATATAACCGTGTACATACTTTCGAATAAGGTTAAAAATAGGTTTCGAATTCATTTCTAGTTTCGTTTGTTTGAAAAACTTTCGGAAACAAAGGTCTTTAAACATATTCGCTTGAGATCACTGGTACTGACCTTTGATTAAAATATTCTTAACACTTTTCGAATTAAACCCTAATCTAGTTTTGAATAAAAACATCCCAAGGTAAAGTAGTGAACTACCCCGACTTGAAAGTTGGATCAAAAACCTTTTTAGTATTATGCTTGTTAGTTAATTTAATTTATGAGTTGATTTATTCGCTTTAGAATTTAGAGTAGATGCTTTGTTTGCATTTTTAAATTAAATTGAATTGAATTTCTTTCATTAGAATCTAAAACAAAAGTTTGAGTTGCTAAAAAATTAGTTTAAATTAATTTAGGTTCACCTACTAATTAAGAGAATAAGTCTAGAGCTTTTAACAAAGCCCTCCCTGTGGATTCGACCTCGGACTCACCGAGTTTTAAAACTACGACTGCCCTCTTGCACTTGAGAGGTAGAACCCGAAACACTTTTTAGGGACGGTCAAGTTTTTGGCGCCGTTGCCGGGGAGGGCAACTAAGTGCTAGACTTGGGAGTTAAAAGAGAGTTCACTTGAGAAATTGGGTGAATTTTTCTTTTCTCCATCTCTTTATTAGTAGTTTTCTTTCTTTTGCATATCATATAACCTAGTTTGCATGCTAGTTAACTTAGGTTGCATTTTAGTGTAGTTTTTCTCTTTCTCATTTTATTTTCATTTTATTTTCTAATTTTAGACATGGAAGTTGGTGATCTTGTACATGGCCCTTTTGATACCCGAGAATACATAGAGTATCTAGGTGGTATGTTTGGATATGCTTTTACATTAGACACCTATAGTATGCTTCCTCAATTCTTTGGGCATGAGGAGGAAGACCCATGTCTTCACCTTGATAGGTTTAAGGCAGCATGTGGTTTATGTGATAATGCTAGAAAGAGTGAGAGACTTAGGTGTATGTTTTTCCCTTTATCATTGCAAAATGTGGCTAGTGACTGGTGCTATGCTGTAAGTGAATGGGTCTGTACTTGGGAGTAATTTCATCAAACTTTTATTGAACATTTCCTCCCTATTCATCAAACCTTCACCCATGGCCTTCAAATCAAAAATTTTTATCAAAAAAATGGTGAAGTATTTTATAAAAGTTGGGAGAGATTTAACAATCTTTTGGAAACATTCCCAAGTCACAGATTAGAGTTAGTGGACATTGTAGCAATATTAAATAATGCTCTACCTAGCAGTTTACACCAGGCGTTTGATAAAGTCTTAGATAGGGAATTTCTTGACCTTACCCCAGGTGAGGCATGGTCATTCCTCGAATTTTTCTATGAGCACACCAGGCCATAGGGAAGACTTAAGCCTAGTTTTGAATATCATACATTTAAAGCCACACTGAACCTTCCCCATATACTCCTATTTCACTTGATCTTCATGATCCATCCTTTAGAAGTAGCACATGCATGGAGACTGATTATTGTGCCTATCCCAATCTTGTTCCACTCACTGAGGGTCAGCATGAGGAACCTCAGGATTATTGGCCTTGTGAACCTAATGATGCCCAATTCGAGGACACTTTTCATCAATTTATGCAACATCAAATGATGATCAATGATAATTTGTCTAGGTCTTTCGATGATTTTAAAGGACAAGTGTCTAGGTCCTTCGATGACTTAAGAGAGCAACTTTCTAAGATAACATAAGCTATGAGCACCAATCTAAGTGGTAACATGACTGAGACGTCGACCTCAGACACTATTATAGGCACTAAGTGGGACAATTGCCCTAACTACACTGGGGATAACACTTGTAATGAGCATATTTCTCATATTCCTTTAGACACTCCTGTTCAGGGTATCCCTCTACCACTTACTAAGAGTCAGGGAGATATGCAATTCTTTCCTACTACCGAGCTTGACGCTCAACCTACTCCAACCACCCCAGACCTCATTGAGAGTTCTTTGACTCCAACTGAGCATTTGAATGCCACATGGTCCGAGGAACATATCATTGAGTTGGTTGACCCTAGTTCACTCCACTACACAACCGAGGTTGAGAGTGGTGCACACCTCTCATCTCCTGATTTAGTCCCATCCAAAAGTCTTACTATGGGAATTGTGAGTGACTACCATGAGATCGGCCATCATTAGGGAGAGGTAGTAGACACGGGGAAGGCTTACATTGATTTTTTGGGTGTTAAGAGATCATTCAAACCCACCATTTCCACACCTATAGATTTCTTGGGCATTGAAAGACTTATTGAACCCACCATTTCCACATTCATAAATTTCTTGGGTATCAAGAGACTAATTGAGCCAACCATGTCCATACCTGCACTTACACTTTGGCCACATCCGAGGTTTCAAGAACCTCACTTGGCCTTTCATTCTCCGGTGTGTTTTACACTTGAAAAGCATCCATATTCAGTGCTTCGTGGGCCCGCAGAGAACATTTTATTTTGTAAACCATTTGTGGATGCATGGGATAGAGAGGGTGTTGGATAACACTTTTTGTCTTCATTTCATTTGTACATAGTAGATTAGCTTTTTCATTTTCTTATTTTCATAGTTCTTTTTAATTTGATTCTTTTCCTTTATTTTATTTTCTTTTATTTTTATTTCTTCTTTCGTACTAACCCTTTTTCTTGTCTTATTTTCATTTCAATTTATGTCTAACCTTTTCTATTAAATAGTTTCTTTTGTTTTCTTCAAATAAGGAAGCTCTTGAGGTAATACCTTTCCTTTCCTTCTTATTTAATCTTGCACTTTCAATTTTGGTACTCCATTATATATAATTGCTGTTGTTGGGAGTGCTGTAGAATCTAGGTTGGGGGGTGTTTTGGGTGATGCCTTAAGGGGCTTGAATAATGGGTGCATGCTTAGTTTAATTTGTGCTATGTTCTTATTTGTGCCTTTTGTGGCTATTATTTCATGCTCATCATCATGCTCATTTTGCACACTACAGACCCACTTATGTATTATAGTTTTCACATTGAGGACAATGTTTAGTTTAAATTGGGGGGTAGAGTTCGCATGATAGCACTTTATGCTAAAATTGTCAAATTTTGAGCATTTTTTTTAGCTTAAATACATGAATTTAGCACATTTATACTTACATGTCAACCCTTTTGGTTTGGTCAATGGTGAATTTGAGTGAGAAAGTGATAAGTGAATCTTGTTCAAGTATTAATAGGAAACTTAATTCAAGTTGAGCGTGTTATGACCTTGTGCATTTTTCGTGACTATCATGGAGAAGAGCTTATGTGCTTAGGAGTAAACTTTATTTGATATTGGTTACTTGAGCATTCTTGGACTAGGTAGAGACTTATACCCCTTAATTGTGAGCTTTTGAGCCTATTCTTTCTTTTCTTGAGGGGTTGCACATAATCGCAGCTCTTTTGCTCTTCACTTCGGTTTTCAATGCACTAATTGCATCACACACACTTGCATGAGTTTCACTTGGCACATTATGAGTTGTTGCAAGCTTTGAACATGATGCTAGGCTATCTTTGCTATTGTTGGGCCTTTTCATCCTTCCTTGATATGAAATTACCCTAGGAACCAACTTGAAGCCTTTTAATAAAGTGTGTGATATTTATATATATTTTTTCTTGGCTCCCACCTCATATATTATCCCATAACCTCACTTTTAAGCCTTACTCTTACATGTTTTGGGTTATGAAAAGTGCCTCAATGTCAGTGATGTGAGTGGGGATTGGGAATGGAAACTTTTGAGAGCATATTGAGAGGGAATATTAGGTGGAGAATTTAGCTTATATTTATTTCATTATTTCAAAAAAAAAAGAAAAAGAAAAAAAAAAGAAAAAGAGAAAAATAAATAAAAAAAAGAAAAAGAAAAAAAAGAAAGAAAAAGAGAAAAAGAAAAGAAAAGAAAAGAAAAGAAAAAGTCTGTCATTCATTTTTGCTTGTGTAATTTTGGGACTTGTGCATTGTATTATAATTATTAAGAATGTCCCATGAGTAGTTTGTAAGTTAGTGAATAAGCTTCTTGTTGTAGTTCTTTTTGGGGTTGGAAAGGAAATGGGTAGTTTGGGACTTGTGTGCACTTGAACATCTTTATCCCAAGATATGTGCCTTGATTTCCATATCTTCCATTGTTCACCATACCCTTGGCCAAGTTACAACCAAAACAAAGACCTAGTGGATTCTAAGCAAGCAGTTCTTGTATTGTGCATGTAGTGGTCTTGTGTAGGTTATGTGATGTGAATTTTACATATGCATTGAAACATGGTTAAGAGCTGTCCACTTTGAGTTCCATTTTAATTCATTCATATATTATGGAGTTATGTGCAACTAGGATAGCATTTTATGCTAATAGGAATGTGTGAACCCTTGAATGAGTGAATTTCTTTCTATGAGTGGATTCCTGTGAGCTTTTGAAGTCAAAACTTAGTTCCAGTTATGCTCTTGAGACCTTGTTGAATGAATGAAATAATTTTGCACACATGCTTTTTCTACTTTGATAGTCCATGCATTTATGCTTAGCACTTGGAAATTACACATGATATTTGGGTTTTGTGACTTGTTGAGCTTGAACTTAATTCATCTTTGATCTTGATCACTTTTTGACACTTTGAGACCATGCCATAGAATTTTGTGGGTAGATTCACTGCAAACCCTCACGAGACCTTACTCGTCCACTAGGGGGAACCGAGGGGTTTAAAGGGCTTGTTGCACGTAGCTAAGTGTAGCCGTGTTTCCAACGAAAAGAGAAATAGGATGGTAGTTGCATTTCATTTTAATAAAGGGCATTGCTAGAGACTAGCAACGTTCAAGTTGGGGGGTGTGATTACACTTGAAAAGTGTAATTACAAACTCCACATTTTGATACTCATTGATGCATTTAAGTAGTTAATTTCAAAGTTTTATCGTTATTTTATTATTTATAGTATTTATTCTCTTAATTGCAGGTAAAAGGGGAAAATACGTGAGATTAGCAATGTTGAAAGTGGCTTCCGAGGAGGAAAAAATGGTCCAAAGTTCAAGATAGTTGAAGTGGTGTGCAGCTGAAGTTCTAGCTCGACACCTTGTCAGTATTTGGATCATAACTTTTCACTCACAACTCGGATTGACCTGATCCTTTTTGGGTTGGAAAGAAGACTCAAAGGGATACAACTTTCGTGCTTTAGCCGAAGCCTGAATCGATCATTTTCGAGGTCAAAATCGCAGTGGAAGTTGAAGACAGAAAGCTGTCAGAAGCAGCAAATGAGAAGCAGAACTTGAAGAACAAAGTTTCTGTGGTCCGGACCACCTGCCAAACGGTCCGGACCACAGTGTATTATGCGCGCGCGGCTTCATTCCATCTTTTAGGATTTTCTTTACAACTTCTATATAATATCTGCTACATGGCCGACCCAAGGGAAACCCCTTTTGATTTTGCACCTTCAATTGAGAGTTAGAATAGAATTTTGAGAGTTTTTAGATTAGTTTTCAAACTTGGATGCGTGGATTCATGGTTTTCGTTGGAGCTTTCATCGTTGTCTTTGTAGTGATTCTTCACCCCGTCTTTTATATTCGCTTTACGTTGTAAGTTGCACTTTAATCTATTTCGTTTTATTTCGATTTGTTTCGTAATATCATGTTTTGCTTGTTTCAATTCTCTTTTCGTATGATTGAATGCTATTTTATTGTTTTTAAGATGCTTAAAGTAGTTTTAGCGTAAAACCATAGTTCTTAATTCAACGAATCAAGAATGGGTAGTTCACGAAAAACCTTGGGGTGTTAGTAGACCCTTCGCATGGGTTGTGAGAGCTCATGCGTAAGGATCTACCGTGTTAAAATCTCTTTTCAACTTGTTTCGAAAACATTCGAAATCAAAAATCTTTAACCACACTCGTTTAAAGTCACTGGTATGGGTTTTCGAATATAACCGTGTACATACTTTCGAATAAGGTTAAAAATAGGTTTCGAATTCATTTCTAGTTTCGTTTGTTTGAAAAACTTTCGGAAACAAAGGTCTTTAAACATATCCGCTTGAGATCACTGGTACTGACCTTTGATTAAAATATTCTTAACACTTTTCGAATTAAACCCTAATCTAGTTTTGAATAAAAACATCCCAAGGTAAAGTAGTGAACTACCCCGACTTGAAAGTTGGATCAAAAACCTTTTTAGTATTATGCTTGTTAGTTAATTTAATTTATGAGTTGATTTATTCGCTTTAGAATTTAGAGTAGATGCTTTGTTTGCATTTTTAAATTAAATTGAATTTCTTTCATTTAGAATCTAAAACAAAAGTTTGAGTTGCTAAAAAATTAGTTTAAATTAATTTATGTTCACCTACTAATTAAGAGAATAAGTCTAGAGCTTTTAACAAAGCCCTCCCTATGGATTCGACCTCGGACTCACCGAGTTTTAAAACTACGACTGCTCTCTTGCACTTGAGAGGTAAAACCCGAAACACTTTTTAGGGACGGTCAACACCCAGTCTCAGTCTATTTCTCTTGAGGTTCACAATGAGTCCCATCCTACTCTTGATGATCAGTCCAGCCTACTCCAGGCCCTGAGGTTGTGTAGCCAACTTCTTCATCTTCAGCTCTTGATGCTTCATTTGAGGGCAAGATACATGTTTGGATCGAAGGAGATGAGTAAGTGGATTCTTTTTAACTATTGATGTATAATAGTTATTTACTATTTCGCATGTCTACATTTTTTAACCCTAGTAATTTTTTTTTCAATTCTGACAGTAGCCATTTTGTTTAATAGTTTTTTTGGTATTTTTTATTTCATTGTAGAATTCTTTGCAATGCCAAGTCTAACAACAAATCGATGCGATCCATTTGACCAATTGTGCAAAGTATGTTTTTAGGACCATACCCTAACTGGACGAAAGTCCCACCTACAATTAGGGACATATGGTATGTTGAGTGGATGGTAAGTGCTGCTTTTTTTGTTTGTAAAATAGCTGTTGGGACATGTATTTATAGGCTTAAGTGATTTGACAATTCTTATTGGCAATGTGCAGAAACAATACAAATGGGATGCCAAATATAATTCAATCATGAGGACAACATGGGAAAAGAAAGGCAATAAGGGTTACAAATACTTGATGGATCAAGTTCGCAATGGGGAAATCAAGCATGAATTTACCAAAGTTGAGCACTATGAGGAGCTGCGAGCACTTTGGGATAGTGAAGGATACAAGAAGCTCTCAAGAACTATGTCGGCAAATAGAAAGAGTGATTGTGGGGGTTCACATCATTCTGGAGGATCCATCCCAGCCATAGTGCACAAGAGGAAATTGGTAATCTAATCTCTCTAAAGTTACTCTTAAGTTATAAATTAACTAGTTTTTAGTCTATGATTAATATACAATATCTCTTTATTTCATGATTAAAATAAATGTAGGAGGAGAAATATCAAAGGGACTATTCACAGTGTGATATTTATCTTTTCACCCACACGACCAATACTGAAAAAGAGGTTGACCAAGCGCTTGAAAGAGAACGCCTGATGCTAGCAGGGGAAAAGGTGGATCACGAGGGGCCACAACTTGTATTTGTTGACAAGCGGTCAAAGGAAACCTATGTAAATATCATAATTTGATTTTTTACATTTCTGTGTAATTGTTTCTTCAATATGGTGTTGGAGGTGTTGGATTTGATTCATTTACAATAATATTATTAGATCTTGGAGGTGTTGGAGGTGATTGATTGATTTGAATATAGTCTTGGTGGTGTTGGAGGTGATAATTGCTCTTGGATATGGTCTGGGGACATATATCTAAAATCAGTTTACTTTACTTTTAGTTAATTTGTATAGGTTGCAAGCTGTCCAATTGATTCCACTTCACTTACGTTTAACAAAGAGGATGTGTAATTAGTTTTAATTTTAATATTTGGATATATATCATCTACCGTTTATCAAATTCAACTAGTTCAATGTAACAGATATGATTGTTACTCTTTAAATCGTGCAACTATTAGGTGATGTTGGATGCAATTTGAATATTCTATATATATTCTACAATTTGTTTGATTAAATTTAAACAGTTTTGCTCATGGTCTTGGGAATGTTGATTCATTTGTAATAATATTGGTGAAAATTTTGTATTTACATTTTGGTGTAGATTATGATTGGATATGATCTTAGGGATGTTGAAGTTGATTAATTTTAGATGACATTGTTGAAAAATTAATTTTTTTTCATATAAGCGAGATTTAGCTTTATTGTCTTTATATTATTTATAAGATAAGTTTAAGAATATTAACTACATTTTACGTTTATTGTATGTTTCTTATATCGTATTGTTGTGCCAGCGCTAGTACTAGGAAGAATTGGCAAAGAAAATGGCCCAAATTGCTAGCCAAACACCTGAAGGGGAGCAGCCTCCACAAGTGAACAAGGTTGATGTTTGGTTGCGGGTTGTGGGACCACCAAAGAAGGGAAGGACAGTTTATGGCATGGGATCCCTCAACTCTAGTTGCTTAGAGAAGTCCACTGCATATAGGTCATCCTCTTCTTCATCCTGTTCATTAGCACAGCCATCAGACTATGTTCAGACACCAGAATTTCAGCAAAGTGTTGAGGAGTCTGTGCAAAAGGCTCTTAGTGTGTATCTTGGAGAGCTAAAAGAGGCAAATGAACATCTTAAATATGAAGTTGCATCCCTAACACAGTAGGTTAGGCAGCTCAAAGGATTAGATCCATCACAGGATGTGCCTTCTAATGATCCTTGATAACTTGGTTCAGAATTATGAACTTGTTTGTTTTAGACATTGCTGAACTTTCACTCTATGCTTTTGTTTCAATTTGCAAGTTTGATGTGCTTTTTGGTGAATTAATGATGCCAACTGGATTTGATTTTATGGGATTTTAATTAAATGGATGATTTTGTGTGTTTTGATTGTATTATTTTGTGGAGTTATGTTAAATAAAGGCTGGTAATAGGTTGGTAATAAAGGTTTAATTACCAACTATTTTAACCAGTTGGTAAACTACCAACCGAATTCGGTTGGCAACCATAAGCATTAACAACTAAAACTTTGGTTGGTGATTTTCCAACCGGTAAAATTACCAACCAATCACAATTGTTGGCAAAATTAACAACAGACAATTTAGCAACTAATAAAATGGTTGGTAAATTACCCATCGAAAATTTAATATTACAGACCAATAATAGCAGTTGGTAATTACCGAGTACATTTCGGTTGGTATATTACCAATTGACATTTCGATCAGCAAAATACCAACTAACAATATCAGTTGCTACAAAGTAAATTTTGGTTGGTATATTATGAAATATCAATTTAATATTCAATAACAAATTACCAACCGAAAGTTAAACAATACCAACTAACAAATCGGTTGGCAATTAGCAACCGAAGAATCAATTGGCAATAACAACTTCGGTTGGTAATTACCAACCAAAATTTTGAAACTTAATTTCATACCAATAACAAATTACCAACTGATTTATTTAATTTACTAACCGAAATTCGGTTGGTAATTTACCAACCGACCTTAAAAATTTTGGTTGGTAAACATTACCAACTAGGTTTTTGCCACCGACCAAAATCGGTTGGTAATCAGTTGGTAATCCATGATTACCAACCGAATTTAGCTTATTACCAATTGATTTCGTCAGTTAGTAATCAGCCTTTTTCTAGTAATGTAAGACCTAACTTACACCACGGTTGTGATACGTGACACCCAATTATAACTATCTTGCGCCATATAAGATTTAATTTGCATTATGATTGTGACATGTGTACGGTTATGACACGTGTCACCTAATTATAGTTATCTTAATTATTTTATAAAAATTAGTATTTTACATAATTACTACTTATTCACAATTTTTAATTTTATTCAAACTATAATATTTATGAATATCACTTAATATTTTTTATTTAATCTATACTTCTATCTATCATATAATTTCTTATTTTTATTTTTATTTTTATTAAAAATATATTTATATTTTTTATTTTTTCTTTATTCTAATAAATTATTATTTAAAACATAATAAATATTATTCCTATTATTAAACAAGATAATGCAAAAAAATATTTACTATGTTAAAGATAGGTTTTAATAATAATAATGTAAAAAAATAATTAGCATGTTAAATAAACATTTTAATTTATTAACATAAATTTATAATTATAATTATCTTAATTTATAATCATATGATCTAAATGAAATTAGTATTGTACATAATTACTATTTTTTTACAATTTTATTAAAATTAGAATGTTCGTGGATATTATTTGATATTTTTATTGAATCAATACTTGTATTTAATTATCATATAATTTCTATATTTTTAATTTTTTATAATCTAATAAACTATTATTTAAAAATAATAAATATAATAATTATTATTATTACAAAATAAAATAATGTAAAATATCATTAGACAAAATAAGTGATATATCTTAAATTAAATTATAATATTGTTTAATAAAAAAATATCAAACCATATTAGCAATTAAAAAATAAAATTAACAATGGATAAATCAATCTAATTGAAGTGCCACTCAAACTTTTTCCTTGATTTATATTTTCAATTTGATCAAAACAGTATTATAATCGAAATAAGATAAGATTTGAAAATAATATTCTAATCTAGATATAATAAGACTTTCCTACATACAAAATCTATAAATAAATATGAAATATTCTTTTCTTTCAAATTTATTAGAAATTTTTTTATTACGACAATTTTCTGTTTGACTTTACAATTTGTGAGGTACGATTTAAATTTCAATTTTTTAAAGTTTTTAAAAGTAATTGATATATATTTTGTAAGTTTTTATATATAATTGATATATATACACATTGTGGTAGAAAGAATGGAGACAATAATTATAAAAATTGTTTAATTATATAAATAAGTGTTGTTATTTTTCTATTTTTTAATTTTCTTCTTTTTATGTATTAGAATTTGAATTTAACTGAATCGATACTATTAATGGTATTAATATTTTGATTTATTTTACGTTTACTATTTACATAAATAACTATTTACATAAATAACAATATATATTATTTTTAAATATATTTTTACAATTTAACTATCTTAGTATATGATTATATGTTTAATTTAATCATATAATATAACAAATTCATGTATTGTATGAGTCATATAACTAGAATATATATATATATACATATATATATATTCTCTCTACTTCGTTTTCCAAGTGTTGCATGGGACAATGGTTCCCTCAAGGTTCCAGTTATACTGCATTTAAAAAAAAAAAAAAAATTGTTCCTAGCTATATTAGTTCTCACGTAGAGACACGTGCTATCGGGAGAAACACGTGTTCTCATGCATGCATGCATGAGAATTTCGATTGACACGTAGTCGATCTGGTTCACAAATCGCGTGCACACCTTCTCTCTTGTCAACTGCATGAAACAACACATGGCGTTCGTCACGGTCCACCGTCTTCCCAACACTTGTTACCCTTTTTGGCATTAATTGACTTTTGGTGGATAACAGGAAATGCATTTTTTATGTATGCTTTTATTTTTTTTTAATTTGGAAAATTTAATTTGTTAAAATTTTTATTTAATATCAGTACAGTAAAAATAATTTTTCTTAATTTTTTTATTATTCTTAAAAATATGTTATTTAGGTGATATTTGGTTTATTTTTGTATTTTCTATTTTGTGTTTTTTTTATGTGTTAAAAATCTCAAAATGAAGAAATTGAAAATATTTTATTTTTTTTATTTTGAGATTTTTCTTATTTCTTGTTAAAAATTCTGGAAACGACTTTTTATTATTTTTTATTTTATGTGTAAACTCATTTTCGGTTTTCGAAAATAAATTTTAAAAACACAAGTAAGTAACCAAATGAATTTTAAGTTGTTTTCCTTATTTTTAAAAGTACAAAATGAAAAATGAGATCAAAAAAGAAAATAGAAAACAGCAAATAAAAAAATAAACCAAATGACCCCTTATATTTTTAGATAAAATTAAAAAAATAGAATATTTTAAAAATAAGAGAATTCGGTGTGTGGAAAAAAAAAAGAAAAAAAAAAGAAGATTTTCACTTTTGAATTTGTTTTTGAATTTTTTTATGAACATAAATAACAAGCCTAAGAACTGTCCCCCACCCCCCCCCCCCCACAAAAATGAATGTCAATAAAAACGATTCTGTTAAAAAATGAAAATTAAAAAAGTCAGCATCTTCTATTTTTAGTAACAAGACTTAGTTAAGTATTTTTTTTACATTTTTTTCATTTTTATGTGAATTTGTTCTTGCTAAAAATTAATTTTTTAATTTTTTTAACTTTTAGACGTATTAATTTTATTCATGAAAAAGTTACAAAAAAAAAAATTTAATAGAAATTTTTTCGTAGCAATAAAAAGTAAATTTAAGGTCTTTTTTTTTTTTTTTAAAGGTACAGTTCTTTTAAGGTCAATTTCTTTTAAGAATGAGTTTTTTTTCATCGTGCGTGATTTTTGTTTTAAATTTAAATATTGTTTTAAATATAAAAGAAAAAAATAAATTATTAACCAACCGAAAATAATCAATTACTTTTTGATTTATCAAAGAAAATTACTAATCACATCTGTTGAAGTTTCTTTTAATTGGAGATATGCTTTTTGTTTAAACATTTTTTGAAACGTTATTACCATGCTTAAATGTGTTATCAAACAAAAAAATTAATAAATCAATTTCGATAAAATTAATTTTCTATAAAATTTTGTAAATTTGAATAAACCCTTTAAGTTCACCAGCAATTTAATAAATTTAAATGTATTAATTTATAATAATGGAGCTAAGCTTTTTAACTTATTTTACTAAATGCCTATGGCATCAATTCAGATTAATGGTCTGAATAGTGGCTATAATGTTATTTGTTGTGACCAAGCGAATATCAAACCATTTGTGGTTGGACATTTTAAAGATATTTATTTTGGAAATGCGGATACCCAGTTTGATTATCTTAGTAATTTTAATGTTTCTTTGATAATTTCTAGAAAACTTGGTGAAGAGTAGAATGAGTGGCTAGATAAAGGTTTTTCCGATGGAAAAATTAATGAAGCAGTCTTTCAGGTGGAGCGGAACAAAGCCATGGTTTCCGAGTAGAATTCTTTAAAAAATACTGAAAGACTGTGGGTAAACATATTTTGGGTATGTTTGGAGTGACAAAAAATAGATAAAATAAGATAAAGTAAGAAAAATTGTGGATTCGTAATTTGAGATAAAAAGTGAATAATTTTTTTAAAATTTTTCAAAATTTTTTGTCACTCAAAACAAAGTATATATTAGCTATACGTTAGTTTGTTGCTTTTATGTATATGTTGAAGGAAACAAATAATAGTACTTATGCCTAGGGTCCGTTTGGCATCTCCAAAAAATAAAAAGAAACTCTAAAAACTTCTATGACAGTAACTTTTTTTATTTCACTATACGCATTACGAACTCACAACTTTTCTCACTTTATCTCATTTTTTCTCACTTTTTATCACTCCAAACACACGCCTAATATCAATCATTCAACTTAAACTACATTTGGTTTGTTAAAAATTAAAAAAAAATTTTGAAATCCCTAAAAAAAAATTTTTAGAATTACCCACAATTTATTTCATTTTATCTTACTTTTTATTACTCCAAACGTTCCCTTAATTAATAATTTTAAGGTTATTAGTCTTTGTAATGCCTTATGTAAATCCATTGCAAAGGATTTGGGTAACAGGTTAAGGAGAGTACTGCCCCGTTTGATTTTTCTTTTTCACAATGCATTTATTCCAGGAAGAGCAATATTTGGATGATGTTTTAATTGCATGAGGGATTTTAAATCATATAAGGAAAAAGAAGAGGGCAAAATCTTTATTTCCTTTGAAAGTGAATATGAATACGACTTATGGTACAATCAGATGAAATTTCGTGCTGAAAGTTATGGATGTAATGTGTATATCTTTGGTGTCTTTCGTGGTTTTAGTTAATGAGTGGGTTAAGATAGGGAAATCTTCTGTCACCATATATATATATATATATATATATTTAGGCTCTTTTGGCTTATATGAAATATTTAAGTAATTTTAATATTTGCAAGAAGATTACTATTTGTAAGGAAGCGCAAGAGGTTTCGCATTTCTTTTACGTAGATGATTACTTTATTTTTCAAAAGTTTAATAAGTCTTTTGCTTGAAATGGCTCTTAAATGCTTATTGTCACTAAGCTGGATGCGCGATTAATTAATGTGAATAAATTAGAACTTTTTGTTTCATCTTCGATGATTGATGAGGAGGATAAAAGATTTTTGAAACATGTGATGAATGTTAAAATTGTGAGTAAACCTGAAAGTATTTGGGTTCGCTTATGAATTTTAGTTTGCCTAAACTTGTTTTATTAAAAAATCTAAAACTCAAGGCTGTGGCTAGGATTAATGCATAGAAGGTTCCTTTGCTATCCTTTGAAGGTAGAGCAATGCTACTTAAGCATTATTTATCCACTATTCCTATTTACATAATATCAGTACTTAGAATTCCAAGAAAGGTGGTTAATGGGTATGAATTTTTTTTTTTTTTTTTGGTTGTTGGAAGAGGAAGGATGGTAAAGGTAGATGTTGAAAGAGATATGACGAAATGAGTAGACCTCTTAGTGATGGTGGATTGAAGTTTAGAGATTTGAATCATTTTAATGAAGCTTGATTAGCTAAAATAGTTTGAAGAATTTTAAAGGAGCTGAAAGCATTGGTGGCTCAATTTTTTTAGGACAGCGTGTTTTTTAATAAGGATTTTTCGTTTGTTAAACAAGTAGCTTCAGCGTCTTGAAGTTGGAAGAGTATATTATGAGAAAGGGATTTATTATTAAAGGGGTTAGTTTGTAAGTTAGGCTCTCAGTTGAACTTTGATACATCTAAGTGGCAGTCGAATCCTGAAACCCTTATGTGCTGGAAAATGTTGAGGTGAGGGGTCTATCTCTTCAAGTGGCGCTTTCCTTAACTCTAAGATTAGATGTTGGCGGATTCCCTTGTTGAGATGTTTTTCTTTTTTTTTCCTTTTTTCAAAATCGAATGGTTGAGGGATCCAAAATATATACATGCCAAATAATTATTATAGTAATGAATGGCGATTGGGACACAGAAAGATGGGTCTTTTCTGTGAAATCAGCTTATTTTTATAGTTTGTTGGGAGGTTTAAAATGTTAGAGTAGGAATATTTGGTCTATGTTGTTTATGGAGGAAAGTATTATAAATAGAAAATTTGGAGATCTCTATGGAAACTGATAATTCCGAGCAAATGGAAGTTTTTTTTTCTTGAAAGATTATTCATAATATTTTACCAATTAGGTATAATTTAATTAAAAGAGGAAAGGTGTTGGGTGAGAAATGTCCTCTATGTGGTGGATTCAAGAAAACTCAAAATCACCTATTTTTGGAGTATGAGATTGCTAGACTGGTGCCGTTTGGTTTTAGTTTAGGCATCAGAATATTTGAAACTTGTTTTAGGGATGTTGGGAATTGGATTAATGTGCGTACTGAAACTGTGTTCAATGGCCGTAATAGCTACTCTTTGAGCACTTTGAATCGTGAGGAGTGAGAGAGTGTAAAATAAGATGCATAGGGACCCTGAGTTGATTATTTTAATGGCAAAAAATTATACTAATATGTTGTGTTTTGTTAGTAATGATATTAAAGATGAAAGCCTTGGGGTTGGTATAACTGATGACAAAAGGAAGAATTATAAGGAGCCCCTTTGGGGTGGCCGAGTGGAAGTCGGGCTCGTCTTAGAGCTTGGGCCTCTCGAGGTTCCGGGTTCGACTCCCCCACAGGAGGGGTGGGTTACCGCTGTAATGGCGGGTGCCTAATGGCCTCCTCTCGGTCGTGCCGGTCAGCCAGGGCTTGCTTAGGCTGGTTAACTCTCTAGGGACCTTTGCCGGCTAGGGTCCTGGAGCGTGCTTCGTCCTGTGCGCACCTCCGTACGGAATAGCGACTGCGAACTTCCACATACCAAAAGAATTATAAGGAAGTGGATAAGGTTGCGCTTGCTGACAACAGCGTGGTACCAGAATTATTATATAAAGTCATAATTGTTGTGGATGGAGCATGGAGGGCGAATGATGAAAAAGCGACTGCGGCTTGGATTGTAAAGAATACGGAAGGTATTGAACTTTCAGCAAACACAAAGGTTATTGATGCTTCGTCAACTTTGATGGCGGAAATTGTGGCTTAACTAAATGTATTTTGGTAGTAGGTATTTTCAAAATATTAGGTGCCATTTGGTTTATACTTTTATTTTTTATTTTTTTATTTTTTATTTTATGTATTTTATATTTTAAAATTATAAAATAAGAAAAATAAAAAATACATTTAATTTGACATTTTATGTTGTATGTGTTTTAATATTTTTCCTTATTTTGAGTTCAAAATGGTTGAGACGACTTTTTATTATTCTGTAATTTATATGTAAACTCATTTTCTATTTTTCAAAACAGATTTTAAAAACACAAATGATCAAATACGTTTTGACCTGTTTTTCTTATTTTTAAAATTATAAAATAAAAAATAAATTCAAAATAGGTATATCAATTGGCACATTAATTTTTGTAATTAAAAAATTAACAATTTGTTTCAAACTTTATTAAGTAATTTACTATTATTACATAATTGTTATAATAGAAAAGGGGTAGAGATAATGTCAGAGCTGAAATTGTTAATGACAGTGCTCATTTAATGTTTTTTTTTTTTTTTGTAACAACTAACAAAGTTACCCCATCTCTTATTCTAGACTCACTCTCCCTTTTTAATTTCTCCTCATCCTGGTATATTTATCTTTGTCTCTTTATTTGTTTAATAAATACTCATCTCTTTAAGATTCATCTAATATCTATCAAATTCTTAAATCTAAAGTCCATTCAATTAAGTCCAATTAATTTATAAATTATTTTTTTTGCACTATTTATCTCATATTTGTTTTGACAATTTACATAATTAAAATGAACAAAAAAATTTAAATATTCAATTAATAATCTAACAAATAAGAAATTATTTATTATTTAACATTTGCGTGTTGTATACTTAATTTTATTTTTATAATTTTAAAATTTTATAATATGTAAATAATAAATTACATTTTAATATTTTCACAATATCGAGTTTGAAAAATTTACTAGATCCATTCTAAATATTATAAAATTAAGCTTATAGTATAAACTATACAGGTGAATTTGAATAAATTACCAAAAATAATTTTTAACATATTAACAGTGTAATTATTTCTTATACAAATAAAATTTAAAAAAAATATGTCTATAATTATTATATATAGAAAATATAACATTCGTTAAAAATATTATAAAAAATTATATTTAGACAATATAATACTAATAATATTTTGTAATAAAAGATGTTTTAATAATTTTTATTCCAAATTATTATACTTAAAACTAAACATAAGTCTAAATTTTTAATAATATACATTTTCTCTTTGTACAGTTACAATGAAATTTCATTAATTTATAAAAAAAATTATGGCAATAATTAAGAAGTATTTAAATATGTTAACAATTTTTATGTTTAAAATGAGAGATTTTATTTTTCAACGAAGGAGGTGTTTTCCGGAGAAAGAGAACAATGGAGTTTGAAGAGACATGAGTTTTTAAAAAGAGTTAAAAATGAATAGATAAGGATGAAAAAAATTAGAAATAAAAAGAGAATTTAAATTTTGTAAAAAAAGAGATGGAGATAATTTTATCAATGATTAGAAATAACATTAAATGATTAAAGAAATTAAAGAATCCAGAGACTATGGGGTTTTGTCAATAAGTTAAGAATATTAAATAATTAAGTTCTCATATTAATAATTTTAATTTTGATATTACCGTTGCTCTCGAAAAATATTTAGGGTGCCATCGGAGTGATAAAAAAAATAAAATAAGATAATTTGTAATTTCGTAATTCATGTAATAAAATAAAAATTAAATAATTTTTAAAATTTTTAAAATTTTTTAATAATTTTTAATAAACCAAACGCATTGTTAAAATTATTAATCAGATAAGCTCGTAAGAGGATGACTTGTAATTGAGTGGTAAAAATCTCCCCCACCTCCTTATTGACCCGAGTTCGACAGCCGGTGCCCAACTCCCCTAACTTACCAATCAAAAAAAATAAAAAAGAGATAAGCTCGTAAGAAAGCCAATGGAGAATCATTGATTCCATATTACTAATGAAATATTTATTTATTTGCAGAAAAAAAAAAAAGAAAAGAAAAAAGCGCAGGCAATTTTTAATTTTGACCATCTGCACAAAACATTCTTGCCATCACAGATTCCCACTTTGACGGTCCTGATTCAAACCCCAAGAGCGGACTCCGAACTGCAACTCCGCCGCCGCAATCAAAAACTCTACCGCCTGCTGCGGCGTCAGTAAATCCACAACCTTTTGAATAGTCCTCAGCCGCAGATCATCGGCCTTCTCCAGAATCCTCACCAGCTCTTCCATTTTCCCATCTAAATTTGCAAATGAACCCAAAAGATCACTAGAACTACCCTGTAAAAATTTCATCACGCACCTCTCAGAAAAAAAATGCAGATTCACTGCTTGATACATACATATATATATATATGTATGTATATATATTATCCATCCTGTATATATACTAGACATATATACCTGCCAGTCAGACAATTGATCAGTAATGGAATTTTCTTCCTGGACGGTCTGGCACTGAAGCTCGCTGACGCAGTTGAACTGGGCGGGGGAGAGATCCCCGAGGTCCCCGGTGCGGAAACCGCGGAGGATGTCGATGATGTGGGACTCGAAGAGGATGCTGGCCTCGGTGTAGAGGAGGTGGAAGGCGGTGGTGGGCCGCCACCCGCCGATCCAGTGGAGGGAGCGCTCGAGGGAGGTGGACCACGGGGCGGCGAAGATAGTGAGTACGTCGCGCTTGGCGGCCAGGGACTTCACCCGGTAGTACTCGGCGTAGTGGGCCATCACCTTCTGGACAAGCTGTCGGAGGTTGTGGTGGTCTTGTTGGGTAGCGGGTGGTCGCCGGGTCTGGGTCAGTTGGTCCACCAGGGGGCGGAGCTGCTCGAACCAGGTTTGGTAGAAGCGGTGGAAGCTCATTTGTCGGGTAACGAGAGAGAGAGAAAGAGAGAGAGGGGGAAGGGGGTGTGGGTTAAAGACCGAGAAGTGGGGTAATGCGGGGGATGGGGAATGGGTTGCTTTGCTTTATTCAAGCTGCCAGGTTGATGAGGTGAAATTAATTTACAGTGTCACGTTTAATCGAAAAATAGTTTCTTGGTTTAAGGTTGTTTTTGGCAATCAAGCTGAATTATTTAATTTTTTAAAAATAATTATAGTTATTTTTTTACATTTTTAATTTTCTTATCATAATGGACAAAAATATCAAATAAACAAAAAAAAATAAAAAATTAATTATTAAAAAATTAATTTTTTTTCTCTTCCAAATATTAAAAAATAAATAAATAAATAACTTTTTAGTTCCTCGCAGTCCACTTAAGTATTCTAGAATGTCACAGTTTGCCGCTGGAAGAGTTTTAAATTCGGCTTGTCTAGGCACTATTTATTAATTTTTTTAACTTACTCAATCAAATTTTGTTATTAATTTTTTTCAATTTACCTCAACCAAATTTTGTCACATATTATTTTTATATTAACTTTTTTGTCTTTTTTAGCGATTTAAACACCACCTAAACTTAGTTTGGAGTCTCAAAATTTTTTTAAAAAACTCTAAAAAAATTAAAAAATTTTTAATTTTCTCCAGTTAAACTACGTCATTTTTATATCATTTCAATATCAACTTTTAATTTTTTTTTAAATTTTTTCAAAACTCCAAATGGTTTAGGCAGCTAATTTAAGATGTCAATATCGACTCTCTATTCAACATTTTGTAATAAAAAATATTACAATATTTTTATTTTTATATTTAGATAGTCATTATATAGAGGTTTTTTTAAAATAAAGTGTGTTGAAATTCTGATATGCGCCTCTATATGCTTTATTTCTTTATTTAAAAAAGAAATAAATTTAGAGGATTTGAAATGTATATGAGGCTTAGTTTAATTTGGAAAAAAAAAAAGTTTCTTTTTTTTTTTTTCGTGTGTTAGGAAGGAGAAAAAGTAGCATTTTAATAACTAACTTTTTAACTTTTTGTTAATTTGATATTTTTATCATTCATTATTTAAAATAAGTTTAAAATATAAAAGCAAACTTTCTGGTTGCTAGCTCATAGTTATTTACTAAAAAGTTATCTTTTTTTTTTTTTTGCGTGTGTGTTTGGAAAGGAAAAAAAAAACTAACTTTTTTGTTAATTTGACATTATTACTTTTATAATTTAAAACAAGTTAAAAATGTAAAAGGGTAAATATAATCATTTTAGAAAAAGTTTGGTTTGTTTTTCTATTTTTGTTTTCAATTTTCCGTTTTGAACTCATTTTTGATTTTGTACTTTTGAAAATAAGGAAAACGGCTCAAAATTCATTTAGTTACTTTTATTTTTAAAATTTATTTTTTAAAATTGGAAATGAGTTTACACATAAAATAAAAAATGATAAAAAGTCATTTTGAGAGTTTTTAACAAAAAATAAGAAAAATCTCAAAATAAGGAAAATAAAGCATTTTTTATTTCCTCATTTTGAGATTTTTAACACATAAAATAAAAACAAAAAATAGAAAATAGAAAAATAAACTAAATGCCACCTAAGTAGTTAACTTGGTTAACAAACACAGCATAAGAGAGTAAGTTTGATCATTTTAAAAAAAATCTAAAAAAGTGAATCGTTATAAGCTCAATTTTTTATTACTTTTTTCAAACAAAACATGAATACATCCCAAATGTTGTAAATTATTCTTTCTTAAAGAAAATGGGAATATTTTATGAAAGTTGTTCCCAATTTAATAAAATGGTGGTGGATTAAGGGGTACCATATAGGAATTTAAAGCATTCACACAAAAAATTGAGATTTTATATTAATGTTTGCAAGTTTTTACTAGTGATATCTAGGGTTTGTTTGGAGTAAGAAAAAATGAGATAAATTGAGATAAATTGTGGTTTGGAAAGAGTTCGTAATGCGTGCAGTGAGAGAAAAAAGTTGATGTGATATAAAGTTAACAAAGATTTATAGAGATTTTCAGAGATTTTTAACAAAATACTGCACGCCAAACGCAGCCCTAATGTTAGCTAGGCTAGTTACTAGTACATATAAGAGAGATGCACGCATATAGATGGAGTGTTTATCTATTTGTATAGCATGAGAAGATGATCGTATCAAAGAAAATAATAAAATCGTTAAATTTTGGAAATGTGAAATCATGGCCCTGGTTTCAAATTTTGGTTTCGTAGACGTGTTTTAGAAGTTGGTTTGTAATTCAAAAAAGGCACATGGTGATTATATCTACAATTAGTTTTGAAAAGAGAAAAAAAAATACAATATATATATATATATATATATAATATTTAGAGAGTGTTTGGCAACTCAAAAATTAGCAAAAAAATACCAAAAGTTGATTTTTGTGTGTTTGGCAAAACCACAAATTTTTTCACTTTTTTGATTTGCTACAGTAAAAAGTACCACTCTATAATTACAATTTTTTTGATTTGCTACAGTAAAAAACATACCAAACACCCAAAAGTTATAACTTTTTTGCTTTGTTACAATAAAAAATTTACCAAACACCCAAAAGTTACTAAAAAATACTAAAATTCTACTTGGTTCAACCAAACACACAAAAAAGTGCCAAAAAAAAAAAACAATCAAAAACTACCAAAACTTAAGTTTTTTTTTTTACTTCCAAACACCCTCTTAATAGCACATTAGAATGCAATATATATATATATATATCAAATTAAATTTGGTCTCAAAACCATCAGCATCATCTTTTGTATGTTTTTAGATTTATTGTTCATTTGATCAAAATTTTTTTATAATATAACACGTAATTTCAAAAACTTAAATTATTAAATTATTACCCAAAAAACTTTTAAATTTTAAGAGTTATTTTACATAAAGATATAAATGATTAATAGTTGAAGTCATGGGCAGACCCATCAAAGGGTCGATTTGAAAAATTACACCAAAATTTTATTATTTTTCCTTATAATTTATATATTTTTCATTATTATTAAGATTTTTGCACCCACTATCTTAAAAATATAATTTGCTCCACTAATTATAAATTTTAAGTTCACCACTAATTGAAGTGTATTATAAAACTTTAATTGGCATTATCATAAATCATTTTCAAATTAATGGCTTGTATTTTTATCAATTTTAGAGTATATATTATAAATTTATATAATTTTATTTATAATAAATTAAAATTTTTTTTATATTTAATTTATTTACAGAGTGAAAAATAGGAAGAAAAATATTCCTAATTCTCGTTACGACAGAGACCAACCCAGCCATTTTTCCAAAAACTAGTTAAAAGCATTAAAAAAATCTGGTGCATGGTCATCGCCTCCCAAATAATCTGCCTGCTGTTTGAAGGGCTTGATGCATTGTATCAACAACTCATGTAGGGTTTGACTTAAATAACTTATTCATTTATTTTGGTTTAAATTTATGTAGCTGAGTTTATAGAATTTAGTAGTGAAAATAAGTTAAGTTACTTTGATGTTGATTAATTTGTCAATTTCTTATGAAATTAAAGTAATTTAAGTTGAATAAAATTTAAAATTCATTTTTTATTTGAATTCAGACTCAAACTCGATATAATATATATACATATAGAGAGAGAGGTAATTAAGTGATTTTGGCACTAGCAGCTGTACTTTGGGCACTACTAGCTGAAATTTGGACTGTCAAAGTCGCCTGCTCAATGGCCACAAGATAGAATTTAGAGGAAGTCATCTTTGAAAGTGATATATAAGGTCTAAGTTATCTCTTATTCTGTTCAAGAATAGATCTAGAATTTGAAATTCGCTTGAACTGAACAAAAAAAAATTAAAAATAAAATAAGTTGAATTATAAAAATTTATATTAAATAAAGAGTTTAAAGGTAAAATGAGTGGGTTACAAAAATTCAAGATGAGTTAAATTTAAAAAAAAAAATATTTTTTGAACTCAAAAGAAATTTGAACTAAGTTATCCAAACTACATCCCGAGACAGCCATGATGTGCCTTCACCCCTGCTTCTATCCTTGATGATGTATTAGTGTGGAAATCCTCCCAATGATGGTCTTTCACTTAGTGCAAAATGCAAGCCAATGAAGTTGCTCACTTTCTTGTTTCAAATTGCTTAGAAGGCTTTCTCCCAACCACGTTCTTTAATCAACCTCCTTCCAGAATTGGTTCGTATTGTAACGAGGGAGGTTCTTAACTAGTTGATTTTCTTTTAGTATACTTTCCTCTGTTTCAAATAAAAAAGAAAAGAAAAGAAAATAGACGAGTGAATGTTGAAATCTAAATGATAAAAGAATATGAAAGTAAAATTAAATGGTAGTTATAAAACTGAGTAGTAAAATTACTTAATAAAATTGAGTAATTCAATGATTAAAAAAAAATAGTATAAAGTGCACTACAAAATTTCTTGATTATAAATAATTAAGCCTTTTTTAGTTATTACTGCGGGTTTGCAACAACTAAAACTAGTACGACTGACAGAGATGATTGGTTAGGTCATTTTGGGATAAATCCCAACACTATAATACTTTTTAAAAAAAATTTTGACCCTCATGCATGACCAATACATATATGTATATATATATATATTTATATATATCAATCATGTCATTATCCCATTTTTAATTTGTTGCAATTCATGCAGTTAATTGATATTACTATATGTTATCCCAAATAACAACACTAGAGGGGGGTGAATAGGGTTGTTTAAAAATTTTACAAATAAAAATTTCAACCCTAAAACAAATATGTCAAGATGAATATGAAATGCACCAAGAAATTATTCAATATTTGTGAGTGAAGAGTGAGTGCTAGTGTTTGCAACAAATATAAAGAGAAGCAAACATAATCGATTTATAGTGGTTCGGCTTTAATGTTACCTACGTCCACCCCCCAAGGCCTTCCTTGAGATTTTTTCACTATTCTTTGAAGAGCTTATTACACACTAGCTTCCCAAGGTGCTAGAAACCTTTCACAAGTGATTTTATCCCCAAATCACTCACACAAGTCTCTCTCAAAGAAAGTATCTTGTTTTGGTTCTAACACTTGAATCAAAACCAACAAGAGCTCACCCAAGTCTTACAAATTAAAAGGGCTTTAAATTTCCCTTTCTTACAACAACAATGATGAGTTTAAAACTCAATCAATCAAAAAGAAACTCTCACAAATTGAATATGAAAGATGAAGCACAAGTGTGAGAAGAAATCACTTTATGGTTGCAAAGTTATGGAATTTATTGTATCTCTTTGTAAGCACTTCTTTCTTGCCTTCTTCTTCTTCTTGAATCTGAGTTTGAGGCTCTATTTATAGATGAAAATCTCCAAATGGCCGTTACTAGGTGAAAAGACACTTTTGTCGTTGAAAGAAATTGAATTTCCTTGCTTCCAATGCTGTCTTTCAGATTCAGATTTTCTGAGATATATTTGTGACCGTTTTTCACGCTCATAACGTTCAAACCTGACATTGTCTCAGAGTAAAGACTTTGTAGATATATAAGTCAGCTATCACATGTCAAATTTTGAGCTTTATCCCACGGTTAGATAGTCAAATATGGCTTCTGAACCGAGACCAGCTTCTGATAGCTTTTTCTGACATTCTGAATCTGTGTTTCCCGTTTAAGCTTCCGTTTCACCATGATACTTTTAGAATTAGAAGAAACCTAAACTACAAAAGTTGTAGCTTTTTAGTCTTCTTTTCACACATCAAAAATCAGAATTGTTTAAGCTGTAGAGTATGAGTTATGTCTCAAAAACTAAGACTAGCTCCAGAATCCAGAATTAAAAACCTTTCTGTAATGACTAATATGCCAACTCATGTTTTGATATCTTAACGTCAGATCCACAAAAATTTCCTTTCGATAAAGTTGTAGATATAGAAGTCTAGTTTACTATATTAAAATTTCATAATAATTGAACTGTTGGATCTTAAGATATCATCTATATACTGACATATGTCTGATTTCTCTGTTTACCCGAGTTAACCTCTAGTTCAAATCTTCATCTTATTTTGATTTCTATTACTCCCAACTTTGAAATTCCTTTATTCCATCATCCAAATTATGTGAAAATATCTAAAAAATAATATCAATCTCTTCCAACTCTATTATCTTGAATCTATCAAATGAATTGTAACATTTCTTACAATGTCTATTTGAAAATTTATTGTGAAAATTTAATTCAATATTTGTTATCATCAAAATTAATTATAAAACTAACTTTACAAACCTTGGGCCAACAATCTCCCCCTTTTTGATGATGACAAACCATTGATGATTTAAGATAAAATTTTCAAAAGACATAAATCATGAAAAGATTTTCTATTCATAGAAGTTCAATCAATCATCAATATCTTGTCTTTCTCCCCCTTTGACATCATCAAAAATAATATGAAGTGGGAAAAAATTGTTAAAATTAGTTATAATTCTCCCCTTAAATATATGCATAATGTCAATGTAAAAAAGATATTAAAATATATTAGTTCCCCCTAAATATATGATAGTAAAATAAGCATCAATGAGCACATAAGGAAATCAATATCATATTGGATTAGACATACCAAGTTCTCTATAAATATAACAAAATCTATCCTCATTCAATGGCTTAGTAAAAATATTGGCTAGTTGATTTTCTGTTCTAATAAAATCAAGAATAATATCACCTTTTTGAACAAGATCTATAAGAAAATGGTGCCTAATTTCAATGTGTTTGGTTCTAGAATGTTGAATGGGATTCTTTGATAAATTAATAGCACAAGTATTATCACAATTAATTGGTTGGAATATGATTAAAGTAGAGTCCAAAATCTTCTAATTGTTGTTTCATCCATAAAATTTGTGCACAACTTCCAGCTGCGATATACTCAGCTTCCGCAGTAGACAATATTATGGAATTTTGCTTCTTGCTAAACCATGATATAAGTGAATGACCTCGAAATTGACAAGTTCTACTAGTACTTTTTCTATCAACCTTGCATCCCGCAAAATCCGCATCGGAGTAACCAATAAGGTCAAAAGCAATATCCCTAGGATAAAATAATCCTAAATTAGGTGTTCCTAATAAATATCTAAGAATATGTTTAATGGCAATAACATGAGATTTCTTAGGGCATAATTGAAATCTAGCGCACATGCATACACTAAACATAATATCGGGTCTACTTGCCGTTAAGTATAAGAGTGAGCCAATCATACCTCTATAAAGTTTTTCATCAACTTTCTTACCATTTTCATCCTTGTCAAGTTTGGTTGAAGGACTTATAGAGGTCCCAATAGGCTTTGCATTTTCCATTCCAAACCTCTTGAGTAGATCTTTTGTGTACTTGGCTGGGTTTATGAAGATGCCTTCCTTGGTTTGCTTAATTTGAAGTCCAAGAAAATAATTTAGCTCTCCTATCATACTCATTTCAAATTCACCTTACATGCTCTTAGCAAATTCTTGACAAAGAGAGTCATTAGTAGCACCAAATATAATATCATCCACATATATTTGAATAATAAGCATATCATGATTTTTGGTTTTAATAAAAAGAGTAGTGTCAATTTGTCCTCTAGTAAAACCATTTTCAATCAAAAATTTACTTAATCTTTCATACCAAGACCTTGGAGCTTGTTTTAAACCATATAAAGCCTTTTTTAGCTTATAAACATGATTTGAGAACTCATAATTTTCAAAACCGGGAGGTTGTTCAACATAAACTTCTTCCGAAATGTATCCATTTAGAAAAGCACTTTTAACATCCATTTGATAAAGTTTGAAATTTCTAAAACATTGAATTGCAAGTAACATTCTAATTGCTTCTAATCTAGCTACCGGAGCAAAATTTTCATCAAAATCAATTCATTCTTCTTGATTAAAACATTGGCCAACCAATCGAGCTTTATTTCTAATAACTATCCTAGATTCATCCATTTTATTTCTAAAAACCCATTTTGTTCCAATCACGGGATGATCATTAGGTCTTGGGACTAAATCCCAAACTTGATTTCTTTCAAATTGATTAAGCTCTTCTTGCATAGCTAAAATTCAACTTTCATCATTTTTGGCTTCTTGAAAACATTTAGGCTCAATTTGAGAAAGAAAAGCTAGATTATTACAAATATTTCTAAGAGATGAACGAGTAGTTATACATTTGGATCGATCACCAATGATTAAATCCTTAGGGTGATTGTGAACGTATCTCCATTCTTTTGGTAAGTGACCGACCCAAAATGTGTTCGGGCTCTACCTCTCAAGTGCAAGAGGGTGGTTGTAGTCTTACTCGGTGAGAACCGAGGTCATCTCCACAGGGAGGGCTGTGTTAAAAGACACTAGACTTGTTCTCTTAATTAGTAGGTGAGCCTAAGCTAATCTAAACTAATTTTGAATTACAAAGTGGTTTGAATATGGCTGGGTTGAGAATGGTGGGGTGAAGGAATTGTGATATTAAACTAGAATGCAAATATTGAAAATAAACTAACTAAAATGATCTTGGCTTCAAACCAAATCCAGTAGTGGGTAGTGGTTTACTCAAACGCATTTGTAACTCAACCTAACAAACGCACATGCATTGCTAGGTCGGAAGATATTTCATTAAAAACTAATTTATGAAATTCAAGGTAAGCGGAGGCTTTTGAAATTGGTTTCAGACTCACCGGGCCATTGAATCGAACACCTAGTGTGCATGAGCATCAACTCATAACAAGGCTTCAATTATAACACAAGTGAATTGGTTTCTTAAGAAAACCTCATGTTATGGTTTTATGAAAATAAGGTTCAAATCACCAGGCCATTGAACCAACCACTTGGTGTGCACTAGTGGCCAATCGTAACCAAGCTTTGGTTTTAACACGGGTGACTGATTTTGTAAGAAAACCTAATTTGGGTCTTGGAAAATCAGATTCTAACTCACCGGGACATTAAACCGAACACTTGGTGTGAACAAGTGAAAACTTGTAACCAAGCTACGGTTGTGACACGGGTGAGTAGGTTTCAAGACAACCCTAGCTTACTACGAAATTTCAATTAAAAGTCCAAAATATATTTTGTTAAATAAAACTCGTTTATATTTGAGTTCACCAACTACTTCACCACTTTCAATGGCTTGAAGCCAAGAACTAACCCTAGCCTAACATTGCGAAAGTATTAACAAAGCCTTTCAAAAAGAAAATAACCTTCATCAAGCACTCAAACACGAAAATGAAGGATATAGAAATAAGCTAAAGCAATTTCGAAAGCAAATCAAACACTAACAATGACTACGAAGTACTACAAAGTGAAAATAAAGAACAAAGATAAAGAAAATAATAAACTTTTAATTAAAACGAAGTAATGAATGAAACTTACCAATTAATCTTAATGCGAAGATGAAAAATAACATTTCCGTCAATCCAACACGAGATGAAAACATCTAACCCTAATCTAAACTAAACTAAAAGAAAGAGAAGAAGTGCATAGGGTTTTTTTTCGACCCTCATACATTAGATTTTCATCCTTTTATATCAATGTTTATTACAAGGGCATAAAAGTAAAAACACAGCTCAAACTTATTCTAAACTTGTGCCGGAAGAGTCCTCATGGGCGCCCATGGCTGAGGTGGGGCGCCCATGGTACAAGTGTTTGATGAAGTCCTCAAAGAGATAGCCAAAAACAGCAGTCAGAACTCCCTCTCTGTGGGCACCCACCTGATGAAGAGTGGGGCGCCCATGGGTCTAGGTGGGGCGCCCATGCTTGTGGTGGGGCGCCCATCTGCAACTACAGTGAACAGTTCTTCTTTGACAGCTTTCTGTCCCTGACTTCCGATGCGATTTTGACCCTCAAGATGATTGATTTGGGCTTTGGCTAAAACACGAAAGTTGCAGCCCTTCAAGTCTTGTTTCTATCCCAAAAAGAATGGAACCATTTTGAGTTGTGACAAAAAAGTTATGGCTGGAAAACTGAGTGGGTGTTGAGCTGGAACTTCAACCGCACACCACTTCAACTATTTTGAACTTCAAACACTTCCTTCTCCTTGGTACCGATGGTAGTCGATCTTATGCCTTGGGATGGCTCTTGGGAAGTTGAAGAAGTCTTGGGAATCTTTGGACTCTTCTTTCACTTTCTTTATTTTGGCTTACCTTGGTTCCTCCTCGCATGCAACCTTGGTGTTGTTTGGGCCAAAAACACCATATTATATCACCTGAAATATACACACGCCAAGAATGCATGGAAATGAGATAATCACGCTAACACATCGCCAATAATAACTGTAAATTCATAATTACCATGCTCAATATATATATAATTGTACAATAATGCATGCTAATCACACCCCCCAACCTAGACATTGCTAGTCCCTAGCAATGAGTGCAATCAAACCATGAGGTATAAGAATAAATGCAAGGGCACCCACAATATGTAAGCTCTTATTCAAATCAAAATAAGACAAATAAAAACTAACTAAGGTGATGTCCGTTTTCGTGGGAGACACACGACCACACTTAGCGCGTGAGGCAAGCCCTTTAAACCCCTAGGTTCCCCCTAGTGGACGAGTAAGGTCTCGTGAGGGTTTGCAATGATGCTACCCACAAACATCTATGGTATGGTCTCAAGGTGTCAAAGAGTGATTAAGGTCAGTAACGAATCAAGTTCAAGCTTAACAAGTCACAAAACTTAAATATCATGTGTAATTCCCAAGTGCTAAGCATGAATGCATGCACTATCAAAGTTGGAAAAGCATGTGTGCAAAATAGTGTCATTTATTCAACAAAGTCTCGAGAGCATAATCAAAACTAGGCTTTTGACTTCAAAACTCACAAGGTAGATCACTCAGAGAAAGAAACTCACTCATCAAGGGTTCACTCATACCTATGAGCATAAAATGCTCTCCTAGTTGCACACAACCACACGAATAAGTGAGTGAATTGAATTGAAGTTCCGCATAGATAGCCCATACCAAAAATAAGTTCCAATGCCATGCAATAGATTACACCACACAACCTACACAAGACCACTACATGCACACACAAGAGTTGCTCGCTTAGAATCCACTAGGTCTTTGATCCGGTTGTAACTTTGCCAGGGGTATTGGTTAACAATGGAAGATATAGAAATCAAAACACATGTCTTGGGATAAAGATGTTCAAGTACGTACAAGTCCCAAACTACCCATTTCCTTTCTATACCCTAACCAACAACATGAAGCTTATTCACAAACTTACAAACTACTTTTGGGACACTCTTAGCAACCGCATTATAAAACATAAATCCCACAATTGAATAAACAAAAGGAATGAGAAAATATTTTTTTTCTTTTTTTTTTTCTTCTTTTTTTTTTTTTTTTTTGCAACCCTTTGTTTTTTTTTTTTTTTGAAATGATGAAGAATGAACTATACAATGTATAAATTCTCATCCCAGCACTCACCCTCATTTGGCTCTCAAAAGCTTACATTCCTAACCCCACATTCCCAACTTAGACTTTGAGGTACTTTCATAGCCCAAGACATGTGAGGGTCAGGCTTAAAGTGTGTGAATGGGGTGCAGGGGACATTATGTGTGAGGCGAATCAAAAAGAGAATACTTTATATCACACACTTCAGTTTGAGGCTTCAAGTGGGTTCCTAGGACAATTTCATATCAAGAAAGGATAAAAAGACTCAAATTAACAAAGAGGGCCTAGCATCATGTTCTAAGCTCACAAACAACTCATATACGCAAAATGACTACTTATGCAAGTGTGTGCGATGCAACTGGGGCATTGAAAACCAAAATAGAGAACAATTGAGCTGAAATAATGTGCAACCCTTCTTGAAAAGAAAAATAGCTCTAAAGCTCACCACTAGAAAGGGTATAAGTCTCTACCTAGTCCAAGGATGCTCAATTGACCAATGTTACATAAAATTCACTCTTAAGCACATAAGTTCTTCCGTGATAGCCAAAAGTGCATAAGGTCATGAGACACTCAACTTAAATTAAGTTTCCTATCAAAGCTTGAACAAGACTCACTTAGTACTCTCTCACTCAAATTCACAATCAACCAAACCAAAAAGGGCCAACATATAGGTACAAATGTGCTAAGTCATATATGTAAGCTCAAAGATGCTCAAAATTTGAAAAATTTGACAATTTTAGCACAAATGGTCATCATGCGAACTCTATCCCCCAACCTAAACTAAACATTGTCCTCCATGTGAGAACTATGAAGCATATGTGGGTCTGTAGTGTGCAAAGTGAGCATGAAGATGATGAGCATAAAAAGCAATCAATATGTAACACATAAGCCAAGCATGCACCCAAAACAAGAATCCCCAGAAGGAATAAAGAACACCCCCCAACCTAGTTTCTACAGCACTTCCAACAACAACCAACAACATATAGCCAAGTGTTATGCTCAAAATGTAAAAACAAAAGGTAAAAAGGGTGGATATTACCTCAAGAGCTTCCTTATTTGAAGAAAAGAAAAAGCTATACAAGAGAAAAGGTTAGAAAGAAAATAAAAGAAAAATAAAGGGAAAATAAGACGAGAGAAATAGTTAGTACACAAGAAAAAAAATAAGAGAAAAGAAAATAAGAGAAGAAAATCAAACCAAAAAACATAAGAAAATAAGAAAAAGAAAACTCTAATCTACTATGTACAAAGGCAACAAAGAAGAAGGGTTATCCAACACCCTCTCTATCCCATGCGTCCACAAATGGTTTAAGAAATAAAATGTTCTTTTTGGGCCCACGAAGCACCGAAGGTGGACGCTCATTGGATATAAAACACATCAAGGGATATAAGGCCGAGTGAGGTTCTTGAAACCTCGGATGTGGCCATAATGCATGCAAGGACATGGATATGGATATGGCAGGTTCAAGTCTCTCAATACCCAGAAAATCAATGTACTCTCCCCCAATGTCTACTATCTCCCCCCAGTGATGATCGGTCACATGATCACTCATAATCCCCGAAGTGAACTTCTCAGGTGGGGCTGAGTCAAGAGGTAAGAGGTGCGCACTACTCTCAACCTTAGGTGAATAAGTGAGTGAGCAAGGATCAACTGACTCAATGATATGCTCCTCGGGCATTGTAACTTGCAATTGCTCAAAGGAGGTCAAAAGACTCTCAATAGGGCCCGGGGTGGTCTGGGTGGGCTGAGCATCAAACTCAGTAGTAGGAAAGGACTGCATGTCTCCCTGACTCTCAAAAAGTGGTAAAGAAGTCTCCAGAATAGGAGAGTCCACAGGGAAATGAGAAAGACACTCATCTCAAACATCATCCCTAGTGTGGTTAGGGCAATTGTCCCACTCAGTGCCTATGGTCTCAAATTGTGCATCATAAGGTTCACTAGGCCAATAATCTCGGGGCTCCTCAGACTGGCTCGCAGTGAGTAGAACAAGGTTAGGACATGTAAAATCTGAGTAGTCATGCTCCACGCATACACTATTTCCACGGGATGGATCATGAGGATCAAGTGAAGTAGGAGCATACGGGAAAAGGTCGGTATGGCTAGCAAGTGTGTAAGGTTCAAAACTAGGTTCAAGTCTTTCCAGTGTCCTGGTGTGTTCAGAGAAAAATTCAAGGAATGACCATGCCTCACCTGGTGTGAGGTCAAGAAATTCCTTCCCCAAGACTATATCGAACGCCTGGTGCAACTCATGAGATAGAGCATTATATAATATGGCTATGAGGTCCCCTAACTCTAATCCATGACTTGGGAAAGTGTCCAAAAGTATATTAAATCTCTCCCAGCATTTATAAAATACTTCACCCTTTTGTTGATAAAAATTTCTAATTTGAAAGCCATGGGTGAAGGTTTGATGAATAGGGAGGAAATGCTCAATAAAAGCTTAAACACATTGATCCCAAGTGGTCCATTCACCAAAATCATAGCACCAGTCACCAGCCACACTTTGTAAAGACAAAGGGAAAAACAAGAACCTAAGTCTCTTACGCATTCGAACATCATCACATAAGCCACACACAGCCTCAAACCTATCAAGATGAAGACATGGGTCTTCTTCCTCGTGCCCGAAAAATTGGGGTAATTGGTGATAGGTCTCTAATGCATAGTCATATCCAAATTGGTTACTTAGAGACTCAATGTAGGCTTGGGCATCAAAGGGACCAAGATTGAAATCACTAAAATCCATGTCTATGATATAAGAACACAAAAATGAAAACAAAATGAGAGAAAACAAAAACTACACTAAAATACAACCTAAGTTAACTAACATGCAAGCTAAGTTATATGATATGCAAATGAATATGTTACAATGCAAAAGAAAAAAAACTACTAATAAAGAGGTGGAGAAAAGAAAAATTCACCCAATTTCTCAAATGAACTCCCCTTTAACTCCCAAGTCTAGCACTTAGTTGCCCTTCCCGGCAACGGCGCCAAAAACTTGACCGACCCAAAAATGTGTTCGGGTTCTACCTCTTAAGTGCAAGAGGGTGGTTGTAGTCTTACTCGGTGAGAACCGAGGTCATCTCCACATGGAGGGCTGTGTTAAAAGACACTAGACTTGTTCTCTTAATTAGTAGGTGAGCCTAAACTAATCTAAACTAATTTTGAATTACAAAGTGGTTTGAATATGGCTGGGTTGAGAATGGTGGGGTGAAGGAATTGTGATATTAAACTAGAATGCAAATATTGAAAATAAACTAACTAAAATGATCTTGGCTTCAAACCAAATCCAGTAGTGGGTAGTGGTTTACTCAAACGCATTTGTAACTCAACCTAACAAACGCACATGCATTGCTAGGTCGGAAGATATTTCATTAAAAACTAATTTATGAAATTCAAGGTAAGCGGAGGCTTTTGAAATTGGTTTCAGACTCACCGGGCCATTGAATCGAACACCTAGTGTGCATGAGCATCAACTCATAACAAGGCTTCAATTATAACACAAGTGAATCGGTTTCTTAAGAAAACCTCTTGTTATGGTTTTATGAAAATAAAGTTCAAATCACCGGGCCATTGAACCAACCACTTGGTGTGCACTAGTGGCCAATCGTAACCAAGCTTTGGTTTTAACATGGGTGATTGATTTTGTAAGAAAACCTAATTTGGGTCTTGAAAAATCAGATTCTAACTCACCAGGACATTAAACCGAACACTTGGTGTGAACAAGTGAAAACTTGTAACCAAGCTACGGTTGTGACATAGGTGAGTAGGTTTCAAGACAACCCTAGCTTACTACGAAATTCCAATTAAAAGTCCAAAATATATTTTGTTAAATAAAACTCGTTTACATTTGAGTTCACCAACTACTTCACCACTTTCAATGGCTTGGAGCCAAGAACTAACCCTAGCCTAACATTGCGAAAGTATTAACAAAGCCTTTCAAAAAGAAAATAACCTTCATCAAGCACTCAAACATGAAAACGAAGGATATAGAAATAAGCTAAAGCAATTTCGAAAGCAAATCAAACACTAACAATGACTACGAAGTACTACAAAGTGAAAATAAAGAACAAAGATAAAGAAAATAATAAATTTTAATTAAAACGAAGTAACGAATGAAACTTACCAATTAATCTTAATGCGAAGATGAAAAATAACGTTTCCGTCAATCCAACACGAGATGAAAACATCTAACCCTAATCTAAACTAAACTAAGAGAAAGAGAAGAAGTGCGTAGGGTTTTTTTTTCGACCCTCATACATCAAATTTTCATCCTTTTATCAACGTTTATTACAAGGGCATAAAAGTAAAAACACAGCTCAAACTTATTCTAAACTTGTGCCGGAAGAGTCCTCATGGGCGCCCATGGCTGAGGTGGGGCGCCCATGGTACAAGTGTTTGATGAAGTCCTCAAAGAGATAGCCAAAAACAGCAGTCAGAACTCACTCTCTGTGGGCGCCCACCTGATGAAGAGTGGGGTGCCCATGGGTCTTGATAAATATTATAAAACACATTTGCATATCAATCGCCTTCCTGGTTTTTTATGATAAGAAAAATAAAAATGAAACACAATAATTGGAAAATATATATAAAAATTAAAATAGATAACTCACAGTTTTACCGAACACCATAGAAATAATGAGTACAGAGTGGAGAAAAAACAAAAATTAACCTAAGTTGAGGTTTTACTAAATTTTACGATTAACAAATTACTCATACTATCATGTTATTCTAATGCTATTGATTAAATGATAACTAATTACTTAGGCTTGGTTTAATTGAAATTTATTAATATCACCTAGAAAGAAATAAATAAATAAGTAAATTGATTACTTTTAAAACTTGAATATAAATTTTAATAGTTAAAGTATAATTGATAGTCCCACTTGAAAATAATAGGAGAAAAGGCATGCACTCTACATTTATGTTTGTGTGAGATACCGCAATTTATTTATTTATTTTTCTTTCTTTTTTAATTTTTTCTTTTTTTAATTTTTCTAAGAAAAAATATCAAAATTAAAAAGTTGAATAATTTTCTTTATCAATGTGAAACTTCAAAGACAAGAAATAGAAAATGAGAGTAGTCTCTCTCTCTCTCTCTCTCTCTCTCTCTCTCCCCTCAAAAAATAAAACTAGTAGTAATTTAAAAGAAGTGAGATATTAAAGGAAACAATTAATAATAAAAGAAAATTATAAAGTTAAAAGGATATTTTGGTAAAAAGAAAGTGATGGAGCTTCAATAAAACATAAATATCAATTTGTTTTCTCATTTACATACTAGTATAGATATAAAAATACTAAATTAGTTATTTTTGAATTATAGTTGACTTGATTAAATATGTCTGTTATTAGTTGAAATTAGATAATTTTTTCTATATTTTGTTAGATATGTTAAAATAGTTCAAGTAACCTATTATTCATCACAACTCAATTTGTTGATTTTATCATTTGTTATGATTATTTTGTAATAGTTCTTACTTCTTCAACAACGCTATTACATTTTTGCCTTTAATGGCTCAATGTAGATGTGTAAAATTTAAAGTTGACCAATCCCAAGGTAGGATTGATTCTGTATCGAGTTTTATAAGGATATAATATAGGGGTTTTTGGAGGTCGGTCAATATTTATAGACTTATAAGGATTTAAGTCATACCTAAAAAACTTGTTTGTAAATAAGTCACACTTGTAACAAAAAAACAAAAAAAGACATCACGCATTTTTCACCATATTTCAAAACTACCAGTTTTATTCGAAAATAGTGCACACCACTTCACTCATAATTTCCGCAACTTTCCATCTTCTTTACAAAGTAAGTAAAACTGATTTTCGGAAACAAAATCAAAACTGTTTGAAAAAAACCTAAATCGATCATCATTTCTAAATATCTTTATTTTTTCTGATTTTGAAACAGTACTGGTACTGTTTTGAAAATAACTCAAAATGCTAATCAGCCCTATGGATTTTCCTTACCCAAAACTTGTTATCTGCTTATAATTCATGGTGCTGTTTTGAAAATAGTACCGATAAAACAGTACCGGTACTGTTTTAGACCGGTACTGTTTTCATACTACCTAAAAAATATCAATCGATACATAACACAAACCAATCATGTGAGCTAACATCATCATATTTTTTGAAACAGTACCGGTACTGTTTTGAAGATAGTTCAAAAAGCACATCAGCCCCATGGATTTCTCTTGCCCTTAAAACTCGTTATCTGCTTATAATTCATGGTGCTGTTTTGAAAACAGTACCGATAAAACAGTATCGGTACTGTTTTGAACCGGTACTGTTTTCATATTACCTAAAAAACATCAATCGATACATAACACAAACAAACCATACGAGCCAACATCATCATATTTTTGAAACAGTACCGGTATTGTTTTGAAAATAGCTCAAAACGTTGATTGGTCCAATAGATTTCTCTTGCTTTTAAAACTCGTCATCTGCTTATAATTCATGGTGCTGTTTTGAAAACAGTATCGGTACTGTTTTGAAAACAGTACCGATAAAACAGTACCGTACTGTTTTGGACCGGTACTGTTTTCATACTGCCTAAAAAACATCAATCGATACATAACACAAACCAACCGTACGAGTCAACATCATCATATTTTTTGAAACAGTACCGGTACTATTTTGAAGATAGCTCAAAACGCCAATGACAAAATCAATCTATGGTGTTGTTTTGAAAACAGTACCGATAAAACAGTACCGGTACTGTTTTGGACCGGTACTGTTTTCATACTGCCTAAAAAATATCAATCGATACATAACACAAACCAATCATATGAGCCAACATCATCATATTTTTTGAAACAGTACCGGTAATATTTTGAAGATAGCTCAAAACGCCAATCGGTAAAATCAATCCATGAAGAAGATAGGCCAAATAAGCTCTATCTTCTTAATACCTTCACTACTAAAACTGTAAATAATGAAACTGAAAACAAGAAAAGAAAAAAAACTGAAGAAGTGTGATTCTCGGAAAACCATATCTTCACGTGATTCTCAGAATTCCCAGAAATAACTTGTGTAACTTTGTTATAGAGATAAAAGATATTATCGGTATATTAGAAACTATATTTAAAACAAACTCGTAGGCCCCACTCAAAAGTGTGACTTAAATACAAAACTTTTCACATTAATGTGACTTAAAAGCAATACTTTTTTTTTGGTGTGACTAATAATTTTAAAAGATTACAAAGTATGAATTGGATATAATTTTTCGTATAATATATTTTATTCAGGTCTGAATTTAATTTGATTACTTGAACTTATGTTTTGTCTAAACTTAACTCATTGTATAAAAATTATATTAATTTTAGTTTAAAAAATTTCGGATAAATTGTACAGAGATGACCCGAAACTGATATCGAAGCAATTCCTCCCCCCCAACCCAAAAATCCATCACATGCATCTAATATATTATATATTCTAAATACGTACAAAATGATAGCTAAGAGGAATAGGCTCCTCAACCATGATCAGCTTTAGGAAAAAAGTCCAAAGCAAGATAGTTAAAAGAAAATAAAAGAGAACAAAAAAAAATCAACAAAATAAATACATTAAACATTTCTTATTTAGAATTAGAATGGATAATTGAACTAAATAACTTGGATCTCAATTTACGTTTGTTTTAATAAAAATTATTCTAGATTGGTTCATCATGAAATTAAATTAAACTTAAACAAAATTTGTAATTCATTTTATTTCAAATTTTGCCCCGTAAATTTAAATTTTTATAAAATAAACAACTCATTCAAGGCTGGATTAAAGCTAATCCAACTGAATTTGAATAAATTTTTAAGTTTGATAAAATTTTCAAACTAATTTTATACAACCACAACATAACTCGTTTACAATTCAATATAGAATAAAAAAAGTCCCGAAAGGGATAGTCGAGTTGGTTTGGATGGCGGGCTGAAGGGCTTGGGACTAATAGGTCCCGGGTTCGATCCTCTTGGGGGCAGTTTTTCTTCTAATTGTGGAGGGCCATCTAACAGCCTTCTCGCTGAGCCGGTCAGCCAGGGCTTGCCTAAGCTGGTTTACCTCCTCGTGGTTCTTTATCGGCTAGGGCCACGGGGCGGGTTTCACCCAGTGTGCACCCCTGGGTAGCGGCTGCGGGCTTTTTCCCGATCCCAGAAGAGGAAACTAAATTTGGTCAAATGGATATTATTCTCAATTTAGTACGATTTTTGTTTTGGCTTTGGGCCATTGCGAGTACAAAGTTATCACCTTAGGATGGGCCACATGCCTGGGCTTATAAGAATAGGGAAATGTTAAATGTTACAAATAAAATAGTTGTAAAGAAAAGTCTAACAAATTAGAATATCATCTTGTGATTGGTAGAAATTTTTTACCTGAGTAATACTTTGACAATAGATGTTATTCAATTTTTATTTTAGAAAAAGAAAAAAATAATAAAAAATAAAAATATAAAATATAAAATAATTAAGTATACATAAAAAAAAGTTAACGTTATCAAACGAGCTATTTATAATATATATATATATATTTATAGTTTTTATATATATGATAATATGTTATGAATCCTAAATCTTGGAAAACATAGGCTCTGTTTGGAGTTCTATCAAATAAAATAAAATCTTACAAAACTCTATAAACACGAATTACGAGATAACAAAATTTAAATTTTTCACTCACTGCACGAATTACAAGATATTTACTTTTACAATTTTATTTTATTTTATACACTTTTATACAACTCCAAACACACCCATATTTAAAACTTATATTTCGTTACACTTTAATCTGTAATGTTTTAATTAGGGATGATCAAATTTTACTTTGATTCCTTTGTTAATATCTGTTACAAAAATATGACTAAAAAAATGTAATGTATCTGTCTTCATTTATAATCTATATATGTTATTTTTTATTAATAAAAAATAATTAAAAATATCACGTTCCGATTATATTTTATTAATACGTAATATTTTTTATTAATAAATTTGGCAAAATGAGCAAATTAAACTTAACAATACTAGAAATGATTTATCGTTACAATTAGAGTTGTAGCTGCTAATTTAACCTAAAATATAACTAGTTGTGGGGCAAAAACTGTAATTCGTCGCATAGAAGGCTGTACTTTGCCTTGTTTTCAGCTATAATTGATCTGACAATAGGAATACTTGAGGGTATGACTGGTGAGTCTGGTCATCTGGAGATCAAACCATTCAATACGAAGAGATTACAGACGAGAAGTGATGGAGAAGAGGGCAAGATCGAAGCTGAACATCGCCATTATTCATCCAGACCTTGGAATCGGTAATCACACATATATATTAATTTATATGTCTGTATGTGTATATATATACGTGGATGAATAGATGTATATCCTTCTGTCGTTCTATCCGTTATATACCTTTTTGCTATAAATTCATTAGTGATTAATGTAGATATTAATATTGATTACTCTATGATTTTGTAATTTATAATTTCATTCAATTGGAAGAGTTTTCTTGCAAAAATGGTGCGGGAAATATACTTATTTTTGAGAAACGGAAGCCGTTTCGAACTTTTTGAGTTGGATTTGATGAAGGGAAGATGGGGAAGCCAACATGCTCTCGAGGAATCCTGGCTTCTTCATAATTATTGACAATTATGCTGGGTTTGCATTCGTCTCAAACATTCTCGATTGAAATAGCTTTCTAGTAGTCTAACGATTGCTTACACTTGCCTATATCTAGGGTGTGGCTTATAGTATTATATTATTATTGCTATATGTTAATTGGGATGAATTTTGTTTTGCAGAGTAGCCACGCAGTTCAGTTGTTTGATCTAATGCCTGTGTGACTTGGTTCTCTTGTTGCATTGAATTTTGTTGTATCTTTTGGATTCAATTTAGCTTGTTCATGAGAGGAGGAGCTTTGAATTATGGATAAAAAATTTAGACTTCCTTTACATTAGAAGTTCTCCTATCATTGATTCAGTTGGACAAACATGCATTTTCCATAACCCCTTCTATTGGAGCTAATTAGAATTTGATAATATAAAATAATTTATGGGATTTGGTGTGATGTGTTGATAGACGCAGTTCTTGCATACAACATGTGGGAGAATTAATGGAAAAATTGCTACTTTATGAGTGGATTAGGATGTGACAATTTTGTCATCTCTAGAAACTAATGTTTTGGGAAGCTATTACCTCTTCTGAAATAAATTAAATAATATTGTATTTTCCTTTGCATGTTAAGGGAAAGATAATGTGGATAATATTGTGCCTCCACCATTATTTTCATCCTTGACACAATGAAGATATGCACTTGCTCAGCTCAATCATTTGTGGTCAATAACGGAGGCTGATACATCAATGGTATAACCAACAATAACTCTGTTTTCACCCTCAATTTTATAATATAGTTTACTTCCCACATTTAGTCGACCCATTTAGTTGGGAAAAGGTTAAGTTGAGTTTAGTTTAGGTCCCATATAATAGCACTAGTTCTGGTTTCAGGAAGTAACTGTGCTAGGACAGTGGGCAATAAGTGCAGATTATTTCAAATGGCTTTAGATTTTTGACAACTTCAAAGAACCAAGTTGATCAATAAAATTAAAAGATCAATGAATTTCGAAGCTAATTGTGTTATTTGTTGAAATCCACATTCTCAAAAGGACTCGATGAATTGGAGAGTTGAAGGCATTGGATAGCTTGGTGAATTATGAAGGGAGAAATCAACTAAATGAGGGAGGGGAGTAGGGGAGGGGGAATGCATTTTTGTTATATTATTGATGAAGCCCAAGATTCTATGTTGGAATGCGAGGGAAGTTGATGGGTGTAGCAGGAGAAGTATTGTCAAATCATTGCTTAGGAAGTGGAAGAAGGATACTTTTTCAGATAGTCGTAGCATCTTTTTTTTTTTGGGGGGGGGGGGGGTAGTTGAGCAAGGTGGGTGCATCTACCAATTGAGGGAGCCTTGGGGTGATTCTAGTTTTATCAGGTAGTAGTCTTGTCTTTGGTGGATAATGAACTGGGCTATTTATCTTGTGGTTCATAGTGAATGGGTTTTCCCAAGAATATATGGTTCCAATTTTAGTAGTCTGAAGGGGGAGTTTATTGGAGAGAAAACAGTTGTGGCATTTAGGTGGGTTGTTCCTCGATGTGTTGGAGGTGATTTCAATAAAATAAGGTTCCCTTCGGAAAGAATGGGTGCAACTCAGTGATCATTGGAATGAAGAATTTTTCAGATGCTATTTGAAGACCTAGAGTTGATTGATTTACCTCTGAAAAGAGGGAGTTACACATGGTCTAATACCAGGTGTAGGTCCAAAATTGACCCGTTCTTGATTTCTAATAGGTGGGAGTAATTTTTTCTGGAATTTGCTTATTCTGTGTTGCTTATGTTGACCTTGGACCGCTTTCCTTTGTTGTTGGACCTCCCGAGGGGGGGGGATAAAATGTGGCCTCACGCAATTAAGCTCGAGAACATGTTGCTACAGATAGAAGGATTCAAAGAGGGAATTGAAGAGTGGTGGGGGGTTATAGAATTTCATAATGCTAGTTACATCATGGTCAAGAAACTTTAACTCCTTAAAGTGGATATTGTGAAATGGAATAGAGAGGTAAAAGGGGATGTGAGCATTAGGAAGCAGGATTTGATAAAGGAGGTGGTAAAGTTGGATGATAAGGAGGAAACGGGTACGCTATCAGTGGAAGAGACTCAATGGAAGCAATTAATGGAGGAGTTTGACAGATTTTCTCATTTGGAGGAGATAAGTTGGCAAGAGAAATCAAGGGTCACGTGGCTAAAAAGGGGACAGGAATGTGAAATTCTTTCTTGTGATAGTTAATGCTCACAGACACTATAAATTTATGACCAAGCTGGAGGTGAATAGAAGTACTGGGTAATGAAGACCACATCAAAGAAGGCATTGTGGGTAACTATGCGGATTTATTTACTAAGAAGGTAAGGTGGAGACAAAGGTTGGATAACTTGGAGCTACCTTGTATTTTGGTAGAGGTGAGTGAGGAACTGAAGTCTAATTTTTTGTAGAGGAGTTTACACGGGCGTTATTCAATATGGAAGGGGATAAAGCTTCTAGCCAAATGGTTGGACAATGGCTTTTTTATGGAGTTGTTAGGAAATTATTAAGGAAGATGTAATGAACATGGTTAATGAATTCTTTCAGTATGGAGTTTGTTATGACCATAAATGCTAGATTTATATGCTTAATCCTAAATAATTTCGGGTAGAAAACATCAAGGATTTCAGGCCAATTAGCATAGTTAATAGTTTGTCGAAAATTATGCCCAAGGTTTCGGTGAATAGGTTGAAGCAGCTATTGGGGTCCTTGGTTTTTGGCTACTAAAATGCCTTTGTGGAAGGAAGGCAAATTCTAGACATAGGGTTGATAGCAAATGAAGCAGTGGATTCCATGAATCAAGAGCGAAATTCCAAGAGTCATTTGCAAACTTGATATTGAAAAGGCGTATGATTTGTTATTTGGGAGTTTTTGGTGCATCTTATTTGTAGGATGGGTTTGGGGATAAATGGACTTAATGAATCCACTGGTGCATAGCTACTGCGAGATTCTCAGTTTTGATCAATGGAAATCTCGCAGGTTTCTTTCGAGCATCCCCATATCTTTTAATTCTAGTGATGGGGGTCTTTAGCAGGAAGTTGGGAGGTTGGATTTTTGGAAGATTTTTCTGTGGGATGCCAGTCTTGAGGGTCTGTGGAGTTTTACCCCTCTTATTTGCAGATGAGCAGATGATTCAATAGCATTTTATGGGGCAGAGGCATTAGAATTGGGTCACCTCAAATGCGGCTTATTTTGCTTTGAAGCGATATCTGGCTTGAAGATAAATTTGGGTAAGTTGGATATCATTCTTGTTGGTAAACTTGGGAGAGTTGGCAGCCATGATGGGATGCAAGATTGCATCCTTCCATCATCATATTCAGAATGCCTCTAGGGGCACCAAATAAAGCAAGGAATGTTTGGGAAGGAGTTCTAGAGAGAATGTGAAAGAAACTAACCAGGTTGAAGCAGAAATATCTGTCAAATGGGGTGAGGGTGATTTTGATCAAAAGCTTTCTTTCTTATCTTTCAGTGTTTTTTTATCTCTATTCAAGGCTTCGTCTTCTGCTATTCACAGATTGGATAAAATTCAAATGGACTTTTTGTGAGGTAGTGGGGAGGATGGTAAGAAGTTCAATCTGATTGCCTAGAAAACAATTGGTCTCCCAATCAAAGGAGGTGGGTTAGGTATTAATAATTTGAAGCGTTTCAATGAGGCTCTGATGGGGATGTGACTTTGGAGATTTGTGTGTGAGGAGAACAAGATGTGGAGGAAACTTGTTGAATGTAAGTTCGGGCTTAATTTTTTTTTTTTTTTTTGGGGGGGGGGGGTTGGGAAATTATTAGGAGAAGTTTGTGGAAAGGTCGAAGCCAATGGGCGAGTATTCAAATGGATGGAGTAGCTTTTAGGACTTGTCGAGGTGGCAACCAGGTTACGGGACTCGGATTAAATTCTCGAAGCACACATGAAATCTTGAAGGTCGTTTGGCTCTCCTCTTCCCAAATGTTTTTGAGTTGGCAGTGGACAAGGAGTTCTTAATGGCAGATTGTTTTGAAGATCGAGGGGGAAGTTTGGAGTGGAGAATAATTCTAAGGCATAATTTGCACTAGTAGGAGGTAGAAGGATTCACAGAATTTCTAGGTTTGTTGGATATTAGAAAGCCAGCTGGAGGTGAGGGTAAAGCTCTATGGACTTGTTCCAAATCTGGTAAGTTCTTGGTGAAATCTACTATCTCATTTTGTGTGGTAGTGGAGAAGCTGAATTCCAATAGAAGAGAATTTGGAGTGAAGGTGCAACTCCAAAAGTGGCTTTCTTCACCTAGTTTTGGGTGAGAGGCAAGGTTTTAGCCACTGATAATCTTTGGAGGAGAGGTTTTGCAATGGCTAATGCTGTTTATGCAAAAAGCAGGAGGAGGTGATTGATCATTTGTTCATCCATTGTGAGTGGATGATGGAATTGCGGGTCCTTGTTTTAACTTGCTTTGGGTTGCAGTGGGTCGTCCTGAAGGATGTAAAGGGGCTTTTTAGTTTATGGTGGGGTTACAAGATGAAGAATTGGAGGAGGTGGAAAGTTCGGAGATTGGTTATGTTTTGTCTATTTTGAGTTGCTTGGTGTGAACACAATAAAAAAATTTTCTACGGATTGTGCAAACATTTTTTTTTAAACTCAATTGTATAGTTGGTTTAAGGGGGTATAGACATGGATATTGATACTATTGTGAGTTTTGTTGAGGGATCATTTTTTTAATGGGGCTGGCTGCTTTGTATGGCATCTTCTTGTTGCTTTTATTTTCTTATGGTATTTTAATAAAATTCTTTATTTATTGATAAAAAAAAGATTTAAGTTAAAACGATAACTTGATTAAATTCAGGATCCTCCATTTTAAACAATGCTAAATATTATACTATTTTAATAACCGAGGTATATTTGATGGTTTGCATTCCTCAAACATTCTTGATTCAAATAGCTTTCTAATAATTTAATGATTGATCCCGAATTCCCATGACCGTGATATAGTTAAGCCAAGCCTTGTCATAGGCTTCCATCTGGATCAAAAATGTGATTACCCAGCATGAAGGAAAGGTTGCTTTTCAATTAATGTGAGATGCACTTGCACTTTATTTTCAATAAGGAATGGAGCACGAAAACAAACTTAAAGGGTATACCCATCTATTTTTTATGCTTCTTTTGTGTTCTACTAGTTAAGCTCGAGCACCCCTATACAGTAAGGGTTTTCTGCTATTGAAAAATTGAAAGAAGACATAAAACCAGTACATTTTGTAAAGATGGAGACTTGTATCTTGATTCTTTACTCATCCCATGCCCCTTTTTGAATGTAGCATTCAAAATATGGTACAATTTTGCTCCAAACTAGTGCGAGGCAAACTTTTTCTTATTTATATCCATGTGTACTTCTTTAGGAGCAAAAAGATCAAATACCATGAGTTAAAATTTAGAGGGTAGAGTTTTGGCAGGATAAAATTTGAAAAGCGATCATAAATATGATACTTCCAGAAATGTATTTTTACATGATAAATTTGAAGATCAATAGCAATGTTCCTTGCATGTCTAATTGATAATAGAATATTGATATCACATTCAGAATTTCCTTAATATATTTAAGTGTGACTATACAAGCCTAACCTTATTGTAATATATTATTGAGTAGTGGCATGCCATGTTCTTGCATAACCTGCATTCATGTAACGATGAAATGCCATGATGTGAGTTTTGGATCAAAATCTGGTCTTCATTTTGGGTTTCTTTTTTAAAGATTGCAAAAGTAAGATCAAGCTTCCCCCTGCATTAATGGGTTTTTCTTATTAGAGAATTCAGTAGTCCTTCTCACTGTCAATTTGTTACAAAAATTTCTTAACATCTTCGGTTTTGTAAGGTGCTCTGCATGCATCAGATGCAAGGTCTGGGTATTGCTATATCATTGTGTCATAACACGTTCTTTGATATTTTGCCATACATGAATTGTTGTATTCATAGCATGTTTCATCTTACTATGAAATATCACCCCCATTATTTATCCCCCCCAAAAAAAAGTATTGTTACCATGTTTTCTTTATGCATAGGAGGAGCTGAAAGATTAATTGTTGATGCTGCTGTGGAACTTGCATCCCATGGTCACAATGTTCATGTCTTTACTTCACACCATGATAGAACTCAATGCTTTGAGGAGACTCTTTCTGGTGAGGATTTAATATCTTTTCCTCTAGTAATTTGGTTATAGGACTGCTCTTGCAATTTTAGTTAGTTGCAACTAGTGTAGGTTTGGAGATGGTATTCTTAGCTTGGTTTGTTTATTTATTTATTTTGATTCTAATTTTATGCTTACAATTGTATAATGTCATTTAAAGAGGTTGCCACAATATATTGCTTATGTCCCTGTGTACTTTCTGTGTACTTTCTAGACTAAAACAGAGTTTCCCTGAAACTTTGTCCTTTTTAAACATGTTCTTGGATGGCACCCCATGATATATAACTTGGATCTGTATTTTGCATAAATATTAAATATGGTGAATATATGGTCAATTATTAACACAAGGTAGCAGTCAAAGGATTACCATAAGTATTAAATATTTCCATATATGGTAAAAAATCGAGTGCTGAGGGATGTTTCGATTGTTTTTGTTGTGAAGAACTTGTTGTCTTCTAGTTTCATGTGCAACATGCTTGAATGTCTTAGGCAACGTATATGTGGTTTTAAATGTGAAGGATTGATTGGAACCAGCGGTTTCAGTTTTGACATTTGAGTCATTTATGTGTTCTTCTTCTCAAGAAGGAGAAACCAAAATGAATTTTGACGGAGTTTGAAGAAAAGAATATCATTTTCGTATGCCTTGAAGATGCACTTCTTTGCATCATTATGAATGTGCCTGGTGATAACTTCTGTGTGTTTTTATTTAATTTCCTTCTTAGTAATATTCTGTATCTTGTCTCCTGTGTCCTTAATTATGATATTTGTTATTAAAATTGGCACATTTGTCCAGGAATCTTTCCCGTTACAGTATATGGTGCTTTCCTACCCCGTCATATTTTCTATCGTCTACATGCAGTATGTGCATATCTGCGGTGCATTTTTGTTGCTCTCTGCATGTTGTTTATGTGGCCATCATTCGATGTTATACTTGCTGATCAAATCTCTGCAGTCATTCCAATAATGAAAGCAAAGAAGTCAACAAAGGTGATTCTATTTTTTGTTTATTTATTGTTGTTATTTTTGGAGTCATTTTTTAGGTTTATGGTTATTTCTTGTTGTCCACTTTGTGTCCAGGTTGTATTTTATTGCCATTTTCCGGATTTGTTGCTGGCTCAACACACAACGGTTCTTAGGAGGTTATATCGGAAACCCATAGACTTTATAGAAGAAATGACAACTGGTCTCTTTCCTTATCCTTTTACCTTCTAAAACTTTTTTCTAACATCTTTAATGCATTCTGTTGGAATGTGAATATCAATATCTTTAATGAATTGCCTGGTGGATTTGCAGGTATGGCGGATTTGATTCTGGTTAACAGTAAATTTACTGCATCTACTTTTGCAAGAACATTTAAGCATCTTGATGCAAGAGGAGTTAAACCAGCTGTGCTTTATCCAGCAGTCAATGTAGATCAGTTTGACAAACCCCATGCTTTTAAGTAATGAAAATGCTTCTTGTTGGTACCTTACTAGGTCTAGGCATGGTTTTAAATTGCTGCGTTGAAGCATTTTCTTTTGCAGTTTTCCGCTTCCATCACAAATTTTACGAATTTATTACTCTGTTATAGGTTGAATTTTCTCTCCATCAACCGCTTTGAACGGAAAAAGAATATAGATTTAGCAATATCTGCCTTTGCCATGCTTCACACCCTTGAAAGGAATGTTCTTCAAGGTTGTAATGTGGCTGATGCTACCTTGACACTTGCAGGCAAGTTTCTATGTTTATTTCCTGCTTGACTACAGTCACCAGTCGACTGCATACATGAAGTATAAACATGCACCTCTACAGGTAGTTGGATGCCATGTTTCATGAATTGCTATGCATGTGATGGTTGTGGATAAGCTTATAAGTATCTGATTAATTTAGTACTCAAGTCCAAGGACACTAGGATATAGATAGAAATTCAAACTTCTTACTATTGTTCTTTTCTTTTTGAGGTAAATGATATTTTCCCAGTAATTGTAAGCATTAACCTTAAGCCCTTTACTTATTACAGAAGTGTGTACATATATAGGGTAGCATTTGAGCTTTGGAATTTCAAGGATAGAATTCTGCATAGTTGTTTACTTTCAAGATGCTTGCTAAGCTGATACAATTCTAGTGTACTTTTGCATTTGTAGACGCTAGATACACAGTGAACGATGACAATTTAACTAGTCATAATCTTATTATTGGATCTTGTTTGTGATATTGAGAAAATAATTTATATATATATATATATTCTTCTAATTTCTAAAATCGCTAGTATATGCTCTGATTTTTCATAAATCTAGCTAAGCAGTTGATCCATTCCAATACATCTATATAACAATATGGCTCATTAATTTGACATTTGTACATTTTCAACCGTTAAATTTGTTCAGTAGTCAGGATTATTTTTTTTTCTCTTCATTTTGGTTTTTTTTTTCGGTCACTTCGCTTGAAAACATCATTTCTCATATATTTTTTGAATACTTTCTATATGCAGAAGTTCTTAAATAAATATTTTAAAAAATGTGATAATATTTGCAATAAATAATAAAATTGTACACATTTATTAAACAATGTATGAGTACTTATTAGATAAAGTCAACTAAATTTTTTTATTTAAAAAAAATTATATTTAAACTTTAGTTTTCTTTAAAAGTTTATTAAAAAATAAACATTTAAATTAAAATTTTATTTTAATGTATTTAAAACTAAAATTTTAAATACATATATTTTTGCACTCTTTGTTTTATTTATAAATAAGGAAGTTTAAAATTTTGAATTTGAGTATTTTCAACCATTGCATTTGCTTAGTGGGCAGGATTATTTTTATTTTTCTCTCTACTTTGGTTGTCTTTTCAATCATTTTATATGAAAATATACTCTTTCACTCTTTTCATATTTGTTTTTTGAAAATTTTTTGTATAAAAGTTTTTAAATTAATATTTTAAAAAAGTGATAATATTTGTAATAAATAATAAAATTTTGTACATTTATTAAATATTGTATTGATTCTTTAGTCTCTTTTGATTAGTAATTTTATTTTTATAGGTTATTTTTTTATAGTTTTTAATGTAGGTTTGCTTTATAAATTTAAATGTGAGTTATTTACACGCCAAATTATATTTTTGTACCTTTCGGCACGGGCAATTATTGTACTATTATATTTTCAATTAAATTGGTCTAGGTCAAATTATGCATGATAGGGTAGATTTAGCAATCCCAAGAAATATTTGCTTTCGTTTTTTAAACTAGGAAGCAATGTTACATGTGCATTACCACCCTGTATAAAATATAAATAATTCAATCTATTTATAATAATGGAAGTAATATGCATATATTCCTTTGCTTTGCATGTTTGGATGCAAATTCATAGTTTCCTACACCAATTTATTTGTTTATTTACTTTTGTACGTAAGATTTTGGGTAAATTACACTTAAGTCCCTTAACATTTAGCTAATTGCAAGTAATTACCCTTGACATCTGAAATTTACATTCACACCCTTTATTTCAAAATGTTTGTCACAACTAAATCGTTTTGCCGGTTTGATCATCAATGTTAAATAAACAGCAGTGTGATTGTATGGGAAAACAATGTGAGATATCTCTTTTATGCCTTTAAACTATATAAATTGTCTAAATTGCCTTTTGGGATATTCAAAAGTTAAAAAAAATGAACAGTGTGTGAAGGGAATAATTCACAATTTTTTTTCTTATTTATTTATTTTTTTTACACTCTTTTATTTCAAGACACTGGTTTAAATTTTGGAGATGGAACTGGATTATAATTTGAAAAGATATTGTATTTTTTTAAATGTTTGAAGATTTCAATGGCATTTTCATAATTTTATATAGTCAAGAGCGTAAAGGAGACATCTCATGTAATTTTCCAATATTGACCACACTGTTTTTCATTCAACATTGATAGCCAGAAAGACGAAAGGATTTAGTTGTACCAAACATTTCAAAATAAGGGGCGTGAGTACGAATTTCAAATATTGAGGGTCATTATCTATAATTAGTCAAATGTTGAGAGGAAGTACATGTAAAATACCTTTTTTATTTTTATTTTATTTTTTGCTTCAGGTGGCTTTGATAAACGATTGAGAGAGAATGTTGAATACTTAGAGGAACTGACAAACTTAGCAGAGAAGGAAGGCGTGTCTCACCGGGTTAAGTTTGTAACATCTTGCTCAACATCTGAAAGAAATGAGCTACTTTCCCAATGCCAGTGTGTGATTTATACACCAAAGGTGTGTGAAAAATTGATACTCCTATCGAATTGTTTTAATATGTTATATAGGAAGTCTCATTATAAGAATGATCAATGGGTTGTAGGATGAACATTTCGGAATTGTTCCCTTGGAGGCAATGGCGGCTCATAAACCTGTAATTGCATGTAACAGCGGTGGTCCGGTTGAGACAATCAAGAATGGAGTGACAGGATTCCTTTGTGATCCTCACCCACGAGAGTTCTCTTTGGCTATGGCAAAGCTGATTCGAGACCCCCAGATGGCAGAGAGAATGGGTGCAGAAGCTCGGGAGCATGTCATCGAGTCATTTTCTACAAAAATATTTGGCCAGCGATTGAATCGAATTCTTCTTGATATCGTTCAAGGGAAGAGCGAGTGAGAGAGAGAGAGAGAGAGAGAGAGAGAGTATATCCACTACCACACGACGATTATAGTTTTTCTTCTCATCTTTTTGTCCTCTTGACTTGTTGGACGTCTTTCTGTTTGGACTCATCAGGTAAACTGTTTTGTGAACTGATATTTCTGGGAGTGAATTTGTACGGATATGCTGGGGATGTATTTGCAAACGGATTGTTTATCAGAGCACAAATTGACGGGTGTGTGAACTTGATTGATGGCCTTAAGCAATTTTCAGTGTCCTACTCAAGTCCTCTTAGCATTCAGTTCATTTCACTGACTATTTATTTGTTGGTTCTATTAAGGACTAGTGAATATATATGACACGTAATAATATCTCAAACTTTGATACAACTGTGCCGTGAAAAAGTGCTAAACATTATTTTATATGACAGGTTTTTATTGATTCTTAGTATGATCCCGGGCATTTATTAACAAATGCCTCGTTTGTTTTATCGGGATTAAATGTTTAATTAGTAACTGAGAAGCATGGGTATTATAATGACAGGTAGTGCTGGCAATTTACTCCCAAAACCGTCAACCCGCTCAAAAGTGTCCGATGTAAATGCGATGGGTCTGACGATTACTAAATGGATTTTTGTTGGGCCATACTCTAAAAAGCTCATTTCTAAAGGCGTTATGATGGGCTTAAATGTAACACTTGTTGGGTGCCCAATTTAAGATCATTTGTTAATCTTGTTAACCATTGCAACCCATTTCTTCGAGTTCAGATAAGGGAGGGGCTATGTGGACGGCTGTGATAGGGAAAGGGGCACCTGCTGGCTATTTGAAGGGTTACATGACGCTGAAGTGCAGAAATGCACTTCAGGAATAGAAGTGCATTGATTAATGGTCTTGATGTTTTTAAAATAATCTAATAGTTTTGATTTAATTTGTTAAAAATAATTTTAAAATAAAAGTTAAAAAAAAAATTTAATGGAATGCAATCCATGCAAACTATGAAAAATCATATCTCATTAGAATGTAATTAAATTTAGATCATTAATCAATGTACTTCAACTCTTGAAGTGTATTTTTTCACTTTAGCCCCCTGTAACTCTACTTGATCAGGTTGAACTCCACATGACTGAAATTGGTGGCACCAAACGATTGTCGTCGCAAAAGGTACGAGCTATTAGATACACCTCACGAGCTTGAGAAGGCCTCCCTTGCAGACTTTGTCAACAATGTTGACGGACTTCTCGATTGTCTTGACATTCTCGTGATACTCAACAAGTTAATATTCGCAATGGAAAATGGGACGGGCCAGATCAGACCAGGCTTATTGGTCCACCTCTCTTTCGGGTCAAAAAATTTATTTTTTAAATATTTAAAAAAAATTACACTAAAATCCTATTAATTTTATTATTTCTTTCTTATAAATTATATTTTTTTTCATGTTTTAACCCATTATATTTTTATTTTATTCTTATTTACTTTAAAAATATAATTTTATTTTCACTAGTTATAAATTCTAACTCTGCCCTGGGGAGGTGGGTCGCGGGTGGGCCAGGGCGAACGCCGGATCGTGGGTCGAGTCTTTTGCCAGGGCTGGATGTCCTAGTTTGAAGTTGGGACCGTACGGATGATGTAGATGATGCGGGGTCGAGGTGGGTCGGGTCACGAACAGATCCACCCCATTTACATTGCTAGCGAATAACAGAGCGAAGGGGGTTTTGCAGCTAGTTATTCATTCAATTCCAAACAGAAGTTTTGTTTGACCGGCAGTAAAATGAATGATTTTTTTGTTTTTTTTTTTTTTTTTCATCGTTGCGTGAGAAAATGACATGAAAATACTTGTTTGGTTACACTTCAATTTTAGAGGTCGGAAGAAAAAAAAATTGTAAAAAGATTTCTTCGAAGCAGGTAACTTAACTTATCAAAAAAAAAAAAAAAAAAGAAGTAGGTAACTTTGATGTAATTTTTTTAGTCTCTTTTATATTATTTTTATAGTTTTTAATTTTAATATCTTATGATCTCAAATTTATTAAAAAATATATGAGATAGATAATTTATAATTTTAGAGATTTTAATTATTTAAATCTAAACGTATCTTAACCATACATTTGAAAAACAAAACAATATAATTAAAATATATTGAACACTTGTCTTAATGCAATGTGTCTTGACCCTTTTCATAAATGTAATATCTTATCTTCTCTCTAAGCTATGTTTATCTAGAAAGACCATTTAAGGTTAACAAATAGAAGTAGTTCAGTTGTTGCTTTCGAGATATTTCTTCAATGGATGCTGTTGAGAATTTCTCCCATTAATTATTATCTCCTTTTCTGTCTTCTCATTAATTTTTCTCCATTTGTTTACTTTTGCGTGTTTGACCAAACTAAAGTTGAAAAGTCAAATCTGAATAACTTGCTCCATGACGTAAGGAGTGAGATTATATACAGTAGTTCCCTACTAGCAGCAATTAAAAATTGGAGTAATTGTTTTTTATACCCACCATTAATTTGAAAATGACTTGCGCCTCAAAACCTTCAAAAGCCTATTTTGTATCCATTGTATTTAAGATTAAAGTAAAATTATAAACAATATTAAAATTTTAAATGAGAAGAAAAAAAATACTTACTGAAAATTAAACAAACCAAGAGTGTAAGTGTAAGTTATATGAATTACATGAAATACAAATGTATTTTTTAAAGATATTAAAGCGGTGTTTGGAGCGTTGAAAGATAGCAAAAAATATCGAAAAATATGATTTGGATAATTTTTTGACGGTTAGCACTTAACCACAAAATCATCTTTTGTAGAGATGAATAGTGATGTTTTAGAACATGTGTTTAACTTTTGCGTCAATTTTTTTTAAGATTTTAAATCCGTTCGAACGATTTTTTTGAGTCCATTTGAACAGACTTTTTTTGAAAATTGTTGAAAAGTTTTTGAGATTTATAGAAAAATTATTAGGATTTGTAAAGAATTTATTGGGGTTTGTAAAGAATTTGTTAGAATATGGATATACATAAAGTTATATAAATTTTACGAAGTATGAGGAGGACAAAATGTGTTAGAGAGTTTTAGAAATTTTTAAAGGTTTTCAGAGATTTTCTCACATTTTTAGTGCTCCAAACACACCCTAAAAGTTAAGGTGGCATTTGGTTTACTATTCTGTTTTATATTTTCTGTTTTTAGTTTTATGTTCAAAAAATCTCAAAATAAGGAAAATAATAAAGAAACAGAAAATACTCTGTTTTCTTTCTTTTGAGATTTTTTTTTATTTTGGATTGAAAACGTTCAAGACGATTTTTTATCATTTTACATTTCATGTCTAAACTTATTTTCTAATTTCTAAAACAGATTTTAAAAATACAAGTGACCAAATACGTTTTGAGTTGTTTCTATTTTTTTTTTTCAAATGTACAAAATAACAAATAAGCTTAAAATAGAAAATAAAAAATATATATAAAAACAAACCAAATCTCACCTAAATGACTTCAATCTGAAGTATGAGGGCTGCAAAAATTGAATGACATATATAGACCGGTGAATGACTTATAGAAAATGACATGATTTTCGCGAGAAAGTTTGGAAATGGTACATTAATTTAAAATTGATATGGTTTGATTTAATTATCAAATAAAATAAATTTAATATATTTATTTCATTTTAAAATATTTAAATATAAATATAAATAGACACAATTGTAAAATTAGACTAGTCAACTAAATTTGCCATAAACATAGATGAATGCTTCAATCGATTGAACTTTTAGGATACTTACTAGTTTAACATGCATGGCATCAAAATTTTCTGTTCAAGACTAATAATATCTGTTCTTCTTACCATTACGTGCGCTATATATTATGCATGGTCTATTATATAAATTAACTTCATCAACGATATGATTTTTAAATTCAAAAATTAATGTAATGTCTTACAATTGACAATAATAAAATACCTAATTACCTATTTAGGACACAATATTTATGAACTAATTAACATAAGGGCGTTGTTTCAGTATTAATGGTTGGACCCAAAATTAACTCTCAACAACTTTTGAGGCCAATATTTATAAAATTTAAAAATATTTAATGTACTAGGTGCTCAAATTATAAGAGTTTTTACTTTGGAATATTCCAATTTAAATTTTTGGATCCCCTGTAGATCGTTAAAACAATACATAATCTCCATCTATTTTTTGGAGTATTTTAAAATTTTAAAATTTTAACTACCACACATTATTTTACTTTTATACTCCTAATTAAATTATACAAATAATTTTTTTTATAATTTTTATTTTATTTAGAATAAAAAATTTAACAATAATCACACACATTGTGGGCACACTCCTAGTATATATATATATATATATATAAGGGCAAATTACACATACATTTCTTTAACATTTAGGTAATTACATTTAATACTTGTAACATTTAAAATTTATATTTGTCTCCCTTATTTTAAAATGTTGTTAACATTAATTTTCTTTCGATAAAATTAGTCATTAAAACTTAATATAAGATGTCAAACTAATCAAAATCTTAGGTATTTTTCTTATTTTATTCCTCCATCTCTTACATTTTGTCAGTTTACATTACAAAAATTCTCAAAATTTTTTTGTTTTTGTTTTTTTTTTTTTTTTAATTTTTATAAAAAAAATGACGAAAATGTGAGAGGATGAGAGATAAAATAAGAATAACACTTAAACTTTTAGTTTTTTTTAACATTTTTTTTGTTAAGTTTTAATGATTAATTTTATTGAAAGAGAGTTAATATTAACAAAATTTCAGAATAAAAAAAGAAAGTATAACTTTCAAAACAAATGTTTTGAGTGTAAAGTGCCTATATATAATAGCATCCACGGGCAGCAAGTAAGCTTTATCAAGAAAAGTTACTGGATCATGGCTACTGAAGGAGAAGCTGCAGTGGATAAATATAGGTCTTATATCCATGATGAATCGGCAGAGAACATCCAGTGGAGATATGGTGGTCCTCCAAGCTATGATCTTGTGAACCAGCTCTTCGAACAAGGCCGAACGAAGGTATACATATATACTCGTACATGCAAATGCAATTGTCAATCTCTCTCTCTCTCTCTCTCTCTATATATATATATATTGCCCGGTTAATTTGCAGGAATGGCCAAAAGGATCACTAGAAGAGACAGTTCAGAATGCTATAAAGTCATGGGAAATGGAAGTGTCTCACAAGACTCGCGTACAAGACTTGAAGACCTTGAACCCTGAGAAATTCAAGCTCATAGTCAATGGTATATATACAAAACCCAAAACCCAAATCCTCTTCTAATTGTTCTATTGATTTCAATCTTGTTTAATACCCTAAATAAAATAATAAGAGAAAGACTTTCTCATGCAAAGGCTGGGAACCAACTTTGCAATATTCACATACATCACATGGATCAAGGAATCTCCTAATCTATTCATCTAGCTTTTCTTTTCAATATCGGAGTGAAATTGAGGTTCAGTTCGGAAGAAAAAAAATTAATTTTTTAATTGATTAATTACTAGATAATTGCTAAGAAGTAACTTTTTTTTTTTTTTTTTAGTGTTTGAAAAAATAATTAATTTTTTAACTTTTTATTAATTTCACATTTTTACCTTTAAAAAGTTCAAAAGAAATTTAAATTTTGCGAAGGTAAATCTGATATTTTAGAAAAAGTATATATATATATTTTTTCCGCCAGGCGGACGCTAATTGTTTTATGGAAACACAGGAAGAGAAGGATTATCAGCGGAAGAAACAGTGAGGCTTGGGACGTACAATGCTTTGTTGAAGAATTCTTTGCCGGAGAAGTTCAAGTACTACAAGGCAGAGGAAGAGAGCTTTGAATCATCCCACGAGGCCTTTCAAGGTGCCTTTCCTCGTGGGTTTGCATGGGAGGTGATCAGTGTTCAGTCTGGACCTCCTCTCATTGCTTACAAGTTCAGGCACTGGGGTTTTTTCGAGGGACCTTTCAGAGGACATGCTCCTACCGGAGAAATGGTTCAGTTCTATGGAATGGGACTTCTCAAGGTACCTCTCTCTCTCTCTCTCATGCCATTTCGGGGCAAATTTCTCTAGGACTAGGTTGCAATGGTCACTAAAGAAGGAAATATGGTACGTAATTAAAAGTTTAAATTTTTAATTGTTAAATAAATAAATAAATAAATAAAATTCGGACAAGGGCGTTTGGTTGGTAAATTTTTATTAACTTTTGTTAAATTATACTCATTTAGAGTGCGTTTGGAGTTCCAACAAAAATCAAAAATTTTTAAAAATGAATTTTAGAATTATTGTATAATGATTGTCGAATGTTTATGTTTGATTTGATATAAAATTATAAAAATTATATAAAAGCACAAGTGTCAATTTTAGTGGAGGAATTTGAAAATTTTTGGAGTTTTATGTATTTTTTTGTACAAATGTTAGATCACTTTTTTTTTTAAATTCTGACAAAATCTATTGGAACGCACCTTTTTGATATATTCTAACAACTTTTGAATTTTTTGAATGTCTGAGACCGTGTCAGCTTTTAAAACTTTTAGAATTTTTTGAGATTTTTTTAAACCTCCAAACGCACCCTTAATTTTTATTAACTTTTATAATTTTCATAATTTTAATCGTTTACTCGTGTGAGGTACTGATTCATTTGTCCACTCATTTTTTACTATTAAATCTGTCAAAGTTGTGACGTGCGAAATCTGATAGGTCCCATAATCAGATTTCATTCGATCCAGCGCCCGATCACGGGTGAGGGGGGCTGCAGTCGCGCGTTCGACAGCAGCGGCTCCAGTCGGTTGAACGGCACCGTTTTGTTTAAAATTTATTAATTTGACGTGTCCAACGAAAAAGTTAAGTGAGAAGTAAAAAAATTATAAATAAAAATAATTAATTTTTTATTTGATTAAGTTAAAAAATAAAATAAAATAAAAAATATTTTTAACTTGATTAAATAATTTTTAACAATTTTTTAGTATTTAGTAAAATAAATATAAATTTTTTGTAACATTTAGCAATTTTTTGTGTGTTTAATAAAAATTTTTGAAACTTTTAAATGAGGTTAAAGTAAAATGATAATTATACTCCTCACCACTCTAGGGGTTTGGCCTAGGGAGTGAATCTCTCGAGGTTAAATCCTTTTTTTTAAAGTGTTAAATTTAGTTAAAATTTTTTTGACTATAAATTTTTTTCTTTAATTTTTTAACTTTTCTCATTTTTTTAATATTTTACACTTTTTAAACAACACATTAAATATTCAATAATTTAAAATTTACTTCCTTTTTATTTATTGGTCAAAATTTAACATTTTAAACAAACACCTAGGAACAAAATTCTAAGAAACAAAATTCTAAGAGGAAAATATTGAAAAAATACTACACTAAATATGTCAATTAATCAACTAAATTTATATTTAATCATGGCAGAATGATATCTCGTATGATATAATTTTAAGTTTAATTTTAATACAATATTATAATAGAAATTTTTATGTAACGACATTTGAAAACACATAGAAAATTAAAATTTAATATTTGATTATGAGTGCGTTTGGTTTACTAAAAATCACTTAAAAACTCTAAAAATCTCTAAAAGTTATTCATTTTTTATCTTATTGCACGAATTACGGATTCAACAATTATCTCACTTTGTGTTACTCCAAACGCACCTTATGTAGAAATATTAAAAAAAAAAAATTATACGTTGACAGTGTATCAAAATTAAATTCTGAACTATTAATACATGATCATACTGAATTTTTTTATTTTTTATTTTTTTTTATCCTTAATCTTGTGCTTTTATATCACTATCTCTACATGCAGGTTGATGAATCTCTAAGGGCAGAAGAAGTTGAAGTTTATTTTGATCCAGTAGAATTGTTCGAGTGTCTACTGAAGGGACCAATGATTTCTGAATCTCAAGCCAAGCAAAGTGATCAATCTGATATCAATGCTTCGACCTCTCAGAACTGCCCATTCCACCAGTAGCTTTGTTCGTCTTTAAACCGAACTTCATTTATAAGTTTTATGTGTTGTTTGTTTTTCTTAATTTCTAAGGATGGACTCTAAGTGGATGTTTATCAGATCGAACCGGGATCTATTTATATTCAAATCTATTAATTAATAAATTATTATATTCGAGTCTAGGTATAAATTTGTTCGATATATAAATAATTTTAATATATATTCAAATCCATCGAATACTCAGCATTCAAATTCAAGTTCAAGCTTGTTAAGGATCCCTTAGTTTAATGCATTGATATCTAATTTTTTTTTTAAATATTTTACATTATTAAACAAGAGTTAAAGGTGAATTATTAAATTTAAGTTTTTATTATGAGCACTACAACAATTCATATTTTAAGCAATTAAAAATTTATCGTTAAAAGTATTATTGACTAATTTATAGTTAGTTTTAGAAGATATTGTCGACTAAAATATATTTAATCGGTAAAAGTGTGACCTTCGGATACGTTAAAAGTAAACTGACAAGTGAAACATACTTGGTTCCTTAATGACCAAATTTTGGTTGCTTCCTCTGGGACATGAACTCAGGTCTCTATTTTAAGTTTATATTATTTAAACACTAGGTTAAGTTATTATTTGTGCATACATGTATGTATTGAATTTTTTGTTGATCAAAGTTTGGTTGAGAAAAATAAAATTTTACTCATTAAAAATAAAATAAAATACTTATTTTTTGTGCACACAAAATAATAAAATATTTATTACTTTTAGTGACTAATTAATTATCAAAGATAATAAATGTTTAATTATTTTTTATTTAAAATTTTGACTACCAATCGGTTGAAAAAAATAACTTTTAGTAACCAAATTTATTTTGGTCACTAAGGGTAAACTTTTAACAACTGATTGGTCAAAAAAAGGTCGCCATTTTATGAACTAACATGTGGCACTTTAGTAATTAGTTGAGTATTATGTAAAAATTTGTAGAAGTTGAAAAAAGTTAGAGAAAATTAATAAAAGTTGATTTTGTGTTTAATGAAAAAATCCAAACCAATGAACAAATTCAAGGGCTAAAATATCTCTTGAGTTTATTTGTTATATAGATGCCACAAAGAGTATAAAAGTGTAAGTATTTTAAGTTTTATGCACATTAAAATTTAATTTTAATTTAAATGTTTATTTTTTCTAAAAAATTTAAAAAATATGTAGACTAAATATCACCTTTTTAATTTTAAATAAATATTTTTAGTTAATTTTGTTTAATAGGTATCCATAGAGCATTTAAAAATATCAATTTATTTATTACAAATATTATCACTTTTTTAAAAATATTAATTTAAAAGTTTTATAAAAAAATATTCAAGAAAATATAAGAAGAGTAAGAGAATGTACATGAACTGATAAAAAGACAATCAAAAAGTAACGTGGACCATTGAACAAATTCAAAGGTTAAAAAAAATTAAAAAAAATCATTTTGAGCTTCTTTGTTATATAAATGTCACAAGGAATGTAAAAGTCGGTGTATTCTAAGTTTTATGTACATTAAAATTTAATTTTAAATCAAATATTTATTTTCTTAAAATTTTTAAAAAAATTAAAGTATAAATATCACTTTTTTTTAATAAATAATCTTAGTTGACTTTGTTTATATGTATCAATAGAGTGTTTAAGAATATCAATTTAAAAATATTAATTTATTTATTAAAATAATATCACATTTTTTAAAATATTAATTTACAATTTTTATAAAAATATTTAAGAAAATATAAGAAGAGTAAGAGAATTTGCTTTCATATGAAGTGATAAAAAGACAGTCACAAAGTAATCTGGATCATTAAACAAATCCAATAGTCAAAAATATCATTTTGAGCTTTCTTGTTACATAGATGTCACAATGCATGTAAAAGTGGATGTATTCTAAGTTTTATGTACATTAAAATTTAATTTTAAATCAAATATTTATTTTTTTAAAATTTAAAAAAATTAAAGTATAAGTATCACTTTTTTTTTAAATAAATAAGCTTAGTTGACTTTGTTTATAGGTATCAATAGAGTGTTTAAAAATATCAATTTAAAAATATTAATTTATTTATTACAAATATTATCGTATTTTTTAAAATATTAATTTAAAAATTTTTATAAAATATATTCAAGACAACTAAAATAAAGAGAAAGAAAAAGTAGTATGTACCATTGAACAAATCCAACTGTAATATTTAAGAAATTTTAAACTTTTAGAAACAAATTTTATTTGATTATTTATTGATAGCGTAATCGAAAATTGACTATAATTTTATACTTTAGTGTCATCTGGGAAGAGCAAACGTGGTAGATGATGCTCTCAATAGAAAATCTCAACTAGTTTTAACCAATTTAGCAGTACAACTATGGCAGTTGCTAGAATGCCTCAAAGAGTTCGAGATTCAAATCAGTCAACCCAATTCTAAGGGAATGATAAGTTCCTTGGTGGCGATTCGATCTTTGCTTTCTTAAGTAATGGAGGCACAACAGCACAACCCGGAATGCAAGGAAATCCTAACTCGCATCTCTTCAAGAGAGATAATTAATGGATGGACATTACGAAACGATTAGGGTTTATAGCTTCGCAATAAACTATTTGTTCCCAATGTCGATAATCTATGACTTAAGATTTTTCGTGAGTTCTATAATTCGAGATTCACGATTTACCCAGGAAATACCAAGATGTATTACGATTTAGCTAAACAATATTGGTGAAAAAGAATGAAACGTGATGTAGACAGTTTGTGTCTATATGTCTCACTTGTTAGCAAGTTAAGACAGAGTATCAATGGCTAATAGGGTTATTATAGCCTTTACCAATAGCTCAATGGAAGTGAGAGAACATCACCATAGACTTTGTAGTTCGATTACCAAAGATGATACGAAAGAATAATTTCACTTGGGTAATTGTTGATCATCTAACCAAATTCGCACACTTCCTACCTGTCTAAAATACTGGCACACTCCAATAACCCAGTGAATTATATATTAATGAGATAGTCCATCTTCACAGTGTGACAGTTTCTATTGATCTTCATGGTGTGCTAGTTTCTATTGTCTTTGATTGCGATCCATTATTTAGTACACACTTTTGGCAGTCTCCAAGAAGCTTTGGGTACTAAATTACTACTGGGTCTATTTTTGTAATTGGCAGATTAGTGAACTAAACAATGATTTTAAACTTTTACTTTTAGACATTTGGCTAAGGTGCCAAAAGTATAGATTTGAAGATTTTTTGAAAAGTTTCCTAATTCTTAAGGAGTTAGAATTTTAAGGAAGTTTTCCTAATGTTCAAAGAGGTTAAAAATTTCCTAAAAGGTTTTGGAAATAGGAAACTATACAATCCTTTGTAGGATTGGATTGTTGGAGTGCTCTATGAATGGAGATATTCTCTTAGAGTTTCTGTAGATAGAAAATGAGAATACAAGTTGTCTATATTACTTCAAGAAGTTATCTCTTCTACACTTAGCCAAAGTTTCGCACATTTGTGTTCATGATCTTCAAGGGCTAAAGAATGGTCTTTTGCTAGTGAGGGTTCATCATCCGGATATGAGCAAAGTTTTAACACAAGCGATCAAAAGCTATCGATTGGGTAATTTTGTAATTTTAATTTTGCAACCCGACTTATATAGTAAAAAAAATTTATAGTTTTTCTCAGTTTGGGTTTTCCATGTTAAATCCTTGGGTTCTTTAAGTTATTCTACATTGTGGTTGAGTGATCTGTTGATTCTGTGCTTCATATATTTTTTTTCAATTGCTATTTAGCACTACTTTCCACTCCCAGATTGACGGACAATCAGAACAAGTGATTTAGATTTTAAAAGAGATACTCAGAGCTTGCATTCTAGACTTATATGGTAACTGGGAGGAACATCTTCTCTTAATCGAGTTTGTATATAGCAACATTTACTAGCCAAATATTGGAATGGCACCATATGAAGCTCTTTACGGAAGAATGTGTCAATCTCCATTATATTGGGTTGAAGTAGGCAAATCATTATTAGTTGGGCCTGACTTAATCCATTGAGAAAATTTCAACCATAAGAAAATGTCTTCTTACTGCCCAAAGTAGACAAAAGAGCTATACAGATAGACATAGATGACATTTAGCATTCGAGATTGGAGTTCGTGTATTTTTTCAGATGTCGCCAAGGCAAGGCATAGTTCTCTTTGGAAAGAAAGGCAAGTTAGCTCCACGATGCATTGAACCTTTGAGATTCTTCGAAGAATACGTTAGGTATTATGAGCTTGCTTTACCACCTCAGTTGCCTTGTGTCCATAATGTATTTCATGTTTCCATGCTTCAAAAGTACGAGCCAGACCCTACATATAGAATCGATTGGACTGAACTAGATATTGAGGAAGATGCTACTTTTGAATAACAACTAGTATAGATTAAAGATCGGTGTGATCAAGTTTTACAAGGCAAAACTATTCCACGAGTATGAGTTTTGTGGAGACATCGTCTTGTGGAGAATTCCACTTGGGAGTATGAGACTGTTATGCGTGAACGCTATCTCCATTTATTCAATGCTTAAAAATTTTGAGGATGAAATTTCTTTTAGGGGGTAGGTTTGTAATATCTGAGAAATTTAAAACCTCTATAAATAAATTTTATTTTATTATTTATAGATGGCATTAATTGAAAATTTGGTAAGAATTAAGATTTTTATATGCTTAAAAAAATTTGGTTAAAATGAAAATTATATGGTAGGATTTATTTCTTAACATTGGATTTAATATTTTACTCACAATTGGAATTAAGAGAGGACATAATATGAAATGTCAATTCTTAGAAACAAACAAGTCCTAACCCATTTATCCGATTCATATGACCCAAACCCATGATCCATGCTAGTATCTAAACCCAATAACCTATCTTCTTGACTCGTTTTCATGCCAAATTGCAAGATGATTCACTCCCTCAAAATTTAACCAAATTAATTTCCTCTCATACTTTGTTGGATGAAAATCTTACATTCTACTTCACTATCTTTGCAATTTTCAACATACCTCTCGAATTTTAACAAACTTGATTAAGGTTTTGGTGAAGGATGGTGGAGGTTGCAGAGATGATTGGGAGAAAAGACAAAAATTTTTCCTATAAATTGAAGACTTGTTGGAAGCAAATGAAATCATAGAATTAAAGAGAGAAGTGTGATGAGTTGAGACCACCATAAAACTTAAAAAACTAGTCAAGTTTTGGTGGTGAAATGAGGAGGGAAAGAGGCATTATGGAGCTTGAAAACTTCTAATTCCAACAATTTACGAGATCAAATTTCTTTGTATACATGAAACTTAACATCGAAAACTTCATTAAGGTAGAGTGTTGTATACATGAAACTTAACATCGAAAACTTCATTAAGGTAGAGTGACAAACCTCTTCAAACATATTTTGTGCTTTCAATTAATGGTTTTATGCTAATATAATGATTTAATTTAAATTTTAGCCCTTATCGGATTTAGAATGAAGAGCATGATAAATATTTGAAATTTAAGATCTAATCATAAAATTAGATTATAATTTATGATTCAATATACTTAATCTAGCATTTACATGTTTACGTTATACATTTAGTTTATTAGAACACAACCTATAAATGAACAGCATGACAAGAAAAGGGTAACTTAAGTACAAACCAGTGGCTAGATACAAAGCAGAGCAAGACCAGAAAGTTGCATGGGAATATATATATATATATATATATGTTAACATGAACAAGACCCTGATTAGTTTTTATTTAATTTAACCTAGCTAGATATTTTATTAAATTTGAAATTTTTTATATGAAACTGCACATAACTGGGAACTACTAGATTAAATTTCATAATTTTTAGAATTATAGTGAATTTATTAAAATTGTTCAAACTTAGTTGTCTAGAATTTTGTTCATTGGAGCAACCTATTTGTGTTTAAGTTAATTTGATCTATCTAACCTTTTAATTAAATTATAAAAATTTTTATGTATGATAGTAGATACATTGAAGAACTTTCAAATTAAATTTCATGAATTTAGGAGATATGTACAATTTTTATAAAATATCCAAAGATTACTGTTTGGTAAAACTTTGTTTAGTAACACCTAATACTTTTCTTAAAATCTGTATTAATTGACTTGTTAAATAAATCATTAAGTTTGATATCCAAAAACTAGACTTAATATAGAATTATTTAAGTTTTAGAATGGCCCAAAAAGGATTTGGTAAGTACTTATTATGTATTTTTAAAATTGGACCTGGAATTTGCCTAAGTATAGGCAATAGTTTGTTTTACAATATATGTTAAAATTTACATTTATATTATAACCAATATTATGAAAACCAAATGAATAACTTAATTTTTGAATATATGAGACACTTCCACTACCTAAGTTTTGTTTAAATTATTAAAATAGTATTATTATTTTATTAAATAATTTTAGAAAAAATCTTAAGAATTTTCTTGTAAACTTGAGTTGGTTACAATTTATGGAACTTAAAATTTTATTTGGTGGATCTCAAGCTAATGTTACTATCCTAGTGAATCAAATCTAATTTTAGATTTAAGCTAAACAATTAATCCTTTATGTAAAGACCCAGATTTTTTTGGCATTTTATTTTGGATTTATTATATTTAAATTCAAATTTTATCTCAATTACATTTTATTTAAAAGTATGATATCTTGTTTAAATTAAATACATGCAACATATATTAATGTTCGATTAATTATATTTATGCTAGCTATATGCTTGTATATATGTATATTTTATGGGTGCACGTGTTTTCATTGGTTGAGAGAGGAGGTGAGCTCCTATTAGTGGAAAAGGGAGGCAAAAGGATTTAATGTTGTGGGGGAGGCCATGGCTTGGCTGATAGGAATTCAAATTTTGGCTTGTGTGGGAAATTTGGAGGTGTCTTGAGGATAGAATTTATGATAGGTGCATGAATCCAAGTGAAAGAGACTTAAGTATAAAATCCCATCTCTTCCCCTTTTCTAGCATTTTCCCACCTACTTCTCCTACATTCCCTATTCTTGTAAGCTCTAGTTAGAGAGTGTTGCATCGGCATTATCCATTGAAAAAAACTAATGTGAGTCAAATGAGGTTATGGGTTAAGCTTGGAAGAGTGACTGCCAAAAAGTTTTTAGAAGAACAAGTTGAGTTGGTGTTTTTAGGAGGTTTATATAAATTTTTGACGTGTATATTGATATGGTAGGGTTTTATCTTTACAAGAAATTTTATTAATCATGTATGTATATATAGACATGTGTATATATAGTAGAGATTAAACACGTATGTTGGGCATGATTCATGAAATCCATGATATGTGCATGAAGAGATTGTAAGACGAAGTTATGTGATATCATACTTTATTATAACTATTTTTTTAATATATATATCCATGTTTTGATTAGAAATTTACAAATCTATGCTTCATGAAGATAAAAGTTCTTATGAATATATATATAATCATGTTTTTAATAAAAGAAAATCCCGTGTTATTGAATATGATTTGTGGAATCTACGATAAAAGATAATCCTATGTTGAGAATATGATGTTATGAGGCTTTGTTTTGATTATGAGGATAACAATCCTAGTATTAATACATATATTTGTTCCATAAAAAACCACCGATAATTTATGTTAAATTCCATGTTCTAGTACGATTATCTAGACAAAGTGGTATCATCATCCGAACTATAAAGCTACTGTTGTTCAAATGATGATGTACCAACATCCAGATGATAATCTACAAAGTTGCTATTATCCGAATGATGGTGTACCAACATCCGTCTGGATGAAGTATACTTTTTAGTAACTTTCTTCCTTCTCTTCCAACTTCTCTTTATATGTCTCCAATGACTATGAGAAGATAAAAACACCTTCTCAAACACCTCTTTATCTACATGAGACATGAAATAATCTTCAATTTGGGATCTTTTTTATTTAAAATATAATCTTATCCTATTTGATTGAAATAGCTTCAAAATTCCTTTATAATTGTTTTGAGATAAAAAGATTCCTAATTTGATTAATTATGTATATCTTGAATTAATTTCATATGTGTTCACGAAAGTTTATTTATTTTGTTAAAATTATGCATAAATCGGGCAACATAAAACTTAAGCCTGAGTGAAAATGCATGAACTCGGGTGAGAAGGACCTTAAGTATAAAACTGTCCTTTTCCCCATTCTAGCTTTTCCCACCTAGGTGTACGCCTCCTCCTTCTCCTACATTCATTGCTCTTGCAAGCTTTAGAAAGAGAGTGTTGCGCCGACATTATCTGTTGGAAAAAATTGGTGTGAGTCGAACGAGGTTACGAGTTAAGCTCGAATAAGTGATTGCCAAAAAGTTTTTAGAAGACCAACTTAAGTTGGTGGTGATTTTAGGAGGTTTATATATATTTTCAACGTGTATATTAAGGTAGGTGGTGTTTTATGTTTATTGTAACGCCCCGAATTTTTCATAAACCCAAGAGTGTGAACAAACAACCATAAGTCACCAAACCATCAATCCAAAGTTATCAGAGCCAAATATATTTAATAATAATGAATTAATAATCTCCAAACTTAAATAAAAAAATAAACCATCTTTAGTCTTCCTGACTAAGACGTATACAATAATCAAAATCCAACTAAAAAGAAAAAAAAATAAACTGAAAAATTGTGTAGTTCTCTCCCTAAAATAAAATTTATGAGTTACTCGAAATATCTACTCTGCCTCAGCAATCCTATCCCGACCATCATCTGATGCAACACTCACACCTACATCTAAAGATGTAGGGGCATGAGCACAATATACTAATATATATTAAATAATCAATTGGTGCTTAAAGGAAAATAAAAATTAAATAAATCATGCATGAGTGTCCTAGTATGAATCTCTAACGTGTCATGTCAACATACATCACATTACAAAAATATTTAAATTTAAATTCAAATATTCTAAACTTGACATAAAATAAAATAAATTATTTTAACAAAACCATATTGTTAACTATTAGGTTAGGTACCGTTACACGGTCAACCTATGCCTCAGCTATAGGATATCAAAAATATCAACTATCAATATTGCGTAGGTTACTAGCCTATTAGACATGATAGCTCAACCCCGCACGAGTTTTTGATCTTTCACTAGTGAAGCTTTTAGTACCAACTACCTATTCCGGTACCTCTCTCAACCCAAAACAAAAATCGTAAAATCAATGAATAAATAATTAGTTATTTATTTAAATCTACAACATACTTTTAAAAATATGTTTTTCCTTATTTAAGGTTCCATAATAAGACACAAATTTTAAAAATTAAATTTTTTTTTGTACCAACTTAATTTTAATTTTTCAACATTAAAATCAATTTATACATACTTTTCTAATCCACAAAATAGCAACAATCACCTAATTTACCATGTAACAATAAACCAAATAATTACAAAAATTCACAAAATTAAATCACACATAATAAATTTAATTTTTATTTAATTTCACCCAGACCTCAAATTAAATTTGAATCTGCTACAAAAAGAAACCAAAAAGCCTGTTGTCTCGATGTGCTTTGCCGCCGCTACTTCTTTTTTTTTTTTTTTTTTTTTTCTGTCGCCACTACCTTTTCTTCTTCTTCTTCTTCTTCTTCTCTCTCTCTCTCTCTCTCTCTCTCTCTCTCTCTCTCTCTCTTTTTGCCGAATTAGTTTATTCAACGTGCACTTATAAGTGTGTGTATATACATGATTACCATTGCCCAGGTGATTCAAGCTATTGATTCCAAGTAGGATTCAACTTTCCACCAAGCTAACTCCTAATCAATTAATAACTATGCAATATTTATATAATATTATTATTTAGTAAATTATATATGTGAATATATATAAACACACATAGCAACATGGACTAAAATATATATATATATATATATATATTATTTCATTAAATTAACAATTTGTCAAAATTAAACTAAAATTGTATAATTTACAAAAATATTTAAATATCAAAAAATTTCTGACGCAACTCACAATAAAATTTTAATTTTATAAATTTATTTTAATTTTATAAATGGCTCAAAATTTAAATCAGCTATTTAATTTTTTTTATGAAATATTAATTAAAGAAATTACCAAGAATTAAAATTTCTGGGTCATCACATTTATAAGAGGATTTTTACTTAATCATGTATGTATATATATATAGTAGATATTAAATGTGTATGACAGGCATGATTCATGAAAATTCATAATATGCGCTTGAGAAGATTGTAAGAGGAAGTTATGTAATATGATACTTCATTATGGCTATTTTCTTTTTTTTTTTTTTTTGATATATATATCTATGTTTTAATTAGAAATGTCACGCCCCAAAATCCATGATCGGGGACGTGGGAACAAAACCCAAAAATAAATATCAAACCATGAAAAATGTACGATATCAAAGCGGAAGCTAATGAAAGTAAGTATTATTCCATTTCTTAAATATTCAAAATACCTTTAAAATGCCCTAAAATGGGCTACAAAACCATGCCACAAATATGAGCTCAAATCAATACTCCATTATATTATAATTTAAATGTTGGAATGCAAAATAAAACAAATCATCCAGCTATAACAACCCAAGATGACTAGCTAACCCACTGGTCCATGAAGAGCATCAACCTCTGCATTACTAACTGTAGTAGGGGGTGAGTACTAAATTCCACATGTGCTCAGAAAGTGTTCATAAAATATACTTTCTAAATCATGCAAAGCTATTAACACTAATTAATAAGAATAAAATTTAAAATCTTATAATTTTCAAAATATCCATATTTAATCATTTCATCCAAATTATATAGTTACTCAGCCATAATCTCGCAGTCTCATGCTAAAAAGTTTAGTCTGTGGCCTCAGAACTAAACCCAAAATAAATCCCCGGCTTAAGCCGTGGGGTACAACTAGTCCCGCAGTTTTAGATGTGCTCATCACATTCCCAGACCTCAATCATGGGGTACAATTGGTTCCGCAGTCCCAAATGTACTCATTTGCCATAGTAGGCAAACTGGTCTCGCAGTCCCGTGTTAAATATACGCTAGAATAAGCCATATACACATTTTGTAGGTTTCTAACTTACTGGTTATGCTAACTACCCTGCGCAGGTTTCGGGCTTCCAACCCCTAGGCTCTAGAACTCACTCTTTCTAGTACCCTTAATGACCCCAAATCCCAAAAAATCAAATCTTAAGTAATTCCTTTAATTAATAGCACAACATACACGAGAGTTCTCCTCAATTTGGTTTTTTTTTTTTTTTTTTTTTGGTGTTCATCATTTAAATCAATAAGTCTTATGAAGTTAACTCCCCTGGGCCTAAGTTTCATGTTACCCATCTATCAATATCATTCTCATTACAATATTTATCAAATAAATCTCATGCATCCATATTCAAGAATATATATACAACTAGCTTGATAAACAAAATTTTATATCAAGCATGTCTTGACAAAGAAGCATTCAAGCCATAAATTTTGATAATTCATGAAAAAATAGAAAATAAAATATTTTATACTAATTCAAAAGCCTAAAATACTTATAATTAACTCCAGTTTCATAAAAATAAAATTTAAAATTTATTCATAAAGCCATATAATACAGATTTTAAGAATACTAAATGGGTATTTCTATTAGAACCATACAGAACACCTCACTTTCATGATTTTTATAAAATCCATGTTAAATCCAAAATTTTTAAATTTTTACAGAAAGCTCATTCATATAGCTAGTTTAACATATAAAAATTTTAAAAATTATATCAACTTTTATTTATATCTTTTATATCAAATATCTGACTGTTGTCAATACAGCAACGCAAACCAAGTAACCAAGTTTCAATATTTTTATAAACTAAATTATTACTCAAAAAATTATAAAAATTTTATTGTAGAATATTTAACGTGTCTAGTTTCATATATAAAAGTTTTAGAAATTAATTTATTCTCTAGGTATCATTTTTATACCAAACATCAAACTCCTATCAGCACAGCAATTTAAAACAAACAGTCAATTTTCACAATTTTTATAAAATCCATTTTAACTCAAAAAAATATGAAATTTTTACTGGATATTAGTTTGGATATGTAATCCCATATATGGAAATATCAAAAATTAATTCAACTTCTAAGTATGAATTTCATATAAAAACAATGTGCTGATCCTAGCATAGAAATTCCAACCAAATAGTCAAGTTTGACTATTTTTAATAAATTCATTTTAATTCCAAAAATTATGAAATTTTTACTAGACACTCCTCTATATGCCTAGTTGCATAGATAAAATTATCAAGATTTAATTCAATCTCTAAGTATGATTTTTATAGAAAAATAGTGTACCTATTTCAGTGTGAAAGTTCCAGAATTTCACATAACAAAAAAAATCAATTCATAGAATAAGACTTCAACTCTTGCACATATACATATACATGACATGATAAAAAATATATATATTAAATAAACACAATCATACCTACCTCGTATTATATACGGCGACAAAGTATATAAAAACTCCAAATAAAACACCAACTCAAGTTGGCCCTATGAATAGTCTCCGTCGATTTCACTCCAAATTTCCTCTACGATCACGTTCGCCGTTTCTTTCAATGGATAAATAGTAAATACTTCTCTCTCTCTCTCTCTCTCTCTCTCTCTCTCTCTCTCTCTCTCTCTCTCTCTCTTCTCACACAAGAAGGATTAAGAGAAGAAAAAAAATAATAATGAAAGATGAAGAAGGTATCTAGAGGTATACGAGAGAAGAGGTAACTGAAGGTGTAAATTGTGTAAGGGTATTCTATATATATAAATTAATAGTCCCCCCTCTCTCCTACTCGATGTATGCACCCCTCATAAAAAAACTTCCATAATCTCTCCTCTAACTCCCACATAAATTCAAAACCCACTTGCCAACTCTTAGCCTCCCTCACAAAGCAATAAATAACTTTGTCTTTCTCTCTTTCTACTAGTGATCAACGCCTCCCCTCCCCACTAATAAGATATTAACACCTAAATGCATATATACCCATGCACAATTATTAATACATATAACACAAAAAAATAAATTAATACAAGATCATATATATAGAATATAAATGGGGTTCAAAAAAAATATAAATTTTAAATATTATAAATTCAAAATAAAAATGCCAAAAATTTTGGGTCTTTACAAGAAATTTACAAATCCATGCTTCATGAAGATAAAAGTTCACATGAATGTATACATATAATCATGTTTTTCATAAAAGATAATCAAACATTGTTGAGTATGATTTGTGCAATCTATGATATAAAATATGTTTCCTCGCAAAAACTTTCCTCATCTGTACTCCATTTTCTTGTAGTGTAATAAGATGATGTCATGTGATATAAATCATTGTTGAAAATATGATGTTATAAGGCTATATTTTGATTACAAGGATATAAATTTAGGTATTGATGCATATATTTGTTCCATAGAAAATCGCTAATAGTTTCTATTGAATTCCATATTTTGGTACGATCGTTCGGTCTAGATAAAGTGGTATCATTGTCTGCATGAAATGCTGTAAAACTACTGTTATCTAGATGATGATATACCAACGTTTGGGTGATAATCTGTAAAGTTGTTGTTATTTGAACGATGGTGTACCAGCACCCAAACGAAATACACTCTTTCAGCGACTTTCTTCCTTTTTCTTCCAACTTCTCTCTAAATATGTCCAACCCATGTAAGAAGGAAAAATACCTTCTCAAACACCTTTTTACCTATATAAGACATGACATCATTTTCAATTGGGGATTTTTTTGTTTATTTAAAATGTAATCTTGTCCTATTTGATTGAAATACCTTCAAAATTCCTTTATAATTGTTTTGAGCTAAAAGGATTCATACTTTGATTGGTTATGTATATCTTGAATTAATTTCACATCTGTTTATTAAAGTTTGTTTACTTTGTTAAACTTAAGCTTGAATTGGAAAACATGAAACTTAGGCCTGGGTGACATCATTTCATAAAATTAAATTATGGGATGACCACAAGAACCTAAATTAGGAAGAACTCTTATGTATGATATGTTATGATTTTTGCTACTAGAGTCATAAAGGGTATTAAAAGAGTAAGTATTACTGCTCAAGGGTCGAAAACCCTAAAACATTCATAGGGTGTTTATTGCTATCAGTAGACTAGTAACCTACAAAGTTTGTTATATGTTTTATTATAGCATATATTAAGTGGGACTGCGGGATTGATTGCTTATTGAGGCGAGATATATTGGACTTAGACTTTAAGACTAGTGACTATGCTTTATTATAGCATATATTATATCGGGACTAAGGACCGGACACATATCGAGGCATGAGATTTTACATCTAGAACTGTGAAGCCAGTTGTACCCCATGGCTGAGGCTTGAGGATTTGATATTGTATTTTACAGAGTAACCTTACAGAGTACCTAACGTATAATATTGTATTTATATGTAATGGTGTGTATGTTGTGATAAAGATTATATTAGCATGAGACTGTGGGATCATGACTAAGTAACTATTTAATCGGAATGGTATGGTTTAATATGAAAATTGTAGATTTATTGTGAAATTCATAAGATTTTGTAATTAATACCAATTAAGTGTTGATTTCTTTGCACAATTAAAAATATAATCTTTTTTTTTGGTAATTTAAAAAAAATATTGTCTTATATGCATATTTTGAGTACACGTGGTTTAATGCTCATCCTTATAGTTGATGTTGCAGGAGTAGATACTCGTGTGCTAGATTAGCCAGTCATGGATTGTAACTTTGAGATATATTTGGTCTTGGGCCCATATTTATGACATTTGGTTTTGTAAACCTTTAGTGGCATTGTTGAGACTTTAGAATATTCATCTTTGAATATTGGTTATTTAAATTTGCTTTTGCTCTAATTAAGTTATATTTGATGTCGCTTGATGTGTACTTGTGGGTTTTGACCCCACGTCCCTGGATTATGGATTTCGAGAGCATGACACTTTAAAATTCTATTTCATATATAGTGTAAATTTACACTGAAGTTTAAAAGACTTAAGCATTGTTTTGTCATCCTAATATTTTACGAAAACTAAACAAAAACTAAGATCAAAGCTAGTAAAGTTCGACCTTGTGACCTTGAACCTATGATTAGGGTCGCTCGCCCACTGAGCAGCTGATCTTAGCTAACTATTTTTGGCAAAATAAATATTTTAAGGTGAATTATTTTCTTGGAATTTAGTTTTGAATAATGCTCCAAGTTAAATTAAAATTGACGTGAGATAAATAAACATGAGAGTTAAACTAGTTGAATTGAAGTGTTGAACTATACGTTGTAATATGTTTAAATGTTTTAACCGAGAATCTTTGTGAAACTAAATAATTCTGTATAAAAATACCAACGCTTTGTATCATTGCCTAGACATAATCTTGACATTAATTTGGTCTAGTACTCGATACCAGAGAGATATCGTTACTGAAATTTAGTTCTGGCAAGGGGTATATGAGTGGGTTGTAACGATCTATAAGTGGAGATGAGAATTTGTGAGAGAACTATGGTATACCTAGGATTATTTCCATTTTTGACTTGGCCAGTTCGATCAGCGATCGCAACGGCTATAATTTCAATCGATGACACTGACAATACACTTATGAGTGGAGTTCGGGAAGTCATTTCAAGGTAGTAGCTGACAGTACAATCAAGTATGGAGCCCAGGAATATACTAGTTTATAAGAATGGAGTAGTAGAGAATAGGATTTCAATTTATATGTAGAATTATTTCAATGGAGATTAAATTACTGTTTACCTTGAAATTCAATATAGGAAAACTACTCGAAGTTTGCACTGCTATAGGTTCGATCCTGAGACCTCCAGAGTCTGAATCTGGGATCCTCTACCACCACGATATCAATTTCAAATTGTTAAAATGTTCCTACTTCTAGTATATATTATGATACATGAATTCTTTTGGCAATCGTGACTATGGGACTAGCATTTATTTTACTTGTTGCTTTATGCTTTTAATTAACCTTTGTATAGAAGTCATATCACCTAGTCACGATCATTGTACTGGATCACTTGGTGTAGTGTGGTACCATGGTTAATGCATATAGGCAGTTAGGAGGTTTTGACTATTGAGTTTTAGCAGCTTAATCAAAAATAAATATTTCAAGTTCTAATCTCGAAGGAAGAAAAGAAAAGCGCATGGTAACTTAGCAGGACTTTTAGACAATTTGTACTATATAAACAAATGCCTGACTTGTGGGCTATCTATTGATATCCTTGGCTGGATGAAATAATTATTCTATGATTTCTATTTATTTGTATTTGGATTAGAATGTATTAGTATTGGCTCTGGATGTACCAATGTTTTTACTATTACCATTATAAATAAATTTTTGCACATTATTGTGCATTATGACTCGACTTATATCCTTAGAATATTATATTAAAAACCATTACTTTCCATTTTTACACTCTAGGTTCCTGGATTTGGGGTGCAACACCAATGATTGAAAATATCCTCTCGACTTTCCTTATTATATAAATGTCACAAAAAATGAAAAACCATTTGTATTTTAAGTTTTATGTACATTAAATTTAATTTTAATTTAAATATTTATTTTTTAAAAACTTTAAAAAAAATTACAGTCTAAATTTCACTTAGTTTTTTAAATGAATAATCTTAGTTGACTTTCTCTAGTATATATATGTAGATTACTTAGAAATATCAATTAAAAATATCAATTTATTTATTACAAGTATTATCACATTTTTAAAAATATTAATTTATTTATTACAAGTATTATCATATTTTTAAAAATTTCTATAAAAAATATAGGAAGAGTAAGGAATTCTTTTTTCATATGAAGTGACAAAAAGACAACCAAAATAAAGAGAAAAAAAAAAGTAATCTGGATCATAAGACAAATTCAAAAGTTGAAAATATCCCCGTGAGATTCTTTATTATATAAATAATACAATTAATTTAGATTAAAGATAACCATAAATCTCCACAACACAATGTTAATATACAATCATGAATGCAAAATTAATCATGATAACAATAAAGAGAGAAGAAAAATAAGAATAAAATTAAGTAGAGATAAACTCTTGCCAACAACAAGTAATACAATTATATAAATTTATATATAATAACAAAGCTCAAGAATTGGGATATTTTGACTGTTGGATTTGTTCAATTAACATGATTACTTCTTTTTTCTCCACTTTGATTTTCTTTTCAGTAACTTTACATAGAAACACAATCTATCACTCTTTCAAAAATTTTTAAATACTTTTGTATAATTTAAATATCTTTTCTAAAATAAAAGATGACATAGTAGGAAAAATATTAGATAGGGAATTATTTTACAAAGAGTGTTAAATTAAAAATATTTTTGTTGAAATAGTATTATTTGAGCAGAATCTCAAATTTACAAAATTTAAAAGTTGTAAGTGAATATTGAAAAATAAATAGTAGTTAGGTAACGTAAATAATTGTTGTGTAAAAAATGTAGATGTATCAATGTATAATAATCATATCTTCAGATTTAATGTAAGGATGTATATTTTTATTTCTCATCTTCTCTTGAAATTAATGGACATTAAAAAGAATAAAAAATAATAAAATGGCTTTAAAGGACACTTTTAAATCATGAATGCAAAATTAATCATAATAATTGTAAGGGAAAAGGAGGATAAGAATGAAATTAGGTAGTGATAAACTCTTGACATGTAATGACCCGAATTTTCATTTAATTTAGTTATTATATATATTTATTTATTTAGTAAATTTATTTTATTTTTTAAATTTAATAATTTATAATTTTGGTATTTAATTTTAAGTCGTATTTAAAAATATTAATTTTGGGTTATATTTAAAAAGATTTTAAATTTTTGGAAAAAAAGTGTAATTTTCCTAAACCTATTGGGAATAGGAAATTAATTAAATTGGGTAGGGTTATTTGTTATTTCAGCTGTTATATAAAAAAAAAATGTATTAGAAACCCTAGGGAGATAGAGAGAGTGAGAAAGAAAGGTAAAGAAAGAGGTTCGGCACTAAAGAGAAACTCGACAACAAGCTGTCAAAATTGGCCAAATTAAAACGGTAAGGGCGGAATTCTATAAATATATGCATATGACTTCGATTGTGTTGATTGCAGTAAACTGGATTTTGAAATCTTTTATATATAATATTATCACTGTTATATGTATGGCATGTTAATTTGATTGAAAGGTTTTAATTGTTTGTTTTGTCTTATATGTACACGCGTGATAAATATGTAGCAAAGCAGTGAACTAAAAGTTAACTTCTAATATATATATATATATATATATGTATATATATTCGTATACTAAATTAAAGTTCCCAGGATGTTTTGGTTTCACAATGATTGATTGATTTTTTTTTCTGTTTATTAATTCTTGAGAATGATTGATGTGTACATGACTTTGAAATTTGAAATCTTGATTGAATACATACACATATGTATGCACATTTTGGTTGTTGCCGTTAGACTGTTTCTTTGATAAAGGTTGTGATATTTAACGGGTTGGTAAATTGATGGATAATAGGGTTAAGATCTAAAATAAGGGAAAATTTATTAAATATGGATTTAAAGTGAAATTTAATATTATGTTTTGTTTGGATTAAAGGGTACTGAAAATATAGGGTATACGTACCCAAGAGTTGAAAGTCCCGAAACTCGTGCGGGGTGGTAATCAAGTCCAGCAGGCTAGTAACCTACGAATGATGCAAATGCCTAAGGGTGGCATATTATATTCCTAAGGTTTTGGTCTAGGAAGCAGACACCGAAGGATGGTGTATATTGGTTGGGTCCTGTTTCTGCGGGACAACCAAGCCGACATAAAAAAATGATATATATTGGTTGGATCTTGTTTCTATGAGACAACCAAGCAGCAGTACCTTGAAATTAAATTATATTTTTTTTGATGTGTTGTGTGATGCTAAAACGTAATTAAATTGTAACGAAGATAAATTAATAAATTGATTTAATTTCTTGTTTGAAATTGCTACTTGTGCATAGTTGTTTCACTTAGTAGCATGCTAGGACATACTGCATTTATCATATTATTATTAGGGTTCCGAGCACACGTGGTATTAGTGCTCATCCCCTTACAGCTTGTGGTACAGGTAATGAATTTGAGTCATGTGCTAGACCTGCTCAATAAGAAAGTTAGATTTTATTTATTTATTTTTATTTTCCTTAATTACATTAGAATTTTTTTTAGTGAATTGTTTTTTTTTTAGTGAATTGTTTTTTTTTTTAGTGAATTATAATAAGCCTCTGTTTGTGAGGTTATTATTAATTATTTTTATCTAGCTTTGGGAGAATATTTGGGCCTAGTTTTTGGAGCTTATTGCTGGTTGACTTTGACTAAGGTATTTATTTAAATTAAAAATTTAGTTTTATTTATTTTTATTTTTATTGCTCCATAAAATGTGTGCATGACTCTGGTGTGTGACATGGAAAGTTATTAAATGTTGTTATTACGCGTTTGCTTGTTCACATACTTGAGTTGTGAAACTCGGGGTGTGACAACTTGATATCAGAGCTTAGGCTTAGAATACCTAAGGACAATAGGTCTTTTATTTTTCTAAGTGCTCTGTATTTACATAACAATTTATTTAATTGTGATATGTGAATTTGATATTTTGTTGAACTTAGACTATTAAAAATGTGTTAACCTCAGTATATTTTTGTGAATTTTTGAGAATGCTGCCATGTGTAGCTTTAGGTGTTAGAGGTAGAGGTAGAAGCAACGTTAGAGGCAAGGGTCAAGGTCGTGGTCATGGTAGGGGCTGAGCAATTCAGGCTGGGTAGGGCCGTGAGGCTCTAGTTGATGATGTTCCCATTGCTGCGAGAGTGTCACATGAGTAGGGGTCACATGCTGGGGTTGGAGCAAAGGTTCCATTAGGGGTGCCTCACGTGACAGAGATGCAATCCGAAGCACCAAGTGTGCCGCAGCCAGGAATGGTGGACCCATAGATGTGGATGCAACAAATGGTTGCGATGTTTACTGAAGGGATGCAAGCGAGTCAACCTACAGCTCCGTATGAGAAATTAGGAGAATCAAGCCCCCCACATACTTTGGTGCAACAGAAACTGAAGAGGTTGAGAAGTTTTTGCACAAGAATGAGAAGATATTTGAGGTAATGCAGTTAAATAAAGATAAGACTAGAGTTCTACTTGCGGCTTTCCAGTTGAAGTGAGCTACAACGGATTGGTGGAGTACTGTGAAGGGGTCTCGTGGGACGTCTGCACTTACTTGGGAGGATTTTAAAGAGCGTTTCAGAGATTATTTTTTCCCTCAGTCTCTGAGAGATGCCAAACTTGACGAGTTTTTGAATTTGACTCAAGGGCCAATGACTGTGTTGGAGTATGGGCGTAGATTTATCTCATTGGCCAAATATGCTAAGGAGTTGGTGTCCACTGAACGCACCAAGTGTAGACAATTTGAGAAGGGATTGAGGCTTGCTATTAGGGATCGGATAGTGCCTTTGGGGCTTAATGAATATGAGACCTTGGTTGATCGAGCAATTGCGGTGGAGAAAATTTTGGTAGATATCAGGGCACAGAATGAAGCTAGGCAAGGAAAGACTCAGCACCAGGAGAACAGACCCACTGAAAAACAAAGAGAAAATTTACATAGAGCGCAGACTCAGCAGTTTCAGTAAGGGAGTACAGCTCCAAGTCAGTCAGTAGCAGCCAGGGTTCTTGCACAGAGCTCCATTATCTGTCACAACTGTAGACAACCTAGGCATCGTCAGTTTAATTTTCCTTATAAAGGTGTCTCAGGTGGATCTAAAAATAGGATGGAGGTGCAAATTTGTTACACGTGTGGCCAACCGGGTCATGTGCAGAGGCGCTGTCCGTAGAGGCAAGATAATGGAAGTGTTATGAGACCTCCACAGCCAGCTTAGTTAGTATAGAGTAGCAGGCCAATAGAGTCACAATCAGTGCAAACTTATTTTCAGAGAGACACTCAAGGTGGGGCACCGCAGTATCAGATGGGTGTTCCAAGTGGTGTTCAATAGCATCAAGGAGTTCAGGGTGGATTCCAGCAAGGACAAAAATGGGGTAGACCATAAACGGCACCAGTTCAGGGATGAGTTTTCACTGTGGTCCAAAATGATGGACGTGCTGAGCCTATAGTGACGAGAGGTACCTTTCTTATTTATGCTACTAAATCTATAGTTCTTGTAGACACAAGAGCATCTCATTCATTTATTGCTGCATCATTTATGTCTACATTGAATTTATTTGTGGACGAGTTAGTTCTACCATTGCACGTTGAAACACCAATAGGAGGTCATTTTGTGTTGAATCGAGTTTGTAAGAATTGTGAGATTACTATCAGGGATGAGACTTCGAGACGGGAGCACTTGTCAGTTTTTGACCTGCTTGTGATAGACATGAGAAGCTTTGATGTGATTCTTGGCATGAACTAGCTGTCAGTCTTTCGGGCGATGATAGATTGTGCTAAAAGTCAGGTGACCTTATTTACTATGGAGGGAGATTGAATATGATTTTCTAGTGATCGTTGTAACCCTCAGCTCTTGCCTTCCCTCAATGGGCAGGGACGAGTAGACTTGTGCAGTTTGTTTGCTTATATGGCTTTGGAGGACGAGGATGATGATAAGATTGAGTTACCACGAGTCATTTGTGAATTTTCAGAAGTGTTTTCAAAAGTATCTGGATTATCGCTTGAGCAGAAGGTTGAATTTGGAATTAATCTGATTCCTGACACAGAACCTATTTCTATAGCCCCGTATAGATTGGCACCAACAGAGTTAGTGGAGTTAAAATCCCAAATATAAGAGTTAAGCTCTAAGAGATTTATCCACCCTAGCACTTCACATTGGGGTGCACCAGCACTATTTGTAGCTAAAAATGATGGAACTCTCAGGATGTGTATAGATTATTGGAGGTTGAACCGGGTTACAACAAAAAATCGGTATCCCTTACCGAGGATTGATGATCTGTTTGATCAACTAAAGGGTTCAGTTATTTTCTCGAAGATTGATTTGAGATCTGGATACCACTAGTTGAGGGTGAAGAATGATGACATTCCCAAGACAGCATTCAGGACTCAGTATGGCCACCATAAGTTTTTGGTGATGGCGTTTGGACTGACCAATGCTCCTGCCGTGTTTATAGAGTTGATGAATCGGGTGTTCAGCAAATATTTAGACAAGTTTGTTGTCGTATTTATTGATGACATTCTGGTTTATTCACGGTCAGAGGAGGAACATGAGGAGCATTTGAGAATTGTACTTCAGATCTTGAGCGACCACCAGCTCTATGCTAAATTGAGCAAGTGTGAGTTCTGGCTCAAATAGGTGAAATTTCTCGGGCATGTTGTTTCTGAGGAAGGAGTTATAGTAAATTCATCTAAGGTTGAGGCAGTTATAGATTGGCAGAGGCCAAAGATAGTTTTTGAGATTCGGAGTTTTTTGGGTTTGGTAGGGTATTACTGAAGATTTGTCTGTGACTTCTCGAGGTTAGTCGGGCCGATGACTAGGTTGACTCGAAAAGGGGTCAAGTTTATTTGGGATGAGAAATGTGAACAGTCTTTTTAGGAGTTAAAGAAAAGGTTAACTATTGCACCAGTGCTTGTGATTCCAAAGAGGAGATTAGGTTATTCAGTTTATTATGATGTATCCAGGAAAGGTTTAAGCTGTATGTTGATGCAGGGTAATAGAGTAGTAGCTTATGGGTCTAGGCAGTTGAAGACTCATGAGTATAACTACCCAGTACATGATTTGGAGTTGGCAGCAATTATCTTTGCTCTGAAAATCTGGAGACACTATTTGTACAGTGAGAAATTTGAGGTGTTTTTTGACCACAAGAGTTTGAAGTATCTTTTCACTCAGAAGGATCTGAATCTGAGGCAGAGGAGATGGATGGAGTACATGAAGGACTACGATATTGAGCTTCAGTATCACCCTGGTAAGGCAAATGTTGTTGCTGACGCACTCAGCCGAAAGAATCGTGGTACTATAGCGGGTCTTTCCATGCGAGAGTGGGAAATGATGAGAAGCCTTAGTGAGTTTGATCTGGAGTTTCAGGAAAATGAGGGTCATGCTATTTTGTGTGCCATGGCTACTCAGCCAATTCTATTGAGTCATGTGATAGAAGCTTAGGGGACTGATGTTGAATGTGAAGTGATTTGAACTAAGTTGCCGAATCCTAATGAGATGCCAGGATGGATGATTGGGGATGATGATGGTTTGAGATATTTGGGGAGACTTTTCGTGCCCATCTCTGCTCGAGATATAGTTTTAAAGGAGTTCCATCACTCTAAATTTGCAGTACATCCTGGAGGTACTAAGATGTATTACGACCTGCGCCGTCAGTTTTTTTAGGCAGGTATGAAGAAGGATGTGGCAGAGTTTATGAGTAGGTGCCTTATTTGTTAGCAAGTTAAGGCTGAGCATCAGAAACCAGCGGGTCTTTTGCAACCTCTACCAGTGTCAGAGTGGAAGTGGGAGAATATTACAATGGATTTTTTTTTGGCTTACCGAGATCACTGAAGGGCCATGATACTATTTGGGTGATAGTGGATAGGTTGACGAAGTTAGCTCACCTTTTGCCGATTCGATTGACTGACCCTATGGATGTCTTGGCTAAATTATATGTCAAGGAAATTGTGAGGCTTCATGGAGCTCCTGTATCCATTGTCTTAGACAGGGATCCACGTTTTGCTTCTCGATTTTGGCAAAGTCTCCAGGTGGCTATGGGGATAGAATTGTTGTTTAGCACTGCCTTTCATCCTCAAACCGATGGACAGTCAGAACGTATAATTCAGATTTTGGAGTATGTGCTCAGGGCGTGTGTGCTTGATTTTCATGGCAGTTAGGAGAACCATCTTCCTTTGATTGAATTTGCATATAATAATAGCTACCAATCGAGAATCGGAATGGCTCCTTTTGAAACTTTGTATGGTAGACTGTGTAGATCTCCTATCTGTTGGGCTGAGGTTGGAGAAACTACAATTGTTGGGCCTGAGTTCATGCAGGAGACGACTGAGAAGGTCAAACTAATTCGATAGAGGCTTGAGACAGCACGGAGCCGCTAAAAGAGTTATGCTAATAAGAGGCGGAGTCCCTTGGAGTTTGAGGTAAGGGACCATGCGTTCCTAAAGGTTTCACCACGAAAGGGTCAGTTTCGTTTTGTCTGCAGAGGAAAGTTCTCCCCGAGATATATTGGGCCATTTGAAGTTTTGGCTACGGTTGGAGAGGTGGCTTATCGTCTTGCCTTACCACTGCAGCTTTCAAGAGTACATGAGGTGTTTCACGTGTCTATGCTTAGGAAGTATAACCCGGATCCTTCGTATGTATTAGATTGGACTGAGATAGATGTTGACTCAAATGTGACATATGAAGTGAAACCAGTGGAAATTTTAGATTCTCGGGAGCAAGTGCTTCGGGGAAAGACTATTTCTTTGGTTAGGGTGTTATGGAAGCATCATGGTATTGAGGAGTAGACTTGGGAGTGAGAGGGAGATATGCGGAGTAGGTATCCAAAGTTGTTTCTTTGATTTTCTTTTATTTACCTCCTAAATTTCGAGGACAAAATTTTTGTAAAGAGGGTAGGATGTAATGACCCGAATTTTCATTTAATTTAGTTATTATATATATTTATTTATTCAGTAAATTTATTTCGTTATTTAAATTTAATAATTTATAATTTTGGTATTAAATTTTAAGTCGTATTTGAAAATATTAATTTTGGGTTATATTTAAAAAGATTTTAAATTTTTGGAAAAAAAAGTGTAATTTTCCTAAATCTACTGGGAATAGGAAATTAATTAAATTGGGTAAGGTTATTTGTTATTTTAGCTATTATATAAAAAAAAAATGTATTAGAAACCCTAGGGAGATAGAGAGAGCAAGAGAGAAAGGTAAAGAAAGAGGTTCGGCACTGAAGAGAAACTCGACAACAAGCTGTCAGAATCGGCCAAATTAAAACGGTAAGGGTGGAATTCTATAAATATATGTATATGACTTCGATTGTGTTGATTGCAGTAAATTGGATTTTGAAATCTTTTATATATAATATTATCATTGTTATAGGTATGGCATGTTGATTTGATTGAAAGGTTTTAATTGTTTGTTTTGTCTTATATGTACACACGTGATAAATGTATAGCAAAGCAGTGAACTAAAAGTTAACTTCTAATATATATATATATATATGCATATATATATTCGTATACTAAATTAAAGTTCCCAGGACGTTTTGGTTTCACAATGATTGATTGATTTTTTTTTCTGTTTATTAATTCTTGAGAATGATTGATGTGTACATGACTTTGAAATTCGAAATCTTGATTGAATACATACACATATGTATGCACATTTTGGTTGTTGCCGTTAGACTGTTTCTTTGATAAAGGTTGTGATATTTAACGGGTTGGTAAATTGATGGATAATAGGGTTAAGATCTAAAATAAAGGAAAATTTATTAAATATGGATTTAAAGTGAAATTTAATATTATGTTTTGTTTGGGTTAAAGGGTACTGAAAATATCGGGTATACGTACCTAAGGGTTGAAAGTCCCGAAACCCGTGTGGGGGTGATAATCGAGTCTAGTAGGCTAGTAACCTATGAATGATGCAGATGCCTAAGGGTGGCATATTATATTCCTAAAGTTTCGGTCTGGGAAGCAGACACCGAAGGATGATGTATATTGGTTGGGTCCTGTTTCTACGGGACAACCAACCAGACATCAAAGAATGATGTTTATTGGTTGAGTATTGTTTCTACGAGACAACCAAGCAGCAGTACCTTGAAATTAAATTATATTTTTTTTGATGTGTTGTGTGATGCTAAAACGCAATTAAATTGTAACGAAGATAAATTAATAAATTGATTTAATTTCTTGTTTGAAATTGCTACTTGTGCATAGTTGTTTCACTTAGTAGCATGCTAGGGCATACTGTATTTATCATATTATTATTATGGTTCCGAGCACACGTGGTATTAGTGCTCATCCCCTTATAGCTTGTGGTGCAGATAATGAATTTGAGTCATGCGCTGGATCTGCTCAATAAGAAAGTTAGATTTTATTTATTTATTTTTATTTTCCTTAATTACATTAGAATTTTTTTTAGTGAATTATTTTTTTAGTGAATTATAATAAGCCTCTGTTTGTGAGATTATTATTGATTATTTTTATCTAGCTTTAGGGGAATATTTGGGCCTAGTTTTTGGAGCTATTGCTAGTTGACTTTGACTAAGGCATTTATTTAAATTAAAAATTTAGTTTTATTTATTTTTATTTTTATTGCTCCATAAAATGTGTGCATGACTCTAGTGTGGGACATGGAAAGTTATTAAATGTTGTTATTACGTGTTTGCTTGTTCACATACTCGGGTTGTGAAACTCGGGGCATGACATGACATGTTAATAAATAATACAATTAGTTTAGATTGAAAATGATCATAAATCTTCTCAAAACACCGTTAATATTCATTCATAAATGCAAAATTAATCATAGTAATGGTAAGGGGAGAAGAAAGATAAGAATTAATAAAGTTAGGTAAGGATAAGTTCTAATGCGACAACAATTAATACAATTACATAAATATATAATAAAGCTCAAGAATTGGGATATTTTTAACCGTTAGATTTATTTAATGGACATGATTACTTTTTTTATATCTACTTTGGTTGTCTTTTCAGCCACTTCAAATGAAAATACAATTATCGCTTTTTTTTTTTAATTTTCTAATACTTTTCTATAATTTAAATATCTTTCTAAAATAATAGATGATGTAGTAAGAAACATATTAGATAGGGAATTATTTTAAAAAGAGTATTAAGTTAGAAATATTTTTGAAAAATAGTATTATTTAAGTAGAAACTCAGGTTTGTAAAATTTAAAAGTATAAGTGAATTTCCAAAAATAAATTGTTAGGTAATATAAACAATTGTTGTGTAATAAATGTAGATGTATTGATATATAATAATCACATATTTAGATTTAATCTAAGGATATACATTTTTAAATCTACTCTCAAAGTTAATGAATATTAACATATTAAACAATAATAAATGGTTTTTAAATGACACTTTAAATCATGAATGCATAACATGTCAGTAAATATTAAAATTAATTTAGATTAAAAAAATCATAAATCTCCACAAAACACAGTTAATATTCAATTATGAATGCAAAATTAATCAAAGTAACGGTGAGGAGAGACGAAAGATAAGAATAAAATTAACAAAACTAAGTAGAGATAAGTTTTTGCGGTACAACAAGTAATACAATTACATAAACATGTATAATAATGATGCTCAAGAATTGCATATTTTTAACTATTAGATTTTTATTTAATTGTCAGGATTACTTCTTTTCTCCCCACTTTTGTTGTATTTTCAATCACTTCACATGAAATAACAATCTGTTACTCTTTCTAATTTTTTTCTTGAATATTTTTCCATAATTTAAATATCATTCTAAAATATGAGATGATGTAGTAGAAAAAATATTAGATAGGGAATTATTTTAAAAAGAGTAATAAATTAGAAATATTTTTTTGAAAAATAGTATTATTTGAGTAGAAATTTGGATTTACAAAATTTAAAAGTCTAAATGAATATCCAAAAATAAATATTTAGGTAACGTAAACAATTGCTGTATAATAAATGTAGATGTGTCAATGTATAATAATCATTCATAAATCTCAAAAAAAAAAAAAAAGAAGCATATTTAATATGTAATCATAAATGCAAAATTAATTATAGTAACGTTAAGGGAAGAAGAAAGAAAAGAACAAAATTACGAAAGGAAGTAATACAATTATATAAATATATATAATAATGAAGCTCAATTATTGGGATATTTTTAATTGTTAAATTTGCTCAATTGTTAGAATTATTTCTTTTCTCTCTACTTTGGTTGTCTTTTTAATTACTTTACACAGAAACACAATCTATTACTTTTTCTGATTTGTTTTTGAATACTTTTCTATAATTTAAATATTTTTCTAAAATAAGAGATGGTGTAGTAGGAAAAATATTAGATAGGGAATTATTTTTAGAAAGTATTAAATTAGAAATATTTTTAGAAAATAGTCTTATTTGAGTAGAAACCGGGATTTATAAAGTTTAAGTGAATATTAAAAAAAAAAAAAAACAGATAGTTAGGTAACGAAACAATTACTGTGTAATAAATACAAATTTATTTTGTATTAATGTATAATAATTGTACATGAGATTTAATGTAAATATATAAAATTTTATTTCTACTCTCAAAGTTAACGAATATTAAAAAATTAAATAATAATAAAATGACTTTTAAATGACACTTTAATTCATGAATATAAAATTAATCATAATAACTGTAAAGAGAAAGGGAAGATCAGAATGAAATAAGTAGCGAACTCTTGACATGCCAGTAAATAATACAATTAATCTAGATTAAAAATAATCATAAATTTCCACAAAACACATTACAAAATTAATAATAGTAACATAATGGGAGAAGAAAGATAAGAACAAAATTAAGTAAAGATTAACGTGATAGCAAATATTACAATTATAAATATATAACAAAGAAGCTCAAGAAAAAATTTTTAGTTGTTGGATTTATTCAATGGTCCGGATTACTTTTTTTTTTCTCCTTTTCATTTTGATTTTCTTTTATCTGTTAATATAGAAATATATTCTCTTACTCTTTTCAAATTTGTTTGAATTTTTTATAAAAAAAATTTAAATTAATATTTTAAAATTGATATTTTTAAACACTCTGAGTAGACAAATTCAACTATGATTTTTTTATGTAAAAAAATGATATTTAGACTTTAATTTAAAAAATTAAAAATAAACATTTAAATTAAAATTAAATTTGAATAGATATAAATTTTAAAATACATACACTTTTACACTTTTAGTGATATCTATATAATAAGTTCAATAATTTGAATTGAGAATATTTTTAATTGTTGGATTTGTCCTAATAGACATAATTACTTTTTTTCTCTCCACTTTGATTGTTACATTCTGAATTTCTAACAAGCCCAAGAGCATGAACCAACAATCATAAATCATCAAACTATCAATCCAAACCAAATAGAGCCAATCATGTTTAGAAATAGTGAACTAACATATCTAAACATAGATAATAAATAGAAATTCACTTGGAGTTTACCAAACTGAAACTTATACAATAATCAAAACCTAATAAAAAAAATTGTATAAACTAAGTAATTATGCAGTTCTCTTTCTAAACATAAATGATTAAACTATTCAAAAGGTCTACTTTGTTTAAGCAGTCCTATCACAACCACTATTTGGTGCAACACCCGCACTTGCATCTGAAGTTGTAGGGTATGAGTACAATATATTAATGTATATTAAAATAATTAATTGGTACTCCAAGAAAAGAAAAATTAAATAAATCATGTATGGGTCTCCTCTCTTGAATTTCTAACGTGTCACGCTCATAAATATTTAAATTAAAAAATTTCAAATATAAAATAAAAATAAATTATTTTAACCAAATTACAATCACAATTTATTGGGTTAAGTACCGCTATCTGGTTAATCCAGACTTTAACTATAGGATACCAAAAATATTCTTTCAATTCAAACACGTTTCATAAGTTAGTAACTTAATGGACATGATAACCAATTCCACGTGAATTCTTGGTCTTTTAGCACAACGATCGATGTGCTATTTTCTAATAACTTTATTTACTATCTCCAAAGTTCTATTACATTCTTTCTCTCTTTCTCTATTTTATTCGATTTTATTTATTTTTTATTCTACTAATATACTGAATGTATACGATATGTGTATATACATACATACATAAGTTTCCTGCACATACGTAGCAGGTTGCTTTGGAAGTCATATAGAAATAGGATATTAAAAGTTACATGCTTTCCAATATCAGCCATTAAACTGACAGCCTTTCATTACAATGTATATCTAACTAAATTAACTTAAAGAATACAATTCAAAAATAAATTAAATTCTTCATGTTTTCAAGAGTTGGACTGCAATTAACTATTATATTTATTATCATCATTATTATTATTATTTAATAAGTGCTTACTGTACATATTATCTATACGAACAAACATTAACTATCGTGGTTGTTCAAGAATTCAAATAGGAATAAGATATTAAAACTACATGTTTTTCAATGTCATTCATAAATTGACCACCTCTCCTTATTATTATATTATATATTTATTTATTATTTTTCTTAAACTACTCCATTCCAATGTACAGTGTGTGTGAATATATATATAATAATATAAGTTTTCAGGTGGCTTTAAGAATTCAATTGGGAATAGCTTACTTATATTTACGTTTTCCAACCTCTGAAGACAATCCGATTGGCCGCTCAGTAACTATAATTATTAATATTATTTTTATTATTTAATAAACCCCCCCGCGCGCGCACATACTTATATATACATACACATAGCAGCATCATCTTTGAGTTTAAAAAAATTAATATTTCTTTAAATCAATAATTTATCATAAATTTATAATTAAAAGAAATATTTAAATAAAAAAACCTCACACAACATGTCTACCATAAAACTAACATTTAATTAATGCTTCAAAAAATTTAATTCACCATATTTTTTATTACTGAATTAAATATTAATTTTAAAAATAATTGATGTAAGAAATTAAAATTTCGAATCATCACATTAATAGTCTTTTCGGTCACTTCACATGAAAACATGATCTCTTACTCTTTTTAATTTTTTTTGAATAATTTTCTATGATTTAAATATATTTGTAAAATAAGATATAATTTAGTAGGAAAAATATTAGATAGGAAATTACTTTTAAGAGAGTATTAAATTGGGAACATTTTTGAAAAATAGTATTATTTGAGTAGAAACTTAGATTTTCAAAATCTAAAAATATAAGAAAATATTCAAAAATAAATAATTAGGTGTTCAATTATAACGTAAATAATTATTATGTAATAAATGTAAATTTTTTTGTATTAATATATAATAATCGTAAATTTATATTTAATTTAGGTATATAAATTTCCATTTCTAATCTCAAAGTTAATGAATATTAAAAAATTAAATAATAAAAAATAATTTTTAAAGAACACTTTAAATCATTAATCAAAAATTAATCATAGTAATTGTACGAAAAAGTAGAAGATAAGAATAAAATTAAGTAAAGATAAGCTCATGACATGTCTATAAGTAATACAATTAATTTATATTAAAAATATTCAAAAATTTCACAATACATAGTTAATGTTCAATTATAAATGTAAAATTAATCATAGTAACTATTAAAGGAAAAAGGAAGATAAGATCAAAATTAATTAGGGATAAATTTTTGATGTGACAATAAGTAATACATTATATATATATAACAAAAAACACTCAAAATTTTGAATTCGAGATATTTTTAACTGTTGGATTTATTCAACCATCACGATTCTTTTTTTCGTCCACTTTGGTTGTTTTTTCGGCCACTTCACATAGAAATACACCCTCCCACTCTTTCTAATTTTTTAATACTTTTCTATAATTTAAATATCTTTCTAAAAATAAAAGATGATGTAGTAGAAAAATATTAGATAGGAAATTATTTTAAGAGATTATTAAATTAGAAATATTTTTAAAAAATGATATTATTTGAGCTGAAACTCAGATTTGCAAGATCTGAAAGTGTAAGCGAATTTCGAGAAAAATAGTTGAGTGTTCAATTATAACGTAAAACAATTGATGTGTGTAATAAATGTAGATTTATTTTGTATCAATGTATAATAATCGTACATTCAGATTAACGTAAGAATATAAATTTTTATTTCTGCTCTCAAAGTTAATAAATATTCAAAAACTAAATAGTAATAAAATGGCTTTTAGATGGCATTTTAAATCATGAATGCAAAATTAATCATAGTAATTATAAGAAAAAATGAAAGATAAGAATAAAATTAAATAGGGATAAGATCTTGACATGTCAGTAAATAATTCAATTAATTAAGATTAAAAAATAATCATAAATCTCTAAAAACACAATTAATATTTAATTATGAATGTAATATCAATCATAGTAAAAGTAAGCGGAGAAAGAAAGATAAGAACAAAATTAAGTAGGAATAAGTTTTCTGACGAGACAGCAAGTAATGTAGTTATATATATATCTATATAACAAAGAAGTTTAAAAATTTAAATTTGAATATTTTCAACTGTTAAATTTATTCAATAATCATGATTAATTCTTTTTTCGCCAAAGTTTATTTATTTATTTCTCTATCTCACATCACTAAATGATTACAATTTTACTTTTTTTTTTTTTTGGATATATAAACTAGTTATGGTTGAATAGATATTAATGAACTCATGGTTCCTACGAGGGATCCACTTGATTATAAATTTAATATAATTGTAAAATTTATATATTTCAAATACCTTATAAATTATATTAAAAAAATAAATAATAATTAGGTTATTTCTTGCATAGTAACAATTCTTATTATTGTTAAAAAAAATTTAAAAATATAAAAACGATTCCTAAATAATTAGTTATTTTTCTAAATTCTAATTTTAAATCTAAAATTATTATAATGACTATATTTGTTTTATGTTATAGAGTACGATGTAAGATTGATAATAATATTTTTAATTTAAATTATTTTTATAAAACTAATCAAAAATTACTATCAAGTTCCATGTGACGCTTTCTATATTTACTATTCTGCTTTTTCTATTTTTACAAATCTTTGAATAAAATTAATCTTGGGAGTAATTGTTTTCTAAATTCTAATTTTAAATTTAAAGTTTTTCTCATTCCTATTTTCTTTTATGTCAATCTTACATGGCACTTTCATCCTTTATTCCCTCCTCCTCTCTTCTCTTTTTATTCACAAAATTTACATTTTTTTGTCCTATATTGCTCAATGTTTACAATGTTACTTTTTCTTTTGCATATATAAAACCATTATAATTGTGATGCATAATTTTAATAGATATAAATAAATTTATAGACTTTTACAAGAGACTCACTAACTTATAAATTCAATATAGTTGTAAAATTTTTATATTACTGTGCTTTTTGGTTCGAACAATTCTTAGAAATATTAATGAACTAACATTGGAAGTTTTTTCAATATTAACGGTTGGACCCAAAATTAATTGACAACTTTTTCAGGCTATTGTGGTCAAGATGTGGGCAAACTAGATCGGATGGTTATCCAAAAAAAAAAGAAAAAAGAAAAGGACATAAAAAATTCTTGTACAAAACCAAATTAATATTTTCATAAATTTAAAAATATTTAATGTATTAGCTACTCAAATTATAAAAGTTTTTACTTAGCAGTCTTCGAATTTAAATTTTTGAATCCCATGCAAATCGTTAAAACAGCACATAGTCCGCATCTAATTTTTGGTGTATTTTAATCTAATTATAAATGAATAATTAAATTTTATTATTTTGAAGTTTGGCTAAAAACACATAATTCCTATACAATTTTAAAATTAGCACAAAACTCTTAGTTATCTAATTTAAAAATCATTACACGATTCATTTGTAATTCAGATTAAAATATAAAATCAACAAAATCTGTTAAAAAAGAATTAACTTAATTAGCGTTCAGGAGTCAAAATTGGTTCGGAGGAACTTTTTTCACAAAAGTGGATAAAAGTATATTTTTATACAAAATTCATAGACAAAATTTTCATTATTTTTTAATAGTATTTTTTGTGCAATCATATGAGCATCCATGGCATAAAAAACATAGTTAAATTTATCAGATTTTGTTAATTTTGTACTTTACTTCAACTTACAAGAGATTATGTATATATTAACTTTTAAATTAGATAGATCATGCATATTTTTTTTAACCAAAGATTTATTCTACTTCCATCGCTCTTTTTTTTTTTTTTTTTTTCTCATACAAGTCACCGCTCATCTACTTTGAATTGGTGATTACGGGTAGTAACTAATATATTTGATTCAAAATCATCACAATTGTGAGATGTTATCTTTTATTTGAAAATTAATGATTTTCACTTGAGCGGTGAATTGTGCAGATTTTGACGTGGTGAGAGTAGGTGTACTGTTTACCAAAATCCAAGATGATAACCCTCTTAAAGTATACATTTATGTTTATTTATACTATTATTAAAAAAATACTAGAATATTGGTAAAGTCAAAAAAAAAAAATTAATGAAACTTCTATTTTGATGAAACATTTTGATTTTTCAAAATAATTTTTAACATCCTGTCTAATTCAAATATTAAATCACATAATTTGTAAAAACTAACCCTAATTACGTTATTTTACAAATTTAAAATTTTTAACTATCATATTATTTTACTTTTATATTTCTAATTAAATTATGCACATAATTTTTTAATTTTTATTTAGTTTATAATAAAAAATTAATAAAAATTACGCACATTGTTTGTCGCCACTTCTACCGTGTGTATATAATAGCATCCATGCGCATTCAAGCAAGCTTCATCAAGAAAAGTTAGTATATCATGGCTACTGAAGGAGAAGCTGCAGTTGATAAATATAGGTCATATATCCATGATGACGCAGCAGAGAACACCCAGTGGAGATTCGGCGGTCCTCCAAGCTATGATGCTGCGAACAAGCTCTTCGAAGAAGGACGGACCAAGGTATACATATATACACATACATACACATGCAATTGTCGTCTCTCTCTCTCTCTCTACATATATATGTATATTGCCTGTTTAATATGCAGGAATGGCCAAAAGGATCACTAGAAGAGACAGTTCAGAGAGCCATAAAGTCATGGGAAATGGAAGTGACCCACAAGCCTCGCGTACAAGACTTGAAGACCATGAACCCTGAGAAATTCAAGCTCGTAGTCAATGGTATATGTACAAGAGCCAAAATCCAAATCCTCTTTTAATTGTTCTGTTGATTTCAATCTTTCTAAACACCCTAAATAAAATAATAAAAAAGAAAGACTTTCTCATGCAAAGGCTTGGAGCCAATTCGTGCAAGTAATATTCACATACACTGCATAGATCAAGGAATCAAGTAATATCTATTCATCTGGTTAGTTTTTCTTTTTAATATCAGAGTGGAATTAATTGTTTTTTTTTTTTTGGAAGTACAGGAAGAGAAGGAATATCAGCAGAAGAAACAGTAAGGCTTGGGACGTACAATTCTATGTTGAAGAATTCTCTGCCAGAGAAGCTGAAGTATTACAATGCAGAGGAAGAGAGCTTTGAATCATCACACGAGGTCTTTCGAACTGCCATGCCTCGTGGGTTTGCGTTTGAGGTGATCAGTGTTCACTCTGGACCTCCTCTCATTGCTTACAAGTTCAGGCACTGGGGTTTCTTCGAGGGACCTTTCAAAGGACATGCTCCAACTGGAGAGCTGGTTGAGTTCTACGGAATGGGACTTCTGAAGGTACCCCACACCCCCCCCCCCTCTCTCTCTCTCTCTCTCTCTCTCTCTCTCTCTCTCTCTCTCTCTCTCTCTCTCTCTCTCTCTCTCTCTCTCTCTCTCTCTTCTTTTGTTAATTTTTATTAATTTTTCCTGAAAGCTGGAGAGGCGAGCATTTGTTTCGAGCGGGTAACAAAAATGACGCTAACCAACCTTCTTGTATTTTTTTGGTTGACTAACCAATTGCTAAAAGTTAAAAAAATTACCAATTTTTTCTCTCTCTCTTTTTTTTTTTTTTTTTTTTTTGGGATAGTTGTCTTCCAAACCCCCTCATCTTAGGGGATGCAAATTTTTGCCTATCATTTGATTAATAAAATGATATATTATTAAAATTTATAACTAAAATGACCTGAGAATAATATTTGTATACTAAGTTAAGTTATATGTTGGTTGATTAAATTTTTAAATTATAAATAAATAAAAAAGAATCTTTATCCAACATTTCAGCTCAAAAATTGAAAGGTAGGTGAGGGATATAAACTAGAGGGATATAAACCCTAACTGGGCCGTAGTCCACGTAGCTCATAGGGGAGACTGACGAAGTAGGTGAGGGATATAAACTACACACACGCACCCTAACTATTCCGATGTAGAACAGCCTACCCACTGCAACCCCTTGGGCCAAGGCTCAGATTGATGAAATGCTGCAGCCCCTTGGGCTGAGCCTCAAACTGACGAAGTGCGGGTCATAGCCCACGCAGCCCGTAGGGCAAACTGACGAAATAGGTGAGGGATATAAATTACACCAAAGGATATAAACTACACACGTGTCCTAATTGTTCCGATGTCTCCGATGTGGGATAGCCTGTCCACTGCAATCCCTTGAGCCAAGGCCCAGACTGATGAAGTGCAGGTCATTATCCACGCATGGAGTACTAGATGACGCACATATGCACATATTTTCTTTTTTTAAAGCACAAACTCACAACTCAACATTTTAACGGTGGAAGTCAAATGAGAGATATAAACTACACATACGTACCTTAGCTATCCTGATGTGAGATGATCTTAATTGAAGACTAGTTTACTCGTGTGAGGTACTTATTCATTTGTCCACTCAATTTTGACAATCAAATCTGTCATAATTATGACGTATGGTCCCATAATCAGATTTTATTCGATCCAGCACACAACAACCACTTTTATTTGTCTGCCATCCGCTCTATCATTTTAGCCTTTCAGGTACCAAAAATTTAGGAATCATGCGAGAGCATCTTCTTCTCGATAATATTAAGGAAAAAAAAAATAATATGCCCTGAGAGTGTTAAATTTGATTAAAAATTTTTAAATTTTTAATTTTATTTTAACATTATTCTAACTTTCTTTAATTTTATTTTTTTTTACACTTTTTAAAGAACATATCAAATATTTAATAATTTAAAATTCACTTATTTTTTATTTTTGATCAAGATTTGACTTTCTAAACAAGTACTTAGTAACAAAATTCTAAGTAGAAAATATTGAAAACAAACCTCACTAAACATGTCAATTAATCAACTAAATTTAAATCTGGTCATGGCAGAATGATATCACATATGATATAATTCTAAGTTTAATTTTAATGTACTATTATAATATAAATTTTTATGCATCGACATTTGAAAATACATAAAAAGTAAAAATTTAATATTCGAGTGTGTAGAAATAATAAAAATTAAAAAAATTATATACTGATAGTATATCAAAATTAAACTCAAAACTATTAATACATGATCATAAAGAATTTTTTCTAATCCTAAATCTTGTGCTTTTATGTCACTGTCTCTACATGCAGGTAGATGAATCTCTAAGGGTAGAGGATAATGAAGTTTACTTCGATCCAGCACAGATGTTCGAATCTCTACTGAAGGGACCAGTGATTTCTGAATCTCAAGCCAAGCAATATGATCAACCTGATATTAATACCTCAACCTCTCAGAACTGCCCATTCCATTAGTATATTTGTTCCGCTTGGCTTTAAACCGGACGTCATTTACAACTTCTCTGTTTTGTTTGTTTTTCTTAATTTCTAAAGTTGGACTCTAAGCTGATGCTTATTAAATCAGATCGACATATATTTATATTTAGAGCTATTAATTAATAAAGTTTTATATCCGACTTTGGGTCTAAATTTGTTGGATAAATAATTTTAATATATATTCAGATCTATCGAACACTCAACATTCAAATTCAAGTTCAAGCTTGTCAACGATCCCTTGGTGTAATGTACAACTAGAAATTCAGACCTGAGTGGACACTAATTATAAGATACAAATAATTTAACTCTTATATACTATATAAAATTTTTATTGATAAAAGGGTCAAAAGTCATATATATATATATATATTTTTTATATTAGGTGTGTTGAATATAACTATATTAGTATATATTAAGCTAAAATTTGTTTCTTTCATTGGGTGATTAAAATTATTAATGGCTTAATTTTTTTTTTAATTTCTTTTCTTCGGTGGATACATTGTTATTAGACTAATTTTTTTTTTTTTACTTGGATGGCACAATTAAACACTAAAAATAATATTAATATAAAAAAATAAATAAGTAGTACGTAATAAAAAAAATTAAGGGTGGGCACGTGCCCTTATCCCAATGGTAGCTCTGCTCATGTGCAGTGATATCTCTTTTTACTATTTTTTATTTTTTTTAAATGTTTTATATTATTGAACAAGAGTTAAAGTGTATTATCAAATTTAATTTTTTATTTTAACACTACAACAATTTACACTTTAAGTAATTAAAAATTTGGTCATAAAAAATATTATCGGCCAAATCATAGTTAGTCGCAGAAGATACTATTGACTAAAAATATATTTGATGGATAAAAGTATGAACTTCAACTATGCTAAAAGTAAACCAACGAGCAAAAATACTTGGCTCTTTAACGATTGCTTCCCCTAAGACTGTGAACTCAGGCCTTTATTTTAAATTTATATTATTTAAACACTAGGCTAAGTTATTACTTGTGCATATATGCACATATTAAGCTTTTTGTCGATCAAAATTTAGTTGAAAAAAGTAAAGTTTTGGTTGCTAAAAATAAAATAAAATATTTATTTTTGAGTAACGAAAATAATAAAATATTTATTATTTTTAGTGACCAATTAATTGTCAAAGGTAAATAAATATTTAATTATTTTTTATTCAAAAGTTTGGCTAACAATCAGTTGAAAAAAATAAATTTTAGTAAATAAATTTACTTTGATCGATAACTTTTTAGTAACCAATTAGTCGGAAAAAATAACTATTTAGGAACTAACTTTAATTTCATCTGAAAAAATTCAACAACCAAATTTGTGTTTGGTTAGAAAAACAGTCACTAAATATGCTTTTTCTTAGTGTAGTATGTGATTTCTTTCCAATCACCACAAATTAAAAATATGTATTTTTATATGTTTAATATCTTATTTACTGTGTGATTAAAAAGATAATTATGTAATAGATTAAAATTGAAATCTACTTATTCAGGATGTAATGATCATTATTATATATTTAACAATATTGAGTTTTAATTACTACTCTTCCATTCTTATTTATGAAATTAAAGAAAATGGACTTCCAATTAAAATAAAAAATAAATTGTTTCACGTATTATAAATTATTTTTATTAATACGTATATCAACATAATATTTGTAGAATATAAAAATTTATCAGAATATATATATTTATATCAATGTTTAAAGTTATCAAATCTTAAATAATTAAAACCTAATCCTAATTAAGTAAATGAATTAAATTATTATACTTATACCACACTATGGGAGGTTAGGTGCCATCAATTTTTACCCAAAAAAAAAAAAAATGTAACTTTACATCATTAACTAACACGTGACACTTTAGTAGTTAGTTAAGTGTTTAGTAAAAATTTATGAAAATTAGTTAAAATTAAAGAAAATTGATAAAAGTTAATTTGCATTTAGTAAGAAAATGAAAAATTTTAATAAAAATTGATATATATATATATATATATATTTATTTTGTTGCGCGAAATGGCGCGTAAATCCTGAGCATATCTAAATGAGGTTGACTAACATACCCATCTCTTAGCAAGTAATGGGGATGTTTGAAGTTATATAAAATTATATAAAATAATATAAAATTGTAAAAGTAAATATCTCATAGTTCGTGTAGTGAATAAAAATTTTAAATTTTATTGTTTTGTAAAAATTTATAAAATTTTATTTTATTTTGAAAAATTTCAAACAGAACCAATATATACACGTAGGAACACTTATTAATAATTGGGACGAGAAAGTCTCTTTTTTATTTGTCTAGCTAGCGATCAATTCTATGTGAATGACCGCCGCCGGGTCAAATATGCAATTTCAAATTTATGTTTCATTCTTAGTTAAGATGCCGGTGTTTGATCGAAAGAAGTGGAATTGAAAATATCAAATTGTTAGTCATATATATTATCTAAATTAAAATTTTGAATTAAGAATTTTTACTAATATATCTCACAAAAAGAAAAGTCATTATCAAAAGCAATAATAATTTTAAGTAAATATTAAATTCACTCCATTTTTAATTTTTATAATTATAAATTATTCATTTAATGAAGAAAAAGGTTGTGAAAAAAAAAGTAAATTTAGTATTTTTTTAATTTCATTACTTATATTATTATTTATACTTTGATAACAAGGAAAGGTCATCTTTAATTTCAAACAATGCCTTCAAAACAATAACAGGAAATAATGGGTTAAAAACGATTAAAATTAAAAAAAAAATTATATTCAATGCAATTACAATTGCCCTGATGATGTAAATGACAAAAAGTCTTCGGCGATGTTATCCATGATGCAATCAAAATAACAACGTATAATTTTTAAATATGTTATGTTATGAAAAAAATACACAAAAATGATTAAGAATATAAAAGTCTACAAACGGGCGAAACTTTATTTTATTTTTTGACGTCGTAGTTCTTTTTTTCAAAGAATTTTTTTATATTTTTTAAAAAAATGTGAATCATATACTTAAAAGTTATTAAAAATAGAGAAAATTAAATTTTAATAAAATAAATCATATAAAACAAACAAACAAAAGTATATTAAAAATGTTTGTTTCGGGTATTTACTAAACCGACATTTATTTTCCAAACACAAGCAGTGGACAAGGACATATTCCCAATCACATTGCAAGCTTAATTTTCTTTCATTTATTTTGTCAATTGTTTTTGTTGAAGGATTTATGTTTCTAACTCAACCTTGAAGTTCTACTTATGAGGTAAAAGAATACACAATTACAAGGTGAGAATTACCCAAAACCTTAGATCGAAATTGTAGCCTTTGTACAAGAACAATGTGGGACTTTGCTTACTGTTTTCTCACATAAAGTGTGCACTGATGTGAAGTAATATTATGCGAGGTAAGCTAATAATTTCGCCCACAACCCTGTTACATGAATAGGTGTCTCAATGGATTGGATTTTGTCTAAATCCAATCCAGATCAAATCTAAAAATGTTATATTAGATCCGCCCAATTAAATTTGTGATTTGTTGAGTTTAAGAACTAATGAATTTGAATTCGGATGATCTGCTAGACCCATTATTTTTAAAAGTAAAATATTTAAAAACAAAAATTAAAAAATATTCAAAAATAAAAAAATTTACATAGAATAAAATAAATCATTTTTAACTATTTTATTCTACTATATATACACACACATATATATGAAGTATATATATAATTATACTCACCTCGCCGCAACTCCAAAGAAAACACTATTTGCAAAAAAAAATACATACAGCAAGGAAATTGACAGAGCTTTTCAATGATTAAAACAATATTCAACGTCAAAAGTTTTCAAGGCCCTTTCTTTCCTATACAATTCTTACAATTTGTCTAGGTAACCAAAGGAAAGCAAAAAAAAAAGAGGTTTTGCTCGTTGAAGCAATTTCAGTTGCCGCTCGGAGTTCATGTCGAAGCAATTATAAGTTGAGAAACCGTTACTTCTCCAAGTTTTATTCGCATATGATTATAATATATATGCAGTTATATGTATATATATAATATATTTTGAATAAAATATATTTTTTATTTTTATGAAATTATGATTTAAAAAAATTATTTTTCAAAATAGGTTAGATTCGTTAGCTATATGAATCTAGATTGGATCTTACAAATCAGATCCAATTATTTTTGGATTTGGATAGGATCCATTATAATTAGATCTGGATTTGACGGATCTAATTCAGATCAGATCCAGATCCGCTCAATTGACAGGCCTATACATGAAGGGTGGAGTAACGTAAAGTAAGGTTGTGTGAAGTAATCCCAAAAAACCGATTAGAACTCACTTCTAATACTATGTTGAAGAACGTATTGACCTAACTCAACCCTGAAAATCGACTTTCAAGGTTAGTGTTACTTAAATGAAAGGTTAGAGTCTAAAGAGGAATAATTATCAACAATAACAGTAGAACAAGGAACGAGTATAAGCCTTGATTGTGACATAATACTGGGAACCAAATCTGAATTGAGTGTCACTATGCCTTTATGATCTTACAACCTTTTTAAGACACTCAGTGGGACAGTGGCCAGGTTTGCAGCAGAGCTTGCACAAGCGAGCAAGGCAATTAGAATGAAATGTCCAGGCAAGTAGTAATACTTGTAAAATAGTTGAGCTTTAGAAGACTGTAGTGTTTACCAAGTACAGTATCCACATGTGGACTATAGAGAGAAAGATGATTATGCTTGAAAAACATAATTATAAACCTTGATTTCCATGCTAATATTAGTAATTTGTGTGTTTTAATATGTTTATTTTAGTTTAATTTTGTTTATTTATGTTAGTTTGTTCATTTATGCAGGTTTCAATTGAAAATACACTAAAATAGCTTGTTAGAACGGGATAGATGCATTTTTGACATAGAAGGAGTTCCAAAAATTAAAAATGGTCTTCAGCAAAGTTGTAGTGGACATCTTAAACTTTTTAGAAAGTTATTATAGGTTAAAATTCAAGTTTGTTTGGGACTTGAAACAGTACTTAAAAATCAGGGCTGGAAAGTTGAATAAATCCTAATTGTGGTAGAATTTGTGGCGTATCTTATGTAATAACGATATTTAATTTTGTCCATTTATGTGTTATTTTAGGCCAATAAAATATTTAAATTAAAATTTGGTGAATTATTTTATTTTTCCTAGGTTGGATTTAGACCAAATTGATATTTGGTTGGACCATTGGGCTAAGGGCCCAGTCTTTTTCTTTTTTTTTTTTCTTTCATTTCCTTCTTTTTCCTTTCTTTTTCTTTCATTTTTCTGTCTTTTGGTCAGCTGCCAAAAAACAAAGAAGAAGAGAGAGAAAAGAGAGAAAAGAGAGAGAGGAGAGAAAGGGTAAAGAAAGAAAGTGTGATCCAGAGCAAAAAGCCAGTGGATTGGGGTAGTATTCGATGCTATGAATGTCGTGGTGGTGACCATTTTCAGTAATTTGGCTCAAGGTGGGAGAAATTAACTTTTAAAGGTTGAGAGCTTAACTAGTTTTCTCTGTTTTTTCTTTTTTTCTTTTCAAATTTGAGGTGTGTGGGACTTATGTTCCTGTTCTAGACGTTGTTAGGATGATTTTGATGTATAGATATGCTTGATTTGGTTGAATATCATGAGATTTGTGTATGTAAATATTTATATATGAATGTGTATATATATGTATATAAATGTGAAGATCTTACATATATTTGAGTTATTCTTTGATTAAATGTTATAAAAACATATGATTTAAGGGTTTAAGTGTTTACACCTGAGTTATTATTAGGATTAAGGCTTGAATGAGTGATTTGGTGAACGATTTGGAGCTAGGTTTCTTAGAGAAGAACCCAAAGACTAGGTATTGGACTTTGGTGTGCAGACCGGCCGACTAGGGTGTTTGGACTAAGAGCATCTAGATCGGTTGTTTTGGGTGTTTGGACTAGGGTGTCCAAATTGGCTGTCTGAGGTGTCTGGACACCAGTATAGAAAATTTTCTAAAGATGTTAAAAATGGATTTTTAAATATCTGTTTTGTGCCCAAACTAAATTGTTATTCATTTTTAAATGTGGAATGAACTCCAAATCATCATCAAGCCTAATAAGAATTATTTTTATATTGAGATGATAGTTATTTAATGATTGAGCATATCATGTGCATGGGGCTAGGGTTGTGTCATTTGATTTTATGTTGTGATTTTTGATTGGCCAAGAGTTTTTTTTTTTTATTGTGGCATGCTGACACACGAGTCATATACAAGGGACGAGATCCATGATTTGAGAAAAATGAGAAAGTGAATTTTGAAAATGCCGAATGATCCCCAGTCAATATATATGACTAGAATTTAGTCATTTGGAGTTGGGACGTTTATTATAAGATATGATTATGAGATTTTTTTTGGATTGTAACCAGACCTTGCTTAAGTTAAGTAAATGCCTGACTAAGGGTGTAATGTAGTTCCCTAGCAAAAAGGCTAGGGGGAGTAACACGATTCCCCTGAGTTTTACACCAATGGGAGTGTAACACGATTCCCCACTCAGTTTATATATATATTAAGATATACATTCGTTGTAGGTATAAATAGTGCGGTTGGTGACCTCGTATGCTTTGCTTAGCGTCACCCATCTTAGGATAAGGTTGGGGGGCAGATGGAGATTAGAGAATATATTGGCCATTACATTGCATCACATGTGTATTATCATATTATATTTTGGTGAATATTGTTGTGAGCTATGTTATATGCTTGATTACTATTCATTCGTCCACACTTGCACGGTTTTACCTATTGGGCAAGTTTGCTCATCCCATCTATATTTCAGGTGATCCGGCAAGGCCACGGAGTAGCCACTGGAACTAGGTTGAGACTGATGGATTGACCTATTATGTTGTTTTATTTATATTTAGATTATTATATCTTTATTTGTGCGACTAGGGTGTGGGTCCCAAATTAATTTCTATTATAAAATTATTTATTGACGATGTTTAATTGGCTGTATAGGCCTTAGATTGTGTCATCGGGGTGTGACATTAGATTTATTATGGTTGATGTTATTTTTATTTATTTAACATGGAAATAAGGGACTTGTTTAGTTACACTGATGATTATAATTATGTTATAACTTGACCTTAGAATTGGTTTTCATTTAATTTAATTAGTTCCCATATTCCTATACCATCCATCACGGACTTTGAGGTTAGAAGTGTGATAAAATAGTATCAAAGCTTTAGGTTGCGTTTACTTTTGGGTCTTAGGTAGTAAGGCCTATTTGTTTCCATCAAGAATCAATCATTTATCATAGTATATTGTTGGTTTTGAAATTGATGATGGTTATATTTTGTAAAATGGCTGGACGTGGAAGAGGTGGAAGTCAAAGAGGTTAAGTTACTGGTCAGAATCCCAATACGCCAGGTGTTGGGTAAGGGGACTTTCATGAGGTACCATTGGCTGATGATGGTTTTTCACAACCAACTTATAAGCAGATGATGCAGCTTATGGCAGCCTAGTGGACCCAGATGTAAGGACTGGATGGACTGACAATAGCTCATGCGCTAGTGTATCAGGGGACACATCAATTATGAGAATTATCAGTCAGTTTAAAAAGCATGACCCCCCTAAGTTAAATGGGAAAAGAGATCCAGTTAAGGCAGAAAGATGGTTGGAAAAAATCTCTGAGATGATGGAAACTTTATGTGTGGAAGGTGACGAGGTTAAGATTATGCAAGCAGCCATCAATTCCAAGGAACTACTGTTCATTGGTGAAGGTCTTACAAAGACACTTTAATATTCATACCTTAACTTGGGAGGTGTTTAAGGAGGTATTTCTTCAAAGGTTTCCCCTACGGTGATAAGGAAGACAAAAGCGCAGGAATTTCTTCCATTGGGGCAAGAGAGCTTATCAGTTCAAGATTGTAAGAGAAAATTTGTAGAATTGGCTAGATTTTCTTTACAGATTGTGCATGATGAGGTGGCTACAGCAAGGAAATTTGAATGGGGATTGAGTCCCTAAATTAGGAGATAGATCATTAGGGTGAGCCATTATACTTACTACGGTGTGGTGGCAGCAGCTCTCGTAGTAGAGATAGATGCTATTAACTTCAAGCCTAAGGCTTATGGAGGCCAAGGATAAATTCAGGGATAGAATGTAATACAGGAGTATGGTTTTGGTTCCAAAAGCTAGTAGTTCTAGGAAGAGATACCAGCAACAGCAGTAATTTCCCTATTAGAAGAGGAGTAGTTCTAGTTTAAGTTCAGGCTCAAGTTTGTTAGGTGGCTAGCGACCACAACAGTTTCAGTCCTCACGGAGGGGAAGATTTTAGGATCAGTTTGGGCAGATACTATGTTTTAGATGTAATCAACCTAACCATATGGCAGCTAGTTGTCCATTTTGGGAGATGTCACGAGGAAGCATTGAGCCAGGTGCTCAATAGATTGGTCTTTATCATACTTAGTAGTACCCAGTGAGGCTTGCACACTTATGTAGCGACAACCCATGCAACAGATTCAACAGTTCCAATAGCCGTGTAGTGGCAGCGGTGGCCAACAGGGAAAAAGTAGAAGTGATGGCAGCTCAGGGAGTTAGAGGATTCAAGGGCATGCCTGTGTACTTGCACAATGAGAGGAGACTCTGGATGTTTCTGTGATACGCGATACATTTCTTTTGTTCAGTACTTAGGTGTATATTTTGTTTGATACTAACACATCACATTCATTTGTTTCACATGCTTGTGTGAAGACTTTAGGTTTGACACCCAAGGGACTGGAAGAGCCCATGTTCGTAGATTCTCTGATAGGTAATAGTTCATCAGTGAATTGGATCTATAGAAATTATGTTTTATAGTTGGATGATGTTCAACTATGGATTGACTTAAGGGTTTTGAAGATGAAAAAGACTGATATAAATTTAGGAATAGATTGGTTGTCCATTTATCGGGTGACGATAGATTGTTACTGTAAGTTGGTGACAGCTATTCTACCTGACAACACCATAGTTAGAATTCTAGGTAAGGCTAGAGCAGTTTTGCCTTCTCCATTACTTGACACTAGGTGCATTGGGAAGTTTTTTGGTTTATTGGCAAGTTTGAGATTGAATAAGAAAGACTCCAAACACTTTCTTCTTAGATTTTTTTATGAGTATGAAGATATATTTCCTGACGAACCCCCTTAAAGGGAGATTGATTTTTGTTTAGATCTTATGCTAGGGGTTTCTCCTATTTCAATGGCACCGTATCGTATGACACCAGCAGAATTGAAAAAATTGAAGATTTAGTTGAATGATTTGTATGCTTGAGATTTTATTCAACTTAATATGTCGTCGTGGGTAGTATCGATAGTTTTTGTAAAGAAGAAGGATAAGAACTTGAGGTTTTGTGTTAATTACCAGTTATTAAATCTAGTTATTATTAAAAACAAATATCCACTGCTAAGGATAGGTGATTTGTTTGCTAGTTGCAGGGATCAGCTTGTTTTTCTAATATTGATCTTCGTTTGAGTTATCACCAGTTAAGATGGCGTTTTGTACTCGGTATGGTCATTTTGAGTTCGTGGTTATGCTATTTGGGTTAATGAATGCTCCAACAGTGTTTATGGATTTATGAATAGGATTTTTCGACCCTACCTGGATTAGTTTGTGGTGGTGTTCATTGATGATATTTTGATTTATTCTGGTGATGAGTATGAACACAAGCAACATTTGAGGATAGTTTTGCAAACAATTAGAGACTATAAGTTGTATGCTAAGGCTAGTAAATATGAGTTTTGGTTATCCGAGGTGAAGTTTTTGGGTCATGCGGTTTCTAGTGGAATTATAGTGGATCCTTCTAAGGTTTCGACTGTGTTAGATTAGGCGCGACCAAGGTCTATTTTTCAAGTTTGTAGTTTTTTGGGTTTGGTTGGTTATTATTGCTATTTCATCCAAGATTTCTCTCGGTTAGCGGGTTCATTGACTCAGTTGATTCGAAAGGGAGTTAGATTTGAATGGGATGATGCTTGTGAGAATGCATTTAATGAATTGAAGTGGAGATTAACTGAGGCTCTAGTATTGATTATACCTGAACGTGGAGTGGGATATTTGGTGTATTATGATACTTTACATGAAGGTTTGGGATGCGTCTTGATGTAGAATGATCAAGTAGTGGCGTATAGGTTTAGACAGTTAAAGCCGCATGAGAAAAATTACCCTACGCATGATTTGGAGCTGGTCATGTTGGTTCTTGCTTTAAAGACTTGGCGGTATTATTTGTATAGCGAGAGATTCAATATTTATTCAGATCATAAGGGTTTAAAGTATTTCTTTACTCAGCATGATTTGAATACAGGACAGAGATGGTGGATGGAATATTTGGAGGATTATGCTTTCAATCTTTAGTATCATCCGAGGAAGGCCAATGTAGTGGCTGATGCTTTGAGTAGGAAGTCACGGAGTTTGGCGGCCACGATGGTTCATTCTCAGTGGCATCTTCAAGGAGATGTTGGTGATTTTGAATTTTGGTGGAGTGATGACAATGAAGATGGCACGATATACTTCAGTTTGAATTGTTTGCAAGTGGTACCTATGTTGTTGACATTGGTTACCGAGGCTCAGTAGAATGATCAATATTATCAGAACATGAGGTATTATTTCTCTTCGAGACGGGAAGCTAAAGGTTGGAATTTATTTACGGAAGGATATTTAAAGTTTAGAGACAAGATTTTTGTGCCTGATGAGGATGGACTTCAGGAAGAGGCACTTCGAGAGTTTTATCACTCAAGGTTTGTAGTACATCTTAGAGGGACTAAAATGTATAAAGATTTGGGACGTCAGTACTGGCGAAGCAGTATGAAGCGTGATGTGACAGCTTTTGTGTCTCGTTGCCTAACCGGTCAATTGGTAAAGGCCGAGTACCAAAGACTAGCTGGTTTGTTATAACCATTGCTAGTGGCATAATAGAAGTGGGACCATGTGACTCTGGATTTTGTGACTATGGATTTTGTGACGGGTTTGTCGATGACTCATAAGAGGCATAATGCCATTTGGGTGATTTTGGACCGATTAACTAAATCGGCTCATTTTTTACCTGTTTGGAATAAGGATTCTATGGAGGATTGATGTTAGCTTTACATTTGTGAAATTGCTCGATTGTATGGTGCACCTTTGTCGATTGTGTTAGATCGAGACCCAGTGTTCACGGCACAGTTTTGTTAGAGTTTGCTGGAGGCATTGGGAACTCAATTATGTTTTAGTATCGTATTTTATCCGCAGATAGATGGGTAGTCAGAGCTGACTATTCAGATTTTGAGGGGTATGTTCAGATCTTGTATGTTAACTCTGGGAGAAAATTGGGAGAGCCATTTGTCATTGATTGAATTTTTATATAATAATAGTTATCAGGCGAGTATTGGTATGGCTCCGTATGAGGCATTGTATGGACGACCTTGCAGGTTTCCTCTGTATTGGGCTAAAGCTGGAGAACCTATGATAGTTAGTCCTGATTTGCTGAGACAAATGTTAGAAAAGATTTAAGTGATCCGACGAACATTTTTTTTGGCTCAGAGTAGACAAAAGAGATATACTGATGAGTGGAGAAGACCGTTGGAGTTTCAGGTCGATGATTTTGTCTTTTTGAAAGTTTCACCGAGGAAGGTATAGTTCGATTCAGGAAACGTGAAAAGCTTTCATGGAGATATATTAAACCTTTTGAGATAATTGGAAGAATTAGTGAGGTGGCATACAAATTAGCATTTCTTTCACAGTTAACTTAGGTTCATAATGTGTTCTGCGTATCTGTACTTTGGAAGTTTATATACCGGATCCTTATTATGTGATTAATTGGGAGGAATTAGATATTAAAGAGGATGTGACTTTTGAGAATTTGCCAGTTTGGATAGAAGAGACCATTCCTTTGGTTCGCGTGTTACGACGACACCATGGAGTTGAAGAATCCACTTGGGAATCTGAATTAGTGATGCAGCTGAAGTACTACCCATCCCTATATTCAGATTAAAGTAAGTTATGTAAATTTCAAGGACGAAATTTTTATAAGAATGGAAGAATGTAATACCCAATATTTAATTTTGTCCATTTATGTGTTATTTTAGGCTAATAAAATATTTCAATTAAAATTTGGTGAATTCATTTTATTTTTCTAGACTAAGTTTAGCCCAAATTGATATTTGGTTGGACTACTGGGCTGAGGGCCTGACATTTTTCTTTTTTTTCTTTTCTTTCCTTTTATTTTCTTTCCATTTTCTTTCTTTTGGTAGGCTACCAAAGAACAGGGAGGAAAAGAGAAAAACGAGAGAGAAGGTAGAGACAAAGTGTGATCTGGAATAGAAGGCCAACAGATTAGGGTAGTATTCAACGTCGTGAATTTCGTGGCGGTGACCGTTTTCAGTGATTTGGCCGGAAGTTAGAGAAATTGACTTTTAAAGGTTGGGAACTCAATCGGTTTTCTCCATTTTTCTTTTTTTCTCTTCAGATTCAAGGTAGGTGGGACTCATATTCATGTTCTAGACGTTGTTAGGATGATTTTGATGTATAGATATGCTTGATTTGGTTGAATATCATGGGATTTGTGTGTATATATGTATGTATATATATGCATATAAATGTGAATATCTTGCATATATAGTTATTCTTCGATTAAGTGTTGTGGAAACATGTAATTTAAGTGTTTAAATGTTTATACATGAGTCATTGTTGTGATTGAGTTTTGAATGGGTGATTTTGGGAACAATTTGGAGTTGGGTTTCATTAAAAATGAATCCAGGAATTAGGCTCTGGACTCTAGTGTCCGGACTAATCGATTAGGGTGTCCAGACGAGCTATTTTGGGTGTCCAGACTAGGGTATTCAGGTTGTAACTTAAGGTGACTATACACCAATATAGAAAATTTTCTAAAAATGTGAAAGATTGATTTTTAAATACATGTTTTGTGCGCAAACTAAATTATTATTGATTTTTAAAGATGGAATGAACCCCAAATCCTCATCAAGCCTAATAAGAGTTATTTTTATATTGAGATGATATTTATTTACATGATTGAGCATATCATGTGTATAGGGCTGGGATTGCATCATTCGATTTTTTGTTGTGATTATTGATTAATCGAGAGTGCCATATTTATATTGTGACGTTCTGAGGCATGAGTTATATATATGGATGGGATCCATGATTTGAGAAAAATAATAAAATGAATTTTAAAAATACTGGATGATCTTCAGTCGATATATATGACTAGAGCTTAGTCATTTGGAGATGGGACGTTAATTATGCAATATGATTATGAGATTTTTTCTGGACTGCAATCGGACCCTACTTGAGCTAAGCAAATGTTTGATTAGAGGTGCAACACGGTTTCCTAGCAGAAGGGCTGGGGGGTGTAACACGATTTCCCTGAGTCTTACTCCAGTAGGGTATAACACGATTCTCCTGAGTCTTACATCAGTGGGGGTGTAACATGGTCTCCCACTCAGTTTATATATATATATATATTGAGATAAGAACCATAAGCGTAAACGGTGTAGTTAGTGACCCTGCGTGCTTTGCTAAGCATCACCTATCCCAGGATAAGGTTTTGGGTAGTTGGAGATTGGAGAATGCATTGGCCATTGCATTACAACATGCACATTTTTATTTCGTATTTTGGTGGAGATTATTGTAAGTTATGTTATATTATTGATTACTATTTACTCATGCACACTTACACGGTCCTACCTACTGGACAAGTTTACTCATCCCATTCATATTTTAGGTGATCTGGCGAAGCCAGGGAGTAGCCACTCAGAGCTAAGTTGAGACTGATTATATTGTTTTATTTATATTTAGATTGTTATATCTTTATTTGTGCGACTTAGGTGTGGGTCCTAAATTAATTTTTATTATAAGATTGTTTATTGACGATGTTTTAATCGGCGGTATAGGCCTTTGATTGTGTCACCGGGGTGTGACATTAGATTTATTGTGGTTGATATTATTTTTATTTATTTAATATAGGAATGAGGGACGTGTTTAGTTGCTCTAATGGTTATTATTATGTTATAACTTGACCTTAGAGTAGGTTTTCATCTAACTTAATTAGTTCCCATATTCTTATACCGTCCGTCCGGGACTTTGAGGTTAGGGGAGTGGCATCTTAAGTTTCTGAGGTCTCATTGAGGTGATTCAGAAGCCTAAACTCAAGTACACATTTTGACCTATAGCTTTCATGGAGAGCTCGTGTCCAAAAGAGGTCTCTATCTATCCCGAAATCAACTTGCAAAGTTACACAATTTGGAATTCTTCACATAGTTTAGCACGACACTCTGTCAGTATTTTGGCCATAACTTGTCACTCACAACTCTGATTAATGTGATTTCTTTTATGTTGGAAAAAAGACTCAAAGGGCTACAACTTTCATGTTGGAGCTAAAGACTGAATTTGCTATCCAAACACCTTGTGGGTTGTCCGGAAAGTGGTAAATGTAATTGTGCGAAAAAAATTAGGTTTTTGTTTTAATTTTTCGCCTATAAATATATTCTTTCAATACAATAGCCGCATGTTTTTCTTAGTATTCTTTCCAAATTTAGTTTTTCAATAAAATATGTTAGTTTAGGGAGTTTTTATACTTCGTATTATGGATTTAAGTTCGTGAATACTTCAATACATTTCAAGTTGTTCCGCATTTCATTAATGGAGTTTGTTTTCTTTTTGCTTTCTCTTTTTATTTGCTGTTTTATTATTTCATCCATGCTAGGTTAAATTTTCTTCTTGATTTAACCTGGTAATGGTAGGTGGATCACTATAGTTGATGATATATGCATAGATCCATGCACATAGCGTGAAAACTTGCGTGTATGGGTTTATAGTTTTCAAATCTATATTATTTATTTTCAAAAGTTTTCAAAAACAAGTTTTCTTAATCATATTCTCTGCAATCACTAATAAGAGTTCTTGATTAAATGTTTCTTCATATTTTTTAAATAAATAAATCAAATTGGAACCAAAAACAAAATATTATAATATATTCCAATTTTCTAATCCTAAATGAGATTTGAAAACTGTGTTTTGAAATCTAAAAGGTTTTTAAGAAGATACTTCCCGGTTTATTTTTCCGTTACGTGAAACTTAAACTGAGATTAAAATCACGTCAAACCATAAAATAGTTGATCCAGCTAGATTTGTAAGTTGGATCAAGATCTTTAATTGTCTTGAATGCATAGTTTTATTACTTTGATTGTTTTTTTTTTTTTTTAAACCTTCTTAGGGGGAGGGGGGTTAGGCATGGACCCCTACCAGTATATTATACTAAGTAAAGGAAGTACATAAAAGGAGGGGGACCTAAACCTTACCTCCAGAATACGCAAAGGAAAACTGTATATGAAAGCTAGAAATGGGTGGTGACTCACCACCATACAAGGGAAAGAGGGGGGCATAGACCTGACCTCCAAAAGTAAAGGCAAATGAAAGTAGAAAATAAGAAAGAATCAGCTGCAGTCAAAGTCATCTATGCTTTTTGCGTCCAGTCACTGTATTACCAACACTAATGCCCTTGGCCTTTTTTGATCTTAGACGATCAGAACGCCGAGTGACTTGCTGAAAGCCATCGTCCAAATACATGTCCATGTGACGAGCAGCTGAGTCTGAGCCCGTGCTAAGCAAGATAGCTCTCGTGCAATCATTATCATGCATAGGTTCAGGTTCTGAGGGAAAACCATCATGCTTCTCATTCCCAAAATAGGGGTCATAACTCCCACCTACAGACTCATCATCAGATGAAGCAAACCTAGCTGAATGGGAAGAGCCAAAATGACTCGCAGCAAATGATCGATTACTAGGAACACTCTCAGATGGATAGTTATAAGCTACGGGCAAAGTATCACTAATAGGTAGGGGAACTAAGAGTGTTCCATTAGGTCCAGGAAGGGTTGTTGGTGGAGGAGAATACCTGTAGTGAAGAGGAACAGGATAGGAGGAAGGTAATGCAGCCACAACAGGAGAGGCAGAAGAAATCAATGTACCCGGGGAAGGTCTAGGTACAAAGTCAGGAGCTCCAGCAGACAAGGAAGAAGTGCCAGAAGTGGTAGCAGCTGAAGTGTGAACAGGGACCACACATGCTGAAGTAGATCCAGTGGCAGTAACAAAAGTAGAGGGAGGGATCCCCACAGCAGAAGCAAGAGCAGGAGCAGGAGGGAAAGATGCAGCAACATCAATAGTGACCCGACTAGGAGCAATAGAATCCACAATTCCAGTTAGAGTGGGGGTAAGCATAGCAAAACTATTTGAAGTCCCAACAGTGGAGGTAGTAGCAAGTGTAGAAGTAGAAATAGGGACTGGCAGCTGAGTAGAAATTGAAACTGTAGTCCCAAGTGGTGCTGTAGTGACTGGTGCTGAAATTGAGAGTGAAGTGACAGGCACTGAAGCATAAACTGAATGAGGGAATATGTCAGATGAGGCTGGAAGCACTGATCCCTGAGTAGGAACTACTGAAGTAGCAACAGGAGGCTTAGACACTGGCACATATTTGAAGATTCCCTGCGGTGCCCGCTCATTGGGTGGTTTTGCATTACCATCTCCTGGCTTGACATTCTCTTTGGCCTTATTATGAGAGTCACAAAAAGTAGGATTATCAATTAAGCATTCAGTTTGTCTGTGCCCTAAATGCTTACAAGAGAGACAATACTTGGGCTCAGACTCAAAGATCACATCTTGCCAAAAACCCTCATTCCCTTCCTCAATCCAGATTTTATCAACAAATTCTTGAGTAACATCAAACTCAACCAAAACTCTAGCAATATTAGGCCGATTAAGTAATGCAGTAGCATGATCTGTACGTAGAGGCTTACCCACTTTGATTGTTTTAGTTTAGTTTAATTTTAAATATTTCTTTTCTATTAACTAGAATAAAAGTAATTTAATTTCTTGAATTTTAGTTTAGTTTAATTTTTTGCAATTTACTTCATTTGTTTATTAATTAGTTAATTGACACTTTTAAAACTTAAAACCAATTTTCTTTTCTTGTTTTTTTTTTTTTTAAGAACCAACAGATATAATAATTTAGAAAACCCTAGTGTTCAGCCTCAAAATTTCCTATGGATACAATCCTGGATTTACTAGGTAAAACTACACCACACGTCCTTATACTTGAGGGTTTGTTCTACTACACATTTATGAGGTTGTCAAGTTTTTGCCGCCATTGCCAAGGAACTTAGTTTTGATTTATTAGGGTAACCTAGGTTATTCTTCTACTATTTTCAAAAAAAGAAAAAAGAAAAAATTCATGAACATGGATTATTTTCCTTATCACCCACTCTTTGGTTATTTAGGCAACATTTATGAAATTAATTTTTACTTGGAAACCTTTTTCATGCTACCTAAATTTCATGGGCTTGAACATGAGGACCCTAGGTTCCTTTAGAAAATTTCAAGTCAGTTTGTTTTTATTGCATGAACGGTTACATGGACGACACTTTTAAGTATAATTTTCTCCTGTTATCATTATGTGGAGTGGCCGATGATTGGTGTTATGCTGCTACTTGCTCCATTAATATTTAAGAAGAGTTACAAAATGATTTTATTGCAACTTTTCTCCCCAATTTTTAAAACTTCACCCTCTGGTTTCAAATTGAAAAATTTTCTTAAAATTATGGTAAAGAAATTTATCAATGTTGGGAGAGGTTTAAAAATTTGTTAAACTCTTATCTTGATTTTAATCTTAGCTTAAGGCGCATCATTATATTTTTCTATAGTGGTCTATTTTTAGAGATGCACCACACTCTTGAGGAGCTGTCCGGTGGTAAGTTCCTTGACTTTACTTCATGGTGAGTATTGGACTTTTTTTAGTCACTCTACGAGCAAACTCAACATAGGGAAGAAATTAACGTAAAAGTCGATTCTAGTGTGCATGAGACTTACACACGTATTGACTCTATATTGGATGATACATTCCTCAAGCCTGTTGTATGTCCTTATGTTTAACCACTCACTAAAGCTAAAATTGTTAATTTTAGGGCCTTTTTGTTACTTGCACGAGAAGATCCTAATTTAAAAACCTTAAACTTTAAGCAGAGTAACTGTTCTGACAATGGTTAGGATAGTGAAGGGAATGAACCCTTACTCTAACATGCATGAGACTTATCTATTGAGAATCTAGAGGATGTGCCAACCAACACCACCATGGAGCTTAAAGCTCATCCCACCTTCACAACCCAGGTAACCTTGGAAATTCCTAATACTAATTCTAAGAGATTTAATGCTATAGGTTCAGGGCGGCACACTATTAAGGCAGTCATTTCAGTTTCATCATGTTCTACCACACCACTCACTAAGACTACTTTTGATATTTCTTTTTCTATTAGGGCTAGTAACTCGATGACTTACTTGTTGAGACCCCCTATATTTGAGTGAAAGTGTGATTCTAATTATGGTTGGGTTCCTACTTCAGTCCCATAGGACTGTCATAAGAGTGAATTTTTCCTTATCATCATTTGAGAGTTCGACATAGCTATTCTCTTTTACCCTAACTCCAACTTAGAATCTTACTGAAGAAACTAAACATATTTTGACTAAAACTAACCACACATGTAGAGAGGTGGTGAAGACCAAAAAGGTAGTTTACATTGACTTTTTTGGTGTCAAGGGGACACTAGAGAACACACAACCACATTCCATGTTCATATATGCAAATAACTTTTAGCCATATTTGGGGTTTTATGAACTCCACGAGATCATTTCTTCCTTGGTGTGCCTTCCACCTGAGGAGTGTTCACCCTCGATGCTTCATGAACTCTAGGATAATCTTATTTTTGTCAAACCATTTGTGGACACATCAAATAGAGAAGGTGTTGGATAACCCCTTTTCTTCATTTCCTTTGTACATAGTAGATTAGATTTTTCTTAATTTATTTTCTTATTTCTTGTTAGTTTAGGTTTTCTTTTCTTATTTTCTTTTATTTTATTTTTATTTTGTCTTTGTACTAAATCTGTTTCTTATTTTATTTTTCCTTTTATTAGTATTTTATTTTAATGTATAGTTCTTTTATTTTCTTCAAATAAGGAAACTCTTGAGGTAATATCCTTCTTCTCCCTTTTATTTAGTCTTTCACTTCCAATTGGTACTTTATATTTATAATTGTTGTTAGGAGTGCTATAGAATCTAAGTTGCAGGGTGTATTGGGTGATGCCTTAAGTGGTTTGAATAATGGGTGAATGCTTGGTTTATTTTGTGCTTTATTCTTATTTATTCCTTTTGTGGTTATTGTTTCATGCTCATCATCATGCTCACTATTACATACTACGGACCCACATATGCTTCGTGATTCTCACATTGAGGACAATGTGTATTTTGACTTAGGGGTAGGGTTTGCATGATGAATTAATTTAACATGCGTTGAATGGACAAATGTTTTTCAAATCTCGGGCAAATTATGGTTATCTAGGCTTAGCATGACTAGACCTTACATGTGTCTCTGAATTGGTTTAATGTTGGTATTTGTCATGAAAATAATAAATACTTTGGTTTCAATCTTGAATAAGACACTTGATTCAAATTGAGTATAAAATTTTCTAATGCATTGAAAAGTTATCACTTTAGACCATTGAATGAAAGTGTGTTAAGGATTTGAGTTTATGAGATTTAGTCATTCAAGTATGCCAAGACGTAGATGAAGACTTAAAACCTCTTATTTTGTGAGCTTTTGAGCCTAACCTTTTGTTCTTAAGGGTTTTGTACTTAATGTTTTATATGATTTCTTTCATTGTACTTTTCTTGAATAACTTCATCACATTACTTAGCTTTGGTATTAAATGCACAAAATATTATTTTTGACATACATGTATGAATCAATGCCTCTGACAAAGTGTTCTTAACCTAAAGAGTGATGTTAAGCCATCTTTCTTACATTTGGAAGCTTGTAGCTTTTCTTTGATTACATTAGTCTTGGAGCCACTTTGAACCTTTGAAGAAAAAACAATATATGAAGTTTATTGTTTTAGCCACATTTATAACCCTTTAACCTTAGATGTATAGATAAGCCAACCTTTGCATGTCATGGGATACTTGTGCAAAAATTGTAATAAGGCATATAAGGGAATAGCTGGTAATTGAAAATTTGTGGTGGAACAAAAGGAATTCCTCTATAAAAAAAAAGAAAGAAAAACAATGACATAGCATTTCATGAATTCATTATTATCCACCCCATGAAAAAAAAAAAAAGAAGAAAAGGAGAAAAAAAATGAAAAGAATGAAAGAAAGAAAAAATAATAATGCTTCAATGTTTGGATTTCAAGAAGTTGAAAGGAGAAAAGTTGGAGAGTACTTTATTGCACTATCATCATAATCTTTAGATATGCACTTCGATTTTTCCTATCATTTGTTTGTTTAACCAGTACCCCATGGCTAAGTTACAACCTAGTAAAAACCTAAAGGACTTTAGGTGAAAGACACTTATAAGTGCATTGATCTATTTTATGTGGTTGATAGTAGTTTTCTTGTTTCCGCATTAATACATTCTATTCATGAAACTATGCAACACTATCTATATTAATACTTTCAGTCACTTCTTGATTTGGGTTCATTGTACTTATTTGATATTGCATTCTTGCATGAACCATAAGAGTAAACCTTCTCGAGTGATTTCATTTGTGAGTGGACAACTTGATAAGATTTGAAGTTGAGGCCAGGATCTTTGAGTATACTTGATAGCTATTTGGATGAATGACATGAATTAGTACACTTGAAATTAAATATTGAAGCATTGGGTAAGTTTAATATGCATTGGGAGGTTTTATGCAATTTTTGGATTTTGTAACTTGTTCTTTATTAAGATTGAACCAGGAATTGTTTGATTGACTTTTACTATACATCAAACTAATTTAAAAAATTTATGGGTAGATTCATTACAAATCTGCACAAGACTTTACTCGTCTACTAGAGGAAACCTGGAGGTTTAAAAGGTTTGTTACACATAGCTAAATGTAGTCGTGTTTCTAACAAAAAGAGAATATAAGATTTTAGTTTTTTATTTTTATTTTTTTAGTCTTGGTAATTTCATTGCTAGAGACTAGCAGTGCGTAAGTTAGGGGGTGTGATTACCCTTGAAAAGCGTAATCATAAGCCTTGATTTCCATGCTAATACTAGTAATTTGCGTTTTAATATGTTTATTTTAGTTTAATTTTGTGTATTTATGTTAGTTTGTTCATTTATGCAGGTTTTAGTAGAAAATACACTAAAATAGCTTATTGGAACGGGATAGATGCATTTTTGACATGGAAGGGTTCAGAAATTCAGAATTAAAAGTGGTCTTTAGCAAAATTGTAGTGGACATCTCAAACTTTTCAAAAAAGTTATTATGGGTCAAAATTCAAGTCCGTTTGGGCCTTGAAACATTGCTTAAAAACAAGGGCTAGAAAGTTAAATAAATCCTAATCGCGATAGAATTTGGGGCGTATCTTGAGTTTTTGGGTCTAGTTGAGGTGATTCAAAAGCTCAAAATTAAGTACACATTCTGAGCTACAACTTAGATCCCAAGTCCAAAAGAGGTCTCTATCTGTCCCGAAATCAACTTACAAAGTTGCACAATTTGGAATTCTTCAGATGGTTTAGCACAACACCTTGTCAGTATTTTGGCCATAACTTTTACTCACAACTCCGATTGATGTGATTTTTTTTAGGTTGGAAAGAAGATTTGAGGGGCTAAACTTTCGTGTTGGAGCAGAAGACTGAATCTGCTATCTGGACACTTGTGGGCTATCCGAACAATAGCAATTATTACTGCATAAAAAAATTAGGTTTAGGTATTAATTTTTCGCTTATAAATATATCTTTTCAATGCAACAACTGTATGCTTTTCTCTGCAATTTTTTTTTTCAGATTTAGTTTTTCATTAAAATAAGTTAGTTTATAGAGCTTTTACACTTCGTATTATGGATTCAAGCTTGTGAATACTTCAATACATTGCAAGTTTGTTCTGCATTTTATTTATGGAATTTGTTTTCCTTTCGCTTTCTCTTTTTATTTGTTGTTTTGTTATTTCATCCATGTTAGGTTAGATTTTTATTCTTGATTTAACCTAGTAATGGTGGGTGGATCACTATGTTGATGAGATGTGCATAGATCCATGCATGTAATGTGAGAACTTGCATGTATAGGTTTACAATTTTCAAATCTGTATTATTTATTTTCAAAAGCTTTCAAAACAAGTTTTCTTGATCATATTCTTTGTAATCACTAATAATAGTTCTTGATTAAATGTTTCATCATATTTTTGAAATAAATAAATCGATTTTGAAACAAAAACAAAATATTACAATTTATTCTAGTTTTCTAATCCTAAACGAGATTTGAAAACTGTGTTTTGGAATCTAAAAGATTTTCAAGAAAATACTTTTTAGTTTATTCTTCCATCACATGAAACTTAAGCTGAGATTAAAATCACATCAAATCATGAAATGGTTGATCCACCCAGATTTGTAGGTTGGATCAAGATCTTTAATTATCTTGAATGTGTAGCTTTATTGCTTTCATTGTTTTAGTCTAGTTTAATTTTGAATCTTGTTTTTCTACTAATTAGAATGTAAGTAATTTAATTTTTTGAGTTTTAGTTTAGTTTAATTTTTTGTAATTTACTTTATCTATTTATTAGTTAGTTAATCAACACTTTCAAAACTCAAAACCAATTTTCTTTACCCATTTTTTTTTTTAATTATCAACAAATATAAGAACTTAGAAAATCCTGGTGTTCAACCTCAAAGTTCCCTATACGATCCTGGACTCACCAGGTAAAATTACACTACACACCCTTATACTTGGTGATTTATTCAACTACACATTTGCAAGGCGGTCAAAAGACTAAACGGGAGTTTGCAAATACGTTATCAGTGAAAGGATTCTTAAAAAACCCAAGTTGGGTTTCCTAAAAAAAAAGTTCAAAAATAATATATACTCTCAAATGAGGGTAAGGGACGTCGATGAAGAAGATCATCTCTCACTGGCTCAAAATCATTTGTCAGTGCAATAAGAAAATTAGGCTTTAGAAATTTTGATAAGTGCAATACCTCAACATTTTTAGAGTAAATCCAAGAAGACTCAGAAAGAGTTAGTTGATCCTAGATAAAATGCATTTGAGAGAGAAAAGTATTGATGGATTGACCACATTTTGTTTCATGTGATGTAACTGTGATGACCCAGAATTTTGATTTTTCCTTTGGTTTTTTTTAATTAATATTTAATTTAGTTATAGAAAATTTGGTTGATTTAAAATTTTGAGGCATGGATTAAATGTCGATTTTATTATGGACACGGGTTGCATGATTTTTTTTTTTTTTTTGATATCTAAATATGTTTGTGAATTTTAAATTGTGGTGTGATTTTAATTAAATAAAATATTAATTATTTCTAAACTAATAAAAATGGTTTATGATGCTAATATATATATGTGCGGGGATGTTGTTAAGTATTTGTCAAGTAATAAAAAATAATAATATTAATAATATAATACATCAAAGATGGTACTATTTACAGTTTGATGCTAGACTAGAATTCAAATTCTATTAGGATTCTTATTACCTAATAGCTAGCCCTAGGCATTTGTATATATATATATATATATATATATAGTAGCATAAGTACTTGGGAAAGATATACAATATAGGTACTTTGGCAGCAAAGTAATAGAAATATGAAAAGAAAAAAAAAATAAACGGCAATAGACCATAGCAAAGGCAATAGGTCTTTTTTTTCTTTTTTGTAGTGACTTGACAGTGATAGAACATAGCAAAAGGGGTAAGTGTGTTAGTCCAAAGAGTTTATTTTTCCAATCCAAAACCTTGGTTTTTATTTTTCTTTTGCAGATTTAATTTAAGGTAGTGGTGAAGTTAAATAAAAAATTAAATTTATGTATAGTTTAATTAATTTGGTGAATTTATGTGATTAATCGATTTATTATTGTATGATTAATTATATGACAGTGATAGTCTTGTAGATTAAAAAAGTAGGTGTAATTTGATTTTAATTTTTAGAAATTAAAATTAAACTGATACAAAATTTTGTGTTTAAAATTTGTATTCTGTTATGGAATCTTCAAAAAGGGAAAAAATTATTTTTTTGTGATGATGGGTTTAAATAAATTATTTATTTATTTATTTATTCATGAATTTTATAATTTTGGTTTTGGGTTTAGAGAGATACTGGGATAAATAGACAGTGCTAAAAACTCCACTAGTTGAAAGACTAGGAACCTGTGCAGGATTGGTTATTGTGTCTAGTAGGCTAATAACCTACAAAACATAGTTGAATTGATACTTTTGGTATCCTATGGATGAGGCATAAGTTGACCAGGTAGTGGTACCTAACCCAATGGATTGAGATTGTGGTTTGTTGAAATAATTTATTTTATTTTATTCAGTGTTCAAAATATTTAAATTTAAATAATTATGATATGTGATGTGTGTAAACATGACATGTTAGAGATTCATGCTAGGATACCCGTGCATAATCTGTTTAATTTTTTTTTTTTGAACACCAGTTGATTAGTTTAATATACATTAATATTATACTCATGCCCCTACAACTCCAGATGCAGGTGCAAGTATTGCACCAGATGATGATCATGATGGCACCACTTAAATGCAGTGGGTAATTTGAGTAGCTCGCTACTTATATTTTAGGGAGAGAACTGTACAGTTTCTTAGTTTATTTTCTCAATTGGATTTTGATTATTTTATAAGTCTTGATTTGGGAGACTATAGATAGATTGTTTTATCTTAATTTGGAGGTTTTTAGTTCATTATTGTTAAATATAATTGGTTTTGATTAGTTTGGATTGATAGTTTTGGTAATTTATAATTGTTTGTTCATGCTACCTGATTTGTGAGAAATTCGGGGCATGATAGATTGGTATCAGTGCCTAGGTTAGAATACCTAGGGATAGGGGGACCAAGATTTTTATGAGACAGCATGCTTATTTGTCTTATATAATTTCATGAGAGTTATTGATAATCAGAATTTTGGATTGATAATAATAAGTTTCTTATTCTTTTTCTGGTTTCCATTTTTAGAGGATGCCCATACATATTACTAATGCAAGTGGTAGGGTTTGTAGTTAAGGTCACGGTTGCGGTCAAGGTCAAGGGCGAGGAGTCCTTGTAATTGAGGATGTGAGTATATAGCTTGATGTGGCTCATGATCAAGAGTCACATATAAGAATAGGAGCAAAAGTCCTACCAGGAGTGATCAATGCACCATAGGGAGCAGAGGTCCCACCTGGCATTGGGGTTCCACCAAAGGTTGATGAAGTGCCCCAAGCAGAAGACAAGTAGGTAAGGGTGGCTGAATCACCTCAAGTTATTAATGATCAGGTTGGAGCGGTCAATGTTTCTCACGGAGGTTCAGTTAACCCAGAAGAATTCATGCAGAATATAGCCGTAGCTATGATGAAGATGGTAGAAGAGTACAGAAAAATGAATCTATTTCAGCGTTAACTACGTTCAAGAGGATAAGTCCACTAACATTTGATGGAGAGGCAGATCTAGATACGGTTGAGAGTTTCCTATCATAGTGTGGGAGGATATTTTTAACACGATGGGGATTATTCAGGATGAGGTCTGGGTGTCTTACGCAACATTGCAATTCACTGGAAAAGTAGGTGATTGGTGGACATTTATAAAAGATTCTCAAGATGCAAGTAAAATAACTTGGGAGAAATTCAAGGAGATGTTTAGGGAACAATTCTTTCTATTGCCAACGAGAGATGTAAAAAGTGATGAGTTTATGAATTTGATCTAGGGTACAATGACAGTCATATAATATGAGTGTGAGTCCTTTACCCTTTCTAAACATGCACTAGAGATGGTTTCGATAAAGTATAACAAATGTCAAAGATTTGAGAGGGGTTTAAGACTAGCCATTAGGGGCAAGGTAATGCTTCTACATTTGGAGGACTACAAAATGTTGACATCTTGAGTTATGATAGCAGAGAAATACCTAAATGACACGATGAAGCAGAAACATAGAAGATAGACTAAGAGTTCAGCTCCTCCACCAGACAAGAGGAATAAAAAAAGGTAAAGAAAAGCTTCACTGTATCAATGGAGTAGTGCACCTCCTACTCATTCTACACCATGGACAACTTCACAAAGTTCAATTATTTGCTTCTAGTATAAGTAACCAGGACATTGAAAGTTAGAATGCCCTCAAAGGGCGGTCAAGTAGAGTTGAGCAGAGGAATGATTCAAGGTCATGTTACCAGTGGGGCCACATTCAAAGAGATTGCTTATAAGGATAGGGGACTTCTAGTATGGTTCGATTGTAGCAACCTACTCAGTCAGTTTCTTATCAGTAAAGTTTTAGACTATTTGGGCCATAGGCAGTGCAACCGTAATTTTCAAGGGTAGCCTATGGTAGATCTCGATAAGGTCAAAGAGACAACAAGCCACAAGTGACGCAAACATAGGGAAGAGTTTTTTTATTGACAGGAAATGATGGGCCTGCTGAACCAATTATTGCTAGAGGTATTTTTCTTCTTATAACTTCTGAAGCCACAATACTTATTTATATTAGAGCATCGCATTTGTTTATTTCTATATGTTTTGCATCTGCACTAAAGTTAGTTGTGGAACCATTGGCCCCACTTGTGTATGTTGAGATGCCAATTGGGGGTCATAATATTTTGACTCAGATTTGTAGAGGGTGTGAGATCACCATAATTGATGAGATCTCTATATCCGATCATCATTTGCTGTTCACCATAATTAATGAGATCTCTGCATCCGATCATTGTTTGCTATTCAATTTGATTACGCTAGAGACGAACAAAACTTTGATATTATTCTCGGCATGGATTGGTTATTTGTTTATCAATCAATAATAGATTGTGCCAAAAGGAGAGTGACTTTGTATGCACCTAAGGTTGATCGGATACAATTCATGAGTAACCGTAGAGATTCTTTAGTCACGTCTTTTCTAGATGGGCAGAAAGGGGTTATTTGTATAGCTTATTTGCCAGCTTAGCTTTGGAGGAAGAAGTGAGTAGTGAGATAGAGTTGCCACCAGTTATGTGTGAGTTTCCAGATGCATTTCTAAAAGACTTGATAGAGTTACACCAAAACGAGAAGTAGAATTTAGTATTGATTTGGTTCTAGCCACAGAACTAATATCCGTAGCCTTATAAACTTGCTCCAGTAGAACTGGTTGAGCTAAAGGCTCAACTTGAGAATTTGATTGCTATAAAGGTTTTGTTCATCCTATTACTTCACTGTGGGGAGCACCAGCATTATACGTGGCAAAGAAAGATGGCTCATTGTAGATGTACATTAACTACAAGAAATTAAATAGGATGACAATAAAGAATAGGTACTTATTGCTAAGGATTGACGACTTATTTGACCAGTTGAAGGGTTCACAATGCTTTTCAAAAATTGATTTGAGATCAAGGCAACATCAGCTGATACTGAAAAAGGAATTCATACCAAAGATGGATTTTAGACTCAATACGGGCATTATGAGTTTTTAGTGATGCCTTTCAGGTTGACAAATGCCCCCATAGCTTTTATGGATTTGATGAATAGGATATTTAGTGTTTACTTTGATAAATTTGTGGTAATATTCATTAATGATGTGTTAGTGTATTCTCGATGCAAGAAAGAGCATGAGAAGCATTTGAGGTTAGTACTCCAAACTAAAAATTTTGAACCAAATAATTACACATAATACAAGACTTATAATACCAGAGAATAATGAAGGAACCCTCTCATAGGGAGAAAAACCTCTATTTCAAATCCCACTATCAATAGGTTACAAGACATTACTTGAATTCTCCACAAATCACTTGCACAAATTTTTTCGCTAATCTTGCTCGAATTACTTGACTAACCCTATAAGTTAGCTTTTTGCTTACAGAGTAAGTAAAGAAAGAACAATGAAAGGCTAGAGAAAGAACACCTAAATTCTCAAGAATAAACTCTCTCTCTAGGTCTCTATAATATATCCCTATTATTGTATATTCATTAAGACTGGATACATATATATAGAGTTACAAAATGGTTGCCCTAAACTAGCAAAGTAAGAAACAAATACGTTTGGAAATTACATAGCTCGAACCCTCAAGCATCATGCATCGTGCCTGCACCAATAGATCGAACCCTTATGCATCCATCCTCCTGCCTGTGGACCTCTCTAGAATTTTATTTGAACCAAGGAACAAAAAAAGTGAACCCGTGCGCTCCAAGCAGGCTCCCAACGAGCTTCAGGCGTAGCCGCGTGCTTCTACCGCGTTGCCACGAGGTGTACTGGATTTTCTCATGTCTACTCAACTGAATTATATTTTAACTAAGATTGTATTCTGGCTTGATTTGGAAATTTGCATTATTTTAGAATTTTGCCAATTTAAGAATTCTTCATTACTGCAAATTGCCTTCATGTCCACAATTTAAGAAATTCTTTAGTTTTCCATATTTAACTTAAGATTGTATATGGATTTGCCATATTTAAACCTTACAATCTCCCCCTTGGTAATTCCATATCAAAACTTAAGTTAAATTTTATTAACACTTTTGACAATTCTGCACACACTTGGAACTCATATATTGAGGCATCATGGGGTATAAGAATGACACAAATAATAACATAGATATCATAACATGAAAAGAAAGGACAGCTATACCCTAAGTTATATAGTCATATCAAGTCAGAACAAAACAAAAATTATTATAGATCTTTTACTCTCCCTTTTTTATATAGAAATGACAAATAAACAAAAGAAGGGGCAATAAGCACAAAAACAAATCTAAAACATGTCCAAAATAAATAAAATCCCATCACATCAGTAAAAACCACCACTATCATCAAACCCACTACCACTACCAGCATTGTCACCTCCAAAAGGCCCTCCACCAAACCCTGTGTCATCATCATCCTAAGGTAGCTCATCTTGAAAGGTACCCCAATTGTTGATATATTGTTGTAAGGGTTGGAAATTGGTAATGCACAACTCTATCAAGCTTTGAATATTGTTTTCTATTCCAGTCAATCTACCACTCATGACCTCCTGTTCAGCTTTAACCCCAGCAACCTCCTCCTCAAGTCATAGCAATGATAGAGACATGGAATTCATCATGAAAAGACGAGTGCTATGACTAGTCTCTATCATATCAAGCTCGTCAAGTGTATCATCGATGACCTGAGTCACAAATTTATGTGCTGTGAGTCGAGTGATAGAAGTAGGCTGTAGTGTAAGACCAAACAATGGTAATTCAATTTGATTGGCTTGAATGAATTTGGTGACAATGACACCAAAGGGCAAAGAATCCTTGGTGAGTCTAAGTTGTTGTGCAGTGAACACGAGTCGAAAAATGAACAACGCAAGATCAAACTTAAGACCCATAATAATGGGATAAATCACATGACCATGAGATATTATGACATCTAAGTACTGTGAGGTGGGGTTAATGGATGCAGACACAAAAAGATTTAGTATAGGATGATCAATCTGAAGATGGCCATGCACATATGTTTCACTCCTCCAAGGTGAAGAAGCAATCATGACACTAAAGATGTTGGTCAATTCTTCTTTAGTGGGAGAGACACCCTCTTGTGTGGGGTAAAAAAGCGTAAGTCTCTTAACAGGACTAGGACGCTCAATGCCTAGTATGGATGCAATGATATTAGGGGTGATAGAAATTAGGACACGGTTGACAGAAGTTTTGAAAATAGCATTTTCAAAGTCGATCTCATAAAAATTTGTATAAAGTTCTTGGACCAATTTAACAGACACAGGCATGGAAATATTTGTGATAGACTCCCAACCCAACTGAGCAAACAAGACTAGGACGCTCAATGCCTAGTATGGATGCAATGATATTAGGGGTGATAGAAATTGGGACACGGTTGACAGAAGTTTTGAAAATAGAATTTTCAAAGTCGATCTCATAAAAATATGTATATAGTTCTTGGACCAATTTAATAGACACAAGCATGGAAATATCTGTGATAGACTCCCAACCCAACTAAGCAAACAGTGGATGGATCAGTGAAAAATCATTTAGGTCCATTTTTCTTTCAAGTAACACGGGTCTTTTGGAAAACAAATTTTGAAATTCATTTTGATTTAAAAACTGATTTCCAGATGAAGATGAAGAACCAATTTTGTTTCTCTTAAACTTTTTTTCCAGACAATGATCCTAACAGTGATATGCAAATGTAATACAAAGCACAAAATGCAATAAACTATAAAAAATGATGAATGAAATAGCACCTAAAGTTGATGCATGCAAGCCTAGGCACTAAAAAGGAGACGGATGGTCGTGGGTGTGGAGATGGGGCTCGTGCAAAATAAAGACTAGTGCTAATCGAGGGATATGTATAAAGGTGGTCACTCCCTTGCGCTTCCTGTGCCATCGGTGCACCACCTACTTGAAGGGGTACGCTCCCAGTGCCTTCTCTGCAAAGAACACTGGAATGAGCCGATGGATCAACCTCCCTGCACCTTCCTTACAAGGCTCTCAAGAAAAAATCTAAAGGATTCTCTGTGCACCAAAAAAAAATATTTTCTAAAAAAATAGGTACAAAACAAAAAAAAATTGATAGAAGGTTCATTGATTCGATTAAAGTGATTTTAATTCACCTATGTCTAAACATGTAAATCTATCGTTCAATCATTATAAATTTATAATGAACAGAAATTCATCTCCCTAAATAAATCTCCAAGTCTGCATCATGGGATGAATCAAGCCATAAAATCGAAAGGAAAAGCTTGTGCATGTGTGAGATTATTACTAATCAAACATACATGCTCCCCCTCAATAAATCACTAGCTCAAGATATTACATTTGATGTACCAAATGAATTGAAAGCAATTTTTTGTTTTTTTTGTGCAGCTGTAAAACTTCATGTATATCACTTTCAAGGTCCTGACGGCTTTCACATGTTTATGGGTAGGTAGCTCTTCCCTTAACAATCAACAAGTCATTAAGAGGCTTCTCACTGTCCCACCAGTAGCCGTTTTCAGAACAAGATATATTTTTTTATTTGCTCTTCAACATTTTTTAAGCATATCATACAGTAATTCAAGATCTATGGTGGAAAAGCTATATGCAAGATCAGTCAAGTGTTTAAGGAAGCACATCAAAATTATGGCAAAGTTCATCAAAATATTCTTTTTCAATTTAATTGGAAATACAAATTTTTTATTTATCACAATTTATTTGACTAAATGATTTGACGTACATATAAAAAGATAGAAGTCATATCTTCAAAACAAATGATGAACTTAAATCCCTCTTTTTAATTTTTAAGAAATTAGGGATGTGCGCAATACCCAAAGACTTCCTGAGAGATTTGAAGCGAAGGGCATCCAAGGGTTTAGTGAAAAGGTCAACCAATTGTTTTTCAGTTTGCACATGCTCCAAAATAATAACATTCTTCTTAACCAACTCTCTAATAAAATGATACCTAATGTCTATATGTTTGGTGCAAGAATGTAGGACAAGATTCCTAGAAATGCTAATGGCACTCATGTTGTCACCAAACAATGTAATGATGCCCTGTTCCAACATATAGTCAGTAAGCATTTGTTTCATCCATAGGAGTTGGGTGCAATAACTTCCAGTAGCAATATATTCAGCTTTTGCAGTGGATAAAGATGTGGCATTTTGCTTCTTCCTATGCCTTTAGACTAAATTATTACCAATGTAAAAACATCCATCGAATGTACTCCTGTGATTATCTACACTACCCACCCAATCGGCGTCAGAGTATCCCGCAAGATCAGGATTGGTGTCACAAGTGAACCAAATCCCAAAATCTTGTGTTCACGGACATATTTTAAAGTTCTTTTAACAACATGCAAGTGTGACTCTTTAGGATTAGACTGATATCTAGCACACACACATATGCTAAATGCAATGTTTAGGTCTACTAGATGTAAGATACAACAAACTTCCTATCATGCTTCCATACATGGTCTGGTCAACATTTTTACCACTAGGAACCTTGTGAAGTTTAGTACTTGTGTTCATGGGAGTTCCGGTATGTTTAGTACTTGAAGACCTAGGAAATAGTTTAATTAACCCATCATGCTTATTTCAATTTGTGTAGATATGTTTTTTCCAAAATTAACAGCATATTGTTCACGTGTAGATCAAAACACAATATCATCAACATAAATTTGTGAAATCAAAATATGCTTAGAATCAGTGCAAATAAATAATGTTTTGTCTACGTTCCCACACACAAAGCTAGACTCAAGTGAGAAGGCAGTGTGTCTCTCATACCAAACATATGGTGCTTGTTTCAAACCGTATAGAGCCTTTTTCAATTTATACACATGATTAGGAAATTTAAGGTCCTCAAAACCTTTGGGTTGCTTTACATAGGCCTCTTCTTGAAGAATGCCATTTAAAAACTCACTCTTGACATCCATTTGGTAGAGTTTGAATTTTAAAAAACAAGCAATGGCTAAAAGTAGTCTAATGGATTCAAGTCAAGCAATAGGAGCAAAGGTCTCATCAAAGTCAACACCCTCCACTTGAGTGTAACCTTGAGTAACAAGTATAGCCTTGTTTCCAATGACATTACCAAACTCACCACTTTTATTTTTAAATCTCCATTTAGTTCCAATTACATTAGTGTGAGTTGGTCTAGGCACTAAGGTCCACACATCATTCCCAACAAAATGATTTAGTTTTTCATGCATTGTATTCACCCAATTATCATCAAGGCTTCTTTAACATTCTTAAGCTCAACTGAAAAAACATAACACACATAAGTTACCTCATTTCTTAATTGCGAGAATGTTTTTATTTTATCAGTTACCTCTCCAATGACTTGACTGGCTGGGTGATTCAACTTCAATCTAGAAGAGGGCTTCAATTGCTTAGCTGTATCTACAAGGTCGTGATTTTCCTCTTTTCTTAATTCAACTTCCTCTTCTTCAATCTTCTTACTTGCTTTATTAGTCTCTTCCGTAAGACCATCCTCTTCTTCATCCTGCTGAAAAATAGTGGAATCAGTTTGATCATCAACAATAACATTAATGGATTCCATCATTGAAGAAGTTTTAAAATTATAAACGTGGAATGCACGACTAGTACTAGAGTAGCCCAAGAGGATTCCTTCATCGCTTCGAGATTCAAATTTTGTAGGATTTTCTCTATCATTGAGAATGAAGCACTTACTCCCAAAAACTCAAAAATACTTAACATTGGGCTTCTTACCCGCTCCGTTGCTCATAGGGTGTTTTTGATGTACCAGGACAAAGATACACCGTATTAGCTATATAACATATAGTGTGTACAACTTCGGCCCAAAACTTCTTTGGAAGTTGCTTTCCAGCATTAAACGCCATTTCTTGTAGAACTCTATTCCTTCTCTCCATGACTCCATTCTGTTGGGGAGTCTTTGGCACTGAGAACTCGTGTTTAATTCCATTCTCATCATAAAAATTAGCATACTTCTAATTCTTAAACTCTCATCCATGGTCAGTTCTAAATCTTGTGATATACCCAATCATATGCTACTTCTCTTGGCATAGTCTAAAACACAATGACTTAAAAGCTTCAAAAGTATCAGATTTTTCACATAGAAAATTAACCCATGGAAACCTAGTGAAATTATCTATAGTAACAAAAATATACTGCCTACCACCAAAACTCTTAGTGTGTGCAGGTCCCATTAAGTTCATGTGAACAAGTTCAAAAGTTTCTTAAGTGCGAACACCGTGTAAGACCGGTTGTCCTTTTTTATTAAAAATACTACACTCAGTTTTAGAAAATTAGACAACATGGTCGACATTGCACAATTAACTGCTAATTAGGTTTGCCTTAATTCCCTTTACGTATAAAACATTTTTTAAACATTTAAAAATAGTGGACTTAATCTCACATTTTCTTTTAACCTATGATGTACTACCATCACCAAAAGTCACCATACCACCCTGATAGGATTCAAGTTTTGAAAACAGAGATTTATTTCCACTCATGTGGTTTGAACATCCACTATCAAGATACCATATGTTAGAATTTAAAATTTTTAGGCTAGTTTGTGAAACAAAACAATCTAAATTTGATTTTCTAACCCATATAGCCCTAGTTTTAAGAAAAAGTCTTAACATGGTTTTTTCTTATGTCTTTGTTTTTTATTTGAATTCTTTTTCTCTAAAGGATTTGTACTTTTGTATTTTTGAAAGATTAAATTTTTTGATTTTTAAAAATGACATGAGTTTTCAAAAGTATTTTCAAAAAAATTAGAAAATGCTTGAAACCTATTTATCACAAGAACTCTAGGATTTGGGTTTTTAGAAAAAATTTTCCCGTAGTTCAAGTGAAGACCATAAAGTTTATGACAATTGGGGCAAATATAACCTTTGATTGCACAATGGTGACATATAGGTACAAAGGATTAGGGTTTAGCAAAAAATGTACCTTTCACCATGAGAGGAGGATACTAATGATGTATGATTTTTGGGGCACTCCACTTTGGTGTTGCTCCTTGCTTTGGTATGAACTTTTGAGTTACAGTAGACTTTATAACAACTTTTGGGGCAACTGGAGAAGATTTTGGTGCAACTGATGTGATCTTCTCCCAAATGTACTATAGGCCTGATTTATCTCCATGTTGTCTTTGTTTGCTCCAAATCACTTCAATCTTATTTGAACTGGAATTCATTTTCTATATTATCTTCTCATCATTCTTTATCTTTTCTTTCAACTCATTGGTATTCGCTCACAATTCTCCAATGATTTTCTCCAATTCTTTAATCTTTTTGCTTTTCTCCTCCAGTTTTCTTTGAATTTTTTTGCACTTTGAGACTGAGAAGTTCTATTAGATTCAAAAGAAGAAAATTTAACTACAAGTTTTTCATTCTCAATCTTCAAGGCATCTCCTTTACTCCTTAGCTTGCTGTTTTTTTGATGCTGTGCTATAGTCTTTATTGTTTTTGGATCATAACATTCTGTAAAGAGACTATTGTATCCTACTTGAAGATTGTTGTCAAATTTGTCCTCAAAATCATCGTCCTTGTGATTTGATATCTCAATGTCACTTTGGGATCCAGAAGGTGTTTCTGCAAAGGAAGTGTGAAAAGCCACAAAAGCAATGAAATTACCATCGTTATCTGAAGAGGCTAATGCGAAGGATTCCTCTTAATTTGAGTCACCATTAAGTGTAGCATTAATCACTTTGGCTTATTTTTTATTTAACTTCTTATTTGCACAATCTTGAGCAAAATGACCATAGCCAAGACATTCAAAGCATTGTATCTTTTTCTGCCGGTCCTCTTCTTTATCATTCTTCTTGTATTTTTTTGCCTTTATCTTGGGACCTCGACTCCTTATTATTTTCATTGAACATTGATTTTCTCTCTCTCTCTCTTCACATATTTCTTGAATTTCTTTACCATAAGAGCCAATTCTTTATCAGATTCTTCCTCTTGATCTTCTTCTTCTACAGTCTTGAGAGCAATACCTTTCAAGGTCTTTCGAGATTTAAGCTTGTTTGCCTCGAAGGTTTATAGTGATCCCACAAGATCGTCTATTTCATGGAATTTACATCCCTAACTTCTATGATCGCTGTAACTTTAGAATCAAACGTGCAAGGAAGAGAACGTAAAATGTTACGTACAACTTTGTATTTAGGGATGGACTCCTCAAGATTGTGGCAAAAATTGATGACATGACTCAGCCGAACATAAAAATCATCAAATTTTTCATCTTCATTCATTCTTAAGCTTTCAAATTCAAAGGTGAGCTTTTGAAGCTTGGCTGTTTTAACTTGTAGATTCCCTTTATGTGTATTCTACAAAATTAACTAAGTTTTTCGGTAGAACTCATTGGGACAAACGGCTGCAAAGATGGCGCTCAAAGCATTAAAATTCCATTCTAAAATTTCTTGTTCAACTTTTATCCACGTTAGAATTGGCTTTGCCTCATATAACCATTGACTTCGTACATTGGCTTTTCTTATCCTTGAACCACAGAAGTCCAAACTTTATAATTCAAAGATAATGGATGAGCTTACATTCGTACCTTTCAACAAGAATAATTCGTGCCGTCAAACCATGGGGGCCTGGTTCTTAAACCTTCTTCACGTAATAGATCCATTGATTTGGATTAAGATCTTCACTCAATGATGTAAAGTGACCTGCTCTGATATCAATTAAAAATTTTGAACTAAGCAATCACACGCAGTGCAAGAATTATAACATCAGAGAATAATGAGGAAACCCTCCCACAGAGAAAAAGCCTCTATTTCAAATCCCACTATCGAAGGGTTACAAGGCACTACCTAAATTTTGTACGAATCACTCGCACAAATTCTTTCACTAATCTTGCTCGAATCACTCAACTAAATCTACAAGCGGGCTTTTTGCCTCACACAGAAAGTAAAAAAGAACACTAAAAAGCTAGAAAAAAAACATTTAAGCTCTCAAGAATAAACTCTCTCTAGATCTCTATAATATGTCCCCATTACTAAATGCTCATTAAGACTAGGTACATATATATAGAGTTACAAAAGATTGCCCTAAACTAGCAACATATATAGGAAACAAATATGTTTGGAAATTACATAGCTCGAACACTCGAGCATCTTGTGTTGTGCCTGTGCCAATAGGTCGAACCCTTGGGCATCCATCCTCCTGCCTACGAACCTCTCTGGAATTTTATTAAGACTAAGTAACAAAGGGGGTAAACGCGCGTGCTCCTAGTAGGCTCCCAATAGGCTTTAAGCACAACTGCATGCTCCTTATGCCCTACCTACGAGGTGTATTGTCACGCCCTAGATCTCGTGACCCGAGGGGTGAGTGATAAACACACACAACATGCATTAACATAACCAACCCATAATCAGAGCAACGCAACATAAACCGGTGAGCCCAAGACATAGATAAGATAACATAAATTTAACCTTGGCTAAAGTCAAGTCACAAACTTCCAACAATCCTCTCATTAATATATAACTCAGGCCTTAGGGCCCTTACAACCAAATCGAACAAGTCCTTCAATGTACAATATTACAATTCCAAAAGAAATTTAAACTAAACAGCCAAGAGCTTTGCCAAGCTTGGTAGGGCTCATGCACACCCTTCTAGTTCAACCCCATTAGCCCACCTGATTATCATGGCTTGTACCTGCATCAAATTCTGTAGGGACGTGAGCACGGATCCACTTGTACCCACGACGTCTCAAACAAACATATATGATATGTATTCCACACATACAAGCAATTTCTGATGTATCTAGTACCACCTATGCTCTAAAACCAAAACCATACATTAACATCACCAATTTAGAATATGCACCTTTATACACAACAATATTGTAAAAAGAAATTCAATTCTAACTAACACTTAATCTTTGAATTCTTATCTTAACTCTCAAATCGCATTTCAATTCACTTTTTAATGTTTAATCAAAATTGACCACATAACCATATTTACAACATCTATTGACATTCAACGACATCACAATGTAACATTCAATTCCAAATAATCTTCATTATTAAATTTCCCAACATTACATCTAATTCCCTACCACATTGTCACAAATTCAACATTCAATCATGTATTCACATCCACATCATCACCTTCCATCAATCTATCACACAATCATAGTCACACAAATCATCGGGGGTTAGGTGTATACATAACACCGCCTTTTATGGGTCCAGATCCAACGGAAACGGCAAACCAAACACCATCGTTTAGGATCACAATCCAAGGTCACTGGTAACCCATACACTCACAATGTTGTGGGCTACTAACCCACTGGCATTGACACCAAACCCTGCGCAGGTTCCGGGAATCTCAACGCGAGGGTAATCTCAATACCCTTTCTGTTTACCACAACCCACCATGGCCCCCGTCACACACAACCGATCGTTCATCACATTTAATACTCATCAATCACAATTCACACTCATCATCGTCACTTTCCAATACACACAATCACATTCCATTTCATCATGTAGCACAACTCATTTCATCTCTTCATTTTATTTAATCCAAGCCTCATTTAATTTCCATCATTTGTTAACAAAAGTTCACTTTTCGGTTCATCCCAAGGTTCATCACATATCAACATTGATCAACCTTATTAAACATTTAACATTATTCAATATACATACCATTCAACACACATGTCAATATTACGGTTCATTCCATAGCTTATTACATATCGCATTGATCAAACCATATTAAGCATTCCACATTTACCAAAATTATAAACACATGTCTCTTTGTCAAGTTACCCTTTCACTTAATCAATCACAAGTTCATATACCTCAACATTTAGTTTACATCAAGACATATTCACAATTCTATTTGATTAAGACCCTTATCTCAAAGTAGGCTTCCAATTCATTTCATTCATGGTAGCAAGCATTCCCCATTTATAAGCTTAATCCCATAGGTTTAAGATAATCAATCCTTAATCACTTTTTGAAAGCTCATTTCCATTTTAAAATCCATACAATTAATCAAATAAAAGTCTCACATACAAACATATTACCAACCCCTTCATAATCTTAAGATATAAAGTCAAGTTAAGAAAAATCAGGAAAAGTGTTCTGGTCTCGGTGGCCGCCCCACTAAAAGTTCATGGGTGCCCTTGAAGGGTCATGGGTGCCCCACATAAGATCATGGGTGCCCCTCAAGGGTCATGGGCACCCCACCAAAACTCACGGGCGCCCTTCTGTTATCCAGAATGTTACTCTGCTCCGGTTCAAGTTCTAAGTCATGTTTTTAGGTTCCAAACTTTTCCCAATCCAATATCTAACCTAATACCTTATTTTCTTGGGTTTTCTAGGACCTAGAAGACTCCAAAAAGTCCATCAAAACAAATTTTAATCCATCCATTTCTTCCATACAAAAATATTGATTCAACCCATACATATTTATACACACAACCATTCATCCACACAAACCCTACTTCCAAGGTTTCCAAATCTTAAATAAATCTTATAAAAGTATTTACTAGATCAAATACATCTCATATATGTTAAAATGAGACTAGAAAACCCTACCTCAAGTGGTAAGAAGATAGATCAACAAGAGGGTGTCTTGAGCTTCCAAACCCTCAAACTTTGATGAGGTCAATCTCCTACCTCCTTGATCAAAACTACAAACAAATTACATAGGGAGGTTTCTTAAGGTTCTAATTACAATCTTGCAAAAGGAATTTGGATTTCATAAAGGGTGGAAGAACCTACCTTGAATTTTCTACCCGGTGGTCTTCTTCTTCTCCTTTGCTCTTCTTTGTTCTTCTTTTACTTTTCCACCCGGTTCTCCCTCTTCCAAGCAACTTCTCTCTCTCTCTCTCTCTTGCATCAAATCAATAATATATATATATAACCAATATTCTAATCCCCAAATAGTGTCTTCCAGATATTTCCATCCCCCTAGCCCTAATATAGGTGTATAGGGGTGAGGGGCCGGTTGGAAAATGCAGAGGACCCCTACTGTTGATTTTCTGCACAAGTGGGGTGCCCCTCAAAAACCACGAGCACCCGTCCTAGAGCCATGGGCACCCCTCATAAACCACAGGTGCCCCTCAGCGTGTTCCCGAGTCAAAATGTTGACTTTTGAGCTATTTTACCAATTTCTTCCAAAATTCACACCCCCAAGTCATCTTTAATGACTAAACTTACTTAATTAACATACTAACATGCCCAAAACATGTTAAAACCATCAAATTACATTAACATGAAAATTCAGGGTATTACATGTATTGGATTTTCTCATGTCTACTTAACTAAATCCTATTTCAACTATGATTGTACTCTAGCTTGATTTGGAAATTTGCATTATTTTGGAATTTTGCCAATTCGAGAATTCTTCATCACTACAAATTGTCTTCATGTCCACAATTTAAGAAATTCTTCAGCTTTCTATATTTAGCTTAAGATTGTATATGGATTTGCCACATTTAAACTTTACACTTTAAGGGAGCACAAACTTTATGCTAAGTTAAGTAAGTGTGAGTTTAGCTTGAAGAAGTACAGTTTCTTGTGCATGTTATATCTGGTAAAGATATATCAGTAGACTCGTCTAAACTAGAAGTAGATATGGATTGGCCATATCCAAAGACAGTGTTTGAGATTCAAAGTTTCTTAAGATTAGTTGGATATTACTGAAGGTTTATTCAGGGGTTTTCGAGGTTTGCCACACTAATGATTAGGCTGACTTGAAAATGGGCGAAATTTGTTTGGGATGAGATTTTTGAAAACTCATTTCAAGAGTTAAAGACAAGATTAACTTCTGTACCAGTGTTAGTAATTCAAAAAAGAAGATTGGTCTATACAGCGTATTGTGATCCTTCTAAGGAGGGATTAGGATGAATGCTTATGTAAGAAGGCAAAGTTGTGGCTTACAGTTCAAGACAGATAATGATTCACAAGCAAAATTATCCAATACATGATTTAGAGTTAGCAATAGTAATTTATGCTTTGGGAGACATTACCCATATGGAGAGAAGTTTCAGGTATTCTTAGATCACAAGAGTTTAATGTATATTTTTACACAGAAGGATTTGAATTTGAGATAGAGGAGATAGATGGAATATATGGAAGATTATAACTTTGAGTTGTAGTATCATCCAAAGAAAGCAAATGTGGTTACAGATGCCGTTAGTTAGAAGATCGTAATGTTTTGGCCAGTCTTACAATGAGAGAATGGGATATGATGAGGGACATTAGGGAGCTTGATCTTCACCTGAGTGAAGAAGAAAGATATGCTATTTTTTTTCTATAATCGCACAACCAAAGTTGGTAAGTCATGTGATAAAGGCTCAAAGATCAGATGTTAAGTTTGATGTAAGTTAGGCAAAGGTGTTTAATGTAGAAAAATTGTTGACCGCCTCACAAATGTGCAGATGAATAAATCCCCAAGTACAAGGACATGCAGTGTAGTTTTACCTAGTAAGTCTAGGATCATATCTATAGGGAACTTTGAGATTGAACACTAGGGTTTTCTAAGTTCTTCTATCTATTAGTTTCTTTTTTTTTTTAAAAAACAAGAAAAGAAAATTAGTTTTGGATTTTGAAATTGTTGATTATCTAATTAGTAAACAAATAAACTAAATTACAAGAGTTAAACTAAACTAAAATTCAAAAAATTAAATTACTTCTATTCTAATTAATGGAAAGCAATATTCAAAATTAAACTAAACTAAAATAATGAAAGCAATAAAACTATACATTCAACATAATTAAAGATCATGACCCTACCTACAAATCTGGGAGAATTCCTTATTCTCTAATCAGATACATTTTCTTATCTCAGTTTACGATGTGCATTTAGGAAAAGTAAACTGGAAGATGTCATCATTAAAATAGTTATTCCAAAGCACAGTTTTAGAATCACGTTTAGGATAAAAAAAAAAAAAAAACTAGAAAGATATTTAATAATTTCATCTTTGGTCCAAATCACTTTTCGTTTATTTCAAAACATAAAGAAATTTTTAATCAAGTAACGTCATTAGGGATTTCAATTAAATATGACCGAGGTACAAGTTTTCAAAAGTTTTTGAAAAAAAAAAGAAAAATAGGATTCAGAAAAAAAAAAAAGGAACCCTAGCATACAAGTTTTACGTTGCATACAAGTATTCGATCACATCCAATCATCAAATAAGGATCTACCCATCATTGATGGGTTAAATCAAGATAAACAAACTAGCCTAGCATTGCAGGGAATAAACAAAAGCAAAAATTAAAAGAAAGCAAGGAAGAAAAGACAAACTCCATTGAAGAACTCTTGAACTTTATTGAAAGCTGTAATTAATCTTCAAAACAACTTGAATCCAAACAATAAAAGCACAAAACTAATCTAAAAACTCTCTCTAAAAGTCCTAAGAACTTTCAAAAATATAAAAGTAATATATATGAAAAACTGCCCTAAAAGTCTGAGTAAAAGAATGTATTTATAGCGCACAAAACCGAGAGTTACAGCCGAAACACGAGTTGCTCTTGAGTTGCTAGCATCTAAATGGAAATATGGCATCTGGATGGCAAAGATGGCAAATTCAGTCTTTGGCTCCAACACAAAAGTTGTAGCCCTTCGAGTCTTCTTTCCAACTCAAAATAATGGTATAGATTAGAGTTGTGAGTGAAATGTTATGGCCAAAATACTAACAGGGTGTCTTGTTGAACCATTTGAAAATTTTCAAATTGTGTAACTTTGCAAGTTGATTTTAGGGCTGATAAAGGCCTTTTTTAGACTTAGGCTCTCATAAAAAATGTAGCTCAAAATGTACACTTAATTTTGGGCTTTTGAATCACCTCAATTGGACCCTAGAAACTCAAGATATGCCCCAAATCCTACAATGATTAGGTTTTGTCCAATTTTCTGGTCCTGAATTTTAAGCAATGTTTCAAGGCCCAAACAAACTCAAATTTTGACCTATAATAACTTGTTGAAATGTTTGAGATGTTCACTATAACTTTGCAAGAGACCACTTTTAATTTTTGGAACTCCTTCCACATAAAAAATACAACCTATTCCAAAAAGCTATTTTACTGTATTTTCTAGTGATACCTACATATATGAACAAACTAACATAAATAGACAAAATTAAACTAAAATAAAAATATTAAAACATAAATTACCAATATTAGCATGGAAATCAAGATTTATGATTATGCTTTTCAAGCATAATCAATTATGAGATTGGATCTTTGGTCTAGGCAGTGGGTTGAGATATCAAGGTAGATTTTCAGTGCCAAGATCTATTTAGGACAAGGTCTTCAATGAGTTTTATCATTCCAAACTTGCAGTGCATCTCAGAGGTGCGAAGATGTACCATGACTTATACTGACAGTTCTTTTGGGTATGAATGAAAAAGGAGGTGACAGAATTTGCTAGTAAGTGCCTTACTTGTCAATAAGTGAAGTCTAAACATCAGAAACTAATGAGTATGTTACAGGCATAATGTGACCATAGATTTTGTTTCTGTGTTACTGAGATCACGGAAATGCCATGACACTATTTCAGTAGTGATGGATAAATTGACAAAGTCATCTCATTTTTTGCCTATTCATTTAACTAATAATATAGACACTTTTACTCAACTTTACGTTAAGGAGATTGTGAGATTTCATGGAGTTCTTATTTCTATTGTCTCATATAGGGATTCTTGTTTCGTCTCTCGATTTTGGTAGGGCCTCCAAGCAGCTATAAGGAGTCAATTGTCACTTATTACAACTTTCCACCCGCAGACTGTTGCGTAATTAGAACGAAGTATTTAGATTCTAAAAGATATGCTCAGGGCTTGTGTACTTGATTTTTGAGGTAATTGGGAGGAGTACTTACCATTAGTGGAATTCACTTAAATAATAATTACCAATCAAGAATTTGAATGGTACCCTTCGAGGCACAATATGGTAGGCCATGTAGATCACTGGTTTATTGGACTGAAATTGGAAAAGCTACAGTTATTGGGCCAGAGCTTGTTAGAGGGACCACTAAAAAAGTCAAGGTTATCCATTAAAGACTTGAGATAGTGCAGAGTCGCCAAAAGAGCTATATTAAGGGGGTGTTTCGATTAGGTCACAGATGGAAGCTATCACTAAGATTTATCAGGCCATTCGAGAGTTTTCCTAGAGTTGGATATGTGGCATACTATTTTGCTTTGTCACCACAATTATCGGTTATATATGAGATTTTTCATTTATCTATGCTTAGGAAATATAATGTTGAT